>OX380339.1:30966758-32166758 GCA_947425015.1 Pterostichus niger
TTTAGTTGTAGGTAAGCTAACAGTTCATGAGTATTAATAAAAATAATATGCTCCTGGAGTAATATTATAATTATAATATTTAATTGCTACTCTGTATAACAGGCACTTAATCTCAATTAGGGTATTTTGATTTTTAAATTAAAATTTGCTTATAGTGGCGAAAATTGGAGCTACGACAAAGGTACACTTTGCTACTAAACTAATAACTAGGTATTTGTTTGAAGTTTGCAGACAATGATGTACTTTGATTAAAACAATTATGCTGGACTTGCATTATCTTTAACAATTTGAACAAATTGTACAAAAAATATTTCACAACGTTACGAGTGTTGTAATTTACACTCGTCTTCAGGTGATGATGACTATATACTATGCTACAAGACTATACAGGATGTTTCACAATTTACAGCAAAAAATTAAAGGGTATATTCTGTACGACGTGCTGATCATGAAACAAAAAGAATTTTTTTATATTCGAAAAATTAAGGATTATTAACCTAAAACATTTTTTGTAGTACTGCACTGGATTCGCTATCCTATTAAACACAAACAATGCAGTAGGTATCAACTACGAAAGAATAATTACACAATTCAATTATTAGCAGTTATTTATAATAGAATTTTATTTAATTAATAACTTTAACATAATCATCCACCCAGTGGCAGTGGCAACAAAAAATTTTAGACTGGGAAACATGGAAAATAGTTTTGCGATTTAAAAAAAAATCTTTTTGTTTCATGCTCAGCACGTCGTACAGAATATACCCTTTAATTTTTTGCTCTAAGTTGTGAAACACCTCGCATATACAAGAGGAGTTCACAGTTTGTGACGAAATCACTTGACCGTTGTAGTTTGGTTTATAGGTACACTAAAATAAATAAAACTAAATGATAGTAGAATTAATATTTACAATAAAGAAGGTAATAAAACTATAATGAATTAATATTATACTAATAGAACTAATTTCTACTAAGAAAAACCTGCACTATTAAAAGAATCTATGAACTATATACCTTAAAAGTTAAATGATAAATGAAACTAATACTAAAACGTCAACTAACGACAACACAGAATTGTATTTTATATAGATCACTAAAAAATCTCTACTGGTAAATACAAAAAAAAAGAAAAACACAGAAATACAAGTTACAGTAATGGTAAGCTTATAGATACCAACTGAAAATATACCTTTGTCTCAAGTTTAACAAATCGTGATCAACACCATTTCTTAATAGTTGAATATCTCAATAGAGCATCTACTGCTTGTCATGAAATACGAATCACTCCTATACAGGGTATTTCTATACCTCTGCACGAAATTGCAATGACATATAATTTGAAATACTGATTAAAGAACAAAAAGAATATTTTTGAAATTCGCAAAAGTTAGGGTATTTCATTCCTAGCAAATAGTTTTACGGTCCTCGAAAAGAAAATATGAATTTTCTATTTAAAGAAACGAATGGATATAGCGACCGTGAAGTAAATGCAGCCGCAAAATAGCTTTGATAGATTAAAAAATAAATAAACACTTTACGGTTATAAATATATACGTAAAATAATGATTTATGTATTAGCTGCCTAAAAAGATCTTCCATAAAATACTGCCTTTTTATATTTAACTTTTAAAAATTATTCGATTTCTATCTTTTTCATAATTTTGAAAGAAATGAATGAAATATTATTATGTTCATAAGAAATTGCTCCCTAAATATTTAAAATTTAAATCGGAAATAAAGAGTTCTTCCTAGAAATCAAGCCATATATTAGTTCTTGTTTTAATTTTTATTAAGATTAAGCTTTCTTTCTTATTTTCTTTAAATGTACCTACTGCAAATTAGTCTGATAGGTTTTGCCAAAGAAATTTAGATTTTTTAACCATAACCATATTTTGTTTTTATAAGCTATTGTAATAATAAATTTAAAATTGATTTCGGAGAAACTATTATAAGTAGTGTGATTTAAGAACTAATCTATATTCAAAAGGTTAGAACAGAAAGAACAATAAATAAATTCCATTGTTAGCATTAGAGAAACTAACAAGATTTAGATTGCACCAGCGTTAATTTGATAAAACGCCTTCATCGTGAAAAACATCCACGCATCCAATCTCCATCACAATCACAACATCTCACTAACCACAATCCTCCTCCTCATCCACTAACATCCGCTGCTATCAAAGACAAGGCTTCGTACCCTTGGCTTCGGTTCACACCGCATTAACTCCAGTGTAAACAGATGGCGTACATCGTAAATGACAACATCTGCGCGTCGATATGTCAATAACCCTTCCTTTCCTCCGGGAGCTCGTTCCGCGCTCCGGACTGATGAAGTTCGCGAACCGGATGAATCGGTGTCGTTCCGGTGTCAAGCCAAGTGTAAACATGTCAAAGATGCACAGCGAAGGGCCGTCGTTTAGTTCTTGAAGTTATCTGTCAATCTTACGAGATGAAGAGGATTCCTGAATAAATTTGGTTAGTTTCATTGTTGTGACGCTAGAGGAAATAAATGAAATTTCGACTTCTTGTACTGTCTACTCTTTTCAAAGATTGTAATATTGCTTTATATTAAAATAAATTAAATAAATTTATACAGGGTGTTAAAAAAGTTCCGGGACGGAGAAATATCTCGAGAAATACACATCGAATCAAGAAACAAAAAAACACGTGTTTCATATTTTGCAAAAACCTATCTAAGCACACCAAACAGAAACCCCAACTACCACCCCCAGTGGTGGGGCGGGGGGCAACTTTGTAACCTTAAATGGGAATCCCCATTTTTTATTGCAGATTCGTATTCTGCGAGAAAAAATAAGTTAATTTTATATTAAACTTTTTTCCAATTTGGAATAGATGGCGCTCTAAGTTTTAACATGATTTTGAAAGAAAAGTGAAAAAGGTCTATCACAAGAAATAAACATTGAATCAAATAAAAAAATCAACATAATCACAAGTAGACACAAGCCTTTCACCGGCTAAATGCTTGAAATAAATTTGCAAAACGATTTTATAAAATAAACATTATTTTATTCCTTTATTGTTTTTTGGGGTGACTTTTTTTTCGGTGAATCCCCTTGCGATTAGAGCGCCATTTATTCCGAATTGGAAAAAAAGTTTCAGATAAAATTAACTTTTTTTTCGCAGAATACGAATCTGCAATAAAAAATGGGGGTTCCCATTTAAGGTTTCAAAGTTCCCCCTGCCCCACCCCCTGGGGGAGGGAGTTGGGGTTTGTGTTTGGTGTGCTTAGATAGGTTTTTGCAAAATATGAAACACGTGTTTTTTTGTTTCTTGATTCGATGTGTATTTCTCGAGATATTTCACCGTCCCGGAATTTTTTTAACACCCTGTATATACATAACATCATGATATATCCCATTAAATGTGGTAGCATAAACCACTCTTTAAGCATTCAGCATCAGGAATCACACTTCGTCTAACATTCTCATCCAGACATCACATTCGCTTCAACCATATTTACGTTTCCTTCATACAAGCTCATTTAATCCTCAAACGCAGAATCTTTCTTCACACATCAACCTATAAATCACCTCTAACCGTTCACTTGTTTAATTAATCTTTATTTACATTCACTCCTCTAATAACGTATCTATTAAGATAAGAAAGGGAGGGAACATTGATTTGCACTTGTTAATGAAAGTAAATTCAACACAATCGCAGTTAAACACTTTATGTAAAAATAAATATATCTTCGTCAGTACGGTGGTGTGGATAGCGATACGGAATTCGAATCCGGAGATCCCGAGTTCGAATCGCACTCAGGCTAAAAATTATATGAACTATCACACTGCGGCTCGGTGAGTGTGGACCCTGTACTGTAATTGGGATAAAATTCCTGTTGTACAGCGTAACATAAATAAATAAATAAATAAATAAATAAAATAGTTTTTGATATTTATGGCAATGATACTTCATAATTAAATGAGACAGATGTGAAAAATAAATCGTTGGACGTTATATTTTTTTACGGTTTTCATAGTATATCTTTATATTGGTTTTATTTTTGATTGCTTTTTCACACGTGAGGAAGTATGAATCTTTGAAACATTCACTGAACATTTACTCGCTGGATTCATGCCGCATTTAATTTTCACCAAACATTCTTATCTTGACACACTACTTTAACTTCATCCCCGTACATAATATCGTTTTTCATACAAGCTCGTTTATTCTTCCCATTTCTTTCATGCAACAAACCTTGAATTCATCCAAAAATAAAATTAAGGATATTTATTTCAGGAAAAATAAATATATCATCACGCCTTTTACCCATTACTGGGTGTGGCACTCTGTCGAAACAGATCTTGGTAAGTGATATATTTCGTCGCGTGAAGTACGGTTACCAGCCGTCAAATCACAGCAAAGATATTAATGGAGGGGGAGCCACAGGAGTAGATTTAATTTGGTGAAAATTGTTTGTCGGCTGTGGGGATCGAACCAGGGTTCTCAAGATCCACACCGACTCGATACCACTGAGCCACCTATTTCAAGAAGATACATAGATTATGTTAATTTAAATTAAATGTATTTCTTTTTAAATATGGAATAAAGCATGACTATTTTAATATTGCTAATTTAATGAAGTTGAGCACATTATCGTCTTATATAAATTACAACGATACAATATTTTAATTTAAATTAGTTAGTAACCAAATAGACTGTCCGTTTTTCTAACTTAATTGTCTTGGCAGATTCCGTCACGGAATGTAAGAAATGCTCAACCTATATTTTTTATTCCTCATTGTACCACAAACTAGTGGTTTCATGCTCTTTTATGGAGAATATGTCGGCGCTTTAATAGTTTAAATGTTAAAATAAAAGATGTTAAATAGCAACTTGATTTCAATCACGTTATTTATTATTATTACACGTTAACGTCACTAATAAATATTATTTTTTGAAATTCTTTTATGAATAACGTCATTGTCATTATTTTTGAAGATGATCAAGTAAGTCTGTGGTCTGTATGTTTTTATTTAACGTCATGGTTACAATTGTTTTGTATCATATTTATAAATATTTTTGTAATTAAACGTCATAACGTGGTCTTCTCTAATTTGAAAGATTGTACAATTAATATATATTATGATAAACAGGAGAAGTAATCTTTGTATTAATGTTATTTTGAATTCCGTTTGTATTGATAGTGTTATATTATCATTGTGTTTTATTTTAATTTTCTTGACTGTTTTGACAAGTCAGTATGGTAATATTAACATACAGAATACAGTTATTACTTACTTAACAGCCTACTTTTGTTCATGTAAACATAAGTTTAATATCCTGAAACCGGTAAAAAATATTTTAATAATTCCTGGGCTTTAAACTTGAGGGTTTAGGAAACTACAAATAAATTGAGTCTAATAATTTTCTGTTAATAAAATGTCTTTTATGCTCTGGAAAAACTTATGGCTATTACTAATATACATTTTATGATAGTAATATAATAATCGTTATGGTAAGTAAATGTAGTATAAAATTATGATCATATAAAGGGTTGAGTATACCAATAACATTGGGTAGTTTATTGAAAACATCAAAATATACTCTAGCCATAATACCTAGCAAATTTGACAGAGTTTTAGTGCAAAACCGTTAGAAGGAAAGGAAATTATTTGCCAGTGTCATATCTGTTCCAATTTCGTCGATGATTAAATCCCGAAATCAATGTGTAATGAAGCGGAAAGAGTGCGTGACGTCACACGATGATAACGCGTGTGTCTTCATGTGAAAAAGAGCGGAAAAGCAGAGCACCGATCCAAATTTAGATCGTCCCTACATTTTTATTATGAGAAACTAAACGGAAGAACGATTTCATGACAATTACGCGCGGAAAAAATGAACTGCTTTAAAGAACACAATAAAAGATAAAAATAATCGGAGACGACTATTATTTCAATAGACTGTTGAGCTGTCTGCCCTATTAGTTTATTTAAAGACTAAAGAAAATTACGAGTCTACTTTGATATTCAAGGAAAAACTACCAGATAATTAAAATTAATTTCTTACGCTCAATATTAATATCACGAATGTTTTTATTTTGTTTCAACTCAATTTCAATTGCAGAAAATATCGAATTACAATCTAGTGATTTATGTGACATGTTTTAATCCTGGAGAATAAATTTTGATATTTTTCAACTGTTTATACTGCGTTTGCAGTTATTCGTGAAATTTGTTAGACAGGCGAAATTTTCACACTTCTCCTTTTACCTAACATTGTTTTAAATCGAGCTTCGTAATAGGTTTTCTTAAAAATAACATTATAAAATAATTATCTGGCTCTGAAAATACTTTCAAATTGTTACAAAAGAACATTTTAAAATATTTGAGGCAACAGTATCAATTTTGTAAAATAAAAGTTACCAAAAACTGTTTAATAATTCAATAATTCCCTGTATCATTAAACAATTTTTATTATAATAATGGACCAAATGTGAACGTAAAGTACAAAACATTTATCCGAATTGTTGCCGCACAATATACTGAAGGCAACAACATTTTCTCTCATGAGATGTATATGGGTTTTCTTATACTTCGGAAAAACAATTTAAAAGTATGACAGTATGAGAGGATAGGTTGCTCAGTGGTATTGAGTCGGCATGTGGATCTTGAGAACCCTGGTTCGATCCCCAAAGCCGACAAACAATTTTCACCAAATTAAATCTACCCCTGTGGCTTCCCCTCCACTAACATCTTTGGGGGCCGTGATTTAACGGCTGGTAACCGCACTGTACGTGAAGAAATATATCACTTACCGAAATCTGCTACGGCAGAGTGCCACACTCAGTAATGGGTAAAAGGCGTGATTATATATTTATTTATTTATTTTACAGACTTATCAAAAAAGAAAAGATTTTTTTCAAAATTTACAAAATTAAGAACATGGTTTTTTGAATTTTTAGTACCACGGCCGATTTATTTAATATTGTATACTAAATAAAATTACTATTGTCAAGTTTATAATTATAATTTAATCATTCATGTGGAAATAACTATCTAATCACTGGTACAAAAAATGTTTACTAACCACCCTAATTTTGCTCATTTCTTGCTTTCACACTACCATTCATATCCAGAGTTGCCAGTCCCATTAAGACTGTAAAGACTGCAACTTTATAAAAACATAAAAACTAATCAGTTATATCTTTGTATTCTTACTATTTTCGGTTCAGTACGTCATTTACACCGGTTTAAATTCACGGTTATAGAACCGAAATAATATCGGTTAGGTTACGTTTTCGGTACAAAGTCAATTCTATTTTCGTTTCGGTTTTCGATTTCCATATTTAAAAATAAAAAAATATTGGTTTCGGTTTTCTGTTACTGATTCATAATAAGATTAATATTGATGTGGATTTCGGTTACGGATTCGTAAAAAGACTAATATTGATGTGGGTTTCGGTTACGGATTCATAAAAAGGTTAATATTGATGTAGATTTCGGTTACGATTTCGTTACGGTTCGGGTTCCTGCATTTAAGAAGTTTATCTCACTGAAAACATAAATAAAATAATTTACGAAGCGTCGACATGAATTGATTCTCGACAGAGTGTAACATTGAATTTAAATTTAGATTGAATTTAAACGACAGTAAATATGTAGGCAATTTACAAAGTCATTTAAATTTAGTTTAGAAGTTAATTTATTGGTTTGCTAATTAAAAAGATATAAAAAGACCACACACAGAGATACTCATATTTAAACACTAGGACCTCTGTTTATGCTTCTACTAAAATATTTTCAACAACTCATATTTAAGATCGTGAGATGGATATGGTATTTATGTATGTTAGAATTAATAAATAGTGTGGAAAGAGATAAACAAAAATGTAATACTACAATTTATGTACGTATTTGTTAAATTAATAATTGTTTTATTTTTGTTTTAGGTAAGTGTATTCACCAAAAATGGCTGAGACCTAACAATAATAGGATACTACAAAACCTAGGTAAATATTTTATATAAAATTATATACATTTTTAATTAAAACAATTACCTGGGTGATATTAAATTCAAGAACTCAGTTGTTTTCAGTTCAGATTAATAACTTATAACAATTAATTGAAGAGTAGCAACGTAATTATTATCTTGCTCTTCAGTCTTATTCATAAAACAGATGAACCGCTCTTACCATTTTAGTTTAAATTTTATCTACGTTTCTAATTCAGAAAAATAAGAAATAATTATGATATCAAGGTGGAAAATACAACCTAATATGACATATGAAGCACAAACAATTGACGACAACTTTAAATTTATGAACAACCTTATTTTGTTATACAAACAGTTTATTTATATAATTGTATAATAATGAGTTACTTTAGCCCCGCAAAATAATAGTAAAAAGTACTACTTTACCTCCAATTTTTTTCGAGCTATCAAAGCGCTACCGGTCCACCGATCGTTGACATATGTTGCTCAATCGGCCCGAATGTCAGACAAATTTGTCAAGTATAACGAACATAAATGTCCCATTTAAATCGATAAATATGCATCGGATTAAAAAAAGACTCAAATCAAAAGTTTGTTGGTTCGGTGGGCAACGTTCGATTCTGTCAAAATGCCCCTCGCCAACCTCCAAGGTGCGGCAAAGGGAGGCAACTTTGTAATCTTAAATAGGCATCACTTTCTGTCAGGAATAAAAAAAATTCCTGGGTAAACCAAATTTTTGACAATCTATTCGAATCTGCAATAAAAATGGAGGTTCCCATTTAAGATTACAAAGTTGTCCCCCTTTCACGCTACCTAGGGTTTCGGGGATGGAGATTTTGATAGAATTGAATGTTTTTTTCCGAACCATCAAACTTTTGATTCCGGATATTTTTGGATTCAATGTATTTTTCTCTAGTTATTCGTTGTGGTACATTTAAATGGGTCATTCAGTATACACCTCAACTATATTAGTTTTAAAGCAATAGTTTTTTTTTTCAAGTAAATAAGTAAAAGCATAAAATGCTTTCATTACACAATAATTTGTTTAATAATGTGTTTATTTTAGCATGTGAATATGTAAAAGATATTTTTTTTCTTCCATTCTTTAATTTACTTATTACATATGAATTATCAGTACTTTAATGAAATTCATGAAGACACAAATTTTCATTACGATATAGATTTTTATTATGATACAGATTATTGATCAATAACCAAACAGTATGGTTTACATTTGATTAATAAAATTGTTGTTTTTTTGTTGACATTCAAAGATGACAATTATTTTAATAATTGTAGGAAAAATATTGTACGCAACTAGTGTATAATGACTATTTATACACTCGTAAAATAGCGACACTCGCCTACTGCACATATAATAAATTTCATACTCGTGTATTAATAGCTACCATTATAAACTTGGTGCTTAATATACAATTTTATTATTCATGTGGTTAATTTCCGACGCACTAGACAATATTACATATTTGTAAATAAAAATATCCTTCTTTATAGTGCAAATATAAGTAACTATAATTTCAATAATTACAATCCGAATTTAGAATAGTGGTAGTTAACTTGAAGTATAGTGTTCTTCAAAAATTTTAATTATTATAAAATGAGTATTTTAATGAATGCACTTTGGCGAAACACTTTAAATATGTAAATATATTTCTAGCTTGTTTACTAGTTACATTTTGATGCATTGCGTGCCGTGCTTATTTTAAACTGAAATATTAAAGTATATTTAAATTTATAATTCATGGATTATTTCATCATTTGCCTGGTGTATATCATGCATTAAATAAATTCTGCGAAAGAAAAATTGCACTAGTCTCCATTAAAGATGAAAATACCAGGATCGTTCAAAATGATGCCACATGAAAATTCATGAGAACACTTTGCGTCTACAGCAAGCTTTAGGAAAATGGATTTTTTGTTTACGTTCGAAACCAAATGTTTTGGAAGAGTTATTACGACAGTAAGTTTTAGTAATTCATTAAAAATGAATACGGCGACTAAAACGATGCATTGACTAAAAGAACATGAGAATGAATTATTAATCTGAAAATGTTATTATACAGTAGCTTTTAAGTACTCTAGCTTAAGGGAGTAGCTTGAGCTTTCAAGGTCATCACATAAATTTGAAAACACGGCACTCAAAATACTATAAATTATGTAAAATGCCGTAAACTTCTGCACTTGTTGGTTCCATGCTGTTACGATAACACATGTCGCCAAATAAAATAAATTCCATGCATTGGAATTCAGTTCAGGTTGAGTGTGTTGATATATAGATCCATTCCATGAATCCTCGGCCGCTACGTTCATTGAAAACACGTCAAACCAGGGATAAATCACGGAAAACTACGGCGTCCTGGCTGGATAACTAACCTGGGAGCAATAAAATAAAACGGGAAAAAGTGCGTTGTTCTCTGGGTATATCTGTCATACCAGGGAATCCATAATTCTGGAAGGATTATCATTGTGTTCCTGCTGCGGTAAATGGTTCTGAATGTCCTGAATATCTGTGTTCTGCGAAAATTGTGTACGCGTTCTCAGAAATCGAATTAAAATTGATGACATCGCGAAAATCTACCATAAATTTCATGATACGAATTTCTCATCAATAATAACGAATGAGTTTTTGCAACGAACTAGTTTACTTCAATATAATTCTAAACGGAATTTGAATTCATACTACTAGATATTTTGCAATAATATATTTGGCCCTAGATTAAAATAGATACCCCTCGCTTTATTATTTTTAGTACATGATTAGTTAATTATTTTTTGTATAGTACTTATATCCTGTGACATAAATTACCTTTCATAACTGCGAGTAAATATATTTTACTCCAGATTTTATCGATAAACATTTTTTGTTTACAACAAGCACGAAAAAACTGCATGATAAAATCCCGAGTCCGTAGGACATAGAGTTGTATCTAATGTCAGTTTGCTCGATTGATTTTGGTAGAAAGAAAAAAAAATGAGTGTTTGAAAATAAAAATGTAAATAAAATAAATAAAATAAATATATCATCACGCCTTTTACCCATCACTGGGTGTGGCACTCTGCCTAAGCAGATCTCGGTAAAAATGTGTAGAGATAAAATCATGTACAATTCTAGAAACAAATGAAATAAAGTAATATTGTGTCAAACTGACAATAGTATAAAACAAAAAATTAATTTTGTGGCGATTTGACAACATACAAATATATTTACCCTACAAACCGGATTTTATCAGTAAACTATGCTGATTGGTGAAATTTTCAAATGTTTTGATTGGTTGAAAACATGTAAAGGGAAATTACCTAAAAAAATACAAATTATCTTCATCTATTTGACAAGAAAAAACTATATTAAATGATTGAAAATAAATATCTAAGACCTCCAATATTATTTGGTAGATAATTTTCCGAGACAAATGAAATAAAATAATACTGTCTCAAACTGAGAACCGGAAGTTATTTCGAAACTCAGTTACGTATCGAAAGAGCGTTCATTACGTTTTAGACGGTTGGTAGTAGCAGATGACATATTGAACCTATCAATCTGAACAATTGCATAAATGTCAATAACAGTTACCAACCTCAACATTTCATATACAAATTATCTTAAATAAACTAGGTTTAAAACATCGTTGATTTTGCTTTAATATTAATTTATAAAAGACGCAAAATAGAAAAAAAAATAGTATAAATAACTCATTTTATAAGACTTTTATCGCACTTGTTCTTTAGAAAACTCACCTGCGACTAGTTTTCCAAATTTAGACGCGTGCAAAAAAACATGTCTTATAATACTCGTTCTTAAATATACTATTTTATTTAACTCTATTTCCTAGACTACCTATATCACATGAAACTGGTCATATTTTTATAAATTTATGAAAAACTACCTACATGAAATATTTCACTGAATATAGAACAGAATTATAGATATGTAACATCAGATTCAGTAAAAATATCATCTATAGTGATCAATAGTTTGAAAATTACTATACTTAAAAAGACAATTTGATAAAAATTGTATCTTCTACAGGAGTTATTTAGCTGAACGTTTACGGATAAAATTCGTGCAACTGACCATACTATAAAAAGTCGTAAAGGAAAGTGTCACATAGCTAAATGATAAAATCATGACAGTAACCATAACAGCAAAAAATTCTTTTACTAAAAAATTGTTATTACGTACATATTTTTTGTGTATTTCACAGATAAGACAGAGAATTCTCTCGAGCAATATTAGCGCTATCGGGGACTGCAAAATACACTATTTGGACTTCAATTTACTCCATATCACAGTTCCTTATGATCCCGAGTTCATATGTCAAAACTGTGTCAGTTTCTGTGAAATGAGATCGCAATTTTATTTTTAAAGGTAACAATAAAGTCGGCACAGAAGTTAAATTGGAAAGATAGCGCAGTGGTCTGCAGTTGTAGAGAATTGTTTCGCTGTCCGGCGTTATGGCGCTGTTGGAAGTGCTGAAGCCTCCTCTATTGCAGCTTCTTGTGCTACTCGACCATTTCACACTCACGCGCGAACAAGCAGGCAAGTGCCCGAAACGATATCTTAATTTCAAATGCGCAGAGCCATGAAGAAGATTGCTATACAATATTGAACAATCGATAATGCTACTCGTGTTTTTAAAGATAATGTCGTTCACTCTTTCGTTTCCTTTTGTTTTATTTCGTTATTGTTATTGACTGGCATCTATCGTTATATCGTTAGTCATTTGCTGATTTACTGACAGAGTTTTTGTGCGTTGTTACTTAAGCGAGAAACTAAAGCTGATGGCATATCTGTATGATTCTTTTTGATGTTCCATGGAACATGTCGTCATATCGCACTAAAATATATATCATCGCTATTTCCATCAAGTATAACCATATGAAAATGTTTCGTACTGGTCCATTTTACATACATAACATCGCACTACGAGAGTTGTTTGATAAGTCGGGTAAAAAGCTATAAATTGTTTTTTTTTGTCACCCTTATTTTTCAACACAGTCTTCTTCAAGGGCTACATACTTGGTCCAGCGAGATTCTAGTTTTTTCGTTCCGTTACAAAAAATGATATTCCGTCAAATGGGGTAGCACGGACTTTAGAATCATTCATAGAACATTTAAACATCAATAAAAGGGGCTTCTGGTTTAAATTCTGTATATATTCAAAATTCAAAAACTCGACGTTTCGGTACTTTAAACAAATACCTTCATCAGGACAATTGTGATGGTTTGGAATTAAATAAGGCTTGGCTTCCATTTATTCACAATTTATAATTTTTTAAATTACATATTTTTGTCTTTTTACTTGTCATTTTTATTTATATGTCATTTGTTTATTTTTATGTCATTTATGTTATTTTATTTGTATTTCTGTCCTGATGAAGGTATTTGTTTAAAGTACCGAAACGTCGAGTTTTTGAATTTTAAATATATACAGAATTTAAACCAGAAGCCCCTTTTATTTATATATATGAATTCTGAAAGGTTTTTCCCTATATTTAAACATCAGTTTCACCAAATAATCAATCCTCGTTAAGCATTCATATTTTAACATATTATCTTTGCCTTAACCATATTCATAGATTCCTCCATACAAGCTCATTTATTTATCACACTCATCTTCATTCATCACGCAACTAATCAATCACATCCATTTATTCACACCAAACACCATTGTCATTATCCTTTCATATTTGATTGTTTCCATTGCTGCAATTATAAAAATAGGAACAAGACATTTTTTCACCTTCTTTGTAAATAACAATTTATAGGTACTTAAGGAAAATTAATAATTACTGTGCGAAGCTATGTAAAATTTTACAGGCTCATAGAAGAGACCTATCAAATTTTACAATGTTTAAAACTAATATAAACTAATTAAAAGTTATTACTTGCAGCATCTACAATATTTCTTTTACTGCAAGAAAATCGCCTTCAAAATCGTCATCGAGCATTAAATTCATTATTTCAAATAAAAATAAATAAATATATCATCACGCCTTTTACCCATTACTGCGTGTGGCACCCTGTCGGAGCAGATCTATTTTTTCGCGTGAAGTGCGGTTACCAGCCGTCAAATCACGGCCTTCAAAGATGTTAGTGGATGGGGAGCCAGAGGAGTAGATTTAATTTGGTGAAAATTGTTTGTCGGTTATGAGAATCGAACGCGGGTTC
Source organism: Pterostichus niger (assembly GCA_947425015.1). Lineage (NCBI taxonomy): Eukaryota > Metazoa > Arthropoda > Insecta > Coleoptera > Carabidae > Pterostichus > Pterostichus niger. The sequence goes on from OX380339.1 coordinate 30,980,905, forward strand.
TCAAATCTACAGGCCGACTCGATACATTGAGCCTACATGATAACGTCTAGCTTTAAATTGACCTCCCGCCAACAATCTTTCATTACATTCACTGGATACGAAGGGTCGCTCCTTCGTCGCTCACCCCACAAACTTTCCAGCTCGCCCGTAAAAATTAATTTACTACCCTTGCCAAGTAAATAACTTTTTCCCAAATTTTTATTATATTTCATGGATTAAGTTTCGCTGGTTAAACCTAGGCAATCCTGTATTATACAGATGTGAAACTAACCTTAGATGCAAAAATTAAACAACAGAGTAGAATGAATAAATAAACTTTGTTGTAACTAAGAATAGAACTAATTTAGTATTTGGCTGCAAACCTTAAAATATTTACAAGAGTTGTTTATGAAATAGATTTTAAACGGAAAATATAAGAGACTAAAATTAGATAGAAATGAGTACAATGTTAATGTATAAACAGTTTCCTCTGGAGATTCTAAATCCATTAAACATTTATTTTCATTAATTCAAATAATTTTAGATACTGCCAGGAGATAGGAGAGAAAATATCAGCTGCACAAACACGAAATTAGTTTTTGTTGCCATCCACAGTTATTTAATTATAATTTAGTTTCTTTGTTCCACTGTTAAAAAGAGTAAAAAAAACTTTATATATATATATATATATATATATATATATATATATATATATATATATATATATATATATATATATATACCGGGTGTCTATTTTTTTTTCCGAACATAGGAAATTCAAAGTTAAAGTTTTGGTATAGCGATATCTCTCTATCTATTAATTTTAGAACAAAATTGTACGGGAGGCAAATGTTCAAAATGAACATAGAGTATAAGTTTGTTTTTCAATTGTTTCTTATGTCCGAGTTAGCAGCAAAAGAAAATACACGCTTTAAAGCAATTATCAGAGTGCTATGAGAAAGAAAACAAATTAGATAACTTAATAATAGGTATTTATTTGTCTAAATTATATAGAAAAAAGAAAATAATAATTGCTATAATTAATTTTATTATTAAATTAAATGCTCGAATAAATAAATAAATTAGAGTAAGCTTACAATTCTGGTCCAATATGTCAAATAATGTCAGACACAACAAACAAATTATTGTTTTATTTCTCATGGCACTCTGATAATTGCTTTAAAGCATGTATTTTCTTTTTCTTTTAACTCGGACGTAAGAAACAAATGAACAACAAACTTATACTCTATGGATGCAGTTTTTCATTCTGAACATTTTTCTTCAGTACAATTTTGTGCTAAAATTAATAGGTAAAGAGATATCGCTAAATCAAAATTTTAACATTGAATTTCCTATGTTCGGAAAAAAGTAGACACCCGGTATATATATCCTTCAAGTCTTTTTTGATTCTTGTACTGCAGAATCAAGCCCGAGCTGAAACAAATTTAAACTCCTAAGAAAAGTGATGTGCGCAGCTAGCATCTGATGATAATAATATATAAATTGGTTATTAACTAGAAAATAAACTTCATAAAAACCATTTTCAATTAACAACATCCCCCTAGCAGAAATTTCACCGGTCAAAAGCGCGTATACCGATTAGAGAACCAAACAACCTTCTCCCTGCTGCAGGGGTACAAACTTTTTGAATTAATTCCCTAATAAATTAGACCGTATCGCTCTATCTACACGGTTCCGATTTACATTTACCGATATTGTACCGTTACCGTTACGAATTTCTCTCTCCGGTTCGAACGCTGACCGTTCTAGAGTTCGCAGATATCTCGGTTTCCGGCGATCGCAACGCCATCTCTGCATCGAAGTTGGAGGCGGCGAGAATTGGTCCCCGTTATGGACTCGTCGGGACTGATATATGCGAAATTTTAACGGTGAAGGGAGTACAAGGGCAAGGGGATGGTTGTTCGAGGATTTGAAAGTGGCTACTACGAACTGGAGTTGTGGACTTGGTTCAACAAGCGAGAAGTTGGGTACAGATGCGCAATTTGAGTTTATGGACGGCGCAAAACGGATTATTTTAGATTTTCATCTCAAAATATTTAAATATATTGCATAGATTATTCTACGCTATAGTAAATAAGATAATAAGAGGGTTGCAAGTTATCTATTTTGACTAATCATAGCAATATATCAACGCGTATACGGGTCTTGCCAGTATATCCCGTTATCATGACAATATCTTAAATGTTTTTTAAATAAACTATTTTTTCGCTTAAACGTCAATTTAATTATTTTGTAACATGTGTGATAATTAATATAATATTAAAAATAGTGTATCTAATAACACGGTTAAAAAAGTTAGTAATGTTTATAGCAATTGTACTTGTAAATAAAGATGCTTAAATAAAGTTAATTTACTACCTATTAAATTATTCACCTCTTGTAGTATTACCCCTAAAAAGTCATTAGAAGATTTTGTTCAAATGACAATATAAATCAGTGATATCGAGTCGGCCTGTGGATCTTGAGAACCCTGGTTCGATCCCCACAGCCGACAAACAATTTTCACCAATTTAAATCTACCCCTGTAGCTCTCCCTTCACTAATATCTTTGAGGGCCGTGATTTGACGGTTGGTAACCGCACTTCACGCGAAAAATATATCACTTACCTAGATCTGCTTAGGCAGAGAGCCACACTCAGTAATGGGTAAAAGGCGTGATGATATATTTTATTTTATTTTATACAATATAAATGACTTATCTCGAACCACAAAGAATTACAATAAAGTAATTTTTGAAATAAAAACAACTATTCAGCTATCAGTCTTTTAAGAGTTATATTTACAGTTATTTGCGACAGCCATCATCAGATGTACATAAACGATTATAAGCATAAAAAGTTACAACGAAAAATACAGAAAACTTTTATAAAATAACATGACTTATTGTACGTTGAACATTTTTGACTGCAGTACAGCGAAACGTTATGCTATGTAAATAGTTGCAAATATAACTCGTAAATGACTGATAGCTGAATAGATATTTTTATTTCATACATTTTACAGTCGAAAAAATGTTCAATATTAACAAAATAATTATTGTTAATCCATTTGACATTATATATAGATCTCATTCTAAATAAATAAATAAATATATCATCACGACTTTTACCCATTTCTGGGTGTGGCACTCTGCCTAAGCAGATCTCAGTAAGTTATATATTTTTTGCGTGAAGTGCGGTTACCAGCCGTCAAACCAAAGATATTAGTGGAGGTGGAGCCACAGGGGTAGGTGAAAATTGTTTGTCGGCTGTGGAGATCGAACCAGGGTTCTCATTTTGTAGAATTTAAATCATAATTATAGTGAAGATGACTTAACGCTTAACTTATAATATATCTAAAGTTATTCGGAAACGGTTGTATTTAAAGATATAAGTATGGTTTGAACCTGTGAACTTTGGAACTATAGTTGGTATACAAAATTATTATAGTATATACCGGGTGTCCTAATAAACAAAGCCACCATCTCAATATTTTTAAAAGCAATTACGTTTATATTACAACGTCAAAATGAGCGTCAAACTTCACTAACAAGTGAAAATATTCTACTTCCAGTCTAATCGGACTTGACCAAATTTTTGTATTTTAAGTGGAATACCCTGATTAACCGAAATGTCATTAATTATGTAAATATTATCTGAGTTTCCATTGCAACTTATATTAATTTTATTACGTGGAAGATAGTTTTAATAATAATGCAAATTTTTCAAGTCATGTGCAGGTTAATCATTTTGGATCACTCTATATATTTATTTATTTATTAATACTATTCTTTACATAAATTTCACAGTGTGGTAGTTATATATTTTTAACTTGAGTGGGAGTCGAACTCGGGATCTTCATATCTGTACTACTGGATATTTTCTATGTAATTTTATTTTATTTTTATGTTACGCTGTACAACAGGAACTTAATCCCAATTAAAATACAGAATCCGCACTCACTGAGCCGCAGTGTAGTAGTTTATATAATTTTTATCTTGAGTGCGATTCCAACTCGGGATCTAGGAATTCGAATTCCGTATCGCTATCCACACTACCGTACTGATAGACAATGGTAATGGGAAAATTAAGTAAAAATTGTCATTGCCAACTATAAAAAGCGAGCGTCGGCACCAGATTTTAAAAAATACCCGGAATTAAACCATAGGTCATTTAGTTAACTAGTCGTTTGTTACATGCGAAGCAAATTGAATGTAGTTTCGACATTTCTAAAGATTTCCCAGCAATCTCGCTTTCCGGGGACGAAGAAACGACGTGCGGAATATTCGCTAGAAACCTCACCACAAGTTTTCACGAACGCTGAAAAACTTCTCGGCCGATCCGAAATTAATTAACTTTTATCTCACGTTTTCTTCGCGCGGCGAGGGGAAGAGCGAGACGGAAGAAATAAGTATGAGACAGGAGCAGGTGAAAGAGAAGGTTCTAATGCAGAACGACACTTGACTCCGGACATAATTCGATTTGTCTTTGGTCTTGTTAAACATTCGATGTTGTTAGCGTCACTTTTATACCGACGCAATTTTGTTTCCGATGACGAACTTTGAAACTACGCGGTTTTGTATCTCTAACATAAATATCGGTTTAAGTAAGTAAATATCTGTCACTTTAATTGCTTTTTTATTGTCGATACTTTTAATAATACGCAGACTTATTATCAAACACAGTTTAACTAACACTGATTTAAAGACAAAATGGCAACAGGGTACGAATTATTTTTCAAAATATCATTTATCTTCATTTATCCAACTCAAAATTGTGATTACTGTTCGCTAAACAAATAAAAATAAATAAATATATCATCACGCCTTTTACCCATTACTGGGTGTGGCATTCTGCCTAAGCAGATCTCGGTAAGTGATATATTTTTATTTATGTTTGTATCAAATAGTAAAAAAAATATTTGATCCTGTTTTTATGTAGATAATGGGCTCATCAATCATAATCAATACATGACAATTTTGAATCAAAATCTAAACTACTTAAAAATTATTATTATTAAATAGTTATTTTTGTATTAAGTACGGAAAATGAGTGTTTTTTTTGTTGCGCGTGAGAATGTCAATTTTAGTTGAGAGCGTTGGGTCGAGACAAAAAGGTCATTCGAACGCGCCAATAACAAGAATTTCGCCCACGAAATATAAACAACATTTTATAAAATAAAAAGAATAATACAATAGTTATTGATTTATTGAAGTAAATTTAAGGAAAACAATTAAAAATAATATGAATGTTATAACAAATGGAATGTGGAAAACAAATTGGAAATGTACGCGAAATACTCATTTTGCGCACTAGGGTGCAAAACAGTGCACAAAATTGTCATGGTAATGTAATTGATGAAAAAATCAAATACTGGGCGTATTGATATTAGTGAAAAAATGTGAAAATGTTTGGATAGTTGTAGAAAAAATATATTAAACAAAATTATTAAGGTTTATAATAAACTTTCGTCATTTGTACATTTTTTGAAATTAAACTTCTCATTGGCTGAACATTTTCATGCAACCTCAAGCGGTACCAAATCATTTACAATTCAATTCTCAAAAGAATTTTAGCTAATCCTGAATTTAAGAAATACGTAACAATATAGGTAAATATTTTTACTTCATTACATTTTCAATATACAGGGTGTTTCTATACTTCTGCACGAAACTTTAATGACATATATAATTTGATATACTGATTATAGAACAAAAAGAATTTTTTTGAAATTCGCAAAAATTAGAGTATTTTATTCCTAGCGAACATTTTAGTGTCACTGGTTTAATAGTATATTTCTACACTCTTATATGAAGCACAAATGATTGATCCTTTTTCAGACCAGTTTTTAAAGTGAAATTATTCAGTCTTAAATTATGAATTGCGAGTATTGAATTTAAGTGAAGTCAGCAAAAAAATTATTTACATAACCTAATATTATTACAAAAATAAATAAATTCATGATGGTAGAAATTAATTATTTAGGCCTCAGGTTTACTGCACATCCCTTATCTCGTCCAGTAATGCATAGTAATGAAAATAAAATTTCTGAAAGTCCCTCAGGGCCTACATTAATGTTCACATTTCAACATGAACTCAACGTTGGGGTGAATCACGAATTCACGAACCACAGATGAAAACATAACCAGCAAACATATTTTTCATAATCGTATAAATGCAACACCAGTACGTAATTCCGAAAGAGTTTAAATAAAACGTAGATTTTTATCCGGAATAGCAGAATATTCGGACAATAAAAATACTGGGATTTTGTTATTTAAAAATTAATTTAACGTTTAATTTTGTAACGAGGATTGAAACGAATACGTTAAATATTTAATCTTGATTTGATTTATTAAAAAGTACAATATTCACGAATTTAAGCTGAATGAAAATTTTGTTTTCGTATTTTTTTAAAATAACAAATTATTAATCTATATTTTCATTCAAATTTATATTTTATAAATAATACTTCAATATTATTTTATATGGATAACAATTTAAAATTGAATAACTATACTCCATGTAAAAAGGCGCGATAATTACGTTATTGAATCTATTTCGAAATTATTTTATTTTTAAAAATAAATACGTATAGAAGCTAATATTTTAGTTGTTTAGAAGTCAAATAGAATTTGTTTTCCCTCGGGCAATTCTTGACAGTAATATAGCATTTTAACTGTCAAATAGCTGTCAGTTTTGCAGCAATAATTGTCAAAAACAAGATAAAATATTAAAAAAAGTAAGTATATAAACGATCTAGCCACATAAATTATTCAACGAGCATGTCGTAATCATCCGAAAGTATTCTTACATACATACATACATAACATCACGCTATATCCCATAAAATGGGTACTCGTCAACATTCTCATCCTGACACGATACTCGTTTCAACCACATCAACGCTACCTCCATTCCTCACAACCAAAATCCATAATCACGCAACAAACCTTCAATATATCTTTACTTACGCCCACTTCTCTAACAACGAATCTATAAAGAAATGAAGACAGCACCGTCTGCGCTTGTTGGAAAATATCCGAACGAATAATTGCCATAACACGCGAATACTGTACTTTTTAACGATCATTTAAAAGGAACTTGCATTTTAAGTAGTCAAACTTGAGTAGTTCATTTTTATTCGAAACCTCAGCTAGAAAAATGACAGTCAAAATGTTAATTCTGTATTACTAAAGAAAAAATCTGATGTGGACACCACATGACTTCCTTGTACGCGTATTATACTGTAGATATTTTATTAATTGCACATATTTGACATTAAATCTTGTATTTTTTGTTCTAATCCATAGCAAACTTATTTTTTTTTTTAAATCAAAAAATATATAATATTTAAATTTAGATATCTCGTTTATGCAAAAAGCTAATTTAAAAATTCTTAATGTGCTAGACGTAGAATTTAATTCTCTAAAACTTTTATTTGTAGCATTCATTTCTAAAATTAAAATAATACCATTTTTTTCAAGGAAAACTGTTAGCAGCTTCATGTAATGTGCCACTTCCGGTTAGTCTATTTTAACCAAAATCTATTATGTTATTTCCATTGATATAGTAGTCTTATATACCAAATTTGGATAGTTTTAAATTATATTTGAATATAGATTTTCATGAAAATCTATTATAGGCTTCAAGTAAAGTACCACTTCCGGTAGTTGTATAATGACGAAAATGGGAGGTGCACAACTAGATGTTATAACAGTTCTAAATATAAAGTTTCAATTTTCTACGGATTACCGTTTTTGAGTTATGCGAGATACGTACGTACAGACGGCATGACGAAATTAGTCAAAATGGATTCAGGGAGGGCCAAAACACCTATTTCCTTTGAAATCTGAGAACCGAAAATTTTCGCGATTACAATACTTCCTTTACTTCGTACAAGGAAGTAATAAAAAACATTGATGAATCTCTTTTGTTGACGCGTTTTTATTGTTTCAATAATAATTGTCAACCATTAGCATATAATTGGAAAAAAGGTTTATGTATTACTAAAGAAAAATCATTGATGAATCTTTTTTGTTGACGCATTTTTATTCTTTCAATAATAATTGTTAAACCATTAGCATATAATTGGAAAAAAGATTTATGTAAAACTTAATAACGTAAACAAATATATTCATATGTAATCATATATATCTTTATCTGCATTTCCTGGAATTTATTGTAATAGGTTTCACAACTAGAAAACATTTCTTTTGTTTTCTACTCTTATAAATCAATAAAGTAACATTTACATGCAGCAGAACGAAGAATAAAAAAAAACCTTTGTAAAGGTAGATTGATCAGTATTATCATTACTAGTTCCTAGTGTCAAAAAAATTCTTTTGTGTCAAACAATTTAATTTATCTCTTCACACAGTCATAAAATCAAAAGCAAAAAGCAACACAATTGACAAGTAAGCAAAAACAAAAAACGTTTCTCACACAATTGTCCAGACAGTTTTTTTCTCCGCCAGTTCATTCAATCAACCCGAGAAATATTTTGGTCGACTGAACATAAAATTGACACTACTATACGAACAGTACGAACCTCGAGCAGTTCAACTTCGCAGAGGCAAAGGCGTGAGGGATAAGGATAGAAGATTTCACCATGGAAGGATTTCTCGTGTGGATATTGTCCGGTTCAAACAAAATTTCAATAGACAGCGGTATTTTTGTTCAGCGCTATTGTTCGCAGCCATTTTGCGATATACAAAGTATTCTTCGCCACACAGTATGATATTGGTAATCAAAAGCATCTTTTGTTGTTTGAGGAAGAAGTTGGTTAACTGATATTCGGGGTTGCTTGAGATACTTTTCAGTTTTATGTTAAGACGAAGGGTAGATAATATGATGTAAAAGGAACAATGATGTTTTGTTGGCTTCGACGATGATGCATCAGACTTATTTGTAAGTTAATAGATGTGTTATAAAAGGTTATGTATTCGAAAGTCTTAAATGCAGATGAATATATCTAGATAATATTATTAATATTTTCTATAGAACTAAAGTAAGCTTTGATGTTTGGAAAATGGATTACATTATAATGAAATTCTATTCAAAAGAATAATAAAATTAAGTTTAAATTTGAAGTTAGAAAGTTACGATATTTTGTGTATTTAAGTCTAATATCTTTGTCTTGTTTAAATAAATAAATAAATATATCATCACGCCTTTTATCCATTACTGGGTGTGGCACTCTGCCTAAGCAGATCTCGGTAATTGTTTCGCGTGAAGTGCGGTTACCAGCCGTCAAATCACGGCCCGCAAAGATGTTAGTGGAGGGGAAGCCACAAGGGTAGATTTAAATTGGTGAAAATTGTGAAAAGAGGTACAAAAATATACATACTACTGTCAAAGTATAGAAAATTGATTTGAAACATCTTGTTTCTCTCGAAAACATAAATACCTGATTAGATTAAACACTTTATTTTATATTACTATGATGTTTTAGTTATATCTTCTGGATATAAATAATTCATTTTTTCGAAATTAGTAAGTGTAGCTGTCTAAAACATTAATAAATAAATAAATTATGATAGTCTGATGACAATAGATAAATAAATACAAATCAAAATTACATATCAAATGGAATAATTAACATTGCTGTCATATTTTCAATTTGCTTTTAAAATTCAAATAAGTTTAAAATTTAATTATTGTTGATGAAATCGGGTATTAGTTTTCAATAATTAATAAGTTTTTATTGTGAATTACAGCTACCAGCCGTCAAATTATAGCACTCAAACAAAATACTAACTTGAGTGATGTAACATACAGAGTTATGGTAAATATTATTCGAAAAAAATGCTTCAAACAACAGTTGTATAATAGATATATAAATAAATTTTGTCGTCTTTTTTTAACTAAAAAGCATTTAGAAAATGGTATATTTTTTAATTATTTAAAAATCGTGAGAAAGGAAATACTGTATTTTTATTGATTTAATTTGACCTTTCTCTCAATATTTTAATTAATTTATCTGCCTGGAGATCATTTAAAATTTAACATTCTGCTATTAATTTCTTCTTTGCCATCTGTCAAAGATTACTGTACAGCCACTATAGTCATTCATTTGTTTAAATAGCAAATTCACTATTTAATTCTGTTAATGTTGCCTTACTTTATAAGGCGGAGTATTGAAAAACGCATTGCCACTCTCATATTGCTCAATTTCTTGTTCAACAAATTAATTAATCTTGTTTTTTTTTTCACTTTATGTTTTAAATTTTGTTGACAGTAAACAGATTATTTTGTTGACAGTAAACAGATTATTTTGTTAATTATTGTCCAGGTGACAGAAAATCACTTTACATATGAAATGAATAAATTAGGAATGAAATTTATTTTACAAATGTATAATATTTTAGTAGCCGCGTAAAAGTTAATTGCGTGGCCAGCGTAGTAAATTAATTTTTACGGGCGAGCTGAAAAGTTTGTGTGTCGAGCGACGAAGTAGCGAGCCTCCATAATCCAGTGAGCCCACCGTACTGTAGCTTGGTAATTCCGTACCGTGTACTGCAATTAAAATTAAGTTTCTGTTGAACAGAGTAGCTTAAATAAATAAAATATGAAATAGACATAAATATTACCACACATTTTCTTTGTTTCTGACAAGTGTGGAAGAATCAATAAAAAATATATATCCACAGTAGTCAATTTGAGGCAAAGTGACAAAAAATAAAATCTTTACTGCCTCCTAACAATTGGAAAATCCACCAACAAACCAATTCAAAATCAAATAAAACTTGAATCATAAAATCTACAAATATCCTGATATCCACTCTGCGAAAAAACCTTAAAAACCTCATATATCAAATATATCCCAATACAATATAGGCAGAGGGCCCGAAATAGCGTCACATATTGTTCATCGCTTCATGCAAAGTTTTTTATGTTCCCGCAGGCTGTTGGCTTAACCGCGCCTTGCCGCGATGCTCGAATCTGATCTCGGGAAGCGACGCGTCGGTCCCGCATGTCGAGATTAACGCGCGGGCTTCGCACCTGCCGTCGCCTTCAATCAAAATATTTATGACGGAAATGTGCGCTGCACGATGTCTGTTTAAACATAAAAATACCGAGTTTAGAGTTATAATGAAAAGGCGAAACGACGGAAGTTTACAGATGTGTTTTTAGATGAAAATGGCATAGACGTTAAAAGAAAAATGAGTTTTTAACATTCAGGAACGCGTTATACATTGCTATAAATATTATATTCGTGATAAGAATTACATTCCAAACTTTGGATTTTGTTTTATAAGGCTTTTAAGGAAAACGTGATTTTTTTTTATATTTTTGTTTAATGACCGTTCAGATATAACTGCGTTCTGTTTTTGGGTTTCGGATTTAATTAAAATTTCGTTAATTAAATGTAACTTGAAGAAAACAGAACACTAATTAAGGTTGTAATTATTTCTATAAATATAGAGAAACACGATATTTTTTAATTTAAGGAAACTGCAAATGAGATATTATTAACACGGGAAAAAAGTTTTCAGAACTCATAATCAATTGGTTTGGTTCCGTGAATTTATTTATTTCGACCTTTTAGTACACTCAACGCGTATCTTCATAAAAAAGTAATAATAATAATAATTTTTTAATGGCGAAGGTACTCGTCGAGTGTACTGAAACGTTGAAATAAACAAATTCACAAAACTAAAGCAAAAAACTATTTTATTGAGATAATAAATATATCATTACGTCTTTTACCCATTACTGGTTGTGACACTATACCGCAGCAGATCTAAGTTTGTCATATATGCACGTGATGTTACCAGCCGTCAAATTACGACTCCTAAATATATCAGTAGAGGAAAGAGCAACAGAAGTAATTTTAATGTGTAGTAACGTTGTCTTGGCTACGAGAATTGAATTCGGATTCTCAAATATGGAGTTGGTGGTCTAGTGTGTATGCAGTCGACTTGTAGTTCTTAAGGACCCGAGTTCGATTCCCACAACCGACATACTGGCTTTCACAAATTTAATATCAACTCCTGTGGCTCCCCCTTCACTATCAAATTTGGGGGCCATGATTTGACGACTGGTAACTGAACTTCACGCGTAAAAATATAGCACTTACCGAGATCTGCTACTGCATAGTTCCACACCCAATAATGGGTAAAAGGCGTAATGATACATTTATTTTTATTTTATGTATGCATTTCTATCAACTATGTACCCAAAATATATAAAAAATTAATAAATATATCATCACGCCTTTTACCCATTACTGGGTGTGGCACTCTGCCTAAGCAGATCTCGGTAAGTGATATATTTTTTCGCGTGAAGTGCGGTTACCAGCCGTCAAATCACGGTCCCCAAAGATATTAGTGGTGGGTGAGCCTCAGGGGTAGATTTAAATTGGTGAAAATTGTTTGTCGGCTGTGGGAATCGTACCAGGTACCCTATATATAAAGTAAATTAAAAACATTTTTCTACGACCAAAAAATGAGGTATTATGTATTCATTTTCAATGCAACTTCCCACTCGTGCAATAAAATGCTACTTTTAACATTATTTGCATAAATAATAAATATTTTTTTATAATATTTAACTTATGATAAAATAAATGATCGATATTTATTAACAAATTTTATTCATTTAAACAATCCGTTTAAATTATAAGATACTAAACTTTATAAAATAAAAAAATGATAATTTCAGTTTAATATATCAATATAGCTTAGTAATTTCAACTAAAGTATCAACTCTTTAGCACCTAAAAACAAAAAGTATTGAAAAACCATAATGCGAATTTCGTATTTCTTTTATTTTATTGGTAGAACTTTTGTATTTTATTGTTTCAATAATCAACTGGAGACTGCAGTCCGCGATATAGGAGCGCATCACAAGAATTTTAATATAGTGTTCAATAAGAAATTCTGTAAAAACTTGCAGCTGCACTAACTTCCAGTAGAAACTTTTAGAAGTTCTGGAACGAACGACGTTCTTGATTATCCTGATTATTTCCATCTGCATTTTACCTTTTTCCTTCAATTTCTACTCATTTTTATTTTCAACTACTTTAAGAAATAGTTTTTATCTCGTTTCTCTACTTTACTTTTTGATCAAATATAAATTTCTTTGCAGAAATATTGCGACCGATATTCACAACTATTTTAAACTTTTAAACTAAATTTTATCGGGGACATCCGAACGAGGCAGTCAAGTTTTGTAATGATTATTTCACTTATGTCAATTATACTGACAAATTTTACATAGTTTCATAAACAATTACAGTAACAAATGCCTTGGCAACGGGGGTTTGTCGCGCGGTAAATGCCCAAGACCATTTGTCACCGACAAATCGCCGTTGCCTAGGAGACACAAACACCACATTTTCAAAATAAACAATCAGTTTTCTAAAATGTCAGAAGTGAATCGTTTTGGAGATGCGTGTTTGGCGGCAATTTGTACCGAAATAGAAAATAAGAAATCAGAAAATACAAAAAAGTGTCAAGGTAGTATCTGGAGAATATTTACCTAGTTAAAATAATCACATTTAAAATAAATTTTTAATTTAATACAAAAATATAGAGATATCATTCGAGAAATATTCTTCACAAATACCACTCGCGACTCTTATTTTATCAGTAAACTTTTCTTTCAAACATTGTTTACCTTTAAGCAACATCCTTCGAGTCATCTGCTCAGAATAAATCCCTCGAGCTACGCTCTCGTGATTTATTCGAACAGATGACTCTCACGATGTTGCTAGGTAAACAATGTTTTCAAGAAAAGTTTACTGATAAAACTTGAGTCCCTTGTGATATTATATACGATAATTCTCTTCTTTCTAAGATCATCTTTTCTTCATGGATCACTATGGTTATGATTAAATTCTGACTGTGAATACAGCTCTAACAACGATAATATATGTGTAAAGCACAATAAAGCTTTATTTTAATTTGTAGATTTGTAATAAAAGACTTATACAATAAATCATTTGAAAAATTATATTTATAGTAACAATAATAATAAAAACATAAAAACTTTAAAAATTCTATCAATAAATATGTGGTACCACTAGATATATGAATAAAAATATCATCACGCCTTTTACTCATTACTGGGCGTGGCACACCGTAGCAGATCTTAGTGCAGAGGGAGCCACAGGGATAGATTTAATTTGGTGAAAATTGTTTGTCGGCTGTGGGGATCGAACCAGGGTTCTCAAGATCCACAGACCAACTTGATATCACTGAGCCATCTATCCCATATATATATATATATATATATATATATATATATATATATATATATATATATATATATATATATATATATATATATATATATATATATATATATATATATATATATATATATATACAGGGTGAGTCTGGGAAGACGCCCCCCCCTTTAACTTTTTTATTATGAGTAATAGAAAAAAAGGTTCATATGAAAGTTTTATTATTTTAAATATACTATTTGATGGCAGATGTAGATATTTTTTATAAAGTCAGGTTTACAAGATACGACTATCAACTTTTATTTTTTAAATAGCAACCTATAATTATTTTACTAAAATAAAAACCGCCATTTTTTTCTCTTTTCAACGGTGTATTAGTTTTTATTAATGTATCTGAAAAAATTCGAGAAAAATAAGAAAATTGAGAAATACTAGAAATAATTTTTATACAAATATTATAGGTGGCTATGTGAAAATAAACAAAATGTAACAGTGTTATACAACTTAACAAACTAAAGCAACAAATTCAGTAACAAAAACAACTTAAAACAAATTATTTTCACATAGCCACCTATAATATTTGTATAAAAATTATTTCTATTATTTCTCAATATTCTTATTTTTCTCGAATTTTTTCAGATACATTAATAAAAACTAATACACCGTTGAAAAGAAAATAAAATGGCGGTTTTTATTTTAGTAAAATAATTATAGGTTGCTATTTAAAAAATAAAAGTTGATAGTCGTATCTTGTAAACCTGACTTTATAAAAAATATCTACATCTGCCATCAAATAGTATATTTAAAATAATAAAACTTTCATATGAACCATTTCTTTCTATTACTCATAATAAAAAAGTTAAAGGGGGGGGGCGTCTTCCCAGACTCACCCTGTATATAGCTTTTCAGCTCAGGTTTTTTGCTTCAAAACTTAAATATAAAGTTTCAGTGCAAAATTTCACTGCGATTTTAAGTTATCGTGTTTCCTGACAGACCTACAAATCGACTTTTTCTACGATTGCTATAAAAAGTTGACAATTACGCTCTCATTTCTCATCGTTAAGTTAACGTCTTCTGTGGAACAATCGAAAAATATCTTTTTGCGCGTCTCCAATGGTAACGCGCAAAAAAGATATTAAATGCGCGCTTATTTCAATAGTTCGGCTCGCGCTGCAATTATCGTGTTCGAGTAACAAAGAATCACTTTACGCTCTTAATACACAAATAACTATTTTTGGAATTATGTTTTTTTTTTAATTTAGTAGTATCTAAAACGTTAAGACTTATCAAAATCTTTCCCTATTATATAAGTCGGGAAAATAAAAAATAGTTATCCCGAAGAAATGTGATAGTAGCGTGAAGCCGAGAGAAAAGGCTCTAATTGTGTATTTCTGTGATACAACTATAAGTTTATGGATTTGTAAATCTGTAAATTTTGAATAAAATCAGAAATATTTGTTGATAAATAAATAAACATTTAATAAAATTGTAAGTATCCTATGAAGCAAAATAACAACAAAGACAAAATTAATTGTCGTCCATACACTTGGTGAAACTAGGTTTAATAAAAAATATAAAATAAACACTTGGCTAAGTCTCACAAAATTCAGCCTCCAAGTCACCTTATGAGGGCATCATCAGAGGCTGGCCAGCACAGTTGGTAACCATAGACGCGTTTCTTCTAGGTGAAGAAGTGGGTTATACCATACTGATGAGTTCTAATAAGAGCGAAACGCGTCTATGGTTTAACTGTGCTGACCAGCCTCTGATGATGCCCTCATAAGGTGACTTGAAGGCTGAATTTTGTGAGACTTAGCCAAGTGTTTATTTTATATTTTTTACAAAATAACTTTGTTTATTACACCACAAATTAAAAGTTTCTACAACATTGTTTTCTGTCCTGCCTACGCAGTATATTCAGTAGTTAGAAACTTTGATTATAATAAGTAAAACCTCAACTAAAACTTATTAGAAATAGAAATTCGTCCAATATACAGGAGGTTATAAGTTTGTAGTTTGATATCTACCCAGACGTACTATTCCCATGCGCACCCGCAGGCTAAATATGTAATTATGCTTAACATGTTACTCAAATGGAACAGTTCCCAAACTGTTTAACAATAAGGACCTAAACAATGACACAACCTACATACATTATAGGCTCTGTAGTCGGTACACTGAGCCAGCAGAAGCGGTTCATGCATCGCGTGCTACGCAAATGCATTTCAAGCATCACTGGATATGCGGGCGCATGCATCATCAGGCAGCGTTCTAATAGTGAAGAAATTCAACCTGCCATATATCATCGGGATATTAAATTAGAATTGTAGAGGATATTCAAGGAAATATTGCTTCAAGTTGAAGACAGATGATTAAGATGCGTTCACAGCAATTACAATTAATAGTGGAAACTTCTTTAAACATGTGATTCATATTACAGGTAAATAGTATCATACAGTGGCCGCGAAAGTGGGGTTGCGCCGCAACCCCTGTTCAGGACACAAAAAATAAAATAAAATTCCTAACTAAAATACGAGTACGAATTCAAAATCCAAACCGAGACTTCAAGGAAGTAGAAACTCTTCTTATATTACTGTTGACAATTCCAGCTTCAGAATCGTCAGCCGAAAGGTCATTCAGCGGGGTTCGTCGAATTTTGACTTGGAACCGTACTTCAATGTTACAAAAACGACTGTTTCATTTAGTTTTTCTTCATATACACAAAATTAAAACATGGGACATTGATTTCAATAAGGTGATGAAAATATTCATCAATAAAATCGCAGAGCGAATGACAGTTTTCAGAGCAATAGAGTAAAATTGTCTTTTTCAATTTATACATATGTAAAAACTTTATAAAACTGTTACATTAATTGACAAAAACAAATTATATTATTAATATAATGTATCTCACCTAATTATTCATTTTAATTACCTAAATTTATCTGTGTTCTATTTTTACTCCGGTCAAAAAATTTTCGCAACCCCTTTCGAAAAAAGGTTCCGCGGTCTCTGGTATCATAAGTGAATTAGTGAGAAATTATATTTATAAAGAACTTGAAACATAAATAAACAAAAACAAACTAATGTTTAAAATGAGCACAATGGCGATCTACGTCTTTTTCTTTCAATTATTATTACACTATTTTAATTTTAAACTGGAGGGATCGGCATAAAACGATTAAATGCACCGCAATTACGTTTACAAAAGAACTCAAAATATGACCCGTTATAACTGGTTTTTTCACAAGGTTCGCACAGGGTTGTACAGCTCCATTCGCCGGTATTTTTAAATGTTCAATCATAGGAAAAAAACAAGATTAACTTTAGGCTGAATACGACCCTTGAAAAATTACCTGTTGTGACTATCGTTAAGCGATTTATGGTAGCCGCACTAATAGATTTCATTGTAGTTATATGGGACAGGGATGTTTAATCGTTTTATGCCGAACCCTCCAGTTTAAAATGAAAATAGCATTCCTCCACATTGTCTAAATACTATAGTTTTATAACATTGAAATTGCCACTGGTAGAAAATCTAAAATCTTAGGTTATGATTAAAGATAGAGAAAAATAGTACATTGCATTAATTGTAATTGAAACAATTTAGAGTTGGCAATTTTTCACTTAGTACTTTATATCTTAATTTTGTTGATGTGAATGCTACCATTATTAAACATAATGCAAACAATAAATATTAATTATAAATGTTAATAATAATTGCTAATAGATTAGTTATAAACACAATATTAAATTATTGGATAGGTGGCTCAGAGGTATTCGATTCCCAAAATCGATAAGTAATTTTTACCAAGTTAAAACTACCCCTGTGGCTCCCCCACCATTATCATCTTCGGGGGCCATAATTTGACGACTCGTAATCGCATTTTACGCGAAAATATTTATCATCTACCTAGATCTGCTATATCCAAACAGTTACATTCATGGGGTGTGGCACCACCGTAGCAGATCTTGGTAAGTGATATATTTCCTCGCGTGAAATGCGGTTACCAGTCGTCAAATTACGACACACAGAGCTGTTAGTGAAAAGAGATCCATTGGGAGTAGATTTAACGTGAAATTTGTTTGTCGGCTGTGGGAATCGAACTCGGGTTTCAATATTTACAGGCCGACTCGGTACCACTAAGCCACCTACCCCATAATTACACCTATACAAGTTAAATTTAATCTGACTAATTAATCAGGGCAGTGGAAAAGTCCAACGATGTTCAAATAGCTACTACAATGTTCATTATTTTCCTTCAGCTTGTAAGATTTTTAATAGAGATATAAATAAATATATCATCACGCCTTTTACCCATTACTGAGTGTGGCACTCTACCTAAGCAGATCTCGGTAAGTGATATATTTTTTCGCGTAAAGTGCGGTTACCAGCCGTAATATCACGGCCCCTAAAGATATTAGTGGAATGGAAGCTCAGGGGTAGATTTAAATTGGTGAAAATTATTTGTCGGCTGTGGGGATCGAACTAGGGTTCTCAAAATCCACAGGACGACTCGATACCACTGAGCCATCTACCCCATTTTAATAGAGATCTAGAAATGAAATTATAATGCATTATTTACTTATCTAAAACGAGCATTATTTCTTTAAATATAAAAGCAGCAATGTTCATTTGTGTTTTAAAAAGTAAAGAATTCTATTTGATTTTGGTTACAATTTGCTATGAGTATCTGACTGCTATAAAGTCTTTTTATATTGTTATACTCCACTTTAAACTGGAATAAGAAGAAAATTGGAATTCGAAATTGTTCCTTTTACGATCTCATGTACGATCAAAGTGGGCTATACGCGTATTACCTACAATTGATTAAAAAAAAACTGTAACCAGTTTAAACTATGGATAGAGACATCGAGTAGTATTGTTCGCCTAGTAAACTATTTTTAATTGCCCCTCCTCGAATTCCTAGCGTATTTATATCCCTCCGCTGCATCGTTAGAAAGAAACAAATTGCATTCATGTTTTTATTGGCTACAAACAACAAAAACGAATCATTAATATTTACTATTTGAATACTTTTATACTTCGCTAGATTACAAAAACATTTAATTCGTTTTTCTATCGGCTCTTAACAAACGAATAATTAATGAAATTCATTAACACGACTATGTACTAATCGTATACATCTCAATCCAGATGTTCGTAGAGATTCCGCGTGTAACATATCGTTACAAATAGCTGGCGATCTGTTTTTTTGTGTAGTGTTTCGCCCCTTTTTGTCTCGTTAGTAATTAATTAAGTTAGAAATGGAATTTCGGTTTGCAAGTTTCTGTTGTAGATTGTGACCCAGAACTAAAACTGACTTTTAGTATTAATTTATTATGAAGCAAGATGTTCTTGCTAAGCCTAGGGTATTGTTTCTTATTCAGAATAACGATTTTATTGTTTGTAAGTTGAGACAACGGTTTAAGGATTTTTTCGTTGAATAAATGAAATATTATTTTATTGGCATAAAAAGGATTACAATTTTATTCTGGATCGAAATGACTGGAACTAGAGTTATTTAAAAAACAAAATAAGGATGTTTTTCTACGATTGCTATGAAAACTTGACAATTACGCTCTCATTTGTCATCGTAAAGTTGACGTTTTCTGTGTAACAATCGAAAATTATCTTTTTCGCACGTTGCCATTGGAGATGTTAAAACGCGCGTTTCCAACGGCAACGCGCGAAAAAGATATTAAATGCGCGCTTATTTCAATAGTTACCAGGGATACAAACAAAACAGAAACTTGTCATATTGACAGTTGACAGAAAGAATTTACTTTCAGTACGTATACGTTTTAATAATTTAAGATGCAATCGTAGAAAAAATTATGTGTGTATCACGATCGTAAAGTGTCTTTGTTCCTCTTACACTATTGCAGGCTGCAATTACCGTGTTCGAGTAACAAAGAATCACTTTACGCTCTTAATACACAAATAACTATTGTAAATTTTGAGTTAGAGTTTAAGTATCAAATTAGTTTATTGCTGTATCACTTTGATAGGTTGATGCCACAATTATTAGCTATTTTAGGAAAGTAGAAAATAATTCGATAATCTCTTTTAAATAACACGTTGTTAATAATTCATGTTGAATATTTTCAAATATCCGGCATTAAGCCTCTTGAATATAAATTAAAAAATAAAATTCTATAGAAGTAAGTATTATCTTTTTTATCATGTATGATTTCATATTCCTAAATAAAAAAATACCTATACGAACGTGACATTATTTTAATTTTGAAAGCGTTTACTTTTTGCTCGATTTGTGTGGAGCGAAATACGTGCAATATGGTAGATATTATTAAATTATAATACGACGTAGAATTCTTTGAGGGATCATCAGTCATCTTTTTGTAAAGTCGAATTAATGTTCATTTTTCTTCAAAACACGTTCGTACTGTTGTGTAATGTTGCGAAAAAACGAATTAAAAACTGTTTTATGGGGAAGCTACACGACGACAAATACGTATTGTATTTAGACATAAATCATTTTCTTGCCTGGAATTTTTAGCTTTTTGTGAAGTAATGGACACTGTTTTAAAATTATCTTGAATTAATTCCTCATTACAATCCAAAAACTACTACACGACTAAAGACTTACAAAAACGGCATTTGCGGTAGAACCATTGTTCTTTGTGTTGTCAAGAAATATATTTGTTGCTATTTTGCTAATAACAAATTTAATTCTTAGAATATTAATTAACCCAGCCATCGCCTTAACCGAATTATTAAAAAATTTAAATAATATATATTTATCATCACGCCTCTTACTCGTTACTGGATATGACACTCTGTCGAAGCAGATCTCGGTAAGTAATATATTTTATTTAAGCTTATGAAGAGCGATTACCAGCTGTCAAATCATGGTCTCCAAAGATGTTAATGGCGGTAGAGTCATAGGAGTAAATTTAATATAGTAAAGGCTTCGATACATTTGTCTGTTACACGAATTTTCAATATGTTTTTAATATTAAATTGTAGATTCACTTGCTACTTTAAATTTGTGGAAAATAAATGAATTAATAGAATATTATACAATATGAGTGAAGAAACTAAGATAAGTAGATTTAGAGGCTGTAATTAATACTTCAAATAATATACTGTTAAAAAAAGGAAATTGAATGAGCTTTCTGAAAATTAAGTCGCTCTTTTTAGATGGTCGTCAAAGTTACGGTATTTTCAGATTGAAAATGGCTTATCAAAGGGTGGAAGAGGGCAAAATGGTTCAAAATGGGTGGAAAACGTGGAGAAGAAGTGTATCTCCAGAGGACTTTTTCAATTTTTTTTTTAACTTGTCCCTGCAAGAAATGCTCCACATTTGAAAAACATGTAGTTTTTTACTTCGGCCAAGTGGCTAGATTTTATTTTTGGGCAGTGTATATACACCTATTTTATTTGCAATAAATTTGAAACACCTTGTTTAAAGAAACATAATAACTTGCATATGTTGAGCATGAGTCCTGCTTGTTTAGGGTATCTAGTACGAGCGAAACGAGCTAACCTAAAATATTAATTTCACTAAAATTTAACAAATTGATTTGCTTTTGTTAGGCTTGAGTTCTAGGGCGTACGGTTTGTTTAATAAAAGTGCGAACTAACCAAAAAATTATTCCACTAAAAT
Source organism: Pterostichus niger (assembly GCA_947425015.1). Lineage (NCBI taxonomy): Eukaryota > Metazoa > Arthropoda > Insecta > Coleoptera > Carabidae > Pterostichus > Pterostichus niger. The sequence continues at coordinate 31,002,708 of OX380339.1, forward strand.
CGAATAAAATGGCTTCTGCAGGATTCGAGTTTGATAAAAATGCGAGTGAAATGAACAACCTAAAAAATTACTTCCACTAAAAATATTATATATGAATATTTCGCAATTTTTTGTTCTCAGTACTTCAAAATAGATTGAATTACAAACGATTTATAAAAAATCGCATCAATATTTGTGTGACGAAAAAGTTGACCGCGACCAAAATCGCTCTCTACATAATTATTTATCTCATATAATTTAATTATAAAACAAGTGATGTAATGATTAATTTAAATGTGAATATAGCACTTTCATTGATATATTACCTTTGACATTTAAAGTAGATATTTTACACTTACACTGTCGCATCAGACGAGACCTCTGTGTCAGTAGCTCACACATGAGAAACATTTCAAATACAGAGAAATTATGTCTAGGTGAGAGAGCTTGTGGACGCCGCACTTTAATTGGTTAAACAGTTGAAGCATTTAGCACCAATTTATGTACTTTCAAACAAAGTGCGAGATTCTGCAAATTTTATTTACTTTCCTGTTGAGCGCTATGAATACGTTAGTTTATGGTCATCTTAATATTATTTTCACAGACTAGCAAAATACAATTTTTTTTATTTCGAAAATTGTCCTAGAACATTTTTTAAACTTAATTACTGTTAATAACTTTTTAAATTTATTGAATTTTTCGTTTAATATATACTTTCTATAACTAGATGTACTAATAGTTTTTTTTTTTGTATTAAGTGTTTTTTTGTTGTACGTGAGAATGTTACTTTTAGTCGAGAAAATAAAAGTCATTCGAACGGGCCAAAAAACAAGAATTTTATCCACGGAATACAAACAACATTTTTTCTACAACTGTAAATAAAGAATAATACAATAATTATTGATTTATTTAAGTAAATTGAAGGAAAACAATCAACAATAATATTAATTTGATACTATTGATGTGTTTCAACTAATGAAACCTGATAACAAATAATTTGGGAGCGTGCGCGAGATACTCATTTTGCGTACTAGAATACGAAACAGAAAATAATGCGTAAAATACGCGTTGTCATGGTAATATAAATGATGAAAAAATCACGTACTTCGCGTATCGATATTATTGAAAAAAATTTACATTGTAGAAAAAATATTTTTAGTATGTTTTTAACAATATTTTTGTTACTTACCTTTAGCAGAAATCAGCTACCTCCCAGTGCACCTCCAGGTCAGGAAGTCTATTCACTCTATTTCACTGAACTACCACTCACATAACTAATGATTTAAAAATATTGCATCAAATCGTGTCAATAAAAAAATAAGTCTGATATTAATTAGGTAATTATCTGTCATAATTGACAACGATAAATGTTACTGATTGTTCATTTCAGAAGGACTTTTGAAATGAAATAAATGTAATTGGTTCAAATATAATTATTTCTGTGGTCGTTGAAAGTAATGTTTCCATTACCAATAAGATTCAAAATCATAAATTTGAAATTAATTATCTATTACAATTGGCAATGAAGAATATCACAGATTGTGGTAAACTCAGACATGTCCATTATATCTATCTTTATTTTTAATGGCACGATTTGATGGTATTTTGTTTAAGAGATCATTTATTAACGTTTCTTGTATAGTAACACACAATTTAAGCCAATTTTTGTATTAAAATATTGACTAAAACACTCACAAAACACCGACAACGTTTCGATTCCTACAGAAGCCAACATTCAACTAACAAACGTTTTACAACGTTATAAACTAATTGGTAAGCTGTGCTGCAACATGTTCGGTAACGTTAAGATATTTTAATTTATCATTAAAAGCAGCAAGCATACCTGCTAAATTATTCTACAGCTCTCGAGTTTTGCCGATAATAAACGAAAGAACGCGAATGACGATTCTCAAAAATCTTGACACAGCAATTATATATATATATATATATATATATATATATATATATATATATATATATATATATATATATATATATATATATATATATATATATATATATATATATGTACATATATACAGGGTGAGTCTGACAAGACTAACCCCTCCTTAACTTTTTTATTATAAGAAATATAAAAATTTTCTTCATATGGAAGTTTTAGTATATTAAATATTCTATTTTATGACACATGGAAATTTTTTATAAAGTCACTAATATCTTTGGGAGCCGTGATTTGACGGCTGATAACCGCACTTCACGCGAATAAATATATCACTTACCGAGATCTGCTTACAGCAGAGTGCCACACCCAATAATGGATAAAAGGCGTGATATATTTATTTATTTATTTTATTTATTCAAATGGAAACCTAGAATTATTTTATTAAAGTAAAATCCGCCATTCTTTTCAACGATGTATTACCTACTTGTCATTAATGTATATGAAAAAAATCGAGATAAATAAGATAATTGAGAAATATCAGAAATTATTTTTATTCAACTATTCTAAGTGGCTATGCGATATTAAACAAAATGTAACAAGGTAAAATTAATGACAACAATGCAGATATTTATTAGTTACTTGTTTCATATACATTTATGACAAGTAATACATCGTTGAAAATAGAAAAAAATGGCAGTTTTTATTTAAATAAAATAATTCTAGGTTCCCATTTGAAAAATAAAAGTTGATAATCTAAGCAGATCTCGGTAAGTGATATATTTTTTCATGTGAAGTGCGGTTACCAGCCGTCAAATCACGCCCTCCAAAGATATTAGTGGAAAGCGAGCCACAGAAGTAGATTTAAATTGGTAAAAATTGCTGTGGGATCGAATCAGGGTTCTCAAGATCCACAGGCCGACTCGATACCAATATAATAATATGAAAATGAGAACACTCAAATATCGCGAACCATTTTCTAATAACAAGCTAAACATGATTCGAGTATATATTTGACAAGTTTGAAATTTGATGCGGCCACATGATTTCCGCTAAATCGCAAGTGGTAGTTAAGGGTGAAAACGCACATAATATTTCGGTTAGTCTCTGCATGATGCGTGAGTTCATAAGTGCTTCGGTGTTAGTGTGCGCGCTAACTTTGACGGGCACTCGACCACCCTCTGTGCCACATACTAACACCATAACGGCTAGCGTGCGTGCCATAAATTACCGTTTTATGTTTTAATGCGTTAACGGTAATTACTTTCGTGGAAGAGAAAATTTTCTCCAGGGTTTTATAACTATGATCCAATTATTAGGTAATTACGCGTGATAGCAAAACTGTTTATCTGATGCAACGCTCTAATTAATATTCTTAGTCGCTACGACCTTTCTTTTTAATTTTTGAGTGAATAACAATTATTTTTAATTGGAATGTAGGCGTATCTATTATGTTCACGTTTCATCAGCAAAAAGCAAGTAAATATTATTTGCAGAGAAATTATTATCAAACTAAATAACTTCATTCGTTACAAAAGTGGTTTCCAAACTTTTTCTCTCAGCGGTCCCTTTTTTCCGTAAAAAATTGTCGCGCCCCCCTCATTTTTTCTAACAGCCTAACTTCAAAAATCGTAAATAATTTATTTTATAGAATAAAAAAAAATGAGTACTATAAACAAATATTGTTATTATATAAGATATTTGTTATAACAAATCTTTTTCTTAACCCAAAATTATGTTTATTACAACATAATAATAGAACAAAATAATGTAACAACATTTATAAACATAAAATTGTAATAAGATTGGAAATATAATCATAATTTTTGAGTGGGCTGAATGGGCGCTTGTGTTTCAGTTTCTCGAACCGGGGAGTCATTGAAGATATCGCCACTCGCAATTCTTTTTCAACGAATAATCGAGTTCGATATTTTGTCTTTAAAACAGCTACTGCGGAAAAGCCTGTTTCACACAAATAAGATGTTACGAAACGTAATAAAATTTCTAAGGCTTTGTTTGTTAAACTAGGGATATGTAAATGGAGAATGTGTTCATAAGCCTCAATTATATAAAGTGTGGTTAAAAAAAGTCACCCAACACTGATTTTACTTTGAAATTGGGGAATCCTCTGGACGTTATACTTTTTTGTGTATCGTGGCGTCGGCTGATTTGCATTGCACTATGTCTTTCATTTAAGGTATAAGCAGGTCAGTCCAGCTCTTGCCAGAAACTGGGCGGAGTGTAGTGTATTGTCTTTATGTCTAGGGTGCATGGTCCGGCCCGGCGATTCTGTTCGGATATTGAATATTTATTATTCAATACTTAGCAGAATGTAAATAAACCAGTACTGGCTCTAGGGCCCGCCATGTATCTCTAACAGAATAGGATAGAATAAACATTTTAGTTGTTGTTAATAATAATTTCTTTAGTTGTAGGTTTTAGCTTTGAAAATATTTAGTTTTTATATTTCGTCCAAAACTTAATAGACCATGCCTGATTGAACTTTTATTTTAATCCTAATATATTTAAGTGTTTTTCATTATATTTATAAATCCACAGAAAGATTTTACAAACTTTCATCATAAACATATTATTTAGATTTTATGACGTACCCAAAATCCCTCTAATAAATTCATAAAATGATATTGCAACATATGTCAAAATTTAGTGACTTGCGAAAGGAAATTATCAAACTTTTTTCAATATTACGAAGCAACGATTCATTTGTAATTTTCTGTGTTCAATATGTAGTTATGAAAGAATTATCGGCCTATTAATAATAAATTTGTCAAAAATATTTCACAAATATTTGAGAATTATAACTATTACCGTAAAATTTAGACTTCCGTCGTTTGAAGTTTCAAAATTTATAAATAATTACAATTCACTGGAACAGATGTTGGAAAGCTACCAAATTATTTTCGTTCATATAATTTAGATTTTAGATGTTATCTATTGTGCTTTTAGTTGGTTTGTTGGCACCGTCTTAGCTGGAAATTAACCTTTTTATGATATAGCTGGCCACACACTCAATAAAACATCTTCCGAGAACAGTTTTACAACATCGAAAAATCTTACTGGCCGTACGCAGAAGCGAGAAGATCGAAGACTTCACAATGGCCAGTATTTTTCGAAACATGAAAATTGTACCCAGTCTATTAAAATGGAAAATAAATTTTCCACTGCCATTGTTTTTCTAGTTACTTTGCAGGAAACTATTTCAAATAAAAGTTATAGAGAATTAAATCAATTAAGTTTTTTAAATTAATATTAAGTTTTTTAAATTAATATTATCTGTATCAGGCATGTGCTACAGGCGGTCCGCGGACCGGTACCGACCCACAATATGATTTTGTCTGTCCCGCAAGGACTTTATCAAATCTCACTGAATGCGGCCCGCCAGCAATCTAAAGAATTTTCATATCTATGTTAATTACACAGGACCACAAAAAAAGTGTCTGTTCTTTAAACCAGACTAGGGTTTTCGTATGCATTTTGGCATATGTTTGGCATGTTTTCTGTGGAACAATCGAAAAATATCTTTTTTGCGCGTCTCCAATGGCAACGCGCGAAAAATATACTAAATGAGTGCTTATTTCAATAGTTACCAGGGATAAAAACAAAATAGAAACTTGTCATATTGAGAGTTGACAGAACGAATTTATTTTCAGTACGTATAAGTTTTTAAATAATTTAGGATGCAATCGTAGAAAAAATTATGTGTGTATCACGAGCGTAAAGTGTCATTGTTCCTCTAACACTACTGCAGCTCTCGCCTTCGGCTCACGCTGCAATTACCGTGTTCGAGTAACAAAGAATCACTTTACGCTCTTAATACACAAATAACTATTTTGTACCTAAAATTTACTGATTTTCGTCAATCATAGTGGTAAATCCTTGATACAAAAAATAATGACCACTGTGTATTGGAAAATTGATTTACTATATATATTTTTTAAGTTTTTTGACCAAAAATTTTACATTTACACTCTGTGTACAAAAGAATTTTTTTTTAATTTGAAAATCCTGTATCAATTTTCATAGTTAAGAGTAATAAGTCATTTTATACGTTTTATGTACATGTATGATAGCGTACTGAGCGCGTTAATTGTCGAGATTATTAATCGCCGATTACAATATTTTTCCTTTAAACTTAATTTGAAGAAAATCTAATTTTATTTCAAAATAAATTTGTTAGGTTATAGCCACGATAACTTGAGACTGACAGATTTATTTATTTATTTATGTTACTCTGTACAACAGGAACTTAATCCCAATTGCAGTACAGGGTTCGCACTCACCGAGCCGCAGTGTGATAGCTCATATAATTTTTAGCTTGAGTGAGACTCGGGATCTCCGGATTCGAATTCCGTATCGCTATCTACACCACCGTACTGACGTGTTTCTTATACTTTGTTTAGAATATCTGTATCGATGGGAATATAAGAGTTTGCAGACAATTATTTTAGGTTAGTAACGTACCTGCCTGAAATGTTTTGACAACGTGACAACAGTTTTCAGTGAATGCGTTCAGTTCAATTAAACTTAATTTAGCACCAGTGATCTTTTCATTTTTACAATAATGTTTATATGTTTATATTCATTCGAAAGGAATGCTACATGAATATTATTTAGCTATAAGTCTCAAAATAATTTCGTTTTACTTTAATGAACGATTAACGAAAAAAAACGATATGTTATTATTAATCTTAACATGTTTCTTTTAACATAGTTATTGATATTATTTATAATTATTTTTTATTTAATTAAAAAGGCGTGTCATATTTATACGAATATAAGTGAAAAATGTAATTTTCTGGCCTTTTAAACTAATTTAGAAATCGGAGCAAATCTGGCAAGTCGCGTCCAGCAAACCTTTTAAATCTTTTCATATTTCATGTTGATGTTAGCCATCTTGTTGCCAAGCTCAACTCTTGATTTAGGCTAGGGTAAGTTTAGTTTCAACGCTTAAAAAGAAAACAAATCCATAATTTGCCGTTTGAAATATGTTTCTCCTCTGTCTGATTTATTAGAGTGTAATTGTTTGCACAAGTTTTTTGCGTCGCCATTTTAGTTTCTCTTTCTGGTTGTGTAAATCTTGCAGCGCTTGAGTTGTGTAAACTGTGGACATTACTGTCTCTGTATTTTATATTTATGTGACCGTTTTCGCGCAACAAACCGTCAAACAAAAGGGAAAATTCCGTAAAATTTCACCCGCGGCGTCTGGCATCCCCGCGAGTGTAAGACATTCCTGTACGCCTCGTTAATTTCAACTATCGCGTAAATTTTATAAGAGATAATGGCCGTAAAAAATTATATGAGATTTACTTTCGTAAATAATTGTGATACTCACTCGAATATTTTTCATATTTTTCATTTCTGTGATGTGGAGAATTATGTTTTATTTAATGCGAAGAGCAGTACTTCGTCTCGTGTGATTAAAAATTTAATGGCTAGCTTCAAAATGAAGTATGTGGAATAACAAAGCTTCAAATAATAAAGAGATTTATAGACTTCCATCCGGAAAACAGCAGAACATAAATGTTTTATGTAAAATATATGAAATTTAATATATTTAAATATAAATGTTATATATACGAGTACTTATAAACACACTATTAAGTTTTGTAATAAAAATACATTTATATTTGCACTTTAGTTATATGAAAAAAATATATATATTTTTCTATTTAAAAATATTTCCATTTTAATGCGTTTTTTATTGTAACGATCCACAATGAAATTTACATTCAAATAAATTATATTTTTGCTATGTTTATATGATTTATTTAACTTTATATTTTTAGTTTAAAAAAAAAAGATATTTTTTGAAATTGACGCATGGGCAAAGCCAGCGTTTTAACTGCAAAAAAACATGGTGTATTATTGGAAGCCCTTACCACTCTAAACCGTGTACTTTCCATTGATTATGAATATGTTTAGTATAAACTATAATAATAACAACAAAAATTAATAAAGCACAAAATGTACTGACTCAAAACAATAAATTTTATATATAAAGTGTCCAAAAAGTCTGGAAAACGCTTAAATATCTCGAGAACGAAGCATTCGATGACAAAGTTACTAAACACGTGTTTTTTTATTTTTGTAAAACTACTCAGGCATGATATGCAAACATACCCCCCATCCTCCTGGTAGGCGGGGTGAGGGTGAGTTTCAAAAACTTAAATGGACACTCCCCCATTTTTTATTGCACTATTGCATTCTTCATAAAAAACTGCAATTTGTTTGCAGTGACCCCGCATTTTTCGTATGGAAAATGGATTTCGACTAATTTTCTTGAAATTTTGTAGATTGTAAAAGTTCCATAACCCCTTCTACCCCCAAAAAACCACCACCATGAAAGGTGGTAAATGGTCGGGGGGAAAGGTAAAAGGGGTGGTTGTTTGAGGTAGCCGTTGGGTGGACTACAAGAATAAATTGTTTTATATTCAAAAATCAGTTATATCCCCATAGCCCCTTGAGGTGTTTTTTTTTTTGGGGAAGGAGAGGTTATGGGGCTTTGTGCTTATTGAGACTTTTGATCTACATGTTGAGAACTATCAACCTGCAAAATTTCAAGAAAATTAACCGAAAGCCATTTTACATAAGAAAAGTGTGGAGCCCTTTCAACCTCATCCCCCTACCCCCTTGAGGGTGGAAACAGGGAAAATGTTTTTAAGAGGTTTTGTCGTTGAGTTATTAATGACATTTATATAAAAAATAACGAGAAAAAAAATTTAGGTGGCATAAATATGTGTTAGTAAAAATTAAATATTTGGAGAAAATGACTGCAATGAAACCATTTCAAAAAATGAGTGCCAGGATTATAGTACGTGATAAATGACAGAGAATGAGCCAACAAGCACGCAATTACTCTAGTTCTCGCCGCCACCGCCACAGAAGCCACAAAACAGCGCTATTTTAATGTAATTATCCCCCTTAAAATTCACACAAAACATCGCCCAAATAAACAAACTCCCGAGTATGATATACGACGCGATATTTTGGCGTTTGCTCGGTTAACATTAATTTCTATTTTAGTAACATTTCGATTTCTCAGCGTGGCACTAATTCAGTGCGACAGTACGACACAGCCACGGACAAATGAGCATCGGGGTGTCAGTGACGTCACGCATCAAGCGCATGTTGAGGACAATTAATTTAATTGCAAGTTGGGCGAAGGTGACTTTGAAATTAGAACTTTGTTCAGTTGCGGTCATCTTACTTGACGAATGTTCTGTCATTTTTGACACATTGTTGAGGGTATTTGAGGTCTGAAGGGTAGATTATGTTGTGAATGATAATTTACAACGGTTATGATGTTATTTTAGGGATGAATACTAATTATTTTGTATTTGTATTATAGGGTTGCCATCGAATCAGAGTTATTTACTTTATAAGGGCGACGCAAAAGCCAAATCTGGAATTTCGAAATGATTATTGTAAAAAGTTATTCACAGATGTATGATGTACAAAGCTTCATTTCATTTTGTGTCGCTTTTAACTATTAAACAATTTTTTTCATATCCTAATAATAAAAGTGATGTTTTAAATAAATAATTATAATATCAAAATAGTACATTAAAGAACGGTTTTTATAACACATATTTTTTTCGCACGCGTTTAGGTTTAAAAACGAACCGCAGGTGAGTTTTCTAAAGGACAAGAGCGATAAAAGTTGTATAAAATGAGTTATTTATACTATTTTCTCTATTTTGCGTCTTTTATAAATTAAAATTTAAAATATCTGTGATATTTTATACCGAGTTAATTTAGAGTAATTTGTATAAAATGTTGTGGTTGGTAACTATTACTGACATTTATGCAATTTTGTTCAGATTTTAAGGTTATGTTGAAATTTTAATGTTCTCAGCTTGATAGGTTCAGTATGTCATCCGGTTCTACCAACCGTCTAAAACAAAATGTTGTGTATCGTAATGAACTCTCTTTCGATACGCAACTGGATGTCGTAATGACTTCTTTATGGACGCAAAATAGAAAAAAACTGGTTTTCACCTAGAAACTTATCAACAATAATTTATTTATTTATTTATTTATTTATGTTACGCTGTACAACAAGAACTTAATCCCAATTACAGTACAGGGTCCACACTCACTGAGCCGCAGTGTGGTAGTTCATATAATTTTTAGCTTGAGTGCGATTCGAACTCGGGATCTTCGGATTCGAATTCCGTATCGCTATCCACACCACCGTACCGACGGATAATAATACCGTAATATTTAATACAGTACTAGTATTATAAAGTTTAATATCAGTACTGTAATAAATTAACAATAATATTTTCACGCAACTGTCAAACAAAGTTAACATTTACGCGCACATTTGAGCCCGCGAAATTTAATTTTTTGTAAAGTGTTATACATAACACGTTAGTAAATCGTCGTACAGGATTTGTAAGCTGTTTCAAGCTACTCAGCCTGTAATTGAACGCTTTCCTGACTTTTTACGTAAATAACTATTACCAGAAACAAATAACAAATATTTTAAATTAATTTAAATTAAAAGAAATATTTGACTTACATATTCAGTCAGTATTTTATGTTGCTAAATAACTAGACACTCATGTTTCTTTCATTACCTGCCTAGGCAGGCAATATGTTATTTTCCTGACTAGGCATGCAAAGCACAGCTTTTCTGAGTTTTAAAGCTCAGGCAAATGTTTATTTTCCTGTCAGTTTCAGGTAAAAATAATTGCAGTTACTGAAAAAAATATTGAGACTTTGTTACAGAAGCAAGTAATAAAGTAATAGATATTACCCAGCTCAGTAAATAATACATATTTGTCACTAATAAAAAATAGCGCTTTGAACAGAACATCTATGTCTATATAATAATATTTTATTACTCCTTTTGGGTGGTGTGCTCCTTATATAAAGCATAAAACATAAAAAAACACATTTTACGTCAATCTTTTACACAATGACTCACATTTATTAAATTCATAAATCCAGTAACATAATGGCCGCTATATTTTTACCTTTCGAACAATTGCCATAAATTTTATAAAGCTTCCATTAACTTTATTGTTCTTTTAACAATAACCCACATGAAGATCAGTAAAAAAATACGCCCTACAATTTTATTTCCATATATGTCGTCGTGGAATAAATCTGCAATTTAATTTTATTCATTAAACTTTTTTCAGCTGGCTATGTAAAAACAAAAATTTACTTGAAATGGGGCGTACGTCCTACGTATCCCAAATTCCAACAGTCGGTTATCTAAGGATGCTGTGGAAACAAGAATAACTCAAGCGGTTCTCTTTTATTTTATTCTCTCATTGAAAATCAACACTCTTGTAGGGTTGCCATGTAAAACGTCGTAGCAAAGAGGCACGAATAAACAATAGAAAGCCGGTTTGATACTATGTTTCGCCTCTTGAGTAAAAACGAATGGTGCGAGTGTGACAAAATCGTGAATCGTTTATCAGAAATAGGGTAAGTGCTACTTGAGAAGAAAAGAATGGACCTTTTCGGAGTCTTTTACTTTAATTCATTGTTTAGACAGACACACTTGTATGTCTACCTTTCTTATGTTTATTTAATTTATTTCTTTCGAATCTAATCAATTTATCATGTACCATGCTAGGCTATCTTAGCCCAGTCGATATAATTTGCGTTTATGAATTAACAAGAAAGAAGTCGTACGTTCAAATCTTGCTTACTTTAATATAACCAGCAATCAAGTCGGCTTCGTCGATCTTCACGGTAGGCTATACGGACTAATATTCGTAAGGCAATGGACAATCGATTTAATTTTCAATTTTTCATCCGAAATAAAAAATAAATAAATATATCATCACGCCTTTACCTATTACTGGGTGTGGCACTCTGCCTAAGCAGATTTCGGTAAGTGATATATGTCTTCGCGTGAATTAATTAGTTATTATGTAGGAACCTGGTGTAATGCCTTATTTTTATTTTTTGTACTTAAATGTACTATTAAACCAGCGACACTAAAAATGTTCGCTAGAAATGAAATACCCTAATTGTTCCGAATTTCAAAAAAATTCTTTTGGTTCTATAATCAGTATATCAAATTATATGTCATTAAAGTTCCGTGCAGAGGTATAGAAACACCCTGAATATGCTAAGAAAGTACTTCAAAAGACTGAAGCACGGAAATGTGTAATTTTTACTTTCGATAGAAACATATATCCACCTAAATTAAAGTCGGATTTGTCAATTAGGAACTCTATCAAGGATTTCTAAATAAATATGTTCAATTTTTTCCGGAGAATCAGACACCGTACTGAAAATATTAGGAAACTGTATCACGCATAATTCAATACTTATTTTATAATTGATATAAAAGTATTAGAAAACATATCAAATAACAGTAAATACATAGAAACCTGTCAACATTTTGCTGTTTCCAACGCCGTCTAAAGTTACTCATTATAATTGGCAAAATTTAATATAATTTGTAAAGATTCAGACGAAATTACTTTACTTAATATATTTTTTCTACGATTGCTATAAAAAGTTGACAATTACACTCTCATTTGTCATCGTAAAGTTGACGTTTTCTGTGGAACAATCGAAAAATATATTTTTTGCGCGTCTCCAATGGCAACGCGCGAAAAAGACGTTAAATACGCGCGTTTCCAATGGCAACGCGCGAAAAAGATTAAAAATGCGCTTATTTCAATAGTTACCAGGAATACAAACAAAACAGAAACTTGTCGTATTGACAGTTAACAAAATTAATTTATTTTCAATACATATACGTTTTTAAATAATTTTAAGCTGCAATCGTAGAAAAAATTATGTGTGTATCACGAGCGTAAAGTGTCTTTGTTCCTCTTCCACTATTGCAGCGCGAGCCAAAGGATCACTTTACGCTCTTAATACACAAATAACTATTTCAAGTTTCACTTCTTGGTTACGCTGTTTTGTACCAAAGAATACAGTTTTTGTTGCTTTTATCATTTATGTAACATAACCGCAACTTTAAAAAAAAATGTATAACTATTATTGCATTTACGAATAAATATCATTATATTGAAAACAAAAATAAACGAAGTTATCTAAAACGAGATATAAAAACTATGGAATTTAATATTTATTTTAATCAATTCCACCTCCATTCCCCCCAAATTCAAATAATTCACATTCATATGTCAGTTCCATAAGAACAGAAAACCGGATATTAAAAAAAAAGTGAAACAACAAAATGCTTCATCCCCCTCCAATATGAAACATTTCAATACAACCGTCATGCCAACTGTGATGATAAATAAACCCTGTAGTCTGTGCTGGTATTTGTGACACACGTGTTTAGCTCAAAATTGAATTTTCGTGGCGTGTCGGGATTTTTTGACTCCGGATATTAAGTACGAAGCACTCTCATCCTGGATTTGTCTGTTTTATTGAAAATCCTGCGCACAGGTAGCGCTGCGCGAGGGAGATATTTCAGCGGGAAAGGTACGGTCAATCAAGTCTGCGTTTGTTATTCTTTGTCTTTTCAATATGTTCTAGATTCTTTTATAAGATGTTCAGATTAAAAACAAACAAATATTGTTCTCTCAAAACAAAGAATAGTTATTTACGTAAAACGTCAGGAAAGCGTTTAATTACAAGCGATAGTGAGGCTTCAAACAGATTACGAATCCTGTACAACGCTTTACTGACGTGTTACGTTACCGAGATCTGCTACGGCAGAGTGCCACACCCAGTAATGGCTAAAAGGCGTGATGATATATTTATATTTAATATGATAAAATAAGAACATCTTAACAAAAAGAACACTTTTCTTTTTATTTAAATTTAAAGGTATTTATTTTCAGAAAGATATTGATAATATTATGAAACACTATCCTAACTTATAAAAGTCAAAATAATTAGAATTTCATATGTTTTTTTCATCTGTCAGTGTTTCCAACTTTGAAAATTTTCAATTCCTTTTTAATAATAATTTTTACCTGAAACTGACAGGAAAATACACATTTTCCTGACCTTAAAGACTGAGAAAAGCTTTGCTTTGCAAGCCTAGTCATGAAAATAACATATTGCCTGCCGAGGCAGGTAATAAAAGAAACGTGAGTGTCTAGTTACTTAGCAACATAAAATACTGACTGAATATGTAAGTCAAATATTTCTTTTAATTTAAATTAATTTAAAATATGTATTATTTGTTTATAAGTTTCAGGTAAAATGTTATACGTAACACATCAGCAAAGTGTCGTACAGGATTCGTAATGCCTATGGCACACTGGTCGATGAGCGTCGATGACCATCGATGAACTCCTCGATGAAACAACAGAACGCACCCGTCATCGACGAAAATTAGAGGCTCCTCTATTTCCATCGAAGAGCTCATCGATGAAACGAACGTATCTCATTTCACTCGTATCTTCTGTGCCTCACTTCACGTTAGCATATTTTTGAAATTTAGTTTTTCTTTCTCAACTTTAGAAGCTTTTATTGTGTTCTGTTGTTTCATCGAGGAGTTCATCGATGGTCATCGACGCTCATCGACCAGTGTGCCATAGGCATAAGTTGTTTCAAGCTTCGCTGTCGCTCGGCATGAAACTATCTACTCATCCTGTAATTAAACACTTTCTGATTTTTTTACGTAAATAACTATTAAATAAAATGTAAATCAAGTTTCAGGTAAAATGAAAAATAACGTTTTATTGAACGATATGCAGTAACAAGTCATTTTTGGCACTGAAAATATATACATAATAACTTACTTTTTGCACGATCATAGAAAACATAAATTTCATTACAAATGTAAATTCTTAAAAATAATTAACTAAATATATACAATATTTTTCTAGCCAGTGGCTAAGCTAGTTACTCTTTTGTAACTTTTCAAATTCATTCAAAATAATAAAAAATATAAAGTAAACACTTGGCTATGTTTCACAAAATTCAGCCTCCAAGTCACCTTATGAGGGCATCGTCAGAGGCTGGCCAGCACAGTTAGTAACCATAGACGCGTTTCGCTCTTTTGTCTTTGTTGTCATTCAAAATATCTTGAGGTATAGTATAGATTTCCTCTAAAATAATAAGGGCAACAAGAAATTACGAAAGTAAAATATTATTTATCAAAGTATCTTTAGCTGTGATCATCCCCATGATTTAGAAATTAATATATATTATTACTAAATGCACGAAATATTAAAATCTATTAAAATATGCAGTGCAAGATGAAACATCTTAGGTAGAAATCAATCCAATAAAAATCTAAATCTCTGGCACGTCTCTTACATCACTGCCTTCCAAAAATAAAACAAAATTTTTTTAAATCGAAACTGCAATATGTAGACGTACGTGTACTGTATAAAAATAAATTTTATAGAATATTGTCAGAATTTCTGTGACCTAAACCGATCCGAAATATATTTCAGGTACGTCGCTACCAGACCAGAATAACATGGAATCACATATTTTATTTACTTCAGCGAAACCTCAATCTATTACAAAAAATTTCTTTGATGTCAGGTTTTTATTCGTTTTTGTATCAGAAATGCATTTTTGTTGCCGCCAAAATTTCGCCTTCTTGTTACCATTATTTGCTAGAATATTTCAGAATTTCAAACTAATTTTTCTGTTATTCTTTTTCAAGCAATATCTTTTTCGAAGATCCTAAAATTTTAAAAATAATACAATTAAACTTATTCAAAAGATATTCTTTACATATCTGAACCATTCAGATTCATTTATAATTTTTTTATTTATTTATGTTAATCGGTAAAATAGAAATGTATACCCAATTACAGAACAGGATTCAAGTTCATAATTTATAGCATGATTGGTATTCGAACTCGGAATCTTCGGATTCAAATAAACTATGAGTTACACATAGATATTAAATAAAAATAAAATAAATATATCATCACGCCTTTTACCCATTACTGGGTGTGGCACTTCTGCCTAAACAGATTGAACACACGACTTCTTGCTTGTTAATTCATAAACGCAAATTATCCCTGTTTTATCGACTGGGTTAAGATATTCTAGCATGGTAGAAATAAATAAATAAATAAATATATCATCACGCCTTTTACCCATTACTAGATGTGACACTCTGCCGTAAACAGATATCGATAAGTGATATATTTTTTTCGCGTAAAGTGCGGTTACCAGCCGTCAAATCACGGCCCCCAAAGATATTAGTGGAGGGGGAGCTACAGGGGTAGATTTACATTGATGAAAATTGTTTGTTATATTAAAAGTTAATAATTATATTTATTTAAAGTTTGTCATTTCAGGGCAACATTTTTGTATAAGATAATACCTTTTTTTTCGTATTTCATGGAGGAAATACTTTTTTCGATCAAGAAATTTAAACAACAGAAAGTAACTTTTATAATGTAATTCCAAGTTTGAAAAATATTTACCTCAAAACTTTTGGCACAAGAACTTTGGTACATATCTGCTTAATATGTATTCGGCTATACTTGCATTTTTCTTTTGGTGACTTTAAATAAAATTAATAACATTGAACTAAAGTTAGATAATATATTTTGCTGCTAGTGGTCAACTAATTACATTGTTACAACGGATAAAAGTTAGTATTAAATGAAATAGACGAAATTGTCACTTACATTTTTTTAAACTGTATCATTATTTGGAATAAATTAAAACATAATTATGTTACCGTCTCATCGTTTTAATGTCGAAAATACGACGTCATTGCGTATGTTAATGTGCCATCATTTTCGACGTTACAAAAAGACGTCATTATGTGTTACTTGGGAACACGTTATTTTACCCATTTTTGGGTGTACCACTTTGATGTCCTAGATTTAACTAACCAATCTTTAATCATCAATAGTATACAGGGTATTGTGTCGTTAACTTGATAAAAAATGACGTCTGTTGTTTCAATAAATACATAAAACTGTAGAAATGTAATTCCTCATTTATTGAAACAACAGACGTCATTTTTTATCAAGTTAATGACACAATATTAATTAGTTAATTTTTTCTAGCAAAGTCATATTTTTACGATGTGTATAAAAAAAAGGTTTCCGAATAAAACCAACATACTTTTTTAAGCTCTTTCCGAATCTGCAATAACAAATAGGGGTTCCATTTAAGATTTTTAAGTCGACTCCCTTTTCAGCCCCCCTAGGGGTGTGAGGGGGGCATCTTGTCAGAATCCGATTTCCCCCCAAAACTATGAAGGTTTTGATTCGGCACACTTGTTGTTAAGATGCATTCTTTACGAGATATTCAAGAACGTAATGTTATTTGCGACACCCTGTATATATGTACATACATCATTTTGTATCTCGTTAAATGGAGTAGCACAAACACTTAAAATATTGAATTAATTCATCAGATTCATCTTGCAAACTATCTTTGTCAAATATTCTTGTCCTGGCACACCAGTTTCATAATTCCTTTCATACAAGCTCGAACCCCAGATTATAAAGCAAAATAATGTGTCAAATAATACTTCAATTGTTGTATCAAATATCGTCGTTATATAAGTTTATTAATATTTAAATAATACAAGTTGTAATAGAATGTGTCATTTTCTATGTTTACCATTTCTTCTTCTTCTGATGGCACTGCAGCCCAAATCGTGCCTGGGCCCACCGGGCACACCGAGCCGCAGTTTTTACACTGCCGTACTGCCGGTTTTCGTAGTCGAATGCTACATTATTTAAGACTTATAAGTGACTAGCTTATAGCGCCCGAGTGTGATAAATACATGTAACTGTATTTTATATTTTACGACAAATCACACATTGTCGACAGGCGGATTCGAACTGACGAACCTTGGTTCGGGTGACGTCACAGTATGTTAAGAGATGTGCTTTAACACGCTCGGCCACCGCGCCATTTCTTTTTACTCATTTTTAATCAAGTTTTATTATTTATGATCACGCACTTGACAATATTTGTCAGTTACCCTCATGAATATTATTTACATGTTGTCATAATTTTTTACTGAAACATTTTTATCTTAGTTTCCTGCAATGCCTGACATTTAGTGATAAAGCCAGTTCATTCACCTTCTATACTATATCGTGGTCGAGTTATAGAAAAGACAAAGAAATAATAAAATCAATAACTTATTTGTCGTGTCACATATATTTACCATCATTGTCTGGAATGTATGGAGCAGCAGTTCGTATCGCGAATATGTCTGCGGATGGAATTCCACATTTCAAACATTATAAATATTATTGAAGTATATCATTCAATATTAGATTATTTTAAAAAATTATATGGTAAATTTTCTCTGAACCCTTTAATTATACAGGGTGTTTCACAAATTAGAGCAAAAAATTAAAGGGTATATTCTGTACGACGTGCTGATCATGAAACAAAAAGAATTTTTTTTAAATTCAAAAAATTAAGGGTTGTTAACCTAAAACATTTTTTGTAGTACTACACTGGATTCGCTTTCCTATTAAACACAATCAATGAAGTAGGTATCAACTGCGAAAGAATAATTACACAATTCAATTATTAGCAGTTATTTATAATAGAATTTGATTTAATTAATAACTTTAACATAATCATCCTCCCAGTGGCAGTGGCAACGAAAAATTTTGGACTGGGAAACATGGAAAATAGTTTTGCGATTTAAAAAAAAATCTTTTTGTTTCATGATCAGCACGTCGTACATAATATACCCTTTAATTTTTTGCTCTAAGTTGTAAAACAACCTGTATCTGTATCCCTTTCAAGCTTACTGGTATAACAGCTATACCACATGTTCAAACTTCAATTCTGTTGCGGCTTGATGGTATATTGTAGTTACCACATTTTAGTTAGTATATAGTGTCGCTATCTATTGAGAAAAAAAATAATTTGTTGGGTTTTGTGGCTCTATATCCGTAAAAACGAATTTAATATTGTTTAGATATGCAAGATTTTACAGGTGGTTGTTCCGTATATACAAAATTAGTGTTTTTAAATGTTTTTTGTCACTATGGCCAGTAAGTATGCATATATTTCATTATTAGTAGTACATTCAATAGAAATTTGGTAATTTTGGAATCATACAATGTAACTTCTCATTTTTATATCATGAAAATTATGTGGTATCGTGAATGTACCACCAAGCAGGTCTAAATATCTAAATTTTATTTCAGACATACAATTTTGGCGTTATTCCGAATTGGAAAACCTAGAACACGTAGAGATTGATGTTTTGTTAGCGAAAATTCCGTCGGACAATGAATCTTTATGTAGCGATGTAAATAGTGAAACTGATGATTTCGACATAGAGCCAAAGCTTCCGGAAATACTAATAGAAAATGAAAATATCAGTAATAGCGATTTTAGTGATGAAGACGACCTTCCACTTGCGCAGTTATTTCTACAAGAAGAAATATTTTTGTGGAATCGTAATGTTACATATGCTAGAATATGGCACTTCTAGAAGATGTGCTCATTGCAGCACACGTGCTGATCAAAAAAGAAGCAAATGGTCTTGCACAATTTGCAAAGTTGACCTATGCCTATCAGAAAAAAGAAATTGTTTCCAAAATTATCATAAGAAGTAGTAAAAAGAGTAAATTTTATTGTGATTTTGTTAGCAATAATACAGGAATAATAAAATTTGTTTATTATAATACATAAATATTTGTTCTTCTTGCAAATTTTGTTATTAGTTCATGTTATTTGTAGTTTGTTCTGTGTATGTAAAAATATGTTTTCCTGCTTAGTGGTTACTAGGATATACTACATCATAATTATAATTTGGTGCAATTAAAACAAAATCTAATACCAATTTATCGTTAATTGTGTACTTAAAACCATTATTTTTTGTAAAAAATCAAAAAAAGTTACCAACCCTTAATTCAGCCCGGAAAGGGGTATACAATTAAATACGATAATCATAATTTTTTTAAAAATTCATGCATTTGTTTGTAATTTTTAAATAATTAAAAATTGGTGCGTCCTTTTACAAATGAACGCATAACAAGAATTCACCTCCATTGCATCATTGAAAAATTATAATTTCTATTGTGTTTCTATATAAATAAGATTTAGACTTGGCATAGACAAATATGCAATACGAAGTTCACAATCTTTTAACATAAAAGAAAAATAATAAAAATGAGAATCAGAACTAAACAGTTGCTGAGTGTCCGCCGCCGCAATCCATTGTTACATATTTTCAACAGTTACTCAACACTCAGCTAATATTACTTCGCCAGCCGTGGATAACATAATTAAATACTAAACAGGAAACATATTGAGCGTAATGAAAATGATTTCAGCATTCAATACAGGATCCTTAACCATGATTTGCAATTAGCTATAACACTGTACCATTAATGTTATGCTAATGAAGTCCCAGTCAATTGCACAGCGACTACAAAATGTATTAAATCACGGAAATCCAGCGTGCTATATGTTTACGTGTAGCCACTAATCCCGAAATAGACACAAATAGTTTACGGGCGCCATTTTGCAGGCGGAAGTGCACAAAAGCGACGCTAGACGCGCAATCAAACTACGGCCACAGAATATTTATAGGCGACATGCACCGGCGGTAAGTTACGCTAACTTATTACGTTATTCATCATGTGTACATTTACCTGCCAATAAGACTAGAGGAAGACTTAGGTAAAAGTACAGGGAAAGTTTTCCTAAATGTGCCAAAGTTAATGTTTGTCAAAATATAATTAAAGTTATAATGCCCTATTTTCAAAAGTTTTTCTATTTTGCGTTCATAAGGAAGTCATTATAAAACCCAGTTGCGTATCGAAAGAGAGTTCATTACGATACGCAACATTTTGTTTTAGACGGTTGGTAGTAGCGAATGAGATACAGCTGAGAACATCAATATTTCAATATATTCTCAACAATCCAATAATTTAATATACAGATTACGTTGTTGAAATGTACAATGTCAAATAATATATCCATGGCAACTTGTATCATGTAAATAAAATTAAATATATAGAACAATTTGTTAATGTTAAACTGATATTTTTGACACGAAATAGTTATTTACGTAAAAAGTTAGGAAAACGATCAATTACAGAATGAATAAATAGTTTCATGCCGAGCGATAGTGAGGCTTGAAATAGCTTATGAATCCTGTACGACATTTTACTGGCGTGTTACGTATAACATTTTACCTGAAACCTATAAACAAATAATACATATTTTAAATAAAAAGAAATATTTGACTTACATATTCAGTCGGTATTTTATGTTGCTAAGTAATTACTTTGTCAATTGTTGTTTATGGACACTCACGTTTCTTTCCTTACCTGCCTAGACAGGCAATATGTTATTTCCCTGCCTAGGCTTGTAAAGCAAAGCGTTCCTGAGTCTTAAAGGTCAGGCAAATGTCTATTTTCTTGTTAGTTTCAGGTAAAAATGTTTACATTAATGACTATCATAAAAAAAATTATGTTATGCTACTGCCTTGTTCAAATAGGTTAATATGAAAAACTAGGTCAGGTAAATGTTTATTTTCCTGTTAGTACAGCTACATATCAATTTTGCTTATTGTAATGAAATATTTCCAAGAAAATTGTATATTACCATGGTAACTATTCTAGACGGATGATCATTTAAGAATAATTATTGTGGAGAACGACAAAATTGTAGTAATTTAAAAAGTAAACTTGATAAATAAGAATTGCCAATGTCATCGGGTTAAAGAACGGAGAGAAATATGTCTAACGAAACTAAATTGTATTTTCGATTTGTATACGAATTTTGCGATGAAATATGGAGGCAGCAACATAAATTGGAAACACTGACCTTTCGCTGATTTCTCTGCCTCTACTTTTGGACACCTTCTTCAACTGGAATATGACAGCTCCTTTGCTTCTGAAACAAAAATCATACATTTCTTTTATTTTCCATTTTATATTTCCTTTTACTGGAAAATAAATATGTTCCTTGACATGTATATGTCAAATCAATGCATAAATGAACCATATATTTTTTTACAGTTTGAAATTACTTATTTGTTCAGCTCAAAATTGAAACTAATTCGAAACAACAATTATAAATAAATAAATATATCATCATGCCTTTTACTCATTACTGGGTGTGACACTCCACCGTAGCAGATCTCGGTAAGCGATATATTTCTTCGCGTCAAGTGCGGTTACCAACCGTTAAATCACGGCCCTCAAAGATGTTAGTGGAGAGGGAGGCACAGGGGTAGATTTAATTTGGTGAAAATTGTTAACATCCACAGGCCGACTCGAAACCACTGAGACACCCCATAAACAACAATTGACAAAGTAATTATTTAGCAACATAAAATACTGACTGAATATGTAAGTCAAATATTTCCTTTAATTTAAATTAATTTAAAATATGTATTATTTGTTTATAAGTTTCAGGTAAAATGCTATACGTCACACGTCAGTAAAGCGTCGTACAAAATTTGTAAACTGTTTCAAGCCTCGCTTCGCTCGGCATGAAACTATCTCCTCATTCTGTAAATGGACACTTTTCTGACTTTTTACGTAAATAACTATTATATATATACAGGGTGTTTCACAACTTAGAGCAAAAAATTAAAGGGTATATTTTGTACGACGTGCTGATCATGTAACAATTTTTTTTTAATCGCAAAACTATTTTCCATGTTTCCCAGTCCAAAATATTTCGTTACCACTGCCACTGGGTGCATGATTATGTTAAAGTTATTAATTAAATAAAATTATATTATAAATAACTGCTAATAATTGAATTGTGTAATTATTCTTTCGTAGTTGATACCTACTTCATTGTTTGTGTTTAATAGGAAAGCGAATCCAGTACAATACTACAAAAAATGTTTTAGGTTAACAACCCTTAATTTTTCGAATTTAAAAAAAATTCTTTTTTTTCATGATCAGCATGTCGTACAGAATATACCCTTTAATTTTTTGCTCTAAGTTGTGAAACATCCTATATATATATATATATATATATATATATATATATATATATATATATATATATATATATATATATATATATATATATATATATATATTCTGAAATTGAGAAACACACATTTTAAATTGTCAATAACCTACAAAAATACCTTCTCGTTCATCAGAAATTAAGTACGTACTTTTCAACATCAAAATTCTGAAATGTACTTCACGTAAGTAAATTCAGTGACTTCATTAAAATTAATGAATACACACTCCAGTAAGCAATCAAAAAATCAAACGATACTCAATAACATCCATCACAAAAATACACACGTAACCCTTGGGTTCGACAGAGACAGCTAGATAGAGGAATGTAATTAATTGGCTCTCTCTCTCTCCTGCTCTAATATTCACCCTCATGTGCAAAAACACTGCAACACTTGGCTCGACTCGAAACAAACATCTGTAAATATTTACCCTTATTTGACCTTCGGTCTGCGTTTGTTCGTTTTTGCGGTGCCATGAATTTTACATGATGTTTAGTTTCGAATCACTCGAGATGATTGGTTGCTGAATTGGTAAATATGTGGAAAGCAATGATAAAATCTGAATTTTCAAAAAGTGCGAATTGGGAAAATTAACTTTGTTTTTCTACAACTGTCAAATAATGTTCATATTTTTTCACTAATATCAATACGCCAATCTGTATATTGTCAATATTGATCTTAAATAGGTTCTAAATTTACGAGTTCTTGTAAATATTGTGAATCCTGAATTAATTTGTATTCATTACTGTAACCCATCAGTCCAGTGGCGCGAAAACTGTTTGCTTCAAGCTATTTGTAATTATTTTTATGAATTTCGGAATTTTTCCAGCAATTTTGAAACGCTCTTGAGCTAATCCTGGTTTATTTACATTCACCTAAGTATTGAATAATAATTATTCAATGTCCGAACAGAATCGCCCGGCCAGGTCATACATCCTAGACATAAAGGTAATACATTACACTCTGCCTAGTTTCTGGCAAGAGTAGGATTGTCCTGCTTATAACTTAAATGGAAGACAGGAAAATGCAAATCAGTTGACACCAGGAAACACAAAATAGTACTTAAAAAAGTAGTATTAAATTATGTTAGACAGAATATAATTATATAAATAAATAAATATATCATCACGCCTTTTACCCATTATTAGGTGTGGCACTTTGCCTAAGCAGATCTCGGTTAGTGATATATTTTTTCGCGTGAAGTGCGGTTACCAGTCAAATCACGGCCCACAAAGATATTAGTGGAGGAGGAGCCACAGGGGTAGATTTAAATTGGTGAAAATTATTTGTCGGCTGTGGGGATCGAACCAGGGTTCTCAAGATCCACAGTCCGACTCGATACCACTGAGCCACCTAGCCCATTAATTATACAATATTAATAAATATGTTCCACATAAAATTTATCAGTTGATTGATTGATTGTTCGAATAATAATTCTGCAATTACAGATCATACTAACTGACATATTCAACCCTATATCTGTACTCAATCATTATCTGTTACCGATCACTGACACCACTTAGTTTTGATGATTATTTTATAGACTATTTCGACATTGTGCGATTAATATTATTTTTTCTACAACTATCAAAAAAATTTAATTTTGTTTCACTAATATCAATACGCAAAGTAAGTTATTTTTTTATCATGTACATTACCATGACAACGCGTATTTTGCGCATTATTTTGCACACTGTTTCGTATTATAGTGCGCAAAATGAGTATCTCGCGTACGCTCCCAAATTATTTGTTGTCAGGTTTCATTAGTTACAACACATCAATAGTATCAAATTAATATTATTGTTGATTGTTTTCCTTCAATTTACTTAAATCAATCAATAATTATTGTATTATTCTTTATTTACAGTTGTAGAAAAAATGTTGTTTGTATTTCGTGGGCAAAATTCTTGTTTTTTGGCGCGTTCGAATGACTTTTATTGTCTCGACCAAAAGTAACATTCTCACGCGCAACAAAAAAAAACACTTATTTTGCACACTTAATACAAAAATAACTATTTTGTAATATTTCTATTTTTCTATTATGCATTGTTTGCCAACATAAAAAATAAATTTGTAACCACACTTTTTACGAAGCTATCATTAAGTTGTCATTATATTATTTTTATAATAAAAGTTTCATAATAAATAAGCAAAATGCATGCAGATAACGTACAAATATCAGAATAAATTATTCTGCTCACAAATTATCAAAATCGTGATAACCTATTAAATAATTGTAAAATATAAATTTGTCTTTAACATATTGCTCGATTACAGATAGCGATATAGTTATAGACTAGAAATAATTATGTTTTTACTTCCTTGTACGAAGTAAAGGAAGTATTGTAATCGCGAAAATTTTCGGTTCACAGATTTCAACGGAAATAGGTGTTTTGGCCCTCCCTGAATCCATTTTGACTAATTTCGTCATGCCGTCTGTACGTACGTATGTACGTATCTCGCATAACTCAAAAACGGTAATCCGTAGAAAATTGAAACTTTATATTTAGGACTGTTATAACATCTAGTTGTGCACCTCCCTTTTTGGTCATTATACAACTACCGGAAGTGGTACTTTACTTGAAGCCTATAATAGATTTTCATGAAAAACTATATTCAAATATAATTTAAAACTTTCCAAATTTGGTATATAAAACTACTATATCAATGGAAATAACATAATAGATTTTGGTTAAAATAGACTAACCGGAAATGGCACATTACATGACGCTGCTAACAGTTTTCCTTGAAAAAAATGGAATTATTTTAATTTTAGAAATAAATGCTGCAAATAAAAGTTTTAGAGAATTAAATTCTGCGTCTAGCACATTAAGAATTTTTAAATTAGCTTTTTGCATAAACGAGATATCTAAATTTAAATATTAAATATTTTTCGATTTTTTTTTAAATTAAGTTTGCTATGGATTAGAACAAAAAATAAAAGATTTAATGTCAAATATGTGCAATTAAAAAAATATCTATAGTTTAATACGTGTACAAGGAAGTCATGTGGTGTCCACATCAGATATTTTCTTTTCATTTAATGCGGCGTTTATCAATAAGATGCCGCATCATATTTTTTACTTTCTAGTCGGTTGTAAATAAAAATTTGGCAGGAGTTTCTGTGCGCATACGCGTTGATAAAATCAAAATTTACTGCGGCTATAAACTGTAGGCGCCAAATGGTGAAACGAACAAATTTATTTTTATCGCCAACTATATTTGCCACCTGTCAAATCACGGTACCCACGGATTAAATAGATGGTGAATGATTTTCGGCGTTAGGTTTAATTTTTATTTCGCCAAGACTTAGGATCGAACCCTTGTTGTCTTTAGCCAAAACCGTCGTGCTAACTTTAGACTTTAGATTCATATTTTCAGCGATTGATTACTAATCGTCTAAATATCGAAAAACACTGTTTTGTTTTGTAAAATTAGCTTCAAAGTTACGACAAAAATATTGTTCAATAGTTTTAGTTTGGCTGCACAATCAGGACAGGGTCGGGGGAGGAGGAGTTGTCGTGGTTATTGAACGTACTTGAGTTCTTTTGATTAAACAAAACATATACATATGGGGTAGGTGGCTCAGTGGTATCGAGTCGACCTGTGGATCTTGAGAACCCTGGTTCGATCTCCACAGCCGACAAACAATTTTCACCAAATTAAATCTACCCCTGTGACTTCCCCTCCACTAACATCTTTGGGGGCCGTGATTTGACGACTAGTTACCGCACTTCACGCGAAAAAATATATCACTTTCCGAGATCTGGTTACGGCAAAGTGCCACACCTAGTAATGGGGAAAAGGCGTGATGATATATTTATATTTATTTATTTATAAAACAAATACTTTTTCCCAGTATAAAATCAATCAATAAATTTCATATATTTAGTTATTTTTATATTTTTCTGTTTTTCTTTATCTGCCTGAAAGGCTCTTTTTGTTCTTTTACATTTGTAAATTTCAGTTATTTAAAAATTAATATTTTATTGCGAATAGTTTATATTTGTCAGCGATTTCGTTCTTTAAGCTATTAAGACTTTATTAAAGAAAATATCCTCTCAACACCTGCGTTCTGTCCAGGGATGGAATAAAAATATGGACACAACAAGATTAACCTTCTTTTTCTTTCGTAAAACTGAGTTTCTTGAAGAAAATACATCCATTTATCATACATGTTTTATTTAGTGTAAACTTCAATAACTATCTATTTTTGAATAAAGTACTTTAGGTTTGTGGTAGACAAAAATTATAATTGTATGGATATTTTCGTCTACAATTTTTTTTTCGTTTTAAGTTTACCTAAATTGTATGTGTTATAATTCAAACATAACACAAAAATTTAAAATATAGACAAAAGAATAGTAATTAATTATCTTCTAGAAAATTATAAATTGTTAACAATTAACTTATTAGTTATAATATTTGTAACAATTTTGTAGGAAAACAAAATTTGTTTTACACTGAAGGAAGCGCAACTCACAATCAGTCACAATGTCACTCAATTCATTTTTTATTTATTTATTTATGTTACACTGTACAACAAGAACTTAACCCCAATTTCACTACAGGGTTCGCACTCACCGAGCCGCAGTGTAGTAGTTTATATAATATTTAGCTTGAGTGAGATTCGAACTTGGGATCTCCGGATTCGAATTCCATATTGCTATCCAGTTGAAATAAGTTGTAGAAATAAGAAATTAAATAATGAGTATTCATGTAATGTTATACAATACTGGTAATACGAGATGTATTTCAAGTAAATGGGAGTACAATTTTGATTCGGGTTGCTCCCTACCTCACCCTTTACCCTTGGAAAACCTTAGATGGTTTGAGCGAACTATGAAACCGCCTAAGTTTCTAAAGTATTAAATGATATTAAGTTCTTCTTTGGATTCTTTTGTACGGATTTGTTGTATTATAAAAATTGGAAACAGAAAGTAATTTCTGAGTTTCGAATTTATACAAGTTTAAATTAGTATTAACGAATTCCTTAAAACTCTCAAAAATCAATACATTTCTTTTCAGTCCAAAGTTAATTTAACTTTTCTGCTAAATCCACATTTCATTATACAACAAAACTGCTAGTTCGTATTCGTATAAACTTTTACAACAGAACTGAAATTCATTTTAAATTAAAAATCGCTTTTTCAATACGCGACAGACGCGCAGCACATTTCACAATGATGAATGTTCCTGCACTTGGAAAATGTGCTATTGATACAACGGAAGAATAAAACATAAAAGAAACAAAATGCTGCCGTTTGTCTCTCCCTCACTAAACCGCGATGGGCACTTGTTTCGGACAAAAGAGGATCAGAGATCTTTGACATCGCAAACCATTTCATGGTGTGAATTATTACATTCACGTTTCATCTACGACAGAAAAAAGTAGTACAAGATTACTGCTCCGCACAAAAAGCATACAAATCTGTTGGGTTTTTTGTTTAGTGCCAGTTCGAGTGTACGATATGTTGTTCACAAGGTCTGAACAAATGTTGAACAGTACTTCCGGTTGTTATAACAAAAACTGCTGCTGGTGACAAAACGAATATTTGGATGCAGTACAGAAAAAATTCAATTTGCAAATGTTTGTTTGTTTGTTGTGTTGTAATATTTTGCAGGATTTGCAGATAGGATTGATGACACAATTTTATTAAAAGGACTCTTTTGGATAGTGTAAATATTGTACTAACAGGAAATGTAATCTCGGTTGTTTTGATCGAATGGTAATTCTTTTTTGTTCGTATATTATGTATCCTATGAATAAATATAAGTAAAACTAATACAATATGAAAATCTGTCAACATTTTGTTGTTTTCTACATTTAGTTAACATTTTATCATTAGTCATATTTAGTAGCAATTACAAAATATATAAATTTTATATACACGGTGTCCAAAAGTATGGAAACGCTTAAATATTTTGAGAACGAAGCATTCGGTGTCAAAGTTACAAAACACGTGTTTTGTTATTTTTCTAAAACGATTCATGCATTATATGCAAACTTACCCCCCCACCCCTGGTAGGCGGGCTGGGGGTGAGTTTCAAAAACTTAAATGGAAACCTCCATCTTTTATTGAACTACTGCATTCTCCATAAAAAAAACTGTAATTGATTTGCAAACCTCATCCCCCTACTTTTTTGAGGATGGAAAGAGGGAAAATAAAAAAAAAATTAGATACGATAAATATTTTTATGATGAACAAAAAACGTTAAAAAAGTTGTACTATTAAACCAGTGACACTAGAAATGTTCGCTAGGAATGAAATCCCCTAAATTTTGCGAATTTCAAAAATGTTTTTGTTCTATAATTAGTATATCAAATTATATATGTCATTAAAGTTTCGTGCAGAGGTATAGAAACACCCGGTATATTCATGAAAGTAAACCGGGGTTCGATTCTCTTAACAGACAAACAATTTTCACCACGTTCAAAGTACCTCTGTGACTCTCTCATCACTAACATCTTTGAGGGCTGTGATTTGACGGCTGTTAACCTCAATATGTGGATTTGAGAACCCGGGTTGGATACCCACAGCCGACAAATAATTTTCACCACATTTAAACTACCCCTGTTGCTCCTCCACCACTAATATTTTTGAGGGTTGTGCTTTGACGGCTTGTAATCTCACTTCACGCGAAGAAATATATCACTTACCGAGATCTGCTACGAGATGTTAACTTTTATTTGTGGAAATAATAAATTCTCAGTGGTGTCATGATGTTTAATATATAATGAAATGCAGTTTCAATCTTTTTTTTTTATTTTATATGAAAAACGATAAAAATGAATATTACATCTAGACTGCTTTAGAATTTACACTTTAAGAAACTATGAGATATCTGCCCTTGAACTAAAACATCTGAATGGATATTATTATTTCATTTTAGTGGTCCGCTTCAACATAACAAAACCATTATCTAAAAAAATTTGATAATAAAAAAGTAAATAAAACCCAATGGGCTCAGCTGTCAAATTCTAGAACAATAATCCTTTATTTATCTTCTGTTATTTCCTTCAGTAAAAAATCAATGTGAATTTTTATTTAAACCGTATAAATATCCGGCAGGGCATAACTCTTTCCGAATTCAAATTACCTTTACTAACGGTTCAGGTCGCCATTGAGGCAATCAGTAAAATATGGTTTGACGGGATGACGCGTCAACAGACACGCGTCACGGACATCTGACGAAAGCCCTCGAACGACATGAGTGATCGCGCATTGTGAACGTGGAGTCGAGAGAACCGAAGAGCAGACGCAGGATTGGTTGAACGCGAGACGGAAGTGCCTAGCGACAGGAAGTGGTTAACGAGAAAGAGACCATCTCCTTTGGACTGTTGCTTCGGCGTTTTTGGGTTTCCTGATTCGTTTTTATGACATTACATTTTGCATTTGTGGTGGGTGAAACTGCTTATTATTTAGGTTCCTTCATTTCTTCAACTTCATTCAATTGCACTAACGCTTATTATAGCCGTTTCATTTCATCATTTTGCCATATACAAATTTGTCGTTAGTTTTTTTTTACAGATTTTGTACATCTAGTGACTTTTATTTCAATTAAAGAAATGTGGTCATGCTGTCAAGTTACAATGTAACACGAGCGGAATGGGTGCATAAGTTGATCTTACCCGGACTGCGTCAATTGTAAAACGAGCAGAAAAAACGCAGTCTTAAAATTTTATTAAACATACCGCTATTAAAGTTTAAACTTAATTGAACGCGAAACGTTATAATTTAATATGAGGATGGAAACAGAATAATGATTTAAATTATATTTTTATTGATTATAATACTTAATTAACGAATCTACTTTAAAATTAAATAAAACGCGAACACCGCGTGATGTGAAGAACTACATCTTCACGCTTTGAGTCGATGGACGAGACTGATGGTTCCCACCAAAACACTTGCTGTCCTGGGTACGATACCCACATCTGGAATCCATCCCCCACACATCGGGGTGGACACAGATGTCTCAAGTGTTTTGGTTATGTAGTCTGACACTCTGGCACTGCAGATAACGCGAACATGAAATCTTGTTGGAATTCTAAGAAAATTAACTATAACTGTCTCTTTTTATAATTTAATGCCCTATATTCGAAAACCAAAAGATGTCACATTCAGCCTTAATGGCACATGTGGTCACGAGTGTCAAATTACACGAAACCAATCTTGTCTAAACGCAACATAACAACAATGAGATAGCTCATATTGTTACAACAAAAACAATCTTAAAATACTTGAAAACTGTAGTTAATGTGATTAAACGAAATACATTTAATGGAATTGGATATTATATTTATACATTCATTATTATTAGATTAGGTTAGGTTAGTTATAATGTCATCAGGGGCGCTAGTTGATGTGCCCGACATATAACAAGGCCATAAATAGGCGTAGCGCAGTTCAATGAAATTGATCATGATTACGTTCACTAAATACTCGTATACGTAAAACTCAAATAAAAAAGAGAGATAAATAATTGATTTTAATTTTATTGTAAGATTTCATTTTTCGTTTGCTTGTTATTCTTGCATAAAAACAATTGAGCAACAAGTAGAGACTCATTAAATGCAGTATTTCATACTTAATATTTTTTTGTATTTACACTTTTGGTCTAATTCAATTAGAGTATGAACAATTATTCCGTTGTCCCGCGTGATGGCCACGCGGGTTGAGGGCCTGACTGGCGACCATAAGGTCGTGAGTTCGGGTCCCGCCCGTGGCAGCCATACAAAGGACATATCGGCATATGACCTAAGTAGTTGGTCCGATACATAAAATTAAAAAAAAAATTATTCCATTAAAAAATATCATTGCATTTCCTGTGTTACATTAGGTATATGTATAAAACTTATGACAATAATTTGTAAAAATTTCAAATATTAAATGAATTACTTATGGGTATGTCACTGACTAACAATTCTCAAAACGTATACGAATTATTTTTTTACATACTTAAACAACTGACTATCAGAATCATAGATTTTTCGCTCCCTGAACGTGAAATCTAATAGCGTATGTTTTTGATTGTTCATGATATTTAGTTGGGGATTGCTGTTCGAACAAACCTATTGTTGATAAACATTTATCCGATAATGTTTGTTTCATAAAAATTTAAAAGTTTTGTTGCTGTAATTGTTAAACTAGTTTACAGGTTTCAGGATATTATACCTATGTTTACATGCACAAAAGTAGGCTTGTAAGCAGGGTTCGTAAATATCATGATATTTATAATAAATATCAAAATATCTGATATATAGGATATATATCAGATAAATATCACTTTTTGCATATTTATTTTTTAATTTTAGTTTTTGTACACATTTCGAATTCGAAAAATTTCACTTTTCCGGAGGCTATATCTCAAAAACTAAACAAGATATGGAAATGCGCTCAACGGCGTTGAATTCCCCGTGCCAGGATTGACTTATAAGCAAATTATCATACAATTTTATGCAATTTAATATTTTTAATTATTTCCTATTTCAGATTTTAATTCAATTTTCCCAAAAATCCTTAATCGTAGGATTATTAAAACGAAAATTTACATACATATGTATTTTGACCCACTGAATCCAGTGGTGCAATCTTCAAATGCATATGACTTCTGGTTTTCGAGAAAATGTTAAAAAACCGCTTTTTGCGATTTTTTTGGCGGAAAATTGAAAAAAAATAAAAATCGCTGAAACTATGTTTATAAGTTAACTGATGCACGAGAAAATTAATGCCGTTGACCGCGTTTTCATATCACATTTAGTTTTCGATATATAGCCTCGTAAAAGTAGAAAAACTGAAAAATTCTAAAAATTTCAATATTCCGGAGGCTATATCTCAAAAACTAAACAAGATATGGAAATGCGCTCAACGGCGTTGAATTCCCCGTGTCCGAATTGACTTATAAGCAAATTTTCATACAATTTTAAGCAATTAAATATTTTTAATTATTTCCTAAGGGGTACCCCTTTGGTTTTTTCAGATTTTAATTCAATTTTCCCAAAAATCCTTAATCGTAGGATTATTAAAACGAAAATTTACATACATATGTATTTTGACCCACTGAATCCAGTGGTGCAATCTTCAAATGCATATGACTTCTGGTTTTCGAGAAAATGTTAAAAAACCGCTTTTTGCGATTTTTTTGGCGGAAAATTGAAAAAAATAAAAATCGCTGAAACTATGTTTATAAGTTAACTGAAGCACGAGAAAATTAATTTTCCGGAGGCTATATCTCAAAAACTAAACATGATATGGAAATGCGCTCAACGGCGTTAAATTCCCCGAGTCCGAATTGACTTATAAGCAAATTTGAGGCTATATCTCAAAAACTATTTGATATTTTTATATAATGGATATATATCATTGCAAAAATATGACGATATATATCAAAATAAATATCATGATATATATCGATCGATATATATCTTCGAACCCTGCTTGTAAGTAAGTAATAACTGTATTCTGTACGGTAATATTACCATACTAACTTGTCGGCCTATGGATCTTGAGAACCCTGGTTCGATCCCCACAGCCGACAAACAATTTTCACCAATTGAAATCTACCCCTGTGGCTCCCCCTGCACTAATATCTTTGGTGGGCGTGATTTGACGGCTGGTAACCACACTTCACACGAAAAAATCACTTACCGAGATCTGCTTAGGCAGAGTGCCACACCCAGTAATGGGTAAAAGGCGTGATGATGATATTTATTTACTTGTCAAAACAGTCAAGAAAATGATAATAAAACAGAATGATAATATAACACTATTAATACAAACGTAACTCAAAACAACAATAATACAAAGATTACTTCTCCTGCTTATCATAATATATATTAATTGTACAGTCTTTCAAATTAGAGATGACCACGTTATGACGTTTAAATAAAAACATACAGACCACAGACTTACTTGATTATCTTCTAAAATGATGACAATGACGTTATTCATAAAATAATTTCAAAAGATAATATTTATTAATGATGTTAACGTATTTATATTCTGAAACCGATAAACTATTGAACAAACCACGAATGTTATTTTTTAATTTATTTGTGTTACTCTGTACAACAGGAATTTAATCTCAATTACAGTACAGGCCTTAGATGTCTTAAAATCCTCGCTCTACGAGCTCGGATTTTAAACTGACATCTGCGGCTGTAATGATACTCAAAACACTAGGTATGTTAATAGCTAAAATAAATTTTATTTTAACTATTTATTTCCAAAGTAAAATTCGCAATTTAATTATATTTGAGGATATTTTATTCAAGCGCTCGTTTATCCGTACCGCAGACCACTTTGCCATCTTTTAGAAATGTTCTTTATTCTTTTTTTTAAATAAAGAATCAGAGCAAGAATCGGGATGGTACGAAAAGGAGTTTGCCTTTTCATTACCATCGAAGAAAAGACGAATCGCGTATACTTTTGAAACCGCATCTTCGCGTCGTAATGTATTTGGTGTTTAAGGACCAAATCCGTAGATTTTGACAAAGCCTTGTTGGGACAAGATTCCTTTCTTGGCTGCAAATGGCACCTTATTATCTGGCCATGACAAGATATTAATAAAATCGCCTGGTTTTAATCACGTTCCATTAGACGAGATGTCGTCGGTATTTACCCGAAAAATAGAGGTAATTAACTAGAAGCTTCTTTCCTCGAGTTTTCACTTAAGTCAACTAGGGTGCTTGGATTTTTCATATGAAATTATAAGCAGAAAACAAATGATTGATGTTCTCTAGAATGACTTTAATCTTGTTCTTTAACTCCGTGAAAGTATGTAATGACTTTTATGCATTTTAAGTTTTATTAATGCTATTCACTTTGACATATTACCGGAAGAACAAAAGCCATCAAAGTAGATATTTTTTGTTTGATGGTATTTTACTTACTTCAGCTATAAAGACATTTTGATGACTACTGATTCTTCAATTAAGAAGTATGCTTACGAGTATATCATAAAAGAAATTTAGATTACTTACATTTATTAATATTGAAATAAAATAAAATAAATATATCATCATGCCTTTTACCCATTACTGGGTGTGGCACTCTGCCTAAGCAGATCTCGGTAAGTGATATATTTCTTCGGGTGAAGTGTGATTACCAGCCGTCAAATCACGGCAGAAAAATATGAAAATAACTGAATATATGAAATTTATTGATTGATTTATACTGGGAAAAAGTATTTGTTTTATAAATAAATAAATATAAATATATCATCACGCCTTTTCCTCATTACTAGGTGTGGCACTTTACCGTAACAGATCTCGGAAAGTGATATATTTTTACGCGTGAAGTGCGGTAACTAGTCGTCAAATCACGGCCCCCAAAGATATTAGTGGAGGGTGAGCCACAAGGATAGATTTAATTTGGTGAAAATTGTTTGTCGGCTGTGGGGATCGAACTATGGTTCTCAAGATTCACAGGCCGACTAATAATAATAATAAATAATAATCTATTATTTATAATGTTTCACATTTAATTAGTATTTTTTAAGTAACTATTTAACAATTACAATCAAAACGAATTATAGAAAGAAAAAATTGGTATGCCCCTAAGTTTAATGGTAAAATAAAATAAATAAATATATCATAACGTCTTTTACCCATTACTGAGTGTAGAACTCTGCAGTAGCAGGTCTCAGTAAGTGATATATTTCACAGCTTTAAGTGCCGTCAAACCACGGCCCCCAAAGATATTAGTGGAAGGGGAGCTATAGGGGTAGTTTTAACTTAGTGATAATTGTTTGTCGCCTATGGAAATTGAACCTGGGTTCTTAAATTCACAGGCCGACTCGATACCACTGAGCCACTTACCCCATAAAAAATTGATTGTGAAAGCAAAGTTGACCTCCTGCCAATGTCAGAAAAATTAAATTAAAAATAAGAATTAAATCTAGTTAATTAATTAATTCCTTTACAATTATTGCAACTTTTTTACTTTTTTGAGATTCCTCTATGTGCTGAGACATTATGAATTAATTTTTTATGACAAATTTGACAGTTTAATAATTATAAATAACAAAAGTTACAACAAAGCACAATTTGACATACAGCTTTGAGCTTTCTCAGATTAACATATTTTAAGAAAAAAAATCGTTTTCAAGGCATTCGAACAATAAACCTTTATATGCAACACTTAAAAACCGGACTTTTTGTACTTGTTACATAACTAGCTATTATAACAAAAGTCCTCCACAAATATAAATTGTACCCACAGGAATGAAGGATAAATGATTTCAATCAAGAACATGATACTCCTTACATATATTTCTTCCCTTCTTGGTAATCTTATCCATAAAAAAAAATTGTTTCCTTTATTTAAAACATACCATCGCGCCTTTTACCCATTACTAGCTGTGACGCTCGGCATGAAGTGCAATTGTCAGTTATCAAATAGTATCCCCCAAAGATGTTAGTGGAGGCAGAGCCACAAGGTTAATTTTACTGTGGAGTAAAGTTTGTCGCCTGTGAGTATCAACTTTGAGTTATCAAATTCACAGACCGATACGTTATAACTAAAGCCCGGATATTTAGGCACTTAAAAACACCCAAATAAGCAGGCATATAGGCCGTTAATTACTCTAAAATAGGCGGGACTTTAGGCAGCCTAAATGTAAATAATTTGTTTAAAAAAACGAATACTTTTTCTAATATTGGTACTCGTATCTACTCTTCATTAGAAAAAAATCATCATTTTAAACAAAAATTAACGCAATCTGAAAAATATTAATAAAATAATAATGTAGGGTTCTCATTTTATTAACTATTATACAAATTCAAATTATGTAGTATACTTTGATTCACATAATATTACGAACTATTGCTCTATGAAATTTTCGGAAAGGGATTGTCTTCGGCCAGTCAGAACTTGCTTGTAAGCTGAAAACTTCGTTAGACATCACAAAATGTGACAGGAGCGTTCTTACATTTAGCCATATCGTCTAAAATTACCTCAGCTCTATTGATTAATGGCAAAGACACAATTGAACTGCCACGTAAAATTTTGACTAAAACACGTTTTTTCTTTCGGAATTTTAAATTCACAAACAAAAACTTGATTTAAGTAAGTATTTTAAATATTATAGGTTAGGTTGAAACACTATGTCGAGTGCTGAATTAGTCAATAAAAGTTAAAATAGGCAACAAAAATAGGCAAAATAGGCTGTATAAGGTAAAATAGGCACAATAACCAAAATATAGAAAAAATAGGCCCTAAGGCACGAAAAAAAAATATTCCATTACACGTAAACATATTACCCATGTATAGAAAAACTAAATTGCCTGAAGTATATTAAAATTTGATTCTAGGCAATTGAATAAAAATCCGGGCTTTAGTTATAACTGATCAATTTACTGTATTTAAAAAGAAGATAACAAAAATATGGATTTAGTTTGTGTATTTAATTAGTTGCGGAACGATTTATGCACCTTTTTGGGAAGTTTAGCAATTAACCTTGCTCCAATCTTCGCTTTGGGGACATTTCGTATTTAACAAAGTGAAGTTTGTTTACTTCCTGTGTTGTCAGTGTCTTGTTCCGTGTGAATGCCAGTTAACGCAGCGATAATAATTGCGTTTAAAGTTGCGCGGCGTTCACATATTTATCTTGTTGGCATTGCGTTCGCGGGTCAAAAGGTAACACAATTTCGTTAGGAACCCTTTCCCTTCTCTCCCACGTTTTAGGGTGAGTCTTCGCTCTGAGAACGTAATTACAGTTAAGAAGAAGGTTTCCCTGGTCCTGCTGCGGAGAGGAGAGGCGCTTATGGCGGACGATAACTTTTCCTTTGCGGGTTGTGTTGTATGTTACGGTCACGGTTTAAATGCACGCCGGTTTTTCTCTGGGCCTGGAGTAAACTAGCGACACTTCTACTGCTGCGTCTTAAGTACGGGTTGTTTGGTTCGGAAACTGCCGGTCCATTATTGCAGAACGTTTCATTATGATATTGTTTTTTTCAATGCCGCACAGACTTGTGTAACAATTACATTTGATTCCGAAAATCGGATAAGAAAAAAGTGGCATTAGATAAAAGTGTAGACAAGATACGATACAATATTTCTGTTTATTGGAAAAGTTAATTTTAATAAGATCTAGTATTTGTGAAGTATACATTCAAATAAAGATTTGCTACAGAAACAAAAAAAAAGTTATTAATAAATTTTTTCTACGATTGCTATGAAAAGTTGACAATTAGGTACGCTCTCATTTGTCATCGTAAAGTTGACGTTTTCAGTCTCCAATGGCAACGCGCGAAAAAGACGTTAAATGTGCGCTTTTCCAATGGCAACGCGAGAAAAAGATTTTAAATGCGCGCTTATTTCAAACAAAACAGAAACTTGTCATATTGACAGTTAACAGAACAAATTTATTTTCAGTACGCAAACATTTTTTAATAATTTTAAGATGCAATCGTAGAAAAAATTATGTGTGTATCACGAGCGTAAAGTGTCTTTGTTTCTCTTACACTATTGCAGCTCTCGTCTTCGGCTCGCGCTATAACTACCGTGTTCGAGTAACAAAGAATCACTTTACGCTCTTAATACACAAATAACTATTCTTACCGCTTTTCTTTGGAGTGAAAAATATTGTAATTACAGTACTGGTGTGGATAGCGATACGGAATTCTAATCCAGAGATCCCGAGTTCGAATCGCTCTCAAGTTAAAAATTGAAATAAAAACTACCACACTGTGGTTCGGTTGTACAGCGTGACATAAAATAATTATTTTTTTTAATAAAATACCGTATAGAAGCGATTACACATCTTGTCCTACAGCAACACTCCAATTTGGAAAACTTATACTTCTTAACCGTGAATCTTTAATAAATTTTAATCAATAAAAGTTGAAGTGAAAAATAAACTATGTACTCGTAACATACGTGTGGCAACGGCCATTGCAAAACAAGAATACATATTTTGCAATATCGTAAAAGTCTTGCCACACTTGTGTTCTAAAATGCTGTTATCGCTTTGGAACAAACTGAACAACATTTTATAATTAAAGTTTCTGAATGAAGTTTTTTTGTGATTTGTTTTGCATAAGTTGTTGCAAATAACTTGAGCAAAATTTATACAACAATGCAGTGAATTAAGGCAGCTTTGAATACGCTGCAAAAACAGAAAGCGCTGCGAAAGACAGACGCAGTTTTTTGTAGCGTTATAATTAATTCATCGCAATCCTTTGATGTAGTGAATTTTAAATTAGCCCCGCCATTTTTCTGTGCCATTGACTTCATTAATTATTCATTAATATTAACTCTCCCGAGAACCTCCTCACCTATGTTTAAAGTGTCTTAATTGTGAATAATTCAAGATAGGTACTTTATTTACTTGGATGTTCAGTGAAATCGCTCCGCGAAATAAAGTTATCCAGCATAGGTACCTCGCAGTTTACCCAATTTGGTTATATTCTAATATAATTAGAATTTCATTTCATTTCAGACCTCAGAGATTATATTTAAATGCAAAAGACAATTAACTTTGAAATTAATTTCAAGTGCTTTGTTGAAACACGGTTAAGACTGTTTTTACTTCCTTGTACGAAGTAAAGGAAGTATTGTAATCGCGAAAATTTTCGGTTCTCAGATTTCAACGGAAATAGGTATTTTGGCTGTCCCTGAATCCATTTTGACTAATTTCGTCATGCCGTCTGTACGTACGTATGTATCTCGCATAACTCAAAAACGGTAAGCCGTAGAAAATTGAAACTTTATATTTAGGACTGTTATAACATCTAGTTGTGCACCTCCCTTTTTGGTCATTATACAACCACCGGAAGTGGTACTTTACATGAAGCCTATAATAGATTTTCATGAAAAACTATATTCAAATATAATTTAAAACTTTCCAAATTTGGTATATAAGACTACTATATCAATGGAAATAACATAATAGATTTTGGTTAAAATACACTAACCGGAAGTGGCACATTACATGAAGCTGCTATCAGTTTTCCATGAAAAAAATGGTATTATTTTAATTTTAGAATTGAATGCTGCAAATAAAAGTTTTAGAGAAGTAAATTCTGCGTCTATCACATTAAGGATTTTTAAATTAGCTTTTTGCATAAACGAGATATCTAAATTTAAATATTATATATTTTTAGATTTAAAAAAAATAATTAAGTTTGCTATGGATTAGAACAAAAAATAAAAGATTTAATGTCAAATATGTGCAATGTAAAAAATATATATAGTTTAATACTAGTACAAGGAAGTCATGTGGTGTCCACATCAGATTTTTTTTTAATATGAAACAAAATATTTTCAGGATTTTTGAAAATTACCTGTTATTAGATTATTTCATCCCAACATTTTAATCTAAATTATTTGTTATTTCCTTTTCATTTTCATTAAGATATTTCAATTAAGTATTTTATAAATATTAATTTATCCATATTGTCGTAATGCCACTTTGAAGAAGACAGTTGGGGTAAACTTTGTCAACATTTTATAATGAGTTTATGATTAAATTAAATCGTTAACCATCCGAACTGCTTCTCAAGTTAAAAGCCTAATTTATTCGAAATACCTATTGACAAAATATTTATACCGCCCGCACAAAACTCATCTTGGCGAAATTGTATTTTAACAAAATTGTAACTTGGTGAATTTGATTTTCCTTTAAAATAAAAATTTATTTTACATTTAATTATTTTTATTTTAGTTGTATTTGTATATTATTTACATGTCATAAATTCGCGACAGAAATAGAAATAAAACAATGTTAATACATGAGTATACATTGTAAATTAAATCAATTTAATGATTGGTTCTACAGGATGTTTCTATACCTCTGCACGAAGCTTTAATGATATATATAATTTGATATAATGATTATAGAACAAAAAGATTTTTTTTAAAATCGCAAAATTGAGGGTATTTCATTCCTAGCAAACATTTTTAGTGTCACTGATTTAATAGAACATTTAATTATTTATAAGTATGTTACTAATGAAATAAAAGTATAAACACTGCCTACAAATAATCATTTATTAATTAATTATTATGTAGGTACTTGGTGTAATGCCTTATTTTTATTTATTTTTTTAATTATATTAATAATTTATTTAACAAAAGTATTAATGTTTGAAACAATATATGTTCCCTCATATCTCTTTCTTGATTTTTCTGAAAATAAATTATTGTCTTTATCAATTTTTTATATAAAAATATAATACATTTTTATAAATTTTACTTTTAACAGCTTGTTATTTTGTCGTCTAGCAACGAGCAACATTAAATGAATCATTTTGCCTGAAACTGACAGGAAAATAAACATTTGCCTGACCTCTAAGATCCTCCAGGAAAACTTTGCTTTGCATGCCTAATCAGGAAAATAACATATTGCTTGCCTAGGCATGTAATGAAAGAAACGTGAGGGTCTAGTTACTTAGCAACATAAAATACTGACTGAATATGTAGCCAAATATTTCTTTTAATTTAAAATATTTGTTATTTGTTTATAAGTTTCAGGTAATAGTTATTGACGTAAAAAGTCAGGAAAGCGTTCAATTACAGGATGAGTAGATAGTTTCATGCCAAGCGATAGCTTGAAACATCTTACAAATCCTGTACGACTTGCTAAGTATTTTATAAAAAGTAAAATTTCGCGGACTGAAATGTACGCATAAATGTAAATTTTGTTTGACACTTGCTTGAAAATTTTGTTATTAAGTTATTTTTTATTAATTTTTGGTAAAATTATTTTCATTTAATCAATTATTATTTCTGATCTATTTGTTATTGCAATTTTTAATTTATTGTTTATTGACAAAATTCCGAAAGCTTTGTTACGACAAAACAAAGAGCTTGTTGTATTAATGAGGTAATGTTTAATTAGATGGATACTCTATAATACATTTCTAATTTATTTCGTTAAATTCCATTTTCAATATTTATATTTTCTCTAAAATCTGTCCAAGAAACGCTAACAATACAATTTGTTAAACAAAGGGAATACAATTCTAAGTAAACTAACATTTCGTTTAATACCTGTACAGTGTATGAAACATAATTGCACATTATACTAGACGCTAGTACGTAAACCATTTAACGGTTTAAAATACAATTCCTATTTACAACAGTAACAACCATTGCAGCATCATTCCACGAACTGAGCTCGGTGCATGAACCACCAGCAGTGGTTTCCTCCTGAAATAGACCTTACTAATTAACTGTAAATGCGCTACACACTCGTTCAGTGCTTTCAAGTCCCAACGTAGCGGGGACTACT
Organism: Pterostichus niger; assembly: GCA_947425015.1. Lineage (NCBI taxonomy): Eukaryota > Metazoa > Arthropoda > Insecta > Coleoptera > Carabidae > Pterostichus > Pterostichus niger. The sequence continues at coordinate 31,044,716 of OX380339.1, forward strand.
TAAAAAACTGTCAACTTGGCCCGTCAATCGCTGTTTACAAAAATAAACGCGGTTAAAACCCCGCAAGAGGCTAACGATTTGCTTTGCGCTTCGTTGCACTAGATTTATTTTTGGAAGTTGACTCATTAAAAAAAGCTCATGGTTATTTATGTGGTAGTGATCTTTAAGTACGAAAGAGGATTATATCCAACGCGAATATTTGATGTTTGAAATGACATTAAAGAGAAAATTTATAGATTGTTAAGAAAGCTGCCATCTAAATTTTTATAAATAATTTACTTTTTCGTAACACATGCACAAGAAAAACGTTCTTATTCCCTAATTTTAGAGAGAGAAACACTGCTTTTCTCCCCTAGGGAGAGAAACATAATGTTTCTTTCCCTAGGTAGGATGTTTCTCTCCCTAGAGACTACGATTATTAGCTGTTTGCGGTGTTTCCTAGGTAACTAGTTACGCAACCCATATTTGACATTTGTCCTGATAAGACGGTAGTTTTTGTGCACTTGTTACGACAAGTATAATATGCTTCACGGGAGGGCGCGATTATCCCTTGTTTCCCTCCCTTGATGCATAACATACTATTATGAACATATCAATACGTTGATAACACCTTCCGTCTATTCTTGAATGTCCGTCAGTACGGTGGTGTGGATAGCAATATGGAATTCGAATCCGGAGATCCCGAGTTCGAATCTAACTCAAGCTAAAAATTATATTAACTACCACACTGCGGCTCGGTGAGTGCGGACCCTGTACTGTAATTGGGATTAAATTCCTGTTGTACAGAGTAACATAAATATATAAATAAATAAATATCATTTGCATACATACATTGGAGAAATAGTTACAAATTTATTTATTTCCCTTACTCAATTTAGCAATCGTTTCCTTCACTAGTGAGGGAAGTTATTATCTAAATTGAGTGAGGGAAATGTAATTTGACAAGGTAACCAAGGAAACGTGATGTGCATTTGCAAATACAACTTCTTAGATTTAAAATAAATAAATATAAATAAATATATCATCACGCCTTTTACCCATTACGGAGTGTGGCATTCTGCCTAAGCAGATCTCGATAAGTGATATATTTTTTTCGCGTGAAGTGGAGGGGGAGCCACAGAGGTAAATTTAAATTGGTGAGAATTGTTTGTCGGCTGTGGGGATCGAACCAGGGTTCTCAAGATCCACAGGCCGACTCGATACCACAGAACCTCTGTGGCTCCCTCTCCACTAACATCTTTGAGGGCCGTAATTTGACGGCTGGTAACCGCACTTCACGCGAAGAAATATATCACTTACCGAGATCTGTTTACGGCAGGGTGCCACACCCAGTAATGGGTAAAAGGCGTGATGATATATTTATTTATTTATGATTCTTTTGTAACAAGTAAACTATGAAAACAGTAATTGTTATAAATATTCACATTTGAGACTTTTTTTATAGAACTTATAGCAGTATGAGTATAATGAGATACTGAAATGTAATTAAATAGGGTTTGTGTAACGAAATAAAAAAAATATTGGTAGAAATTATTAAATGTTAGTTGAATTATGAAGATTGTTTTATTAATTTAATTTTATATAAAGCAATGGCGCTTGGTTTACCTTTATTCAGCATTTATGAAAGGTTTCGAAACTCGAAATTTTATATAGTTAAATTAATCATCAACAAAGAACTGATACATTTAATAATCAATATCTTTATTTACCTTTATTGAAAGAGAAGGTTCAGCCGAAGGCAATTCTTCACTCATCCCAAAATAATAATAAACAGGATCGTCTTAGAATCATAATATTTAATATTCTAATATCAAGAGAATTTCATTCCCGACACACTGTTTCATCAATTTTATAATAAATAAAATATAGAAAACCGAATTGAACTGAAAGTAATTGAAAAAGTAAGAAATGTTATTCCACTGTTTGCTTTATATTGTTTAAATGAACAGATACTAATAATTGAAGTAGATTCATTCAAAAATGTATTTTACTTATTTATTATCTATAAAATTGTCGAGAAAGATGAAAGAATGATTACTCAACTATTGTCGAAGTGTCGAAAAATCTCTGAGGATGTGAGCTATTCGTGTAAGACAAATTCTTGCGTAAAGATGTTGGAGGGATCAAAGTTTTGTTGTGGAAAGATTGGAGTTCTTGAACTTTTTTCGTTTTTTACAACGTGGAGTAATGTATTTTTAGGAGTGTTAGTTTTGGTTGGCGTTAGAGCAGTGCATGAATGAAGTGTTTATGTTGTTTCACTTGACTAATGACGCATATATTTTACCTGGAATTTACATATTTATTTATATTTTTACTGTAAAATATATCAATTACAACTAGCTTTCTGCCAAATTACCTACTCGTTTTTCATATCACAAAAAATAATAATAATAACAATGAACTGATAATTTACATATACATACATAACATCACGCTATATCCCATTAAATGGGGTAGCACGAACCCGTCAACATTCTCATCCTGACACACGATACTCGATTCGACCACATTAACACTTCCTCCATACAAACTCTTTCTTTTCTCACAACCAAAATCCATCAACACGCAACAAACATTCATCCATTCGCTCCTGTACACTACGCTTGTTTCTGAAGGTGATCTCCACACAATTGCAGGTAAACACTCGAAACATCTAACCAATGAATCTAAAATCAAGAATCATATGCTTGTTTTACAAAATAAAAATAATAAATATATCATCACGCCTTTTACCCATTACTGGGTGTGGCCCTTTTCGCTATATCAGAACTCGGTAAGTGATATATTTCTTTGGGTGAAATGCAGTTACCAGTCGACAAATCAGGGCCCCCAAAGATATTAGTGGAGGGAAAACCACAAGGGTAGTTCTAACATGATGAAAACTGTCGACTGTCGAAATCAAACCCGGCTTCTTAAAAAAATAAGATAATAGCTATTTATGAAACTAAGGAAATGAAATTTATTACCTTCCGCATGCGAAATTTGCAGACCGAGGCGTAGCTTAATTTCCTTACTAGTTTCATACAATATTTTTTCTACTTCCGTTCTAATATATACGAAAGAGCGTTTTTGAAATTATGAAATTTTGACATATTAATGACAGTTATAAATTCAAAAAATAAAAGAATAGCACATCAGAATTCGTCTACCAAGATATCTGTTGCTATGTTACCTCATTATTTCACTAGTTAAATAATGCAGTTCATAACTTAACTCAAATAAGTGAAATAAAACGTCTATTTTCTAACGGAAGTAGAAAAATAAATAAATGCATAACATATTTATTCTATAAAGTCATTAACAAATCGTCTGTTACCAGTCGTCAAATCAGGGTCCCAAATATATTAGTGGAGGAAAAGCCACAAGGGTAGTTCTAACGTAATGAAAATTGTTTGTCAGCTGTCGAAAACTAAACCAGACTTCATAAATCCAAGCCATAAAAAAATTAAGACAAATAAATAAATGCATAACATATTTATTCTATAAATGAAGTCATTAACTAATCGCCTGTCAAAATATGACAATTTATTTAAATTCGGTTGCGTAATATGCATCTGTAAATAAAACGAAAGTATTATTTTACAAATTGGAGAGCAGCTTCATAATTGAATAGAACTAAAATAATTTCATTGTCAAAACTTTTTACGAGATTTGAGGTATATTTGTTTGACCTTTGGTACGCTTCCAGTAACTTGACAGTTATATATGAATTACAATCTTTATAACAAAACCGTCGACATTTACAAATCTCTCAAACTGAGAGAAATCTGATTTCAATTCCAATCTATTGTCTAAAAATACAAGCTAAACTAAACACTCGACATTCTGTACGTTACTAAACAAGACACGAGATTTGAGATTTTCAAACATGTGTTTAAATTTAACTCAGTTATTTTAATGTAAAAATAGTTAAAATATCTCGTTGAATATGAAATATATGAAAAAACTCGAGGTTTATTTTAGATTTATATCTTAATGGCAGACATTTACGAGATCTATATTTTTAGAGCTTTCAAAAAAGATTATAAATTACCTAAGATATTATTATATACTTGTTTTTAATGTAGCTTCAAATCGAGGGAAAAATCTTACTGAAAATATCATTTTTCATCATTTTTAAATCGTATTACCGAAACCATTAATTATCTCTTTCATTTCTATTACTTTAAAGTCACAACAATTAAGAATACTCTTATTGAAATACATAAAAATGTACTCGTATATCACAACGTCTTTTATTCACCGGTTGAGACACTCTGAAGCAGATTTATAAACAGGGTTAAATTTGGTGTTAACTAATTCTATTTGGAATTATAGCTTCAAATTCTATATTATTTTAGGTTGCATTGTTATTGTTATAAAATAAATATATCATCACGCTTTTTACCTATTACTGGGCGTGGCACTCTGCCTCTCGGGAAGTGATATATGTCTTTGCGTAAAGTGCGGTTACCAGCCGTCAAATCACGGCCCCCTAAAGATGTTATTGGAGGGGGAGCCACAGGGGTAGATTTAAATTGGTGAATTGTCAACGGCCATGGCACAACTCGTTGATACTGATCCAAGCGATAACGCGAGTTAAGCAACGTTGCGTGCGAGGAGTATTTGGATGGGTGACCGTCCAGAGAAAAACCCGCGTTGCTGTTGACAAAAAAGACCTAAAACGCGGATCAGGGCGTAATGGCGGCATATGACCTAAGTAGTTGGTCCGCCAAGAAGCCACAAAAAAAAAAAAAAATTGGTGAAAATTGTTTGTCGACTCGATACCACTGAGCCACTTACCCCATTGTTTTTGTTATTTTTTAATTCAATTGTAATTTTGATATTATATTGTGATGGAAGGGTTTCTATTTTTTTTATATTTGTTATATAATCATAATGAATACAACAAGAGTGTTCAAAATATTGTATTGATCTACTTAATATATTATTTTATAAAACTACTCGCCCTCAAGATTTTCCACAATAATTCTTTTCGTGACAACACAATATATTCGATAATTTTGAACTCACGTGTTGTTTATACAGGCTGTGTTAAAATTATTGTAAAAAAAATTAAAGGAATAAAAATCTTTTTTGAAATTCGCAATAATACTTTGTAACGCAACTTTCGTTGTGCTACAATGAATCAACCTTACGCTCCCTGGGGGATGAGCCCGGGCTGGACGGTTGAACCGCGGCTAAACTCAGTGAAGATGGGAGTGAGTCGGAGAAGGGGTGATAAATCACAAATGAATTGGGCGCCAGCCGGCCTGAGCCGCGACCGGTTCAACAAAAGTACTACGGCCGACAAAGTACGGGATACTTCCCAGGACAGGACTACGAGAGGTGCCAACTTCTTCAATAACAAGATGGTAATACGAAAAACTAACGATATATTAGAACACTCACGAGAAAATTACACAGAACACAGTAGTTGAATTTGCAAGGCAGCTGGATCATAAATCCACTTAAGACAGAACGCTTCAAAGCGGATACTAGCATAAACGAAGGCGGGGCGCTGTGTCTCACCGTAGCGGCTAGGATCGCGGTACAGTCAACACCTAAATGGCGCTGAAGTGAACTGACGTATTCCGACGTATGACGGTCCGCTGGCCAGCGAAGGCGTTTTACGCGGCGCGTCTGACTGAACGTGACTACCGAACTGTAGACCCTAATGGCTATTGCGTCGTACGAGCGACACACCTCGTAAGTGACAACAACGTCACGACTATTGACTCTACGCAAAATGTTCTTAATTGGATTTTCACAAATAATCCCGCAACTACTCTTAAATTAACTCGCTCAACAAAAACTTAAATAACCTCGTGCACAGAAGGCACACGAGCCAAGGTATAACAATACAATAAACTTAAACACAATACTAAATAAAGAAAGTAATAATTGTGGCTTAGCTGTAGTGGCGCTGAGGCGCTAACGGAGTGTGGCAGCAGTGGTACAACTCGATATGCCAACCGGATGTCCAGAATCGTCACTTCCCAAGATGGCGGACAAGCACGTGAAATGGGAACGTCACGCAGCGTCACTTCCGCTACACGTGGCTTCTTTTCCCACAGCTGCTGGGCTTTACTCCCTTGGCAACAATTAACAGGAACTCCTCCAATGCAACGTCAACGAGCTAGTGCGCTCACAACAGCTTCGATGCCAGGAACACGGGCACACAGCATAAACCAACAATGGCACGAACAGCTGACCAGCCACAAAAATACGTAAACACGTACAACGTACAACAAAACGTACATAAAACGAACTGGCTGTCGTCAAACATAAAACGAAAACGAAAAGAAAAAAAAAGCCTAAAACAAAAGACTGTAATTACGACCATGTAAAACTACGGGTCGGCCTAACTTTACTTGACAGAAAGGCAGATTCAATAACAAAGAAAGAAAACTTTACCTGGGTTCTTGTGCGGCTTTCAAGTGGTAGAAAGTATGTGATCTTTCCTATCGGAAACTTAATCCGGAACGATTCCGCTGAGTAGTGCAATATCTACCAATGCACCACTCACTCAATGGCACTATCTCTAAAATCCCCACACGGGTATTTCGCAAACAAACTGGTTTGCCGAAAAATAAATGAAAATAGCCCAATTTTCCAATATTCAAAATTCACACTTTTGCAACTACGTTGTTCGCAACAGACAAAAGACAAGAATTCGTTCGAAAACGAACTTGTCAAATTCCGCCAAGAAAGAGCGCGCCTAGCCGACAATAATATCGGCAGAGCTACTTCGCGGCAAACGGCCACTAATTGTCTGACAGCTAACCAAACAATGTGAATAACCTACAAAAAAAGCAATGAAACCAAGAGGAACTGAATCTAAGTTTTACTATAAACTGGAATACTACAACGAGAGTGAAATCTAAATGAAGCTAAGTATCAGAAGGATCTAAGTGGTCAATATTTAATCAATAATTACGTTTCAGGAATTTGTCGACGAAGGAAAAATAAACAACAACAAAAAAAACGTACGGAAACATGAAGATAAAACAGAACTGGAGAATACAAAAAAAAAACGTAACAACTCTCCCCCTACTTATCCAGGAAATTTTCTTGAGAATTTCCGATAAGAGAACTCTACAGACGCAAAAAATTAAGAAGAAAAGTACTACGTAAAAGAAAATAAAACTACATCAAGACGAGTCTTGTTCAAGCTCAGGATGAGCCTTGAGGTCCTTAATATTCCAATTGCCGGTGAGTACGGTGCCATTCATGTCCTTCAATACGTAAGTATCAGCCGCTATACGTCGATGTACCATAAATGGACCTAGATACTTGGCAGCCAACTTCGCCGTATAATACTTCGACGCGTCCGATAAAACGTAGTTCCTACGCCACACAAGCTGATTGTCATACAGGATGACGTTACGATGTCGTAGGTCGTAGCGGGCTTTCGACTTTACGTAAGAAGCTTGCAGTCTCTTCCGTACGTCCTGATACAGTTTCGCAAAACAGTACGAGCGTTTTAACTGCCTCTCTTCGTTCACAGGCTCCACAGTGTCCTCCTCGGCTGGTTGATGCCATTCGCCGGATAGCTGCATGTGCCGTCCAAAATTTATGAAGTATGGGCTCACTCCAGTGACTTCGTGCACAGCCGTCCTTACGGCACAGCCAATCTGCGGCAAGTACTCACACCACGTGCGGTGATTATCGGACACGTACGATACCAACATGGTCTTTAATACCCTGTTGACGCGCTCCACCGGGTTTGCCTGCGGATGATAAAGCGAAGTGTACCTACTTTTTACCTGATATTTCGTCAGAAGGCGCCGGTACTCGTGCGAACGGAATTGTGTCCCATTGTCGGAGATGACAGCTCTAGGAACCCCAAAGACTAAAAATACATGTTCCTCCAATGCCTTCACGATCGAGGTTGCCTTAGCTTGACGCAGCGGAAAGAACATGGCAAACTTACTAAAAACGTCGTAGACGGACAGGATAAACGTAAAACCCTTCGACGGCGGCAGTGGACCAACCAAATCAATGCTGATCACCTCCCATGGTTTGGTAATGGTGGAATGACCTCCCATGCGTCCAGGTGCAGCTCTTTGTACCGGCTTTGACTTGATGCAGACCCCGCAGCCCTGGACATACCGAGCCACGTCTGCCTTCATCTTCGGCCAGTAATAACGTTCCGCCAAACGATGGAACGTTTTAAACGCTCCCAAATGTCCACTTGTCGGTACGTCGTGACATTCCCTAATTACATCCTTCCGCCTTTCCTTCGGCACAATTTCCTTCCATTGCTCCCTATCCTCAACTAACCCTAAATAAGTATTTTTAATGAATCTATATAATTTACTATCCCTAATGCAATAATCTGGATAGTGAAGCGAATCCTCCCTAACCAGTTTCACCATTCTTAAGAACCATGCATCTTTCACACCATCAACATTCACACTAATATCATCCACGATCGGTACAGCACGAGATAACGCATCCGGAACAACATGCTCTTTTCCTTTGCGGTGCACAATTTTAAAATTATACTGCTGCAATCGCACCGACCATCTAGCTAAACGACCTGAAGGGTTTTCTAGCTTATGTAACCATAACAAGGAGTAATGGTCTGTAATCGCAGTGAACTCCGTGCCCTCCAAATACGGACGTAACTTCTCTATCGCCCACAGAAGTGCCAACAGTTCTTTTTCTGTCGTCGAGTAGTTCCGTTCTTGCCGCGTCAATGAGCGAGACAGATAACAAATGACTTTCTCGCCATCGTCATGTTGTTGACTCAGCACAGCACCAAGTCCAAAATTCGATGCGTCAGTCTGCAGAACGAATTCTCGGTCAAAGTCGGGACATGTCAGAATTGGAGCAGACACCAGGTGAGTTTTAATGTCCTGCCAAGCCTGATCACAACGGTTGTCCCACTTAAATATAGAATTTTTCTTCAGAAGACTAGTGAGCGGAGCGATGACCGATGAAAAATGTGGCACAAAACGACGGTACCACGACGCCATTCCAACCAACCGACGAACCTCAGATACCGATTTCGGCACTGGAATGTTTAAAATGGCACGTACCTTGTCTGGGTCAACGTGAAGACCGCGCTTGTTCACCACGTATCCCAAATACTTCAACTCATCTCTACAAAAATGACACTTATCGCGCCCTAACGTCAGTCCTGCGTCACGAAGTCGATTGGAGACTTCCTCCAGTATCTCCAAGTGTTTATCAAAGGTAGACGTAACTATGACGATGTCGTCTAGGTAAACGAATACGTGTGGATCCAAGTCTGTACCAATAACGGAGTTAATAAAGCGTTGCCATGTTGCAGGTGCACTGTGCAGGCCAAAAGGCATGCGTCTAAATTGGAATAAACCACGATTTGGTACGGTGAAAGCTGTGTATTGCTTTGCATCTTCCGCAACAGGTATTTGCCAATAGGCGGACTTAATATCCAGCGACGTGAGATACTTTGCATCACGTAACTTGTCAAGCGTATCGGAAACATACGGAATCGGGTAGGCGTCGCGACGACTAACTTTGTTTAATTTCCTAAAATCCACGCAGAATCTATACGTACCATCCTTTTTAGGTACTAGCAGAATTGGAGACGACCATGGGCTCTGCGATTTCTCCACAATCCCATTTGCCAACATAAAATCTAGCTCGCTGTTGACATGCTTCTGCATCGCAGGAGAGATTGGATAGTAGCGTTGCTTGATCGGCTCGCTATCCGTATAGATTTTAAGTTCAATCCTGTCCGTACATCCTATCCGATCCTTATCCATTCCCATAAACATTTTATCCACGACCTCCGATAATCTACCTTCCTGCTCCACTGACAAATGGCTACGAGGATAAATCGCGTCAACTGAAACTACCGGTAAGTGAGAAAATGACCATTCCCCGCGACGAAGATCTGGCACAATGCCCATAATTTTCCAAAAATTTGCCCCTAAAATCAACAGATGCGGTAGTTCCGGCACGACGAGAATGTCAATGACTCTCACACAGTCACGTAACCGAACTGGGACAGAGATACTTCCAATGCTAGCGCAACGTTGTCCGTTCGCGACGGTGCAATGCATGAATGATTTCTGTAATGGTAAATGTAAGCTACTCAAAATTTCCCAACCCATTTTCCCAACGATTGTGCATGATGCACCCGAGTCTAATAATCCCTTAAATGATTTCCCGAATATAAAAACTTCTAAATATGGGCGCTCATCACCCTGAACATGGGCTAAAATAAATTCCAACCGTGCATCGGTTATAGCGGTCGCTATGTCTGCTTGTCGGTGCCGTTCACGACCACTTACGGCATCCGTCTGGCGTTTCCCGGGCGACAATTCGGACAAGACCGGTGGTTAACGTCAGGCTTACCACATTTATAGCAATGAAGCTTGCGTGGAGCATTGCATTCTAGAGCGAGATGCCCTGCTTTGCCGCAATTCCAACAGCGGCGAGAACTGATATTGCTGACGGTAGTCACGCGAGCTGAAGAAGCTGAAGAAGTGGATATATGCGAGGGTGAGGCAGCGTCAACATAAGCTAAATCTGGCTCTAATGATTGGTTTTTCCTAGGTGGTGGCGTAAAACATTGAATGGACTCTTTCCTCTGATCGAGTCTCCTACAAAGCCGTTGCAGTTCGGTGGCTGATTTCACTTCGACCAACGCTAGTTGATTCTGGTAGAACGGTAGAATATTACGAAGTAGTATGCTGACCTTGTACTCGTCTGACAGCCTAGATTTTAACCTGGCGAATAACAATGTCATACTCGCAAGATATTCCCCTATCGATTCATCTGGACCTTGAGTACGACGCTTGATTTCCTCGAAAAGTTTTTCTTCGTAATTGACTGGCAAGAATTCTTCCCGCAGTCCCTCCACAAGCTCATCCCAAGTTCGATACAAGTGTCGATTTGCCCTAAACCATACCAAGGCACTACCTTCGAATAAATCTATCGCCGAAACAATTAATTGCGACTTAGTGACATTACGCGCACTACGCAATTCCTCCACACGCTCAAGAAATGCGTTAATTGACATTTGTCTCCGATCGGCACTAAATTTAATTCCCCATTTCTCTACTGGAACAGATTTACAACCTAATCTAGCCCTCTCACTCGCGGTTTCGCCCTCTGACGAATCTGAGTCTGACCCGGACAATTTCAACTCGGCAAAGGATGCGTCTACTAACGGATTAACTAAGGTGGACGAGTGCTTCACCAGTTTTGCTTTCGCCAAGAGATTTGATTCTAATGTGACAATTTTTAATTGGATCTGCGCCCGCCTTTTGACTTCGTCATTGTTGGCTGGCATGCAACGAGAAGCTCGACCTACTGCTTGTGCTATCTTAGTTTCGATCTTCTTATATGCTGACGAATTTTTCACATCGGTAAATGCGCTAATTAGATCAGAAATTCGTTTAATCTGAGCTTCCAAAGCTGCGTGATCCTCTGCGAATGCAAACGGATAATCAGGAAAAACAAAACTAGAACTCTTCTCCAATTTGAGCAATGCACGGAGCGATTGTCTCATGAACTCAACCGTACCAACCTCATCAACACCTCTGAGCTTTAGCTCATAAACTAACTCATCCCTGCCTAGCCTATTTATCTCCATTTTAGCCTCCATCGTACGAGAACTCAATGATAACCAATGTAACTAAACTAAACTAATTTAAGAACTAGTTGTAGAATACTATCCAAACCAAAAATTTAATTCCCTAACTAAGAGCCAATTTTCGAAAACAAGCAAGGTAAAACAAAAAAAAATCACAAAAACGAGCCAAACATGAAAACGACAACAACAAAAGCGAGCCTCTTCTGCTCGTGGCCTCTTTTTCTCTCGCCTCTTTTTCTCGAGGCCCCACGTTGGGCGCCAAATTTGTAACGCAACTTTCGTTGTGCTACAATGAATCAACCTTACGCTCCCTGGGGGATGAGCCCGGGCTGGACGGTTGAACCGCGGCTAAACTCAGTGAAGATGGGAGTGAGTCGGAGAAGGGGTGATAAATCACAAATGAATTGGGCGCCAGCCGGCCTGAGCCGCGACCGGTTCAACAAAAGTACTACGGCCGACAAAGTACGGGATACTTCCCAGGACAGGACTACGAGAGGTGCCAACTTCTTCAATAACAAGATGGTAATACGAAAAACTAACGATATATTAGAACACTCACGAGAAAATTACACAGAACACAGTAGTTGAATTTGCAAGGCAGCTGGATCATAAATCCACTTAAGACAGAACGCTTCAAAGCGGATACTAGCATAAACGAAGGCGGGGCGCTGTGTCTCACCGTAGCGGCTAGGATCGCGGTACAGTCAACACCTAAATGGCGCTGAAGTGAACTGACGTATTCCGACGTATGACGGTCCGCTGGCCAGCGAAGGCGTTTTACGCGGCGCGTCTGACTGAACGTGACTACCGAACTGTAGACCCTAATGGCTATTGCGTCGTACGAGCGACACACCTCGTAAGTGACAACAACGTCACGACTATTGACTCTACGCAAAATGTTCTTAATTGGATTTTCACAAATAATCCCGCAACTACTCTTAAATTAACTCGCTCAACAAAAACTTAAATAACCTCGTGCACAGAAGGCACACGAGCCAAGGTATAACAATACAATAAACTTAAACACAATACTAAATAAAGAAAGTAATAATTGTGGCTTAGCTGTAGTGGCGCTGAGGCGCTAACGGAGTGTGGCAGCAGTGGTACAACTCGATATGCCAACCGGATGTCCAGAATCGTCACTTCCCAAGATGGCGGACAAGCACGTGAAATGGGAACGTCACGCAGCGTCACTTCCGCTACACGTGGCTTCTTTTCCCACAGCTGCTGGGCTTTACTCCCTTGGCAACAATTAACAGGAACTCCTCCAATGCAACGTCAACGAGCTAGTGCGCTCACAACAGCTTCGATGCCAGGAACACGGGCACACAGCATAAACCAACAATGGCACGAACAGCTGACCAGCCACAAAAATACGTAAACACGTACAACGTACAACAAAACGTACATAAAACGAACTGGCTGTCGTCAAACATAAAACGAAAACGAAAAGAAAAAAAAAGCCTAAAACAAAAGACTGTAATTACGACCATGTAAAACTACGGGTCGGCCTAACTTTACTTGACAGAAAGGCAGATTCAATAACAAAGAAAGAAAACTTTACCTGGGTTCTTGTGCGGCTTTCAAGTGGTAGAAAGTATGTGATCTTTCCTATCGGAAACTTAATCCGGAACGATTCCGCTGAGTAGTGCAATATCTACCAATGCACCACTCACTCAATGGCACTATCTCTAAAATCCCCACACGGGTATTTCGCAAACAAACTGGTTTGCCGAAAAATAAATGAAAATAGCCCAATTTTCCAATATTCAAAATTCACACTTTTGCAACTACGTTGTTCGCAACAGACAAAAGACAAGAATTCGTTCGAAAACGAACTTGTCAAATTCCGCCAAGAAAGAGCGCGCCTAGCCGACAATAATATCGGCAGAGCTACTTCGCGGCAAACGGCCACTAATTGTCTGACAGCTAACCAAACAATGTGAATAACCTACAAAAAAAGCAATGAAACCAAGAGGAACTGAATCTAAGTTTTACTATAAACTGGAATACTACAACGAGAGTGAAATCTAAATGAAGCTAAGTATCAGAAGGATCTAAGTGGTCAATATTTAATCAATAATTACGTTTCAGGAATTTGTCGACGAAGGAAAAATAAACAACAACAAAAAAAACGTACGGAAACATGAAGATAAAACAGAACTGGAGAATACAAAAAAAAAACGTAACAACTTGCACGTTACTTGAAGTAAATATTTTTCGTCCAACTGGATTGATAGGTTACGGTAATGAATACAAAATAGTACGCATTTAAATTTAATTAATTTAATTAAAGTTGTGTAACAGTTTTTTCAATGTTTAATGTATACCAAATTTATTCATTACTGTAAACTATCAGTCCAGTAGTATGAAATATTTTTGTTTGAAGAATGTGCAATTATTTTTACGAATTTCGGAAAAAATTTGTTTACGTTATAATCAGTACATATAATAATATAAACCCTCCATTTTTTTTTGTTATAATTTTGAAATATGATATTCATATACAGGATATAAATATCATAACGAGAAAATGGATTTAAATATAAATAATTATATTACCACGTCTTTTATCCATTACTGGGTATGACACTGTGCCGTAGCAGATATATTTCTTCGCGAGAAATGCGGTTACTAGCCGTCATATTACAGCCCCAAAAGCTATTAGTGGAGGGGAAGCCACAGAGGTAGTTTTAACGTGGTGAAAATTGTTTGTCGGCTGTGAAAATCGAACCCGTGTCTTCAAATCCACAGGCTGACTTGATACCACTGACCCCATAGGAAATGGATTTGGACCCAGCATCTTAATGTATTTAAGCCATCGCAGTAATTGTTCGGTTGTTCACCTCATTTTAATCTTGCTTGTGAGTATTTTTAACATAAATTTATTTTTAAATTCACAGGTGAAAAATATTCCAAGAAATGTATATAAAAACGTCAGTTATATTAACTTGGAACAGACTGCTATAGCCATCTAAAATAGGAAAATTCTCGCAAACGTATTTGTTTTATTTGAGCGCCATTAAGTTCGTCCATGCAATCTTTCCCAAATTAAACCTCATTCAGTATTCATTCAACAAGTCTAACCACTTTACAAAACAAAATAAAGCAAAAACATTTTAATTTATCTCCTTCAAGTTCCCAGAATAGTTTCAATTTACATTCTAAATTTTCCAGCTAACATCGAATTCAATTTCACTTAATGCTAACACAGCAGCGATAATAAACTTTCCCTATCGCAAACTATCTCGAAGGGTATTTACTTTGATCTCCACCGATATTCAATCAAACCATCGAGAAAATGTAAACTTAATCGATGCGTGATTGGAAAGTATTTCGGAAATGAGTTCACTTCGTGACGAGAAAGTTCATGAGGCTGGCTGAAACCTGGTCACCGGAGCGAAAAAAGGATATTCAGGAATTTTGCCATACGATGATGGTATTCCAAAGATGTACATTAGGGGAGAAATGTTGCTGAGCGAATATAGCCCTCTGATGAGATGTATTTGGGCTTGTTTTGCCGTGCTACAGATAAATGTATCGTGGGCATTCTTATTTTTAAGAGAATTTCGGAATTTGGTCATACATAAATACTTAGATTAACATTTTTTTAAATTTAAATAGTTTGATACATCTTTCAACACAAGATAAATATCACTGGTTTGATAGGTAATTTAAGTAGGTAATAAAATAAATAAATATATCATCACGCCTTTTACCCATTACTGGGTGTGACACTTTGCCGGAGCAGATTTCGGTAAGTGATATATTTATTCATGTGAAGTGCAGTTACCAGCCATCAAATCACGGCCCCCAAAGAAGTTAGTGGAGGGGGAGCCACAGGGGTAGATTTTAATTTGTTGAAAATTGTTTGTCGGCTGTGGGGATCGAACCAGGATATTTAATTATTTATTATTATGAAACAGTGCGCAAAATACTCATTTTACGCTATAAAGTGCAAAATAATTCGCAAAATACGTATTGTCATGGTAATGTAAATGATGAAAAAATCATGTACTTCGCTTATTGATATTAGTGAAACAAACATTTGTACAAAAAAAATGTATTTTAAATACAAAATCATCTTTGGAGTCCGTGATTTGACAGCTGGTAACCGCATTTCACGCGAAAAAATATATCACTTACCGAGATCTGCTTCGGCCAACGCGACTTAATTTATCAATATGAAAAATAATTTCGATCGTATTGCCATCTACCGCATTCTTAGCAGGAATAGAGTATAGATCAATCTAATACTAACATCTTTGGGGGTCGTTATTTGACGGCTGATAACCGCACTTCATGCGAAGAAATATATCACTTACCGAGATCTGCTTCGGCAAAGTGCCACACTCAGTAATGGGTAAAAGGCGTGATGATATATTTATTTATTTATTTTAAATAGAAAATATGAAGAAAATAAAGATATTATTAATGAAAATGTATGACCCGGGTGGAATTCACAAAATAAATGGTTTTACAACTCATATTAAAGCAATTGTTTAGTTAGACCATCCTAGATTAAAGTTAAAACTAAATGATTGTCCTTTGTAAATTTCACACCGGTTTTAGCGCTCGTAAAAGCTTGAGAATGTAATTTATACACGACATTTTTTAGACCCTCATCAGTTGAAAATTATAAGGCAAAGTGACCATAAATTTTTACCTGCCACACTTTTTTTGCTAACACCGCCAGGTAAAAAGGAAAAACAAAATAAATTTGCTGCTTTTTACGATATATAAGGGTTTAAAACATAATATAAAAACAATTTGATATTCAAGCATATTTTATATATTCTCTATGAAAGTATGACATTGTCATATTGCTTATCAAAAATGCATCAGGCATGCATTCTTTTCCTTCTCGTATGATAGGTTTTCATGCATATGTTTTGTCCATCGCAGTGAATCTAATACTGCAACCGTGACGACGTCCCGTTTACTTTTATCCGTCGCCTTTCGTTCATTTTGACAGTTTATCATTTAACTGCTATTGAAAATTTGAATTGTGATACACATCGTGTGTTATTAATTTTATTCACGAAACAAGAACTACATTTGTATCAATTATATAACTTTCCGATTTCAATGTGTCATTGCATTTATTTGGAATTAACCAGTCACAACTTATGATAAATATGATGAAACGCATAAAATGCTTGCATGGAAATCTAATCTTTACAAATTTTTATGACATGTTAAAAAATATAGTAACTAGACAGCGGATTTGACGCATTTTGCTTACACCCAATTTTCTACGAACCATATATACAGTAGTGGTTTGGCACATATTATTAATTGCTTTTGATTTTATGATTATATATATATATATTTGTTATTTTTATTTTCATTTATTCAGATATAATAACAAATACAAATAATAGCAATCAAAGCTATGGAAACGTATCCTTGATCTATTATTATTATTATTATTATTTATGATATGTAGAAAGTAAAAAAAACAGTTTTATAAATAAATTTTTGTACTCACACAAGTTGAAATAAAAGATGTATTTTTTTAAATGCCAGTACTCGAATAAAATATATAATACAAACAACGTGCGTGAAGACGTCTTCCGCTCATTCGCGCTCCTTGCAGTCGCTCGTGCTTCAAAAATGCGCTCATACGGGAACATCGTCTTCCCGCACTTAGTTCGTAAAAACTATTTGAAATATTTTAAAATAGGAATATTATGGCTTCTGAATCCATTGAAAATCTTTTTAATAACTGTTGTACATTTCATTGGATCCTAAAGTCATAAAATTCCTAGTCCAAAATATTACTACAAAATCAATACTCCTTCCAAAAGCTTATATTAAGTATTAATTTAATGAAAATATATTTTATAAAAAGTATCTGTTTAATTATTGCCTGCTTTTTTGTTCAAGTTAATCTTTTTTTGAGAAGATCTTGAGCTTTTTATGCATTTTTATTAACAAAAAAAAAACTGTGCTTATTTATCCTCCCTCTAATAATGACTATTAGCATTAGTTCCTACAGTATCTTCAAATTTTCTGAAATATTTGGCATCATATATTTTCAAGAAAATTGTTTACCACTATTATTTGCAGAATTTATTTCGAAAATAATTTATAATTGTATGACAGCAGAAAATATACGGGGCCAAATATGCAAGATAATTTGAAAGTACTATAATAAATAACGTCTATTGATTAAATCTATTTTTCTTTTTTCATATATTCTTTAAATTTCCACATGATAGTTCAAAGTTATTATCCCGTGTTGCCTTTAATAATATGTACCTACAACAATGAAATAAATTAACTACACATAGAAGATCATCTAGGCCTACATAAATTTAAAATAATTCTAATTCTAGTTCGTATCGCTAAGTAACTAATTTCTGGTGCCTAACTAATGCTGGTGTTTTGAATGTTTCAGAGAGCAAAAGCAATTCAGACAGACGCATGGTGGATATCACAAGGGACAAACCAATCAAGGTGGCCGTGCGAGTTGTGGTTCCGGTGAGGGACCACCCCAAGGTAGGTTCGAAACCAACCATTTGTATTCCGAGGAGTTGTTTAAACCCTCGTCCCGACCGTTTATTTCTTTGACTAATGGGGCCGGGAAGAGAGAATTCTACGTATTTGAATAAAAAAGTTTTTTTTTTACTACCGAAATACCGAATATACTTTTATATAAGTGTTATCCAATTCTGAAATTAAAGAATGTAAAATTTTATTCGGACAACACATTAATATGAAAAAATTATAACTTACATGAGGATTGAAACATGTTATTTAAAATGGAACTACGCTGATAAATAATATTTGTTTTTCATAAAAAATGAAAAAAGTTTCAAAATTCATATTTAATCATTAAAACAATTTTTGCTTTACCGCAAGAATAGTAACTCAAGTCAAATTTTATAAATTTTGTGGTAATTATATAATATTAGTTAAAAAACTGCAAACTTTCATCGACGAAAGTATGACAAATCTACACTTTATATTTCTCGACAGATGACACTTCTGTCCTTTTGCTTCGAAGTAAAGGAAACATTTGATATTCTAGAACAGTGACCCTTATAACTTAAGTAAAAATATTACATTATGAAAGAAATAGTATACTACAGTTTAATATGCCTTATTTGTTCTTATATTACCCAAAATTATTAAATTTTATAACAACAATTTGATTCTTACACGAAAACTTAAACATGAACTTTTTACGAAAAACTACATTTTTAGTTCATGTCACCTTTCTCGCCGGGGTGAAATTTATTTAGTTCGACGTGTGTAAAAATAGTTTAGTCTACTAAAACATCAAAACAAATAAGTATTTTATAAAACTTAAACAATAATTGTTTTAATGATTTATTTCATATGTTCACAAAGTATTTTTTAAAAATAAATTTTGTTTATTTACAAGGTTTCACTTCAACTTTAATATATGTAACATGAAGTAATTTGTTGTTGTAACGGGTAGGATAATATTCGGAAAGCATTTGAAGGACAGAAGTAGAAGTGGTTAATTAATAAATGTTCAATTATCTCAGTCGAATTGCAGTTTCACATATTTTAAAATCGCTTCTAGGTAAATTAAAATTTAATATACTTATTTGTATACCAAGGGTTAAAAGTGGATGTAATTGTAGCCTTTATTGCGCTCAAGCACCAATCTTTAAAATCGGTTTGCAAATAGCTGTCACTTCATACTAGACTGATTTACGTAGCGTAAAATTATTATAAAGATATTTTTATCCTTACAAGTAACACTACCCAACTGTCA
Organism: Pterostichus niger; assembly: GCA_947425015.1. Classification (NCBI taxonomy): domain Eukaryota; kingdom Metazoa; phylum Arthropoda; class Insecta; order Coleoptera; family Carabidae; genus Pterostichus; species Pterostichus niger. Next base: position 31,064,044 of record OX380339.1, read on the forward strand.
CTCACCAATTTAAATGAAACTTGGCACACTAATAGAACTCGAAAAATATTGAACCCATATTTTTATCTTCCGGATGTTGCCCTGAAAGGTGGTAAAAGCAAAAATCGCCTTAAATTATATTAAATAATATCAAAATATTACGCTTTCAACATTGGTTACCCAGGGATTTTTGAGATCGCCAAAATCTATTTTCGGGGTCATTTTGATCATATGCACTTTTTTCAGGGATTAAAAAGGGAATGGGGGATGAAATTATGATATTCAACTGAAATAGAGTTTTAGGTTCAAAACTAGATACTCAGGGGTTTTTTGGTGTCGCTGAATCTATTTTCGAAGTTACTCCTGGTTAACCAATGTAACGCGTAATATTTTGGAATTATTTAATTTCAGTTATGGCGAGTCTTGCTTTTACCACCTTGCCAGGATGGTTTGTACCCCTATAAAGCGAAAGAAAAAAAGAAGGGGTTCAATATTTTTTAGAGTTCTATTAGTGTGCCAAGTTTTATTTAAATCGGAGAGTGACAGTTGGGTAGTGTTACCGCAATCACAAAATTGAAAACAGTGAAAATTATGACGGACAATGGATTGATACAATCAGAAAACTACAAATGAATGTCATTTGTCGTATTCACTAGTGTACTTATTGTTACACTGTAAATCTGTTAGGGCAATTGGCCAATTACTGTCGCGGAAAACTTACTCCCTTTGCGCTGTGCGAGACTATGAAGTTACGATGAGGCAGAGTATAAGAAATCTATATAAACAAAACATTTGTGATCTATAAAATATATATTTCAGACCGTTACCAATAGTCCGCAAAAACACTCATTGTCAACAGCAAGAACTTGCAAAATAAAAACCAGTAGCAATGATCTGCATTTGTTCATTTTCTGTTATCAAATGATATTCAAGAAGTCTACATTTTTACTGATCCTAGAAAAACACATGTGTCAGATTAACTTTTATTATCATCAACATCTGATGACACTACAGCCCGAGATCGGGCTAGGGCCTACCGGACACACCGAGCTGCAGTTTTTACACTGCCGTACTGCCGGTTTTCGTAGTCGAATACTACATTATTTAAGGCGTATAAGTGACTAGCTTATAGCGCCCGAGTGTGATAAATACATGTAACTGTATTTTTTATATTTTACGACAAATCACACATTGTCGACAGGCGGATCCGAACTGACGAACCTTGGTTCGGGTGACGTCACAGTATGTTAAGAGATGTTCCTTAACACGCTCGGTCACCGCGCCTGAATTTTTATTATAAAACTATAAACATTGCCTACATATTGATGTGATTTTCATTTCTATAAATAACAATTAAAATTGAGTTTAGGCTGAAAACAGACTGTTTCTGGACGATTTTGAGTAATGTAAAACTAATGTTCCTTGACGCAAGTATGAAAATTAAATAACATGAATATATCGATCAATCACAAACTGATCAAGTTACAGAACATTGTTTAAGCAAAGTAGAACAACTCCCCACAATTTCCGAAATTTAACAAGCGCCGAATTGTTTCGTTTATAATCATCTATAAACGAAGTGGAAACTAAAGTTGCCTGATTCCTCTCAACTTCAGCTCGTAAAAGTTACAGCTTAAGTTTCAACTACTCGTCTTTTCACCCTGCGACCGCCCACCCCTTACGTTCGCGACTCGCGCAATCCTTCGCAGGAACTTTACGATTCGCAGGAACGTCGCTTAATAAATTGTCGGAAATAAAAATGATTCTATGTCGAGCACCGGTTAAATTTTAAATCCATACGGCTTAGTATGATGTACAAATTGCCTGGCTCTGGGAAATATGGTCTCATTTGTTTTCTCACACTGTGATTGTTTTATTTTCGTTTTGTGCTTGTTTATTCACCAGGCAGTATTTTTGCAAGTTATTTTCAAGATATATTTACAGATTCAACTAATGTATTAATATATTTGTTTAATATGAATTATTCATTACTTCTGTTGAAATTAGATCATGTTATTTTATGTAACAATATATTTCACAAATTACAGTGTGTAATCAAATCATCGATTTATTTTGAAAAAACCTTTCAGTCCAATTTGACAATAAAATTTTATTCATACTCTAACCATTTTTCAATTTTCCAATGATAATAGTCCTTAAACGAAAAAGCCCTTCACTGAAATATTTGCGAATTTCTTTCGACCGTTTAGAAAAGTTTTTGGAAACTGAGCGATAAAATTTGCACAAATAATGTACGTTTTCATCTCGGTGATATATTATAGAAAAGAAAATATTTTTCTCTTCCAAAGTTTAGGGATGATTATCGAATATGTTCGCTCACTTCTGAATCTTCAAGTAGTTCGAAACTCAAACTTTTTACAAAGCAAATTTAATTTCATGCTGCCACAGATGCTCTCATTGCCTTAGTCCATTGTTTTAACGTACCGTTTAAGATATATGACATTTTATATCCTTACTGGGATATATTGCTTTTACTGAAATTTGTGAGTAGGTATATTTATATAGTATTTTCATTTTAAACCGGAGGGATCGGCATAAAACAATTATACGTCCCTGTCCCATATAACTACAATGAAATCTATTAGTGTGGCTACCCCAAATCGCTTAACGATGGTCACAACAGGTACATTTTTAAGGGTCGTATTCAGCGTAAAATTATTCTTGTTTTTTCCTATGATTGGCTATTTAAAAATTACAAATTCGGAATATATTATCCAATTAGCAGTTATGTTACTCAATAGGAAGATTAAATATCCTGTACTGAATCAGACTGAGTAATGTAGGTAAATGTTTAGATTATGTTTGTATATATTATTTATAATATATTATACTTGTATCGTATGAATAAGGAAATATACTTATTTAAATATTGTAATTTTTTGTTTTTATTATACACGTACCGGCGAATGGAGCTGTACAACCCTGTGCGAACCTTGTGACACCAGTTATAACGGGTCATATTTTGAGTTTCTTTGTAAACGTAATTGCGGTGCATTTAATCGTTTTATGCCGATCCCTCCAGTTTAAAATGAAAATAGTGTACCAAAACTTTATTTCAAATAAATAAATAACTTTTACATAATCTAAATTAATTAGTTTACTAGGCTGGTCACGTAATTAACTATTAATGCTTAAGTGAACTTTTTCTCTATTTTTTTGGTGTTTAATATTCGTTTGCACCAACGAAACTTAAATTTATTGTTTGACTTAATAAATAAAAGCAAATTGAAGTCAATTATTTGATGTAATATTGTCAGTTTATGTTATCTATACTGTTAGCTAACAGCTTGTTAAAAGTTAATAATGGCCAAGATGGCGGACCAGATACTTTACATATTTTCTGATTTTTATATTATAATTAATTAATATCAGCATTAAAATGCTTATTGTTGGATAAATAACAATGTTTGTAAAAAATAAATATTAGTTTATTGCATTCTATAAAAATTATAACGTTTTAAAATATTAAACTATCAAAAGTTTTGATATTACTTAGATGCGTTTTTTTTATTCTACTTCAACTTTTTCTCGTGATTAATTGACAACGTTTTATGCGCCCGGGCCTTAATATTTAAGTTTCGTTTGTGCAAACGGGCATAATTTATGGTTCAAGCTTGGTAGGAAAAACTTGAGACACCCTGGAAAATATAGAAGAGTATTTTAATTCAATTACATTTTTTTGAATAAGATTTTGTATTATTATTATTACTATTAGACGAACAAAATTTGTTAGTTGATTTAAAAGCAAAATTTAATTCACTAATGTCTAGTTTTATAAACAACAGGTTTTGATTTATTAAATTTCTTACGTAGATGTTTTATCTGTTTTATAAAATATGAATTTCTTAAAATTAATAGTTATTTACGTAAGAAGTCAGGAAAGTGGTTAATTCCAGGATGAGTAGTGTAACAGTGGCCAATCCAACCCGATTGTGCCAATTGTAATAGTGGCCAATGTATGTGGCTGTAGAAAAGCCACTTTGGCAGTGACACGCGAAAAACAGGGCACAACGGCCTTAATTCGCGCGGAGCCTAACAAATATTAGAGGGAACACTCCCAATAATAGTTCTAACGTTTTAACGAACAATCTCGAAGATGACAGACGAAAGGATATTGGATATTAACAACAAGCATTTCTAGCCTTTACAAGTGATTCACAACAATTTACTGATCAGGCTCTAGCTCATCCAAAGAGCTAGCGAGAACTTTACTAAACAGGCACACCAGCTCATCCGACGAGCTGGCGAGAACTTTACTAAACAGGCACCAGCTTATCCGACGAGCTGGTGAGAACTTTAAACAATATCTTACTGATCAGGCACCAGCTCATCCGACGAGCTGGCGAGAACTTTAACAATATCTTACTGATCCGGCACCAGCTCATCCGACGAGCTGGCGAGAACTTTAACAATATCTTACTGACCAGGCACCAGCTCATCCGACGAGCTGGCGAGAACTAACTAAGTTCGGAGCAACCAGAAGGGTGCTGAGAACTTACGGGGAGATGTATTAGGTATCTTTATCAATGACTACGTGTCAGTTCCTTCTAGTCGGCATATCAAAGATCTACCGCAGACGCTGAATAGGCAAAAGTCAATATATATTGTTTATAGCTGAGGCAATTATCAATTAAAATAACAATTAATTCCAAGTAATTGAAGCTACAAATATGTTCATTTTAAATCAACAATAATAATTTAGTCTACAACTCATCAGCTAAAAACAATTATGAATGTGCATGATGAAATGCATCAACCGCGATACCGCATTGTTACAGTAGATAGTTTCATGCCAAGCGATAGCGAAGCTTGAAACAGCTTACGAATCCTGTACAACGCTTTACTGACGTGTTACGTATAACATTTTACCTGAAACTTATAAACAAATAATACATATTTTAAATTAATTTAAATTACAAGAAATATTTGACTTACATATTTAGTCAGTATTTTATGTTGCTAAGTAACTAGACACTCACGTTTCTTTCATTACCTTCCTAGGTAGACAATATGTTATTTTCCTGACTAGGCATGCAAAGCAAAGCTTTCCTGAGTCTTAAACGTCAGGCAAATGTTTATTTTTCTATCAGTTTCAGGTAAATAAATTTACCATGAAAGTAAATTTGTTTCATCGTTAATAAACTTCGTTCTCTACAATTATTAGGCAAGCATCTTTTACAAATAAAATCATTTTCCATAAAAACGTCCAGTTAACACTTTTCATTAACAGGTGAACATCCAGTTTCAGACTTAATTAAGTAAAACAAGAAGAGTACTCATCATATTAGATAGTTGAATAAGCGAATTACATATTAATAATATTCATTATTCTATTTCGGTCAGACAGTTTCCTTCACATCAACGTCCAAATATCAAAAGTTAGTATTCCATAACGAATTCATAGTACAAATTCAAATTACCCTGTGTTTGTACTTATTAGAAATGCACCCCAAGTTACCGAGAGACATTGATCCATCGCAAAGCAAAACCACAATCAAACTGTACCATCTAAATCATTTAGCAAGTGAAATCACTGGAAGAGCAAACATCTCGAGCTGTCCGATAATAACTCAAACTACTATTGCTTGTGATATGCAAAGTTGCGGTTATAGAAAAGGACAGAGACAAATTTCAATGGTTGCTAAGCATTACTGCTCTCGGAGCGCTCACTTGTTAATGTTGCAGTTTACTTGTTGCCTAGAGACGTGTTTAGAGAAAAGGTTCGGCCCGTTAGAGTTGGAAACTGTTTTGTTGATAGTTTTTTTTTACGTTTTTGTTCCGAAAGTTTTATTATTAAGGGCAGCTATTGTGAAATATTTCTGTGTACTTCAGACTCTGGAGTTTGTAGTTTGTTGTGAAATTGAGGTTACATATTGCGAATTGTGAAGTCGATTTAAGTTTTGATTTGGTTTATATGAGTTTGTTGTAGAATTGACTGCAGTGTATTAAGTTTTGACATTTCCAGAACATTTACCAAATATTTTTAAAATAAAATCTACAAGCGCAATTCACTTGATATTTCGATCGGATTCACTTACTGAAATTGATAAATTATTTGTTATTTCATTTGACTGATACCATTACTAAAGTTAGTGATGGAGGGAATGTAATACCGGTCAAAAATTTCAATACCGGTATCTCGGTATTTTCGTTTTTAGAATCGGGATACCGGTATTAATACCGGTACAGTAGGGTGTGGTGTATAGATTAAAGGAATGTCAAATTTAATCAAAAATTAACATTTTATTTTAATAATTATAAAATATAAATAAAATTGAACAACATCAAAAAATAAAGATAGGTAATTCTATATATGTAAAATAAACAACATAAACTTGTACTTTTTTGCTTCAATGGAATTAAAATAATCTTTTAGTAAACAAATATGATCGAGTGTGTCGTCATTTAATCTGGATCTTATTCTTGTGCATATTTGAGATGCGACTGAAAATGCCGTTTCTGATTCCACACTTGTTGGTGCTAATGTTTGTAAATAATCGTATGTTAATTGTAAATTCACGCCCTTAATACCTTCCTCTTCAAAAAATATAATTTCCTTCCTGATTAGTTGCTCAACTTCTTGCTTTTTGCTATTTGCTAACGAACGACTACGAGACAACTATGAATTGGCGATCGGCAAGTTAATACTTGACAAATACGCAACGTTCCTCTGTTCCATTATTTGGGATTCCTCGCAACAAGCTTGCCAACTCTTCAATAACATAATTTTAAAAAGGAGTTAAACGTTAAAGTAATAAATAATAAACATTCCGCCAAATTGTATCTTATACTTCAATTGAAAAAATACCGAAATACCAATATTTTTATGCTAAATACCGGTTTGATTACCGAACAAACTATGTCCGGGATCCCGGCATTCGGGATCCCGGTATTGCATTCCCTAATTAGGACTGTACTGAGAGTAAACCACTATTTTAGTGGGTCAGTTTCTTTTGTTTAGTTTATTTATTCATTTATATATGCTCCTTTATCCAACTACTTGTAGAACTGAATCCCAATTACAGTATAGGGTTCGGACTCACCGAACTTCGCCGTGATGGTTCATATTCGAATATTTTTAACTTAAGTAGTATTCGAACTCGAAATCTTCGGATTCGAATACCGTAACACTACCCACACTACCATATTGCTGGGAATTAATTAGTCACGTTTCATGATTTATCTTAACTAATTTAAATCATAAAATAAATATATCATCACGCCTTTTACCCATTACTGGGTGTGACACTATGCCTAAGCAAATCTCGGTAAGTGATATACTTTTTCGCGTGAAGTGCGTTTATCAGCCGTCAAATCACGGCCCCCAAAGTTATTAGTGGAGGGAGAGCCACAGGGGTAGATTTAAATTGGTGAAAATTGTTTGTCGGCTGTGGGGATCGAACCAGGGTTCTCAAAATCCACAGGCCGACTCGATATAAGAAATAAAATTAAACAAATTAAACAAAACTGGTGTTAAAAGTGGAATCGTCAAAATCTGAGTCGTTTTCTCATAACATATACTTTATCTACAACTATTTAAGTTGACGGAACAAAAGAAGTAAAACATGGATGAACAAACGACAAACTATGTGCTTGAACCTTGAGAAATACTTTATTGCAATTGGTTGAAAATAAACCATGGAATCTGGACACTAATTTAATATGAGCAATTTTATATATTTAAGATTTAGTATTATTTAATATCTATAGATACTCGTAAAATAAATATTACAGTATCATTGGTTTAATTTTACTCGTTTCGCTATTTGTATTTATTTAGCTCTTTGAAAATCATTTAAAATTGAACATAATCTTTGCTAAAAAAAGTGTATCAACGTAAAATCAATGTAATCCCAATACGCAAAAAATTCATGTACAACACGTAATGAAAGCATCTTTTTTTCTCATTTGATTGATATACTCCGATTACCCCGTCGTGCATTAAACTTCAAATACATAAAAAAAGTATTGCTTTCATTACTAGTTGTAAAAAAAACTATATTATACTCGTACGTTAACGATTTTGTCCACGAGATGCATCTTTTTTTACATTTACGTTAATGCTAATAGCGACGATCGTTAAAAAGTTTTTAAATTATAGTAAAATGTAACTGTTTTGTAATGTACATAATGCATTTGAATAAAAAATGATGTATTCATCTCACGCGCTTAATATGTTTGTAGAATATAGTCTGCTTTGATTTTCAGTTCGATCGGCAATTATATTTTTCGATGCAAGAAACACTTATTTTACTGCCAAAGTATAGAAATTAAATAACTATTCTTCTTCTGATGGCACTACAGCCCAAATCGGGCCTGGGCCTACCGGACACACCGAGCCGCAGTTTTTACACTGCCGTACTGCCGGTCTTCGTAGTCGAATGCTACATGATTTAAGCTGTATAAGTGACTAGCTTATAGCGCCCGAGTGTGATAAATACATGTAGCTGTATTTTATATTTTACGACAAATCACACATTGTCGACAGGCGGATTCGAACTGACGAACCTTGGTTCGGGTGACGTCACAGTACGTTAAGAGATGTGCCTTAACACGCTCGGCCACCGCGCCTTTAAATAACTATTAATAAATGACAATTATTCTAGAATCATTTGCCAATAGGTGATATTATATTTATCAATATTTACTTCAGACAACATTTACTAAGCTATTTACAAAAACAAAGTATTGCTGTTAAAACATTTAAAGTTATAGTTACTGCTTTATAAGCATGTTATATACTTGAGGTATTATAATATTATAATGGCATATGGTATTAAACGTAATGATTGCGAAATAAACAGATTTTTAGCGTAATTCTAATAAATAAGGGTAGTTTACTTAAAGAAAACATTTTTAGTACCACTAGATGCTATTTATTTTGAATACATAAATTAGTTATCATCATTACATACATAAATTTATAAATGAAATTAATTTATGTGATTACGTATAGCTTTGTAAAACCAATATTAATTAATGTAAGTTTTAGGGATGTGTAGGTAAAGAAAATAGTATATTAAAGAACAAGTTTTATAAAACATATTTTTATTGCACGCGTCCAAGTTTAGAAAACGAGTCGTAGGCGAGTTTTCTAAAGGAAAATTCCTATAAAATGAGTTATTTAAACTATTTTTTCTATTTTGCGAATTTTATAAATTAGAATTTTAAATAAATCTGCGATATTTTAAACAAAGTAAATTCAGGAAAATTTGTGGTTGTAACTGTTATTGACATGCAATTGTTCAGATTTTGAAGTTGTATTGAAATTTTCAAGTTCTCAGCTTAATAGGTTCAGTATGTCATCCGCTACTACCAACCGTCTAAAACAAAATGTTGCGTATCGCAATGAACGCTCTTTCGATACACAACTGGGTTTCATAATGACTTCCTTAAGAACGCAAAATAGAAAAAAAATATTAAAAATTACTTGGATGCCATCATTATCAATTTTTATGTGTATTAAAAAGGGAACTAAAAATGATTTATTAGCAAATCTGCCTGTGAAATAATTAATAATAAAATAAATATTCTATTCACATTAAATTACATATTTATGAATGCTTCCATATATTCAAAACAGATCACATCCGAGTCACATATTTCTTGTTTTATGTTTTGAAACTCATAACATTTTTACACTCATAAAATTCATGTTCATATGCCGTGTATTTGAACAGATTTATTTACAAATTTATTGAATAAATGACAGTCAGTCTTAGTCTTCTTATTATTTAAATTGCATATTATTCAAATAAAATCGATGCTTATTGTTTGGAACCAAATCTAAAATTTCCTGTTGGTTTTAAACTCATTCGCACGAATTTGATGTACAGAAAGAATGTTTGAATAGAGAGATTTTATAGTTTATCCAGATTATAATTGTAAAGTTTAAAATTTCAATTATGTGTATTTCATATCTACAGGGTGTTTATTTAATGTGACCCATCATTGCTATCTCGTATATGAAATGTTTTGGTTGGTAACTGTTATTGAAACTTATGCAATTGTTCAGATTTTAAAGTTATATTGAAATTTTGATGTCCTCAGCTTGATAACTTCAGTATGTCATCCGCTACTACCAACCGTCAAAACCAAAATGTTTCGTATCGTAATGAACACTGTTTTGTAATGATTTCCTTAGGAACGCAAAACAGAAAAAAAAAGTTTTGATCTTCTATTGGTACCGAAATGCAAAATATTATGCATAGCATATGTGATTTAAATAAAAAAATAAATATATCATCACGCCTTTTACTGTGATATATTTCTTCGTGAGAAGTGCGGTTACCAGCCGTCAAATCGCGGCCCTCAAATAGGTTAGTGGAGGGGAGAAGTCACAGGGGTAGTTTTAACGTGGTGAAAATTATTATCGGCTGTGGGAATTGAACCCGGGTTTTTAAAGCTACAGGCCAACTCAATATTTGAATTAAATTCATGTCAATTTGATACGTTGACAAAAATGTTATAATTCCCTTCCCAACAAAAAAAAATAAACAAAAATAAGTTCTCAAATAAGACAGTATATTGAGAATCCCTGGTCTAAATATATTCTTGTTTCGTTCATTAAAGTAAAATAAATAAATATATCATCACGCCTTGTACCCATTACTGGGTGTGGCACTCTGCCTAAGCAGATCTCGGTAAGTGATATATTTTTGTCGCGTGAAGTGCGGTTACCAGTCGTCAAATCACGGCCCTGAAAGATATTAGTAGAGAGGGAGCCACAGGGGTAGATTTTTTAAATTGGTGAAAATTGTTTGTCGGCTGTGGGGATCGAACCAGGGTTCTCAAGATCCACAGGCCGACTCGATACCACTGAGCCACCTACCCCATATTTGCTAATTTAACTGACTTATACTTCACGAGATAGCAATATATAATGTTATAAATAAATCATTTCGAATTATGAAGTATTTTCAAATTGTAATCACCTGTAATATAATTACTAATATTCCTACGTTACGCCACAGAAATGAAGATTATATACTCCAATTATAATTTAGTTATGATTTACAATGAACAATTCATATTTACTATTAATAATCGCATACTTCAAGCATTTCCGCGTCAAATAATGAAAGGAATTATAATAACCAAACAGAATTAAATTTAATTAATTCAGTTCCATCATTTTAGGAATTCACTGCAAATAACAAATTATATTATGATGTCGCATGGTCAGGTCGTTGGTTAAACTAGTCTTCTGCAGTTGACAGAATGTGTAGTAAGCAAAGCAGCAGGGTAACACATAGCAATAATGTTATGCAACAGTTGGATAAAGGTAGATTACAAATTCGCTTTGTGTGCTTTGAGTGTGTTGTGACCACATATCAATGGCTAATTAACGTACACATCTAATTCCGATACACTGAAGGTCTAGTTACACAGTTGGAGATATGTGACCGCAAGCAAATATCGTTCATATTAATCCGGCACTAGGAATTATGGACACAAATAAACGTTGTCATAAATATTTAGAAATATATTTTCGATACGAATCTCTTTTTACTTCCTTGTACGAAGTAAAGGAAGTATTGTAATCGCGAAAATTTTCGGTTCTCAGATTTCAACGGAAATAGGTGTTTTGGCCCTCCCTGAATCCATTTTGACTAATTTCGTCATGCCGTCTGTACGTACGTATCTCGCATAACTCAAAAACGGCAAGCCGTAGAAAATTGAAACTTTATATTTAGGACTGTTATAACATCTAGTTGTGCACCTCCCTTTTTGGTCATTATACAACTACCGGAAGTGGTACTTTACTTGAAGCCTATAATAGATTTTCATGAAAAACTATATTCAAATATAATTTAAAACTTTCCAAATTTGGTATATAAGACTACTATATCAATGGAAATAACATAATAGATTTTGGTTAAAATAGACTAACCGGAAGTGACACATTACATGAAGCTGCTAACAGTTTTCCTTGAAAAAAATGGTATTATTTTCATTTTAGAAATAAATGCTGCAAATAAGAGTTTTAGAGAATTAAATTCTGCGTCTAGCACATTAAAAAATTTTAAATTAGCTTTTTGCATAAACAAGATATCTAAATTTAAATATTATATATTTTTTTATTTAAAAAAAAAATAGTTTGCTATGGATTAGAACAAAAAATAAAAGATTTAATGTGAAATATGTGCAATTAAAAAAATATCTATAGTTTAATACGGGTACAAGGAAGTCATGTGGTGTCCACATCAGATATTTTAAAATTTAATACGGCAAAGTGAAAAATGAAACATTTAATAATACATTAACATTTATGGGGTAGGTGAACCATAAAAGCTAATAATTTTTTTCTACGACTATTATACATTTTTATTATAGAACATTCTGCAAAATTGTACGGTTTTATTCTTTTAGTAGTAATTAAATAGCATAGCCAATTTGATTGAATTGCGCTCTCGCTTATTATGGCCATATAGAAATTTGTCGTAAGTTTTTTACAGATTTAATATGTCATGTAATACCACCTGGTGATTTTTATTTCAATTAAAAGAAAATGACCACGCTGTTAAGTTACAAAAACAACCTTAAAATATTTGAAAATTAAAGCAGAACAATCTTTAAATATTTGAAATTTGAAGTTTATGTGTTAAAATGAAATATATTTAATGGAACTGCATATTTTAATTATACATTAAATATTATTAGGTTAGATTAGGTTGGATTATGTTAGTTAATAAGCTAAGTTAAGTTAGATAATTTTATATGTTTAAATTTAATATTTAATTAATGTCTGTATAATATAAATATAATTTTTTTTTAGATTTTTTTGGTTACATTTTCTTAATTTCCACTAAATGTATAGTCGTACAGAAACTATAATTTGCAATAGGTTTTTATGTCTAAATTAATAATTTTTAGTTCTATTTTTTAAATTTTAATATTTTAAAGTCCCATAGTTTGGAACCAAAATATATCGACTAATAAACTTTTTATACGGTTTTTATTCTAAGTCAGCGTACTCAAGATATGAATGTTTGTGTGTCTTTATTTGGGTTAGATCATAAATAATATAAAATACGCATGGGTCCATAGAAATGAGAAACCGAGTTCAAATCCTGAAATTTTTATTACAAACATTTACCCTTGTGGCCCGTAGTCAGTAATATCTTTAGAGGGTGATACAATATTTATTATTGGTAACCACACTTTATGCACAATTTCCATTATAATTTATTTCAATTCTCAAAGCCGAAATCTTTACTCCTCATTTAAATTATCCCTCTGCCCCCCTCCACCACTAACATCTGTACTTAAAAGACATAATAAAATATTTATTTATTTTTCTTTAATTTACAAAATAAATGATCTGAATGCTACAAAACTGAGTATTAAGAAACATAAATATATAAATATATCATCACGCCTTTTACCCATTATTAGGTGCAGCACTCTGCCAGAGTAGATCTCTGTAAGTGATATATTTCTTCGCGTGAAGTGCGGTTACCAGCCGTCAAATCACGGCCTCAAAGATGTTAGTGGAGGCAGAGCCACAGAGGTACGAGTAAATTTAATTTGGTGAAAATTGTTTGTCGGCTGTGGGATTGGAAAAAGGGTTCTCAAAATACACGGGCCGACTCGATACCACTGAGCCACCAACCCAATCTTACCTTAATATTTATTATGAAATTATTATTATGTAAGCATCATAATGTTACTATTTCGTAAAAAAATGTCACGTACTTGCGTAATAAGAAAATAATTTAATAACAGCGCTGAAAGAATTTCTTTGATAGCTTCATGTAATTCATTATTCAAAAATTACATTATTCCAAATCAAATAATCCAATTCAAACATAACCTAATAATACGCTCGTGCGATAGACTCTGCCATCTATTAGCACTTTAATGAACTGTTCATAAATTATAAAGTAGCAGATGAAATGATTGAGTAATTGAACAAACAATTGCTATTGAAATATTATCAGTAAAACTAAATTAAATTGTATTAGATAATTTAACAGAAATTTAAAAGTTCTTACATAGTATTATAAAGTTTTTAAGGATGCTTGACACCGAAAAAATATAGTTATTTATATGTACGAAAACGAAAAATTACTTAATTTATAAACATAACTTACTGTCTTGGAAACACTATCGGTAAACAATAAAAAAAATATCGGGCAAAAAAATTAGTTAATAGATAATCACTCTTAAACGACATTTATTGTAGTGAATAAAAAAATCTCTTTAAAAATTATAAAATTCATACATTGTTGATAGAATTTACTATTTCAAATCGGGTAGGTAGCTCAGTGGTATCGAGTGGGCCTGTGGGTCTTGAGAACCCTGCTTCGATCCCCGCAGCCGACAAGTAATTTTCACCAAATTAAATTTTCCCCTGTGGCTTCCTCTCCAATAACATCTTTGAGGGCCGTAATTTGACAACTGGTAACCGCATTTCACGCGAAGAAATATATCACTTACCGAGATTTACTACCGCAGCGTGCCACACACAGTAAATGGTAAAAGGCGTGATGATATATTTATTTATCAAATTTGAGTGTGCATTCTATATCTGAATAAATTTTTAAATGAATTTTAACAATAGTTTCCTCTGATAAATTGTGACTGTCAGAAGCACTCGCACTCTGTAAAGTTATATTTTACTGTTTCTTTTATTTGTAAAATATGTTTGCAAACAAAATAAAACTATGCAAACATTATAAAATGAAAAATGCATTCGATCCGGAACAAACGAATTTCTGAAAACTGTATACAACATATTTTTTATACGTATATATCGGTAACCTGTTTTAAAACGCAAATTAAAATCGAATTTTAGGTAATACTGACCAAAATGTTTTATGAGAACTTTTATTAAAATTATAGTCGAGCATAGAAAGGTAACGGGTGAGCGCTAGGGAGCCTGTTATCTGTGTGAGCCTGTAAATTTCAGTTAACGGTCGAGCATTGTACAATGTTTTATGTGCATTTGAATCGCAATATATATATATTTAATAAAATTAATTGCAATAGTATAACGTAATAACTAAAATGTTCAATCAAGGTAGACTTTGAAAATCTGGCAGATTTTGTTTAATCAAAAAATATTTAAGTGTCAAACGTTTAAAATTAGATATGTTGTCATGATAACTAATGTCAACAGCCCGTTATAATTTTTACACGGGCTAGCACGTTATAAGTCTCGTACCCCTAGAGACAGAGTTAAGTAAACTGTTCACTACGATTCAAATGTACGTAAACATATTGAAAGTGATACAAATTCGATTTTGAGACTAGTAAAGTTTTATAAGATAGTTCGTTCTGTGAATAATGATATGTATAATATTTGCAGTGAAATAGGTATTCCTACCTGAAAATATGGCAAACCATTTCAGAAACTTCACAAAATATTTTTATTGTTTTGTTTTCCATTTAGCGCAAAAAGCACTAATGCACGAAACTTTTGTATTCATGAAATATTTGATTCTCTTTCCGATATGTTGCTAAAACACGAAGAGAAATTGTTGACGGAATTGTGTTTCATTTATTTACAATTCTGAATATTTTATTGACATGTCGTGAGATATTTATCATCTCGAATGAGAAGTAAATTTCGTAAGAATATAAACGAGAATTTATATAATTTGTCTGCTGAAAAATTGGTATAAATTTGGTTATGTTTACATTTTTCTAATTTGAAATAAAGCCAATAAATTATTCTGGGACAGGTTACAAGCTTTGGTGATACTAAAAATTTAAATGTTAATCTATGAGGATAAATTCTGTCGCGGAAATAATTTATGAATGTGGCTCTGGATAATCTTATGTTAGTTGAAAAGTTACAGCAAATTAAATTTTAGTAAGTTTGGTAAACACGATATAATGTTGTCAGATTCAATGATTATCTAACTTTGCCTCGGATTTTGAAATAAGTTTGGAAGCCCGGAAGTTACATGATTCTGAAATCAGGCTTTTCCCACCACATTTAGGATAGCTTGTTATAGCGACAGCTATATAATTAGGAGACAACATAATTGAACACGTATTAGTATGATTAATTTTGTTATATCGCCTTATAAATCAATACTTTATTATGATTAAGATATTAAATTGATTCTTGTTCATAAAATATGTTTAAAATGAACAAATATAAGACAACAACAGATATGATATTATTTATTTATTTATTTATGTTTCACTGTACAACAGGAACTTAATCCCAATTACAGTACAGGGTCCGCACTTACTGAGCCGCAGTATAGTAGTTTTTATATAATTTTTAGCTTGAGTGAGATTCGAACTCGGGATCTGCAGATTAGAATTCCATATCGCTATCCACACCACCGTACTGACGGTAATTACTAAATACAATTATCTGTTACTAAATTGGATTCGAACGAGAGTTACAGTTAAAACTTGAGAAAACTTTAAAGTTTCGCGGATCCTTTGAGATCTTTTCGCGGACTCTCTTTTAAGAATCACTACTCGAGATGGTATTTGTCCAAAGAATAATAAATTTGACCTAAATGTCTAATTTATTTCTGAAAATTTGAGTTTTTGAAAAAGGAATAAAAAATAAATTATATACACAGAATGTTTCACAATTTTGCCACTTATTTTAATTCCATATAGTACTCAACGTACTGATTATAAAACAGTAAGATTATTTTCAAAATTCGCAACATTAATTGCACCTTATATGAAGCAAATATTTTAATGCCACTGAATTGAATGTTATTTTTAATTTATTAATAAATAAATTAACACTACTAATAGGCATTTATTTGATGTTGTACAATTAATAAATGGATTAATGTAGTGTTTATAATTATAATTTAATTATTAATACATTAGAAATAACTCTCAAATCTAGTTTATTCTATGTAAAGTATAATTAATTTTGCGATGTTTGATAAAAATTCTTTCTCATATTTAGTACTATATGGAGTTAAAATAAGTTACATAAATTGTGAAACACTCTGTATATATATATATATATATATATATATATATATATATATTCGTGAATAAAGTATTCTTCCTTCTGGTGCTTTATAAAAGCACATCTTCAAGATGAAATATGTCATGTTCTTCTGTTGATATAATAATTACAAAACTGATTAAAACAAGTATACTGGACTTGCATTGACTACTAAATATGTACTATGATACAAGACTATATATATTTTAGTCATTATCACCTGAAGACGAGTGTAGATTACAACGCTCTAAACGTTGTGAAATATTTTTTGTACATTTTGTTCAAACTAATAAAGACAATGCAAGTCCAGCGTAATTGTTTTAATCAAAGTACATCATTGTCTGCAAACTTCAAACAAATTACAATTTATAATTTAATTCACTTTGTGTCGAAGGCTTCCTCCGTTGTTGATTGAGCTTAAGTATGGCATATAACTTAGCTTTAAATATAGTACAGTATCAAATTTATTGATCATGTCAATTATATTGTCATTGTAGTCTTGACAAAATGTTCTTGTTTTCTTGAGTTTATCGAAAACGCTATGTAGCGTATGTTTCGTGCCATAAACAAATGCGTGGCACAATTTTCTTTCTATTTGTGAAGTGTTTATTGTGTGTCATTACTTTTATTATATTAGAAAAAAGGAAGTTTATATCGCATATATTGAATAGATTGTAAAATACATTTAAAATATAAAGAAAAATGTATTTCTTTACATATTTGCCTTTGTAACAATGGATAATAATAAAATTTTGCAAAAAATATGAAGAATTGATTATAATGTTTGTAATGAAATTGGCACTGTAATTAAGCAGTATTCAATTAAATTTCTATGTAATTTGAAAACAATGTGCATCTACATTTCTATAACAATGTTTATCATGCATAAATTTCAACGAAGTTCAACATGAAAACAGCAGAGAATCGGTAAAAATGATAGCACAATTTCACATCACAACACATACACAAATCACGTAATCCCAACTGTAGAAAACAAAACATAGACAGAACGAATAAACTAAATCGCGAACAGAGTGAGAAAATCTTCACTGAAAACACAACTCCAGTGCTCGTTCCCAGCCGGGGACATCTGATAAGAGATTAAAAGTTTGCTGTTATCCATTACCCTGGGATTCCCCAATGTCGCAGAGCTACAGCGCCTGCGACGCACTGACGGCTTACTCGTGAACCAGGAAAACAAACATGAACATGGACATAGTCCTCCAGGATTGCTTGTTTGAACTATATGTTAAATCGACCCACGGACCCGATAACTCAATTATTTGCGGAGCCAACTGAACATACGCTTGCTTTTTATGTGATATGGAATATTTAACGTCGAATAAATAACACGTTCTTTCATTTTATTTCGTTTGAATAACTGTATTTACTTATTTATTTACTTGTTTACTCTGCAGGAACAGGAACTAAATCCCAATTTCAATAGCTTATAGTGAAATCCAAACATATTCCTTGGGTATCAGCAAGATTTGAACGCACGACCTCAACCTTGAAACACAAATTTTATTTCGCTTTTCTCCACTGGGCTATGATTGCCAGTTTAATTTGATATCAAAATTAATTATTTGTCAGATAAATACACAAATTGGTATTTTAAAAGTATAAAAAACAACAAAGACAAAATTAATTGTCTTTAAATGCTCACTTGGTGAAACTAGGTTTAATAATAAATATCAAAATAAACACTTGTCTAAGTCTCACGAAATTCAGCCTCCAAGTCACCTTATGAGGGCATCGTCAGAGGCTGGCCAGCACAGTTGGTAACCATAGACGCGTTTCGCTCTTATTAGAGCTCATCAGTATGGTATAACCTACTTCTTCACCTAGAACAAAGTTCATAAACAGAAGCTGGTGACGAAGGACTGTGCCAGCTTCTTCACGTGAACTTTGTTATATATTGTATATTAATTGTTTAAAGACTGCACAAATATTAATATTATGTGGATCTTGAGAACCCTGGTTCGATCCCCACAGCCGACAAACAATTTTCACCAATTTACCCCTGTGGCTCCCCCTCCACTAATATCTTTGGAGGCCGTGATTTGACGGCTGGTAAGCGCACTTCACGCGAAGAAATATTTCACTTACCGAGATTTGCTTCGGCAGAGTGCCACACCCAGTAATAGGTAAAAGGCGTGATGATATATTTATTTTATTTACAAATATTAATTCTATTATTTTCGGAACGAACAAAAGCAGATTTACAAAATTAAACTGATGTGGAATTTCTATAAATATATATTATCAAGCCTTTTTATCAATTACTGGATGGGGTACTCTGTCGTAGCAGATCTCGGCTAACTCCAAAGGGAGAGCCACAAGGGTATCGAGTTGTCCTGTAGATTTTAGAACTCAAATTAGATTTTTATTAAGAAGAATGGAAACTACTGAAAAGATTAAATAAATATAGAACGTACCTGTACTCAGGGAAGAAATTAAAGGGTATATACTATAAGACGTGCTGATCATGAAACAAAAAAATTTGCAAAAGAATTGCATCGTATTTAAAGCCAACATTTTGTTAGCCACTGGTTTAAAGCTATTTTTAATAATTTTATTTAAAACTTCTTACAAGTAATTGTTTACACAACATTAAATAAATGTTTGATGTTGTGTAATTAATAACTCAATTTAGTTAAATGCACTAGTTCAAGCAATAAAGTACGCTAATCCAGTGCCACTAAAAATATTCATTTCAAGTAAACCTTCTATAATTTAGCGAACTTTAAAAAATATATATTTATTCCATGATCAGTACGTCTTATAGTATATACCCTTTAATTTTTTCCCCGAAGTACAGATTCACATTGTAAATATATACAGTCAATTTGATAAAATATTATTCTTTTTCGTTTCGGCAACTATTTTGGCATTATTAGGGTAAGTCGGCAAAAAGTTGTTAGTCCAAAATAATAACTTCTTATAGGATTATTCGAATTTGAACAACTAACAAATCATTGTAATAAGTCTGTGTAGTTTAATTTCATATTAAAAATAGTTATTTTTTATAAATATTAAAAAGTATGTTCTAATCTGTAATTTTATTGAATTCGAAACAAACATTGAAAGTAAATAAAACGGTTATAAATATTTCAAACAATCGATACCAAGTACGAGAGATACCCAGTTACATTACAATAAGTTGTAAATAGAAAAACATCCCAGTCCCAGATGACGTCAGGAAATCTAATAACTCATGTTTTATTCAGAGCGGAATCAAATTGACAAAACAGATTACAAACTTCATGTAAACAAAAGTAATTAAAAGTAATCAAAAACAACTGTCTACGACTAAAACGTGCACAAATGTCAACCCCGTCTAGCTAATCATCTACAATGGAAACTTTCACTCTTCATTTCTCTTTCCTTTAAATAATTTATATTCACCAGTCCGTACTTTTTAGCTATTTCTATAAAAAATATCGAATTAAATAACTTATTCTGTCATTTAATTTATTACCTTGTATGGTATCTACTCTGTAAACAAGGCTATAGAAGTGCATTTAGCATCCGTCAAATCCCAGTAAATGTTGGAAAAAATATCCGATATTCGAATCAAAATTGGATTTCAGTTGCTTTTTTATAGTTCATGCAAATTATGAAATTTTATTTTTTATATTGCAAATCGACGTTTTCCTTAATTTAAGTAGTTTAAATTTTCATCAAATATTTGTTAATTTCATTAAAGAGGACATGGCGGATCTTTGGACTGAACCGGATCAGCGAAAGAGATCCGATTTACTGACCTGGTTCTTCGAGACCCGGCACACTTTATACATATTTCTGATTATCGTCAGTACAACGGTATAATCAGTAGAGCGGCTGTATGACTCAAACGATAGAATGCAAGTAGATTTGTCTCAGATTGCATATTACATTTGTTAATTAATATTTATTTGTTATTGCAATTAAAGTTATTTATAATGAATAAAAGCATTGATCCTTCTTCCTTTCCTCCTGAAGAAGCTCCTTACGATGGCGAGCGAAACGTCGAGCCCTCACTCGAATTTTGACACGGTCCAAACCCGGAACTCGTTTAATTTTTTATTTATAATGAGTTCCCGCAAATATATCTGAACGTGAAAATATATTACTGACTATAAAATAAAATGAGATTATTGTTCCAAAATTGTAAGTGTTAAAGACGGATCAACAGGAAACTTTAATAGACAAATTAAAACAAATAATTTTTCTTGCAAAACTTGCAAAATAGAAAATTTAAAAATTCTGCAAAACTTATTTGATTAATTTTGACAGAAGTACCTATAGTTAACAGTTTACAATCTGTGATAATATTTAACAGTACCAATTACTATGTAGTACTTTTAGTCAAATCGGATTCGTTCGTATATTATCGGAAATTAACCGAGTTTTACTGACTTGAAACATCTAACAATCGAATCGGCGCAGCGCGTAGTTCTGCATCAGTCACTGAGGCACGACCCGGATCTTTTCATTTAGCGATCCGGTTCACTTCGTTCACTGAATCGGCTCAATCTAATGGATCGGTCACGAACTACCCATTTCTAGTTCGGACCTACAAAACATCTCTCCTATGTGCGCCATTGACATGACGTAATAGTATATTACATAACGAGAATTGTAACAAGCACATTACGTGGGAGTGAAAAAATTGCGCTCGAGCCGTGGCGAGTGCAGTAATTTCACGAGTAATGTAATTGTGTTACAATTCGAGATGTGTATTATACTTTATCAACGACCATAAATAATAATAAGAACAATTACAGAATATTTGTTAGGTTATATTCGTAACATCAACTGTCAATCAGCACTTAACAAATGAAAAAATTCTTGAGAACAGTTACGTAATATATATTACTTAACTAGTGCAGTAAACCCTTAGCAACCGTAAAGAAGCATTTACTATTCTTGCAAATTGTTTTTAATGACCTACTTACATATATGGTCGTAGATAAAATTTATAACAAATTATGAATTACGAATATGATTAAATATCATTATGAGAAAATTTGTCTCTTTTTTCCCAAACTAAATTAATATAGTTTCAGTGTTTTTTTTTTTATTTAATGTCAAGTAAATGTAGATTTATATTTAAATAAAAATGACACTAAAAAAATGTAATATAACAATAATTAAGCGTCATATTTCAGCTATTTGAGTTAATTTTAAGAAAAAAATTAAAACATTTGAAATTTCGCGAAGCAATAAAAAATAATGAGAGTGCTTAATTAAAATTTTTACCAAAAATAATTAGCTGTATAAAAAAGGTAGTAATATATTTTCTGGAAGGTCATTATTAATAATTTATTTTAATTCCGCGTTAATAATAACATCAGTGAGCCTTGGATGCACCCGTTTATTTTACTACATTACACGTCAGAATGACAAATGCGTCGTACACGCTAAATACGAACGAAGCTTTTGGGCCAGTAAAAAAGCTCCCCTGAAAGCTTTTATATGTCAACCCGCATTACAATATTGTACGGATGGTTGACCGTGGAAGAAAATTAATTTGACGAACGAGTTTTTTGAAACCGGGCTGCGCTGCGCTAGACAGATTTATATCAACAAATCATTTCAATAGACTCTGATTATTTTTTATTCTTTGTGCTAGCGTACAGGAAAATTGTGTTGATGCATTGATGGACAAAGTGGAGCAAATTACGCGTTAAATGTTTCGTTACAGGTTACATAAAATACAAATTAATTGATTTTTTAAAATATATTTCATACAAGTAATAGATTGGAGCATAACGAAGTTTTTCAAAATTATACGCCACTAGTGGCGGAACTATGGGGATGGCGAACATTGTAGGTCGAGGGGAGGGACGAAGTTGCTAGGAACCCGAAATCCATACCATTTTAAAAAGTATAATAGCAATTTAAATAAAAGACAACCAAGACAAAATTAATTGTCTTTGAATGCTCACTTGGTGAAACTAGGTTTAATAATAAAATATCAAACTAAACACTTGTCTAAGTCTCACAAAATTCGGCCTCCTAGTCAACTTATGAGGTCCTCGTCAGAGGCTGGCCAGCACAGTTAATAACCGTAGACGTGTTTCGCTCTTATTAGTGCTCATCAATTTGGTATAACAAAAGTTGACTGGGAGGCTGAATTTTGTGAGACTTAGACAAGAGTTTAGTTTGATATTTTATTATTAAAAGTATAATAATTCGAGTATTAAAAGTATTACTTCTTTTATTTTTTCCGAATAGTAAATTTATTTTAAAAATATGTTACATTGTTAAAGGAATGAAACATAATTATTTTATGATTTTTTTCAAGTGCGTTTTATGTAACTTTAATGACATATATAATTTGATTTATGGAACAAAAATATTTTTTTAGAAATTCGCAAAAATTAGGGTATTTTATTCCTTGCGAACATTTTTAGTGTCACTAGTTTAATAGTACATTTAATTATTTATAAGTATGTTACTAATGAAATAAAAGTATAAAAACTGCCTACAAATAACCATTTATTAATTAGTTATTATGTAGGTACCTGGTGTAATGCCTTATTTTTATTTGAGTACCTAGTCTGATTTCGTATACGGTATTGAAAGGGTAAGTTGTTGTGGGAGAAATGTATAGCAACAGTGAATTAATGGATATGCTGTTAGTGTATGGAGAAGCGTCCCAAAATTCCGAATTAAACTAGTGACACTAAAAGTATTCGCTAGGAATGAAATACCCTAATTTTTGCGAATTTCAAACAAATTCTTTTTGTTCTATAATCAGTATATCAAATTATATATGTCATTAAAGTTTCGTGCAGAGGTATAGAAACATTTTGTATAGTGAATGTTTCAATTTAATTTTAAGAACTTCTGCCTTTATTTTATTGTCGATTTTAAAAATTTTGAAACCCCTGTTCTTTTAGTATTGTTTATAATTTCTTACCGTTACTAAATAGTAGCTAACGCAAGCATTTATTTATTTGTTGCTAATTTGAGAAAGCTGTGCACCAAATGTATTATAAATAGTTTTAAATTTGAAATTAATCCTGAAATATTATTGATTTTATTAAATTTTTGTATGAAAGTATATAAAAATAAACCAGAAAATAAATAAAGTTAGCAGAACTTTAGATGATAAATGAATGGTCAGAACATATAGCTAACTTGATTTTTTGTAAGGTTTTTTTGTTCTTCAACACTTCGTTGCGGGCAAGATATATGTCTTACTGTTATATAAAATAAAAATAAAAATAAAAATAAAACACATTTGAACTCTTCCAGAAACTAGAACTAATATATTGCATTCAACTTTTATTTCTCTTTAATTTACAAATCAATTTGTTCACGGAAACAAAAAAATAATAAACAATTACAAACCATTAAGACAAACATTTTTATAAAACTTTTATTCTCAAAATCGCGCCTTTTTATTTCGATTGTTTCACATAACAAAATGGACGGCACAAAAACAATAAGCTTAGAAAAACTAAAACAGTTAAAAGCAATAGTATTGACTAAAGAAAAAGGAAGAAAAATGTATAAGGTGTCGAAGTGAGAAAGGAGAAACAATTCTTCTAAAAGTCGCATCTGTTTTATTTCTATTATTCCAAACAACAAAATGGCCGCCACAAAAACACCAAACATACAAAAAATAAAACAGTTGAAAGCAATCGCACCGAGTAAACAAAAAAAGAACATCAGACGTCATCAAAATCAAATGAAACCAAAAACCATTTATTTTATCGTCAAGTTGAGTTTGGAAGGCGCAGAGACGCACAGACCTTATCGCAGCCGCCTAATCCAGTTATGTTGGAGGAGCCTGTTGCCGCGAAAGCTCCAGTGAAAGCTCCCGCCCCGAGAAATGGATGCTGAAAGCTTTAAAACTGCGCCAGAGCTTTAGGGCCTGTGGTGGAGCTGGACTCCAAGCAGCGATACTAAGTGACGTATGTTCGCGATTTTGTCTGCATGTGAAAACACTTGTTTCATTATTTTTTAGCTTTGTTTGTCAGATAGAGAAAATCATGTCGGATTTGAATGTAAATTGTTTTCTAGAAGAAGACTACTGGTCTTCTACTCTTTCAGCATTCTGTGTTTTCATTTAAACCGTACGAATATCAATAAATAATTCTAATGATACAAATATAATCAATGATTTGTTTGTTTGACAGTACGACAACTCAAAGTTGGTAACATTGATAGTTCAATTATTTTGACATTTATAAATTAAGTTAAAATATTATTCTAAAATTAAATATCTTTCAAATTAAGTAAAAAAAAAGTGTTTCATTCTTTAATGTTCTTATATTATCATAAAAAATATATATTATAATAATACTTATATGAGCAATGATAGCTAAAAGAAATGAATCTGTTAATAGTACGACAACCTCACAAATAAAAATGTTCCTACAAACAGTTGTACAAAATCGAATTTTTAACCATCGTTTTTGACAAAAACAATGTCATCAAATTGGTTTTGTATATACTTTATAGAAAAATATAATTGCCAATTCTTTTGACATGGTGTATAAACAGAAGCGTTGACTAAAAAATATTGGGCGTACTTTCATTATTAAATTTTATACATATTATTTACGAAGAAAAACTATTACACAATAAAAACAGAAAATCAACAATTAAAATAAAATGAGATATTAAAATATAATGTAAGTTAAAGCATGTGTACACACATTGGCAATACCGTAATTTGGCCGCTAGTGGTTCAATTTGATTTCAACAATAAGAGTTCCCAACAATGAAAGATTACAACAATAAACATCATAGAAAAGTTACAACAATGAATTATTTCAACAATGAAATATTATGATTTCAACAATCAAATAATCAGGTATTTTAAGATGGTTATTTTCATTGTTGTACGAATTGATTTCAACAACACTACTCTCTATCACATATAATTTGAACAGCAAATTTTTACTACAATGAAAACAACAAAAAATAGAAATTAAAAATTTGAGAATGACACATATTATACTTGTTAAAGACTAAATTAGATTTAAGGAACCTTTTTTGAAAAATTGTAGCGTACAATTATAAACGTTTGCCTATCGGCTCCTATGCGTACAAATATCAATGATATTTGCTGAATTTTAAATAAATACCACGTTCATAAAACCTATCTACAATGGTTACAATAATTTTGGACTTACATAGTTGAAATATAAATGAAATACTGTCGATTCAAGAAAGCAAATAATTAGTTGTCTTTTATTCAAAGTTTAGGAGCAACCTAATTATGATAATTGCTCTTATATTTAAAGTACAAACGAAAAATACTCCATTATAGTGTCCAAAGCATTTATCCTTCTAGGGTAACTGAATTATTTTTCGTACAAACCGAGACGAGGGTCAAACAGAACAAGGACGCATGGGCAAAAGTCGTGAAGCTAATACATAATATCTAAATTTGTATTCCTGACTTTAAATTATTTAGTTTGTGTTTGTAATTAGAAGATTACATTGAATTATCAATTTGGATTAAAGTTTAAATCAGTAAGATAAAGTTATTATCCTATTGATATCCAATCGAATTGATTCTACAATATAAATGTAGATTTAAACATAAAACGATAGAATTACCGAACTGTTATTCAATTTTAAGACAGGAACAATTGATTGATGGTAAATTATTCAGCATAATAATCAGGCTATGTCTATACAAAACATACGTTTATCATGCATGAAAATTTTGAATCATTTATCAATTTTAGACATTTAATATTGCTCTGAATAAGCATAATAAATACAAGCACAAATATCGAAAATTTCCGCGTCCAATGATTATATTTGTTGTTTAATAAGCAAAGCTTTACCCAAATAAAATTCAAACAATAGTACATTATTATACCAGTCTTATAAGTGCTGTATAGAAACAAGTGACTATATCGTCTAAAACGAGTATAATATTCTAGTTTTTTTTTATTTTACGTTACCTATTTATTTTAACGAAATTTTGCAATTACAATTGCAAAAAGTATCTAACTACAAGCTATGGATTTATGTAAAATAAATAAATATATCATCACGCCTTTTACCCATTACTAGGTGTGGCACTCTGCCTAAGCAGATCTCGGTAAGTGATATATTGTTTCGCGTAAAGTGCGGTTAGCAGCCGTCAAATCACGGCCCCCAAAGATATTAGTGGAGGGGGAGCCACAGGGGTAGATTTAAATTGTTTGTCGGCTGTGAGGATCGAACCAGGGTTCTCAAGATCCACAGGCCGACTCGATACCACTGAGCCACCTACCCCATAGTATTTATAGGATTTATGTAACATGTTGAATTTCTTTTGATGTTTTATCAATTGTAAATTCAGAAGAATAACTTTAAATAAAAGGCACGAGAAATTGTCTCAATTCATATAGGTATGGGTATATATCGTTTATTTATTTGTGCTATTCTTTACCACAGAAACTTAATTCCAATTACAGTACTGGATTAACATAATTTTAGCTTGAATAGAATTCGAACTTGGGATCTCGGAATTCGAATGCTGTAACGTTAACCGTACCACTGTACTTCCGGAAAATATATTACAAAATACTGCTTTTATACAGGGTGTTTCACAACTTAGAGCAAACAATTAAAGGGTATATTCTGTACGACGTGCTGATGATGAAACAAACAATTTTTTTTTTAAATTCGAAAAATTAAGGGTTGTTAACCTAAAACATTTTTTGTAGTACTGCACTGGATTCGCTTTCCTATTAAACACAAACAATGAAGTAGGTATCAACTACGAAAGAATAATTACACAATTCAATTATTATAATATAATTTTATTTAATTAATAACTTTAACATAATCATCCACCCAGTGGCAGTGACAACGAAAAATTTTGGACTGGGAAACATGGAAAATAGTTTTGCGATTTAAAAAAAAATTATTTTTGTTTCATGATCAGCACGTCGTACAGAATATACCCTTTAATTTTTTGCTCTAAGTTGTGAAACATCCTGTATATGAAATAACACACAAACATATATTAAATATAAAATTTAATACATATTTGACCGGGCTCATATTGCCTTTTTTTTGTAATTTGTTTTGTTTCTATTATTCTTTACGATAATTTATAAGTATCTATCTAATATTTATTTCAAAATAAGAATAACGAAACCAAAAGGAAGAAAATCAGAAAAGGAATAAGATATCTGAAGAAAGAATTAGTAGAAAACTTATTTATTTTGAATTAAGGCAAAGTATTCGAAGTTGTAAAAGATTCAAGTGAGGCATATTGCAATTTGCGACTAAAGAACCATCCATAAATCGATACGAGTTAAGAGTTCTTCACTCTTACTTTCCACCTTGAGATGACCTGTAACCTCAAGGTGAGTGGAATGAGGAAGTGATAGCTGTACGAAACGGTAGTTAAACATCGAATATTAGCGTTAATATTTACGCGGCTTAATTCAGGAAACCTTAATGGTTAACCTCTATCCGGAAATCCTTAGATTTAGATTGAAACGAGAGATGCATAAATTGCTTCAGTTTCCGATTTGGTGAACCTTTCGCTACTAATTATCATTCGCACTGATTAGCAATAAACCTTAGAGCAATTGGAGAATATCGTGCTAATTACAATAATGTTTACTAATTAATATTCATAACAATTGCATTAACTAGCTTATCTATGATGTACAAGAAGCAACACGTAATACAAAGCTTATTCTTGAATTCTCAAAACATAATCAGATTACAATTGTCAAATTAAATTAAATCAATTTAAAATACTTCAACAAACAACTCTCTCATTATTAGAATTTTGTGTTAGAAACAAAGCCTTTTAAGTGTAATATAGTTTTATTTTACTGTGAACAAAGTTAAAAACTCTTCTTAAAATTATTTTTAAAATCTGCAACCATTCGATTTTGTCATTATGAAATAAATAAGGAGCAACAATTATAACATAATTTTTAAAAAATTAACCTCTTCTATTTTGGTAACAAAAAAATAGAACATAACTCAAAATGGCCTAAGAAATAAACAACTAAATTTTGTAACACTAGTTCTGAAACACCCGATATACTTTAAATTAATTTTGTATATCAATTTGGTATAAATATAGCTAAACCAAAATTCCGGATTAGTTAAATATTTTAGAGTATTTGGCTGAATAGTTTAAATACTTAATATCTGTATACTGTAACAAAGTGAAACAATTCAGAATTAGTTTTTGTTATAATTAGGATTTTTCACTATCAACTCAGCTTCGAAAGATACAGACAAATTAAATATTATCTTAAGTATCTTTTTTTAAAGTTGATTTGACAGAGTTTTAGTTATCAAATTTATTAGCATATGTTTGTAATAATTTCAGTATTATTCGATCATTATTTATCGAGTTTATGGCTTCTCTGAATTGTCGCTCTTGTTAGCTATTATGTGATGACATATCTGGGTAAATTATTAGCTGTGCGTTGGTCTGAGATAGCTTTTGATCCTTGTATTTAATCCCTTAGAATCGTCTTGTATTTTTTATGTAAACTCATGCATGGTAACAGTTATCTCTAACCAAGTCAACGATTCCTCCCTCTTACCCTTTGTCAGCACGTCCCATGGAAAACAACAACAAATATTCAGTGGTGGTTTAGCTTTTGGATTGACAAGATGTAGTTTGTGACTATACAATTATACAGTAGCACAGAGCTAGAGGATAAACTGCTAGGACATTGTATTTAGTTTCTTTTTTAAAATTTACGTTCGTTAACAAATTCAATTACGTTAAATAATGGTTGTTCCACTTGATATATTGTTTAAAATTGTATTGAATGATATTTAACTTAAAAATTCTTTTTAAACATAATTGCCAGTTATACCGCCAAAAGCTAGATTTTAAATTTGGATTAAAAAAATAAAAGCAAATCAAAGTTTCACCGCAATATCAAATATTCCATGACAGCTAACTTCACTTTGCTTTTATATTTAAATCAAGTTTACAATTAACTTTTGGCGCTGGAACTGGTCATAATAAATATATGAGATTAACTAATTAATTAATTATAATAGTATATTTTTATACGAGTTTTATAAGTTTTATAACGAGTGCGATAATACGTCGCATAAAACGAGTCATTTATTTTATCGAAATATTGCAAATTCAATTGCAAAAAATATTAATCTATAATCTAGGGATTCATGTAACATCGTGCCGAATAAATTCTGATGTTTTTCATCTCATGTTTGCTACGCTGCAGATCACACATATTGTAGTAATATAACAGAATTTTCAAAAAAATCGAAACTATCGAGAAAAGAGATATTTAATCTTGTCTCAAAAATTCTAGATAAGACGAGAATTAACTATATCTTGTCTCGTCTCACGGTATTGCTAACAGTAGTGTCAACTTTATGAGAAAATAAATAAAATCAAAGCACAGTGAATGTGTTTTCTCCATTTTGTAATAAGATTTGTGGAGTTTTACGTGGGAAAGTAAATCTAATAAATGTATGAATTCCTGGCAAATTTTTCGCAGCGCATAAAGTTTGTAAAAGAGCCATCAGCACAAATTTTAATCTCGTGAATCTGGCTTCACGCGTGACATCACATAATTTGTCCGAACAGGCGGAGAAAATTAAGAGAAAGAATTAATATAGGCGAGATAGTTGACATTTTTGCAGTCTGCTGGTGCAAGTTCTGCATAACTCCACGTTTAAATGTCTCTGTCCAACAAATGTTTTCCAGCGCACTGTATGACGTGCTCCACGCACAAGAATTCGTAGATGTGTGAGTATGAAATATGCCTTTAGGGGTAGGGGCGACGTTGACAAATGCACAGCGCTGCATTCTCAATTCTCGCTTCAGTTGTACCTCGATTAAAACATAACAGTTTGTGACGGATGTTTTGTCTGTTTTTCAGTTCAACTTTGTTGGGAAACTGCTGGGCCCGAAAGGAAACTCTCTCAAGAGACTGCAGGAAGACACCATGTGCAAAATGGCGGTTCTGGGTCGAGGGTCCATGAAGGACAGGCACAAGGTACGTGACAGGATTCTCAAATTTCTTGTGACCTGTTGTATGCGAAGATGTTGGTTTTCCCGTTTCGAAGGTTTCACTGAATATAAAACGTTTTAGATTTTTTTCGGAATTATTTATTTATGACCGCCAAGTTTATATTGCCCATTGGAAAAACGGAACTGTTCTGTTTATTTCGTAAATATGTTCTAACATCCTTACTTTATTCACGCTCCTATTCTGGTTTATAACTTAAAATGGATTGGCAATTATATCACTGTATTTGTTTGTGGTAAGCTACATACGTTGACATTACATTTTACTGTTACTATGTTCACATAAGGAATTGAATCCAGATTGAATAAAATTTTAGTATTGAAATCTATCTCTCTTGTTCTATAACTGGCTCATTATCTATAGATAATCAATCACTATGTTAATTTTAACTTTTTATGTTACATGTTATACAGGGTGTTTCTATATCTCTGCACGAAACTTTAATGACATATATAATTTGTTAAACTGATTATAGAACAAAAATATATTTTTTGAAATTCGCAAAACTTACGGTATTTCATTCCTAGCGAATTTAATTATTTATGATTATGTTATTCATCATCTGTGGCGCTACAGCCCAAATCGGGCCTAGACCTACCGGACACACCGAGCCGCAGTTTTTACACTGCCGTACTGCCGGTTTTCGTAGTCGACTGCTACATTATTTAAGGCGTATAAGTGACTAGCTTATAGCGCCCGAGTGTGATAAATACATGTAGCTGTATTTTATATTTTACGACAAATCACACATTGACGAACCTTGGCTCGGGTGACGTCACAGTATGTTAAGAGATGTGCCTTAACACGCTCGGCCACCGCGCCTTTAAAAAACTATTAATAAATGACAATTATTCTAGAATCATTTGCCAATAGGTGATATTATATTTATCAATATTTACTTCAGACAACATTGCTAATTGATTATGTTATTAATGAAATAAAAGTATAAACACTGCCTACAAGTAATCATTTATTAATTAGTTATTATGTAGGTACCTGGTGTTAGGCCTTATTTTTTTTGAGTACCTAATTTGATTTCGTATACGGTATTGAAAGGGTAAGTTGTTGTGGGAGAAATTTGAGAAAGATGTATAGCAACAATAAATTAGTGGATATGATGTTAGTGTATGGAGAAGCAGCGCAAAATTCCGAATTAAACCAGTGACACTAAAAGTATTCGCTAAGAATGAAATACCCTATTTTTGCGAATTTCAAAAAAATTATTTTTATTTTTTATCAGTATATCAAATTATATATGTCATTAAAGTTTCATGCAGAGGTACAGAAACACCCTGTATAATGATTTTAGTAGGTATAAGAATGTCGAAAATGCAAAAAAAAAATCTATTTTTTTGAAACCCTCAGATAGGTGTCTCCTCTTAAAAAAAATCGTCTACGTTCATGTAATCAATGAATTCTTTAATACTTTGAGTAAATAAAATAAAATATTTAAATTAATAATTGGAATTATGACTTAGTAGTTTAAAATTAAAAATATTAAAAATAATAATTAAGCCCACATATAAGCTTTATGTACATCCCTATACAAGCTTTCATGGACCCCTGACTTAAGAAATAAAATAAACAACAAAATGCCACTAATTTATTACCTTATTAACCTGACGATGATCCAAAACCACATCATAATAGAGGGGTTCAAAGCTAAAGTGGACCAAGTTCATACATGTTAAATTTGAGATAAAACAATTAGAAGTTGTTTATGAACCATGAATTCATAATTGATTTTGTCTGATGTTTCTATGTTACAAACTTTTAAACAATTTTCACCAATTTAAATCTACCCCTGTGGCTCCCCCTCTACTAACATTTTTGGGGGCCGTGACTTGATGACTGGCAACCGCACTTCACGCGACGAAATATATCACTTACCGAGATCTGCTTATGGCAGAGTGCCACATCCAGTAATGGGTAAAAGGAGTGATGATATATTTATTTATTTACAAACTTTTCATTTGATTATAACTTAAAGGTTAGTAGTATTTTCGGAGCCCTACATAAAAATGTGCCAGCTTAATTTTATTTTTGTTACGTTTTTTTTATATCTAGGTAATAATTTACATAAGAAATACATACATCCCCATCTGTTGATAAAAATAATAAATATAGACTTAGTTGTTATGGATATTAAGTCCAGATAATTGTTAATTATGGACTTGGTCCAGTTCAGCTTTGAATCCCATTACATTTATAATTTTAAAATATTAAATCCCGAAACAAGAATGCTTTATTTATTCATAAATCTGTGAACATTA
Source organism: Pterostichus niger (assembly GCA_947425015.1). NCBI lineage: Eukaryota > Metazoa > Arthropoda > Insecta > Coleoptera > Carabidae > Pterostichus > Pterostichus niger. The sequence goes on from OX380339.1 coordinate 31,097,256, forward strand.
TGATTATATTTATGTTTATTATTCGTGTTAAAATGTCAAAATGATTCTTCATGAATAGTGTTATCAATTTCTATAGCCGTTCAAAATTATTAACAATATGTCAATCCTCATTGATCACTCAAAATACGTATATTCTATTCAAACTTTAATTTATAATTTTAAAGCAAAATTTATGGTTAATAAATCAGTATCATTTTGTTATTTGAGTGGCATAAATGGAAAAGTCGAGTAATGAACAAGTTTTATTAGTTAATATTTAGCACGCGTTAAAATATTTATTACCCATTTTCATGAAACAAAACGCGATAGAATAAATACAAAACATGATACATTTATAGCTCACTTTTATGAAGTAATTTTTGCAATTTACAGGTAGGTAATATTAATTGAAAAGTTTTGAAATATGGGACTAAGTGAAGTATAATATATAAAATAATAGTAAAAAGACTTATTTATAATGTACATTTAATATCATTTTATATTCAATTAAACCTAGTATTTCCGTAATTTATATTTTAGCACCGCACAAGTACATTATTTATTCATTTTCACTTTTGCTACATTAAGCGCTGCTTTAGAGCAAATGAAATATTTGCAGTTTTGTACAAACTTTCAATGTTTAATGTGCTTTAACTTTGAACGAACCATCTCGCTAGAATACAAATATTTTTTCTTAGAAGCCAGAACCTTCATTTTAATTTAAATTACTTAAAACATTTTCCAGTTGAATTATTTAGGTTTAAATTGTATATTTTTAAATTAAACAATTTAGTACATGTTAATTGATATAAATATATATACAGGGTGTTTCAGGACTAGTGTAACAAACTTTAACAGCTTATTCCTGAGGTCATTTTGAGCCAAAAATGTCATATGAACATAGGTCCTATTCCTTCTAGTTACCAAAATACAAGAGGTTGAAGTTCTATAAATAACACGAAATTTTCAAATTTTTGTAATCAAGATACTTTCGGAAAACATGAGTTTTATTGAAAAGTTATACCTTATTTGTCTTAATTAATTTTATTGATTAATATTAACGAATACGATTTAGAGAACAAAACATAAAATGACACAATTAAATAGACACAGAACAACATAACCAAACATGGAATAGGTTAACACAATATGAAATAAGAACAAAAAAATTACAGCAAGTGCTCAAAATGAGCGCCTTGAACTCGTATGCATGTTAATATTAATAAATAAAATTAATTATGACAAATAAGGCATGACTTTTCAATAAAACTCTTGTTTTCCGAAAGTATCTTGATTACAAAAATTTGAAAATTTCGTGTTATTTATAGAACTTCAACCTCTTGTATTTTGGTAACTAGAAGGAATAGAACCTATGTTCATATGACATTTTTGGCTCAAAATGACCTCAGGAATAAGCTGTTAAAGTTTGTTACACTAGTCCTGAAACACCATGTATATATATAATAGACAAAAGTTCGCTTTAAAATTCTAAAATCGCAGAAAGTCGGGTTTTAAGTTATAAAACGACAAGTGTCCATATTTCACCTATATTAAAAGCTAGGCATAAAGGTTTTACGCAATGTTTATAACTTAAATGATGTTTAATAGTTTAAACATATTTAAAATATCTTTATATTTATAAGGAACGAAAGGACAAAAGATCGGTTTATATTCTAAAATCGTAGAAAGTTGGGTTTAAAATTGTAAAACGACTAGTGTCAATATTTAACCTAAATTAAAAGCTAGGTTTAAACATTTTACGCAATGATTATAACTTTAATAATGTTTAATTGTTTAAACATATTTAAAATATCTCCATTTATAGGCAAATAATAGACAAAAGTTCGTTTTAATTTCTAAAATTGCAGAAAGTCGGGTTTAAAGTTGATTCGTCAATGCTGGAGGCTAGTATAGGGATCGACATTAAGGTCATATGTAATTTGAGGTCATTCTAATATTTATGTGTAACAGTTTGCATTTCAAACATGGTAAATAACAAATATGACATTTTAAATTGTTTTATGTTTTTTTTTTGCTAAACTCATTTCGCTTTCCTAACAAACTATACTAGATTTTAATAACGTAATAAGTAATTGTAAAAACACTTGTATTTTTAAACAACAAAACAAGCTTGCCGCCGTCGAAAAAAAATGCTTTTCAAATATCAAACTATCAACGACTCGTGCTATTTATACAGGATGAGTCTGGGAAGACGAACCCCCACCCCCCTTAATTTTTTTATTATATAAATAGAAAAATTTTCTTCATATTGAAGTTTTAATATATTAAATATACTATTTTATGATACATATAGAAATTTTTTATAAAGTCAGGTTTACATGACACGACTATCAATTTTTATTTTTCAAATGGGAGCCTACAATTATTTTATTAAAATAAAACCACCATTTTTTTCTCTTTTCAACGATGTATTACTTGTCATAAATGTATATGAAAAAAATCGAGATAAATAAGATAATTGAGAAATATCAAAAATTATTTTTATTCAACTATTCTAGGTGGCTGTGCGAAATTAAACAGAATGTAACAAGATAAAATTAATGACAAAACACGTAATAAATAAATATCTGCATTGTTGTCTTTAGTTTTACCTTGTTACATTCTGTTTAATTTCGCATTGCCACCTAAAATAGTTGAATAAAAATAATTTCTGATATTTCTCAATTATCTTATTTATCTCGATTTTTTTCATATACATTTATGACAAATAGTACATAGTTGAAAAGAGAAAAAAATGGCGGTTTTTATTTTAATAAAAAAAATTTAAGGTTCCCATTTGAAAAATAAAAGTTGATAGTCGTATCATGTAAACCTGACTTTATATAAAATTTGTATATATGTCATAAAATAGTATATTTAATATACTAAAACTTCCATATGAAGAACATTTGTTTATTCCTTATAATAAAAAAGTTAAGGGGAGGTTCGCCTTCCCAGACTCACCCTGTATTTATAATAGAAATAACAATAAATGGTAAAGTCAATCACTTTATGTAAGCCTTCACCCCTCATTATAAATAAGCAGAAGCCACGAAACCTCAAACCACAACCTTTTCAAAATAAACCCTTCTCCCTTCAATCGATTCTCTTCCCTAACAATCACTCTTGTAGCTCACGTTCGGAAGTCTCTATCTCTACCCTATCGAAGTGAGTAACGCATTGCGTGTGCGTGTGTTGTTACAGGAAGAAGAACTGCGCGCTTCCGGCGACCCCAAGTTCCAGCACCTGAGTGAGGAACTCCACGTGGAGATCTCCGCCTTCGCCACCCCCGCAGAGGCGCATGCACGCATCGCGTATGCGCTCGCTGAAGTCAGACGGTTTCTTGTACCGGTAAGTGAAAACGGAGTTTATATTTTGTATTAAATTCAGATATAAGAGATTTTTTAAATAAAATTATCTTGATGTAAGGAAGTGAAAAAGGAGCACTAAAAATATAAGAATTAAGATGTAAGATATACTCGTATTTATAATTAATAACTTTAGAAGAGAAATAATAATGCAAGGTATATCTATCATTACTTATAAGTAAAGCCCGGATTTTTAGGCAATTGCCTAAATTCAAATTTTAATATACTTCAGGCAATTTCGTTTTTCTATACATAAGTAACATGTTTACGTGTAATGGAAAGTTTTTTTTTTCGTGCCTTAGAGCCTATTTTTCCTATTTTTTGGTTTTTGTGCCTATTTTACCTTATACAGCCTATTTTGCCTATTTTTGTTGCTTATTTCAACTTTTATTGAGCAGACAAGGCTTATCAACGCCATCTATCATCTATTTCGTTGATTAATTCAACACTCGGGAAAGTGTTCCATTCTAAAATATAATATTTAAAGTACTTACTTTGTCTTTAATCAAGTTTTAGTCAAAATTTTATGTGGCAATTCAATTGCTCCTTTGCCATTAATCAATGAAGCTGACTTTAGACGATATAGCTAAATATAAAAACGCCCCTGCTATATTTTATGATGTCGAACGAAGTTTTCAGCTTACAAGCAAGTTCTGACTGACCGAAGACAGTCCCTTTCCGAAAATTCCATTCAGCAGTTGTTCGTAATATTTTGTGAATCAAAGTATACTACATAATTTGAATTTATATAATAGTTAATAAAATGAGAACTCGAAATATTTTTTTTTTAGATTGCGTTAATTTTTGTTTAAAATGAATATTTTTTTCTAATGAGCGAGTACTAATATTAGAAAAACCATTGGTTTATAATTTTTATTAAAGAAACTATTTACATTTAAGCTGCCTAAAATCCCGCCTATTTTAGAGTAATTACCGGCCTATATGCCTGCTTATTTAGGTGTTTTTAAGTGCCTAAATATCCGAGCTTTACTTATAAGGAAGCATAAAGAATCTAAGTCCATATACAGGGTGTTTCAAAATCATTGCAAAAATATTAAGGATATATATATATATATATATATATATATATATATATATATATATATATAAATAAATAAATATATCATCACGCCTTTTACCCATTACTGGGTGTGGCACTCTGCCTAAGCAGATCTCGGTAAGTGATATATTTTGTCGCGTGAAATGCGGTTACCAGCCGTCAAATCACGGCCCTCAAAGATATTATATATATATATATATTATTGTATGTACTAATTACAACACAAAAACTTTTTTTGAATTGAAGATTACTTTGAACAAACATTTTTCATGCCACTGCACTAATAGGTTACAGTAAGAAATATTGTTAGAACTGTTACACAATTTTAATTAAATTAATGTTTTCTACAACTGTCAAAAAATGTTCATTTTTTTCACGAATACGTGATTTTTGCATCATTTACATAACCATGACAAAGTAAAGTACCACTTCTGGAAGTTATATAATGGCCAAAAAGGGAAGTGCACAACTAAATGTTATAACAGTCCTAAATACTAAATCTCAACTTTCTACGGCTTACCGTTTTTGAGTTATGCGTGATACATACGTACGTACATATGTCACGACGAAATTAGTAAAAATGGATTAAGGGATAGTCAAAATAAATATTTCGGCTGAAATCTGAAAACCGAAGAATTTCGCAATTACAATACTTCCTTTACTTCGCACAAGGAAGTAAAAAATAAAAATTTGGGAAATTTATTAAGTGTTTTTTATTTTATAATAATTTTATTTTAATATTTATAAACTTTCCCCTTGCGTTTTTTTAATATTGCCTAAATAAATAGAAGTTAATATGCAATACTAGACTATTTCATTGTGATTGAAATATTTATATATTTATGTTTTTAAAATTCTGAAAAGAATATTTATATCATGTATTGTAGTAACAAGGGATTAGAAGAAATGTAAATAAAAAATTGAAAAGGTAGACAAACTTTATAATAATTAAGGAAGAATTTAGTAATCAGTAAAGTTTTAATTAATAAACAAAATAAAGCAAGGTTTCTTTATCGCTTGAAAAAGTTTCTACTTTTCTATAACATTATAAAAATATGTCAACTTCTAATTATAAGCAATGACTAAAGAATGTACTTATCGTTAATAAAAATAAAAACCCATAATTCATTTTAATATTGCAAATTCCAAACCAAGTTATGCAATAAAATCATTACATAAATTTAGTAAATTGATTGTAATCATAAGTTTGAAAAACAACAGTTGTTTTGGCAATAAATAACAATTTAATGTCCGACGCAAGTTGGTTAATACCGTTAAGTGTCGTTTATTGTGGTTAGTTACAGTAACCAAGGAAGTTGTCCAATAATTGCAGCAACCAGTTCCGATTAGATTGTAACCGGTAGCGGTTCGTATTACCTGATTCAGAAAGTGGTTACTAGTTGCTATCAGTGCAGCAGGGCTGTTTGTTGTATCTGTTAGCAAACAGGGCTGTAAATTTCAATTTCAAACTGGAGCAATTATAGTTCGATCAACTATTGTTTATTTACACAAGAACAAATAAGTTTATTAACGGTACAGTTGGCCATGATTGACAATGTGAAAATGTATTACATTCAATTATTTATTTACTGTTAATATTATATTTATTACATTACCATTTTTATCTGGACAAAATTATAATAAGTAAATTAAATAAATAAATATATTATCACGCCTTTTACCTATTACTAGGAGTGGCACTCTGCCTAAGCAGATCTTGGTAAGTGATATATTTTATGCGTGAAGTGCGGTTACCAGCCGTCAAGTCAATAATAATAAGTAATGATAATAATAATAATAATATTTGTCCCGCGTGATGATCGCGCGGGTTGAAGGCCTGACTGACGACCATAAGGTCGTGGGATCGGGTCCCGCCCGTGGCGGCCGTACAAAGGACATATCGGCATATGACCTAAGTAGTTGGTCCGATATATAAATTTAAAAAAAATAATAATAATATTTATTCACTGGTACATGCTATGAAAAGTAGAAAAGTACGCTTTCATTTGTCATCGTAAAGCTGATATTTTATGTGCAACAATCGAAAAATATCTTTGTCGCGCGTCTCCAATGACAACGCGCGAAAAAGATGTTAAATGCGCGCTTATTTTAATAGTTACCAGGGATACAAACAAAACAGAAACTTGTCATATTGACAGTTGACAGAATGAATTTATTTTCAGTACATTATATGTTTTTAATCATTTTAAGAAGCAATTGTAGAAAAAATTGTGTGTATCACGAGTGTAAAGTGTCTATGTTCCTGTTACACTATTGCAGCTCTCGCCTTCGACTCACGGTCTAATTACCGTGTTCGAGTAACAAACAATCACTTTACGCTCTTAATACACAAATATTCACGCGCGCTTTTAATAATTTTTACGATTGTTCCACAGAAAACGTCATCTTTATGATAACAAATGAAAACGTCATTTTCAACTTTTTATAGCAATCGTAGAAAATAAATTACTTGTTTGTTTATTTATATCCATAGATACAATTCATTTGTCTCTAACCAAAATAATCAAAGGCTTGTGTTTCGCGAAACACGCTTAGCAAAGCAATAATATAAAATTGTATACAGCGTAATTAAGTAAAATTATAATTTCCAATAAATTGTATAGTCAAGATATTTTGCAAAAATAAGTTTAGTTTTTGTTTCCAAAATAATAAATAAAACGGTAGCAGATTTAATTCTTAAACTTTTTGTTTGCTCATTGTATATATATTTTAGTATTAAATATTTCGAATGTCTATTTTTTTAATTTAAAAGAAAAAAAAAATTATATCCAGATTATTACATAATTTAATTCATAAGGAAATAGGCGAATAATTTATATAATGAAAATATTTTGTACCTAAACTTTTTTGTCCCCAACTATTAAAGGATATAAATAACCATAAATGTAACTCAGTTGAATACATTGCACATAAAACAGGAAAAAATAATTAATTCCTGCTGTTTTATTACCACTGTTAACATATATTTGAAAATTACATCAATAAAAACTTTTGTAATCATACCTTATCGTGTAAATATAAAATTAAATTTTCATAGGAATATAGTTAGATAATAAAACGATACATTTAGCTGTATCCCGAGTTTATGGCCGTATAACAAGATTTCAGGATTTCAATTAATCCTTCAGCGAGCAATGTGAATGTAAAACAATTTTCTGTCTGGTATCATGAGAGTAATAAAATCTTTTACAGCGGGTTCAGGCGATGGAAAATTTAAGTTAACACCAACCCTGCCGAACTGAATAAATCTTTCAAATCTTACCTTTAAATCTTGCGAAGCCGAACACGAATCCTGCAACAGAAAATGTGCGTTAATTATCTATCATTCTCTCTGATTTAGGTGCTAGGATGGAAATAAAAACACAATGGTTCTGTGAGTCCAATAAATACACATTTATAAAAACTCATTTTCATTCAATTATATGTATTTCATAGATTACTCGTCTTAATACAACATATACAGGATGTTATACTTTAATAGACCCAGCAAATATCTCGCTTATTTATCAACTTAGGTATTTCTTTCATATAACATGATTTATACAGCAACATGTAAGCTAGTTTATGACGGATGAACATTCATGATATCATTTCCGGTTTATTAGTAATTAATATCAACTTTGAAATTTCAAATGGAACATAATATATTTTTTTACAAATTACAATTGTTTTAGTTAATTGTTTTATTTCAAGCCACAGTCATGGCTCACTATTCTCTTTCCGATTTGGTGTATAATAAAGTGCCCGCTATTTTACTTTTTAATAATGTAACATTTGGATTATTTTACATGATTGTAAAGCAAATTTGATGCACTTTTCAAATTTCAATCTTCATAATTGTTTTTATTCAGTAATTTTATAAAATTTATATTAAAATAATTGTAATTATATGTTGCTTAACTAGTTTATACTCAATTGTAGTATGTTGTATCGAGTCCATGTATCATATAGTATATGCAATTAATTTTTTCCTGATGTATTGAAACATCTTGTACAATAATTTGAAACAAATTCGTTTCCCAAAAAATAATTATTTTCTAAACAAGTAAAATACACATCAAGACATCGAGAATTCTTATCAAGAAATAAAGCAGATTGAATTTTATCAAGATTAAGACAAGATCAAGCGTTTCAGCTTGATTTTTGTAAATACTAATTTCATTATTCAGTAGTTCTTAGAATTATATTAACTGGGCACTACTCTCGCATAAGATACAAACTTACTGACATCCGTTAATTAGGTAATTTTCCACTGACAATTAATAACCTTTTTAATTATTTTTACGTACATTTGAATCGTAATGAACTGTTTACTTAACTCTGTCTCTAGGGGTTACGAGACTTATAACGTGCTAGCCCGTGTAAAAATTATAACGGGCTGTTGACATTGGTTATCACGACAACATATCTAATTTTAAACGTTTGACACTTAAATATTTTTTGATTAAACAAAATCTGTCAGATTTTCAAAGTCTACCTTGATTAAACATTTTAGTTATTACGTTATACTATTGTAATTAATTTTATTAAATATACATATATTGCGATTCAAATGCACATAAAACATTGTACAATGCTCGACCGTTAACTGAAATTTACAGGCTCACACAGATAACAGGCACGCTAGCGCTCGCCCATCACCTTTCTATGCTCGCCTGTAAATTTCTGTATAACGATCTTGCAATGTAAATAACTATTAAACCTGTGGAAATAATTTGGATTATTATATATAAGAACTAGTATCAATTTATTACGGAACACTAGAATAAGTTTATCTTAACAAAAATTTTGCATTTTGCGACTTCGACTTTTGTTTAAATTAAAACAATTATTGGATTAAGTTCTGTTAAATTTAATTCTCAAGGAATAAATATGGTAAATCTCAGAGATAATTATAAGTTCGGAAAGTACTTTACTAATCTAAAAAGGTCAGCCTCGTTATAATCTTTTAATTTATGTAAATATCAATATCTTAAAGCTCAAAGCCTTAAACCAAAAATAATGATAGTCTAACATTTGAAAATTATATTCCCTTTTAAAAATATATTATTAATTCTCATTAGAAATATGATAATTTTAAGACAAAGGAATTGCGATTATTTTGGAAATTCATGTACGAATTACAAATTTCCTAAACAAAGGCAATACAAAATGCGTGTAATACAAAACCATCAAGCGTGCAGGTTCCACATAATAAAACAACTCAAGAAAACAAAGCAAGTTGTTGAAAGAAGACAGAATTAACAACTAACATTCGAGTAAAACAAAGACAACTTGAGGCTATTGTTTGTTTTTCTCACCAGGCATCATATACTTAATGCGGATACGATTGCGATCTTCAATTTTTCTCAAAGTGAAATCGTCCATTTTCTTGTTCACGCCATTAGCGTCACTTTTTATAGTGGCTGAACAAAAGAATATCGTATATTTTATTAGAAAATAGAAGAAATTGTAATTATAATAACATGAACCCACGTTCGAGTCCCATAGCCGAAAACCGCCATTTTCAACACACAGAAATTAATCCTATAATTGGTGGCATTAAAAACATCATCACAAAAACTCTGACAACGTAACAACAAACGAAACACGTTCTTATTTTCTTGATATACAAATATATTGAAAATATATTCCGTGAATTTATTTTTCAAAAATAACGTCATGATATGATTATATTTAATTGTTTTATTTTATATTAAAATTTATAATAATTTATATACATGGATAAAGTGCAATAATGAAATATTCATTAGCATAGTCAGCATATCTTTAATTAAAATTTATTAAATTTGCATATTAATTTAATAATCAATTATATCGTATATTGAATCTGTTATTATAATCATAAATTATAGTGATATAATTATTTAATTATAGATAGGTGTACGTAGTTATTTAAACATAATAAATAAAATATATACATCAACAGACATTTTATCCATTTCTGAGCGCTGCTTTCTGCCGTAGCAGATCTCGGTAAGTGATTTCTTCACGTGAAATGCGGTTACTAGCCGTCAAACCACGCCCCTCAAAGATTTTAATAGAGAGAAAGCTACAATAGTTATTTGTGTATTAAGAGCGTAAAGTGATTCTTTGTTACTCGAGCATGGTAATTGCAGCGCGAGCCGAAAGCGAGAGCTGCAATAGTGTAAGAGGAACAAAGACACTTTACGCTCGTGATACACACATAATTTTTTCTACGATTGCATCTTAAAATTATTAAAAAACGTATACGTACTGAAAGTAAATTCATTCTGTTAACTGTCAATATGACTAGGTTCTGTTTTGTTTGTATCCCTGGTAACTATTGAAATAAGCGCGCATTTATAATATTTTTCGCGCGTTGCCATTGGAAACGCGCGCATTTAACGTCTTTTTCGCGCGTTGCCATTGGAGACGCGCAAAAAAAGATATTTTTCGATTGTTCCACAGAAAATGTCAACTTTACGATGACAAATGAGAGCGTAATTCTCAACTTTTCATAGCAATCGTAGAAAAAGGTAATTTTTATGTGATGAAAATTGTTTGTCGGTTGTGGGAATCGAATCGGAGTTTTAAAGTCCGATACCGCTGAGCTACCTACCCCATAAAATAATAAATATATATAAATAAATATATCATCACGTCATTTACATATTACTGGGTGTGGCACTCAGCTTTAGCAGATCTTGATAAGTGATATATTTATGCGCGCGAAGTGTGGTTATCAGCCGTTAAATCACGGCCCCCAAAGATGTTAGTGGAGGGGGAGCCACAGGGGTAGATTTAATTTGGTGAAAATTGTTTGTCGGCTGTGGGGATCGAACCAGGGTTCTTAAGATCTACAGGCCGACTCGATACCACTGAGCCACCAACCCCACAAATAATAATTGTATAAATGGATACGAAAAAAATTCATCATTTAATTTTGCGAAATAAAAAAAATTATGTGTTTTCTGCTCTTAGATTCCACATCTAGTTAGCAGAGGTGTTAGTGGAATTTTATTCGTAGCAATTATTAAACAAAAAGAGAATAAAATTTATTCCCCAATTACAGAATTAAAACACGGTTTTTTGTCCCAGTCGAAATTAAACTACACGCTAGCATTGTATGGATATTTTTTAAAACTGACACTTTTATAGCAAGAACGTCCTTTTTATGCGAATTTTATCCAGTAAAAAGTCCGCGTAAAATATTCGGGAAAAGCGGTATCAAATAATCCAGTTCCATCGCAGGAGGCGTGGTGAAGCGCACATTTTGCAGCTATAATACAAACCATTCCAGCGAGCAATTTGTGAAATCATTGTCATATTCAACGCATAATTTCATACTATGTTTCAGTTCGAGAGTTTTTTGTTATCGGAAAAGAAAAAACTTTTTAAATGAAATGAATGTGTCGAGAGAAGTTACAATTTATTAGAAGACATTATTTTTCGGAATTCGATGCCAGTGAAAAGAGAATTTTCTTTGACAATAGAATTCGATTTCTATCACAATGACTACTTTTGTGCTCACTTCTCCGGTCGTCAATGCATCGAAGACTTTTAGAAGAGTCAATTTTTACGCTAAAATACACCGACGACTTTAAATTTGTAAAAGGGATTTGATTGAAAACAACCTATACCATTCTTTATTTTTCCAATCCTATATAAAGATTGAGGCAGTCAGGATATTCCAGTAATATACATCAATAAAAGTTGATGACAAAATAATGTCATAAAAATAGGACGAATAAATTCTTATATCTCTATTTCCTATTATTAAAATTGAATTGGGTTGCTTCCTATTGAATAGTCAAATTCGATATTGGTGTAGCACGTACCTACCTCCAATTACTTTTTACCATAAAATGCGTTCTGTACTAGATCAGGCATGGTTAGGGGTGTTTTTTTTTTAGTTCAACCAGCTCCAAAACTGATGAAACCCCTGAAAAAACACCCTTTACCATACCTGACCTAGTACAGAACGCATTGTTATGGTAAAAGTAATTGGAGATGAATACGTGCTACACCAATACCGTCAGATTCAAATTGGGTAAATAAATAGCTACTTTTAAAAAATAATTCTTCCTAGCGTACTACCGATATACAAATTAATCACCTAATAATAATTAACAGAATTGAGATATTAATATGAACGCTAATCTTAAAATGCATCTAGGTACAAAAATTATCCCATAATATGTAAATTAATTTTATCTACGACCATATATGTAAGTAAGCCATTAAAAACAATTTGCAAGAACAGTAAATGCTTGTTTACGGTTGCTAAGGGTTTACTGGACTACTTACGTAATTACGTAACTGTTCTCAAAATTTTTTTCATTTGTTAGGCGGTAACACTGCTGTTTGACAGTTGATGTTACGGATAAAACCTAGCAAATATTCTGTAATTGTTCTTATTATTATTTATGGTCGTAGATAAAGTATAATACAAAACTCGTATGTAACGCTATTACATTTCTCGTTAAATTACTGTACTCGCAAGGGCTCGTGCCAGGGGCGTATCTGGGGTACTTGGCGCCTGGGTTCTGAAGCAGAATGTGGCGCCCCGAGGCGTGCGCCGCAGGCGAAAATTTTGGAGCACAAAAATGCGATATGGTACTCAAAATACGTGAAATTTTATGCTCTACGATACAGAAAGAGTAAGGCTGTAAGCCGACACGCCGTACTATGCGAAACTTGCGTATAGATTTAGAGCAATAAGCAAACTCATGACAAATAATATGTTATTCACCTTAGCGTAGAATAATAGAACATTGTTTGTCTAGAAAAATAAATATTTTTTAAATAAATATTTTATTATATAGTTTCTCATAAAATTAAATAAAAATACAAAAAAAACAAAAAGAAATTAGTTCATTACATAGGTACATTCTAATATACCTAAACCTAATTAAAACTATATAGTTTACAGTTTACAATTGCACATAATAGCACAAACAATTATACAAATAACAAAATAACATATCAATACATATAAATTAAATTTACAATAAAAATACTTAAATACTCATAACTATACCGCGCGTTCCACGTAAAGGTTGGCATAGGGAAATAACATGGGAAAAAAGGTTTTTGTAAATAAAAAGTGTCCGGTAAAAAATTATGGTATAATATTGCACATGACCATACTAGACCTATCCACACACATTATTTCATACAGATTACTTCATTTTAATGCCACAAATTAGAGAAATTAATAAAAATAGTTCGAGAAAATCGCCTACTAATTATGATTTTTTGTGACAGCTTTGTCATAGAAACAGAAGCTGTCACTATAAGCATCAAGATTTGTTGTGAATATTAAGAAATCTTGACAGTTAACTTTATATTTGAAACATTAATCACATTACTTCGCGATCTTTTGTAATTGAAGGCCTTAGTACGATAGTAGGTACCTACATTTGGTATTCATTTAATTACTTTATTTATTTTACAAATAATATTAAAGACGCAGTATTTGTATTCTTTTAATATACTCATATTTATTTTAACTTTTTGCCGTCTGCCGCCCTTTTATGCTGGCGCCCGGGTTCTGGGAACTCCAAGAACCCTGGGTTGGAACGCCCCTGGCTCGTGCGCAACTTTTTCACTCGGACGTAATGTGCCTGTTACAATTCTTGTTATGTAATATACTATTAATATATTCTGTAACTTTAGTTTGTGGTATACGTACTCATAGGTCGTGAAATGAGGGTTCGCATATCAAAGAAAGAACCGACCAAGGTGAATGTCAAATAGTATATTTCATGCATGAAGTTACACATTATTTTTGTACGTACTGAATTCTGTACAAATTTACAAAATTTATTACAAATGTGGAGAAGAAAACTGGAATAGTGTTTCGGTTCATGAAATTGTGACAAATATTTATTGCTTTAAAGTCAATGGCAAACTTCAGTTCGGTCTACCTAAAACCTAAAATATTTGCAATAACTGTTCTACATTTAAAAAGAAATACTTATCGCAAATTTCCGTTTCAAATATATTAATTTTAATGTACAAAAATATTACCTACGTTTTTTTAAAATATTGACGGATTTACGGATATCTCTTATAAATGTCTACACTTCATAACAAAATTTTTATTTTGACGTGTAACAGTTCACTGAAAAATTAATTTTGTACCATCGTAAAGATATTTGGCATCACCAAAATCATTAGTAAATTTTTTGGATGATTACTTAGTTTATGTTGTAAGAAGAGTGGGAATAAGTCAGTTGAGATGGTTTGGTCATGTAGAACGTATGTCGAATGACAGATTGGTGAAACAGGTGTATGTTGGTGAAATTGAGGGTGAAAGTTTGCGTGGACGGCCTAGGAACAAGTGGATGAATATGATTGAAGGGTTGTTGCTTGAGCGAAAGATTCTGAGCGTGAAGAATAAACGAGCTTGTATGAAAAGAATTATGAATGTGGTTGAAGCAAAAGTGGTGTGTCAGGATAGGAATGATTGGAGAAAATTAATGGCGGGATAAATATGATGAATGAAGACAAGCGTATGATTCTTGATTTTAGATTCATTGGTTAGATGTTTCGAGTGTTTACCTGCAATTGTGTGGAGACCATCTTCAGAAACAAGCGCAGTGTACAGGAGCGAATGGATGAATGTTTGTTGTGTGTTGATGGATTTTGGTTGTGAGAAAAGAAAGAGTTTGTATGGAGGAAGTGTTAATGTGGTCGAATCGAGTATCGTGTGTCAGGATGAGAATGTTGACGGGTTCGTGCTACCCCATTTAATGGGATATAGCGTGATGTTATGTATGTATGTATGTATGTATGTATGTATGTACCTAGTTTATTCAGTAGTAATTATCTCGCGAATCAAAGTGTAAACTGGCGCGTGTTGTTGACACTTTACCAGTGGTCGCGGAAGTGGGGTTCAAGGGGTTGCAGCCGCAACCCCTGATCATTTTTGTGGGTTGCGCCACAACCCCTGATCAGGACACAAAAAATAAAATAAAATACCTAACTAAAATACGAGTACGAATTCAAAATCCAAACCGAGACTATAGCAATAAATTAACAATCCATTACAAGTTGTATTAAGTTGACTTGGAACCGTACTTCAATGTTACAAAAACGACTGTTTCATTTAGTTTTTCTTCATATACACAAAATTAAAACATTGGACATTGACGTAAATAAGATGATGAAAGTATTCATCAATAAAATCGCAGAGCGAATGACAGTTTTCGGAGCAATAGAGTAAAATTGTCTTTTTCAATTTATACAGATGTAAAAACTTTATAAAACTGTTACATTATTTGAGAAAAACAAATTATATTATTAATATAATGTATCTCACCTAATTATTCATTTTAATTACCTAAATTTATCTGTGTTCTATTTTTACTCCGGTCAAAAAATTTTCGCAACCCCTTTCGAAAAAAGGTTCCGCGGTCTCTGCCCTTTACTTACTTAATAAGTGATTCAACTTATAGTATCTATACATCTGTTTTTTTTTTTTAATGTTTGCATAATAGTACTAACGTGTACAGGTTTGTATACGTCAAATAAGTTGGCGGAAAAGTAAATGAGGGGTTACAAAAACAACAATTTTTTTCAATGAAAGTAAAAATAACTGCCAGTGACCGTGCCAACACTCATTGACAAGGACAGCATCTTACTGACTCCCAAGCGTCTTATAAGTAAATCAGGACTGTACTTAATAAAATTAAAGATTATTTATAAAGCATTAAACTTATAATAATTGTGCATTTTGTGCTTTAAATTTGTCTTATGTTTGCTGTTACTCATTTTAAAAATATTAATGAAATCCTCATTGGGCAAGTGCGACCCTGTTCAATTTCATATCCGCTTCACTGAGTTGCCAAACGCATTATTTTAGTTTTTTTGTGAATTATTTTAACACAAGCGTGAAACAAACATGATTTGTTGAAGGTGCTGATTGATGTCGAGTATTTATATTTGAAGGCAGAAAATTTATGATTACAGTCTTGTAATTTATTTTAGAATTTTTTGTACAAATTTATTGAAAAAAAAAGGTTGAATTTATATTTTATCTTGTAATTATAGACAAATTGATCTAATTTGTAATATATTACATTTTTTAAATGCACACAAATATACAGTTAAAAATATATTTCAAATTTTTACTTGTAAAATAATGAAAATAGATTTGCAATGTATGTAAATTTGTATTAAGCGAGTAAAAGAACATTTGCGACATGGAATTTGATTGCAGTTGAACACACATTAACTATTTTGTTTTTGTGATTTACATTTTCAGTACCGCAGAAGACAACAATTATGTATTTTAAATAAAAAATAACAAAGACAAAATTAATTGTCTTTGCATGTTCACTTGGGGAAACTAGGTTTAATATTAAAATATAAAACTAAACACTTGTCTAAGTCTCACAAAATTCAGCCTCCAAATTATGAGGTCATCGTCAGAGGCTGGCCAGCACAGTTAGTAACCACAGACGCTCTAGTAAGAGCGAAACGCTTCTATGGTTACTAACTGTGCTGGCCAGCCTCTGATGATGACCTCATAAGTTGATTTGGAGGCTGAATTTCGTGAGACTTAGACAAGTGTTTGGTTTGATATTTTATAATTAAGTATTTCGTGTATTGTTACAAAAATTACAAGTGTTTTCTCGTTTCGTACGTAATATAAATAATTCAAAAATATTAATCAATAGCATATAACAAATAATTATATCTTCATGCCTTTTACCCATTACTGGGTATGGTTCTCTGCCATAGGAGAAAATTATATATTTAACCTCATGAAGCACGGTTACCCGGTTTCTTAAATCTTCAGACCGAAAGTTTATCCGATTAGGATTGGGGTAAATTAAAATTAAATCAATTAATTGTGCAAAATTTCTGTATTTATTTTAGTAAAAATCATGAATAAATATAAATAAATATATCATCACGCCTTTTACTGGTTGTGGCACTCTGCCTAAGCAGATCTCGGTAAGTGATATATTTTTTCGCGTGAAGTGCGGTTACCAGCCGTCAAATCACGTCCCTCAAAGATGTTAGTGGAGGGGAAGCCACAGAGGTAGATTTAATTTGGTGAAAATTGTTTGTCGGCTGTGGGGATCGAACCAGGATTCTCAGGATCCACAGGCCGACTCGATACCACTAAGCCACCTACCCCATAATATTGATAATAAAAATAATTTAAATTTAGATTATTTATTTTTATTTTGAAAGAGCAGTTTAAATTGGTACATCTTCATAAAATCAAATATGGCGTATTTTATAGAATCTTAAACACATGCATATCTTAGATTTAACGGGAACCAGATAATGCATTAAATGAAAACATCGTCCTACATCAGAACCTGTGTCTCGGTATTTGAGCACAATCGCAGTTTTTATTGCACAGTAAACCGAGAGCTTTCTAACATTTCTTCCTGAGGTCTGGGCTTTCCGAAGCTTTTATCTATTTCCAACATCGCAAAACAGTTTAAGAGCAGATAATAAAATTTGGTTGTAAAGTTGCTGCTCATGAAAATAATTGGGTGTATATGTGTATGAGCAATCATTTTAAATATAACATGTCATTATTTTAATGTGAATGTGGTTTTTAAGAACGCTGTAAAACTGAACACGTTTATTTTAGTTTTGATTGCTTCGCTAAATTCCATAGTTAAGGAGGAATCCTGCCATGACATACAATCGAATTGCGTAGTTATATAAATATGTTATTTTTGAAAAGTACCTACTTACTTGATAGTTTCCTAGGTACTTACTTTACTTCAAATATCGTTTATAATAAAATAAAAATCAATCTTTCAAATGACAAACAGAAATTTTATAACTCAAGTTATATCTACCTATAAATATATTTATTTATTTATTTATTTATTTATGTTACGCTGTACAAAAGGAACTTAATCCCAATTACAGTACAAATAACAACAAATAAAATATTTTATGTTATAAAGCTAGCAGTTTTCAAATATTTCACAAAAAGTAAAAGTGACAAAAATATTGATTATGAAAAGAATTTAAGAACTGGCAAAGAAATTACGTTATAATTTAATTTTTATTGTTTGAAACTTCACTTTCTACTCATTTTATGAATAAAAAATAGAATTTTATGTACTTTTAAAAACTTTCAGAATAAATGCAAAATAAAATACGAGAAAAGAAGAAGAAAAACGATGTAAAATTTTACATTTACATTTAACAAACTTAAAGCTACATTAGAAATACTCAAAGAATATCTTAAATAACATTGTTAAAATGAATCATAATTGTATGAAATTCGCAAAATAAAAATATGTATTAAATATATCATCACGCAGTTTATTTATTATTGGGTGTGGCACTCTGCCGTAGCAGATTTTACGCGTACGGTTACCAGTCGCCAAATCATGTTCTCCAAAGATGGTAATGCTGCAGGAGCCATAGAGGTAATTTTAATATCGAATAAAGTTTATCGGCTATACGAATCAAACTCGGGTTCCTCAATTTACAAAATTAGGTATTGTATTTTTGTAAATTACAGATATCGCTACAAGCGAATGTTCGCGAGTTCAAACTTCGTTGACTTCAACTTCTATCTAAAATATTAGTAAATCCGCTCGGTTCGAATTCGACTATAAGTAATATACATTTTCTATATTAGTGATTCCTTTCACTCTAAAATTCATGTTTATTTTATTACAATATCGATCTTTAGATATCCTGAACGAACTTATTCGACAGATTTGCAAGATGTCTAAACTTTCCTCATGAAAAGTGTATTCTATTTATATATTATTGGTAATTTGGTACGATTCGTTTCACTTGTCAATTGTTCTTTTATCAACTAAAACTTTATTGCACAAGATGTTAGTCGAAAGGGAGTTACAGTGGTAATTTCAATGTGTTGAAAATTGTTTGTCAGCTGTGATAATCGAACCCGGGTTCTTAAATCCATAATCAGATTCGATACCAATGAGCTACATACCTTCGAAATCGTGAAAAGAATCTAGGAAATCAAATGTCTTCTTTCAGTCAGAACGTAGACATTTCCAGCAAGAATTCAAGCTCACATTTCGTGTCGTCTGCGTTACATAAATCTAGTTTCAGTCCGATTCGGACGACGTCGCCCGCTCGTCTAGTCGTTCATATCTTGGCGCTGTTCCAGCTACAAACGTCGCTTCAGCTTCTTCCCGCCAACATTTAAATATCTATAAATAATTTATTAGATCCGTATGCTAGCTTGACACGCCGGACAGCATCGCAGCGGCATCGAGCTGACGAGAACGACTTGGCAGAGAGACGAAGTTATCGTTGAAACACTTTGAACGTCAGATGTGCTTGATGGGCACTGGCTGCTCAAGCTGTGATCTGATTGGTTGATGAGTGACAGACAATGAGAGTGGCAAGAAGTTTTAACTAGTTTTCTTTTAGTTTTACTTGTTTTAGTTTTGAAGTTCTTAGCGGAAAAGTGACAAAGCGTATTAAGAATATTGTTCTTGAATAGTTGTAAAGATAAAATGCAAATAGATGAAAGAGAATACGTCGACACTATTACCTCATTTTTATTATAAAACTTCAACATTTCAATGTGTATTATTTTTTATATGATCATAACAGAATGTAAGCTTTTCTGCATTTATTTCATGTATAGAACGTTTTTATTTGCCGCCCACTTATGTAAAAAGTAAGATTTTTCGCATACGTTTATACGATACATGAAAATTATTTTGAGAAAAATGGTATTAAAAATTGGAAATAATGTTATAATATTAAACTAAGTTATGAAATACACAACTATGTATAAACAATTAATAGCATAAGTTATAAAATAATTGTTATGCAACCCTATTAGTTATGTTATGCATCAAGGGAGGGAAACAAGCGATTTTTCCCGCGTGTGAAGTTGGCAAACCGAGACGTAAGCGAGGGCCAAAGGCTCGAGCTGAAGTCGAGGGGATAATCGCGCCCTCCCGTGAAGCATATTATACTTTCCGTAACAAGTGCACAAAAATTACTGTCATATCGGGACAAATGTCAAATATGGTTAGTTACCTAAGAAGCGCCGCAAACAGCTAATAATCGTAGTCCCTAGGGAGAGAAACATCTCCCTAGGGAGAGAAACATGCTACCTAGGGAGAGAAACATCATACCTAGGGGAGAAACATAATGTTTCTTTCCCTAGGGGAGAAAAGCAGTGTTTCTCTCTCTCAAATTAGGGAATAAGAACGTGTTTCTAGTGCATGTGTTACGAAAACAATATTTATATCGTTGAAATCAGAAGAAAATTATCTATTTAATGGACTAAAAACATATATAAACTGGTCCATTAGTCGGTATTCTTTTACTCAATTATTTTAATTATTTTTTTTAAAGACGCTCATATATCTGCAGTATACCAGGTGTTCCATTTTCGCGCAATTATGTGCAACTTTATATTCTTAAATGGAACACTATATATATTTTTACAAAATTTTACATTTCATTTCTCTTTAAAACAGTTCTTATTCATTATAGTCCTAAAATGATCAGTACAGAAACTATTCATGTTTTTATTAATAAATAATCACACACAGAAAGTTTGCCATGAATTCACTTGTTTAAACTATTAGTTTAGTTACTGTCAGATTTTTAATAATTATACTTTCTTCTCTCATTTACTTTATGCATTTTTCCTTCTTATAATTTATTTAGTTTCATTCATGTTATAATTTAATTAGTTTATTTAAGTGAAATGAATTTTACAAAAGACAAAGACTTTATTATTTATTCTTGGTGAATTTGAGCATACTTTCTATGTGTGATTATTTATTAATAAGAACATGTATAGTTTCTGTATTAATCATTTTAGAACTTAATGAATAAGGACTGTTTTAAAAGGAAACAAATGATCTATAAAATTTTATAAAACTATACAGGGATTCAATTTAAACATATCATTGCGTGAAAATAGAAACTTAGTACAAAAACTTGTATTGCAGATATGTAAACAATCTAATTTAAATTAAAAGTTGTTTAAAAAAAATTTAAGTTTGGAAAAAATATAAGTTTATTCGTTTGAGAACTATTAGTTAAATATAGGGTTTGTTTTTGGCCTCATGTCTTAAAGGAAATATCCTATATAGAGAATCATACTTAAAGTTAATCTGGTAATACAAAAGTAGCTTTAATTATAAAAGACGAATTTAAAAAAAAAATTATATTAGTTGGATTTCAGGCTTTTCAAAATTAATAAAAAAGTTAAATTAATTATAAATTTTTTATTAAAATAATTAATAAGGCGACGTTTCGGCCAAAAATTTGAGCCATTTTCAAGCTACAATAAAAAATAACAAAAGACAAATTATTTAATATCGGTAAAATTTACTTTAAAGAAATTTCCGTTGTCACTGTCAATATACCTGAGTAAAATTTAAGACATTCCCAGAATTTTGGAAAGACCAAGTTTTGTAAATTATCGTGAAACAAACAATATTTTTCTTTGGATGAAGTGTTGAAAATCCGTGCGCGTTGGATCCAACCCGTCATTTAATTCAAACAGAGCATGAAATCTTTACGGCGTCGCACGTAAAATATCGGGTATGCCTTGCTTGTTTTTGTTTAAGTTACCGACAGATTTATACAGAATAAACGTTCCAAAGAGTAGCACGCAACTAAGCAAATATTATTTCTTTCAAATTCTTTGCAACTCAAATATTTGCAAGTACAAAAATTTCTATGTACGATAGTCAACGCTATAAAATAAGAAAACTTATTATTTCTAGCAACTAAAACAAAAACGGAATAAGAAAAATTTTATCGCAACTTCCATAAAACACTTGGTCGATACACTTCGCAAGTTTCAGATTTTCTAGAACAATCGGCGTACCTACTTTCAAACATCTGAAACTGAAAGAGTAATCGGACATGCTGAATCGAGCAACAGATGGAAGTGCAGTTATTAAGAGATTTGTATCTGACAACACAGTTCGTATAAAATGTAAGAAATTACTTTCGTTTCAATAAAAATAAAATAGAACTTAAAAATTATATAATATTATTAATAAAAATTAAACAAATCTCATATTCTAAATCAATGTCAAAGATTAACAACTTGATTCTCAAAATACATTTAGCTAATTCTGTTTTTCCAATTAGCTAATTTTATTCTAGACCGATTTAAATTCAAATCACTTTCCGGAAACTAAATTAAATATTAACTAAATAAATAAAGTTTTAGCTTAATTTGGCTAATCAATAATTCAGGATAAGACAAAATTCTTTTTCTATTTTGTGTTCATAAGGAAGTCATTCAAAATCCAGTTGCGTATCGAAAGAGCGTTCATTACGATACGCAACATTTTGTTTTAGACGGTTGGTAGTAGCGGATAACATACTGAACCTATCAAGCTGAGTACATAAAAATTTCGATATATCTTCAAAATTGAAACAATTGCATAAATGTCAATAACCTTTGCAGAATTTACGTATAAGATACACAAGCTATAGCTTAGGGCCCCCACTTTCTTGGAAGCCCCCAAAAAAATGTCCGAATGAGTAAGTGGCATATTTGGCAGTGACATATAAAGGGCTCTATATCTCAAATATCTTAGAGCCTTATCAAATCTAAATCCGGCCCTGTCAATAACAGTTACCAACCATAACATTTCATACACAAATTTGCCATAAATTGGCTTAGTTTAAAAATGTTGCAGTTATTTTAAATTTTAATTTATAAAAAATATAAATATATAAAAAATAGTATAAATAACTTATCTTATAAGACTATTATTACACGCGTCCAAGTTTAGAAAACTAGTCGTAGACTTTCTTCAAACTGTTTTACAAAGATTAAACCAAAGTTTTGAAATTAGTTTCCATTATTTAGTTGCACACAAATTTAATATTTTCTAATTTATTACAATACTTTCAACTGTTAAAATGTAACAATACAAAATATGTTTCATGTGTATAATATTTTGTTTTAAAAAGACCAACTTTAGTCTCAATTAGGCGCATATTTCACCTTAATTAGAATTAAAAAATATCTGATGTGGACACCACATGACTTCCTTGTACACGTATTAAACTATAGATATTTTTTTAATTGCACATATTTGACATTAAATCTTTTATTTTTTGTTCTAATCCATAGCAAACTTAATTTCAAAAAAAATAAAAAAATATATAATATTTAAATTTAGATATATCGTTTATGCAAAAAGCTAATTTAAAAATTCTTAATGTGCTAGACGCAGAATTTAATTCTCTAAAACTTTTATTTGCAGCATTCCTTTCTAAAATTAAAATAATACCATTTTTTTCAAGGAAAACTGTTAGCAGCTTCATGTAATGTGCCACTTCCGGTTAGTCTATTTTAACCAAAATCTATTATGTTATTTCCATTGATATAGTAGTCTTAAATACCAAATTTGGAAAGTTTTAAATTATATTTGAATATAGTTTTTCATGAAAATCTATTATAGGCTTCAAGTAAAGTACCACTTCCGGTAGTTGTATAATGACCAATAAGGGAGGTGCACAACTAGATGTTATAACAGTCCTAAATATAAAGTTTCAATTTTCTACGGCTTACCGTTTTTGAGTTATGCGAGATACAGGGAGGGCCAAAACACCTATTTCCGTTGAAATCTGAGAACCGAAAATTTTCGCGATTACAATACTTCCTTTACTTCGTACAAGGAAGTAAAAACATAAAATATAAGAGGTTGTTAGCGGTAGCTTACTAGTTATGTTTGATTTATGATTATTTAGCATTTGCCGAAAGAATCAATTAAAAATATAATTTCTACCAAATATAAAACTGCTGTGGTACAGACTCCACTATAATCTGTAGTATAATGAGAATTAATTTCCTGTTGCGCAATGCAACAAACAAATAAATCACATCTATATATGCAACACAGCTGCAGTAAGAACTCTTATTTTATTTTATCAAATGTTTCCTTAGCAAAATCTTGAATAACACTTCGTGTTCCACGAACTAAATATGTTATGTTCGTTTTGTGTTGGGCTGAATGTAGGTATTCAGCATTTTAAGAAAAGCTGAGAATGTACTAAGAGTAAATAGAGACGCATTCAAATCTTAAACTAGTGGTAGTAAGTGGCTGCAATTAATTTACGAGAAGTGGACTCATATAAATTAATGAACAATGCTTTCTAACTTAAGTAATTGATGTACATTCAAAGATTAAGAGAGATCAAGGAAATAAAACAGGACATAAATCTTAGTTTACATACTTTAACTTCGAAACTAATAATTCCTGAAAACTTCCATTTCATCCATAGCCAAATTTAAAAGAAGAAGTACGTTTCAGTAAATTTTAAATTTATTGGTTTCTTATTATACCAATTCTAGGTCATCCAAATTGTGTTGCATAAAGATCTTGTTTCAAAAAATAATAACTTTTGTGAATATGACATATCAAAACTATAAATTTGATTTAAAAATATTTTCGTAGTATTTAGTTTCCAAACATTTAAAATGAAAATAAATAAATAGATAAATTTGTCAGCTATATTCAACTCAAATACATGTTCAGTATATTTGAAATTCATCTTAAATTATATTTATATTTAGGGCAGTTTCTACGTAATAACTGACCTCATAAAAACATAATTATTTCCTCTTACATCTATCAGACTTAGTGAAACTATTTTCTGTTCTACCAACCTTCTGCAATAAATTTTAAATAACCCTAAAATTACATCACATCTTTCACACAATTCGTGTAAAACAAAACTGTATTAGCACGATCTCATTACCTACGTGTCATTTTTCAAAGAGTGCTTGTGTCGTGTCCTCGTCCGTTGTCCTCAGGACACTCACAGCTGTAAGTGTCCCACGGCGGAGATGCCCGAACATCGTCGAAAGTGTACGAAGCTCCAAACATCACATATGTGCCAAAAACATACTATTTATTCATGTTACATTGCAAGCATTCTGCTACATTGGCCAACTTATATTACTCTCATCGTAAGAAGAATTTAAAAGTAGGGTTGTGCATTTGACCAGTCAAATATTTTTCGGTCAATTGACCGACTATTTGACCGGTCAATTGACCAAGAAACATTAAATAAAAATCACAATTAACATTGTAATTTATTTATATAGTACTGTTTACTACATCCAATATTACTGAAAATGGAAACCAACAACAAATAATAAACAAAACCACATCAAATTCAAAATAAAGGGGAAAATAAAGTAAAAGACGTAATGAAATGAAATAATATGTATTTATTGTATTTGTAAAGTAAAGTAAGCAAATTCTTCAGAACCCAGAATACCAAACTAGATATATTCATGTAATAATAGTAAGTAGCTATTTCTATTGAACAACAGTCGTGGCGTTTCCATTTAGATTATTTGACCGTATTATTTGGCTGTCAAATATTTTTGGTCAATTGACCACGGCACAACCCTATTTAAAAGTAATGACTGAAATTCACAAGATATTGTTTTCACCTTTGCTACTTAAATATCTGTAAGTGTAAACCAGAAATATTTTTCAAAGTATTGTTCAGTTTTTATTTCTCTATCGTTGATATAAGGTATTGTTGGTTCAAAATAAATATCTCACATCAAAATTGTCAAACAAATATATAGCCGTCATCTCCAGATCTGGAAGACGAACGATACATATTTATTTATCTCATAGAATCGTATATTTTCTGACCAACGAATAATGTGTTTTACGTTGAATAACATGCGGTAGAAACGGTAAAGATAATTTAATCTTGAGGTTCAACTTTTGCTTAACTTGGTTATAGAAGGATAGACGCGGGCAAAAGGAGGACTTTTGGGGTTAAATTGTAATTAGTGGAGGTGATTATCGTTAATTCTACTTGTGGTGTATTAATTTTTAAATGGGTGCGAGAATGGCTACAAATGAGAGAAAGATTTTTAAATATTTATGGAAGCACAATTTAGGTAGTTATTGTTAGATTAAAATTGTTTAAGGTGTGTTTGTTTTTTATTTCATTACCATGCTTGTTTATTTTTAATCTAGTATTTCTTTTGTACTTTACCCATAGAATAATTTAGGATGATTATTAAAAAAACTAAATATTTTTTTAATTATTGTAAATATACAGGTTGTTCATTTTATTTTGTCCACTATTGCTATCTCGAGAACTATAAGACCTACGAGGTCGGTTAAATTAGCAAACTATTTTTATTTTAAAAGACTATTTTAATGAACATAAAAATATTTTTTTCAACCAGTGGTTCACAAACTGTGGCTACCAATTTTGTTATTTTATATGGAACTATATTTTTTTTATTTACTTGTTCGATAGCGAATTTTATTCTAAATTCAGTGATTTAATATTAGTATACCTTAGATAACAATTTTTATTATAAAAATGCATGTTAAGATTTATTTCATTATAGCTAAAATAAGGGCGCCATGGGCGAATCAAGTTGAATATGGATTCAGATTTTAGAGTACTGTGACCGAAACAATAGCACTATTTATTATTGTTTACAAATGTCAGATGCTATTATTTAATTATTATTGTTGTGTGAATACTGAATAAGCTCAAGAAAATAGAAAAACCCTAGATAACAATTTTTATGAGAAAAATGCATGTTTAGATTTATTTCATTATAGCTAAAATAAGGACGCCATGGACGAATATCAACTTTTTCATTATGACTAAAATTATGCATTTTTCTATTTTTTAAGCTTATTCAATATTCACACAACAATATAAAATAAATAAATATATCATCACGCCTTTTACCCATTACTGGGTGTGGCACTCTGCCTAAGCAGATCTCGGTAAGTGATATATTTTGTCGCGTGAAGTGCGGTTACCAGCCGTCAAATCACGGCCCTCAAAGATATTAGTGGAGAGGGAGCCACACAACAATAATAATTCAATAACAGCAACTGACATTTGTAAACAATAATAAATAGTGATTTTGTGTCGGTAACAACACTTTCAAATCTGAATCCAAATTTAACTTGTTTCGTCCATGCCAGAATAATTTTTAACATTATATTACAATTTAGTAAGCTATAATCAAAGAATTTAAAATCTACCCCAGTGGCTCTCCCTCCACTAATATCTTTGGTGGCCGTGATTTGACGGCTGGTAACCGCATTTCACGCGAAGAAATATATCACTTACCGAGATCTGCTT
Source organism: Pterostichus niger (assembly GCA_947425015.1). Lineage (NCBI taxonomy): Eukaryota > Metazoa > Arthropoda > Insecta > Coleoptera > Carabidae > Pterostichus > Pterostichus niger. Next base: position 31,124,766 of record OX380339.1, read on the forward strand.
AGGCAGAGTGCTACACCCAGTAATGGGTAAAAGGCGTGATGATATATTTTATTTATAATCAAAGAATTTAAATTATAAAAACATTATTTCTCTTTTCAAATATTGTATTATAAGTACATAATTTGCACGAAACTTTTTATACACATGTGTGATAAGAAAAAGTGTAAAAATTTCTCGTTTCTAAAAAAATTCATGATTAATAATTATTTTATTTCAAATATATTCTTTTGAATTTCAGTTTAAAACGTCCAAATTTATTTGACAGCATTATCACATGTCACATACTCGTAAATACTTTAATTTTAGTAAAAAAAGAAGTATGTTATTCTCACTTTAGACGACATAAGACTAGTATAATAATATACTATTATTATATGCTGTACGATAAACAATCACTTCACGCGAAGAAATATATGACTTACCGAGGTCTGCTAGGGCAGAGTGCCACACCTAGTAATAGGTAAAAGGCGTGATGATATATTTATTTATCACTAAAAATGATTATATAATTACTCACTTTTTGAACTGTCGTAGATTTTTTTCTATGCTATGTAGATATATTACTTAAAGTATCACAAAAAAAATTGTAAGATGTATTATAAAATTTGAATTTCAGATTTATCTTCAAAGATGAAAATATAAAGAAAAAACTCGAAAAATATTCAAATTTATAGCATAAATTGAGTTCACTAACTCAGAACCATTCATTCTTTATAAATATATCTACAACAATATCATTTCTGATACAAAATATCAAACTTAATATTGTACGTGCATACGTGCTTCACTTATCTTTTTAATAAATTCTAACCTGATGAAATTCTTCGTAATCTCTGCTCTAGAAAAAACCTATATTGATTATATTTGAATGTATTAGGCTAACGTGACGTCATTGATGTGAGTTTTACAACTGAACTAAATATGTTCTCCGGTTCTCGTGTGGAATATAAAACACGAGATGCATGTGCGCTTTACGTGACTGCATAGAAGTCACTTGATTAAAACAATCCTTGAGATTCCTTCAAGGAGGAAGTAATCATACTGAACATTTTGTAAGCAGCAGACATCTAGGATAATTGATGCTTTACTGTTTCCATTTGTAAATCACGTTGTTTGTGCATGGATAATAAAAATTGTCGGAACACCAAGATAAATATTTTACATAATTGTTGTTTGCCATTTTCAAAGACACAAATTAAATATGGTCTATTTAAAGTGAAAAAGTTAATTTAAATATCTACTTTTAGTCACGGAGATATTATTTTTATTATTATTTATTGAAAATGCTCTTTGATCTGGACCTATGCGGTTAGGAAAACTGTTTACGATTTCTAAACAAGCAACAAGAGCATTTCCATTACAAAAATATGAACTAAATTTTCACTTATAATATCATAAGAGCGTTAATTCTTTCCGGAAATTTTTAGGAGTGCATTTCAACAACGTATTAATCGGAATGCACGACAAAAAATTTCCCGGATATGAATTAATGCTCGAATGTAGATTCGGTAAGAAAATCGTAACGACACCGCTACAAAAAGCAAAAATACATAAATTAATATTTAAATTTTATTCGAAATAATCAAGTTGGAATACAAGTATAACTATAGCAACGTAATAAAATTATTGACAACAAAAAACAATTACCTACTGAAAAATTCGAGCAAAATGTCACGTTTTGGTTCCCTGTCATTACAAAATATTACAGCTCATCAAAGTTACAGGGCATAGTAATGTGCATTCTATTCGGCCTTATTTGCAAATGGATGCAGAACATCATAAAAATATAATAGAAAGCATGAGGAATGAAAAAAAACCTGAATCTGGTAGTATCATTTGTTCTACTGCTAACACTTTATCAGATTCTTCTTACAAAGGAAGCATTACTTATAACAATTGTGTTTTTAATTTTAATTAATATGCGTTAGTTACTGCTTTCTTGATTATACTGACTGTTAAAATAAAACTATAATTTCTAAACATTCAATATGACGTTTCACTATATTGTCCAACTGTCAAATTTGACATAAAAATTTCCACTTATTAATTTCACTTAGGTTGGTCTAGGAATGAAAAATTTCCAAGAAAATCTTGACGTTGCTAGGTAACCCGTGCTCGTATAAGTGTTTCTATTGGTCGTTAATTAGTGTCGTACGATTTTCAAAAGAAAAAATAATTTTGAATTATTAATTTTTATGATAAATTGCAGTAACAGAAATTATTTTCTTTCATTAATTTAGTTATTATCCAACATTTTCTCTTATAATTCACGTAAATTAAAGACTAATAAATAACTACCGGTAATAAATTCATGAGTCAAGGAATATTTTTTTACTGATAAAAAGGAATCATATGTTTAATTTTGTTTCATTTCCAAAGCTAATTTAAGCTAATTTTCTACATTTTCAATTTAATTTCTACAGTTAAAAAGCATGCAAAGTTAACTCTGTTTATTAATTTAAATGTAGAATTTCATGTTCTACAACATTTATTTAAGTTCTTTTTTTTCTCTAAAATAATAAGGGAAGCAGAAAATTATAAAAATATGATTTTACATATTAAAGTCTTATATTTCTAACCTCTGCACGAACCTTTAATATAAATAAATATATATCATCACGCTTTTTACCCATTACTGGGTGTGATATATTTCTTCACGTGAAGTGCGGTTACCAGCCGTCAAATCACGCCCCCCAAAGATGTTAGTGGAAGGGGTGCCACAGGGGTAGATTAAATTTGGTGAAAATTGTTTGTCCGCTGTGGGGATCAAACCAGGGTTCTCAAGATCCACAGGCCGACTCGATACCACTGAGCCACCTACTTTAATGACATATATAATATATGATATACTGATTATAGAACAAAAAGATTTTTTTTGAAATTCGCAAAAATTAGGGAATTTCATTCCTAGCGAACATTTTTAGTGTTACTGGTTTAATAGTACATTTCTTTGTTGTTATTGTTAAATGATAAAAATTGAAAAATATTATTTTATAAATAGCTCATTTTCATATATAATATAACAAGTAGTATGAAAATTGCTGAAAATATTTTGACATTAAATATAAGTTGTTATTTCCGTAACAACGAATATATATTTATGTCAAAATATTATCTGTCAATTTTCATACTACGAGTTGAATTCGGCTTGAGAATTTACCAAACAAGAGGTAATTAACAAGAATAGTTAGGTATTTATTTGCACATTATTAATTAGGTATTACAGTGATGAAAATTTTGAATATTAAATGTACACTGAACAAATGTAAAATTGACGTTTATGAAAATATTGAAAATATCATTTATTTTATTCGTAACCAAGGATATTATTAACAGTGGTATTTCCGATATCAATTTCACTACTGATGAATTTCCGACGAAATGTACATTTCATTGGTTCATTTTCAAACAAATTCGTGATCCTATTGGTTGACAGTGACGTGTGGTGAATTCTCATTGGAATATATGCAAAATGAATGTAGTGAAAATATAAATTTTTTATAAAATAAAAATATGAATAATATATTTCGTAAGATGCAGATCAGAAAATCAGATTATTGTATTCATATTACTGATAAAAATGAAATGAAAATTGGAAACATGAATATTATTATATAACCAATAACCCTGTAAATTCAAAAATAATTCACTTTACAAAAAAATCTATATATCAAGTACTCATTTTAAAAAGTAGCAATTTATCTAACTCCCTAGGTCAATCTTCGCCAGAACATACGTAACGTAACGTAAAAATAAAATCGAAGCAACGACTGCCAAACGTAATGATGCTAATGGAAGTATCTTGTACGAGCCGTCAGACATCGCTCCACGCAACAGCTGGCGTAACGCTCACTGCTCAATTCGCATTTCGGCGGTGTAAACACAGCTTCATGTTTTGGTGGAGGAGCCTGCCAGTGCTTATTTACTCTAGCATGATTCTGTTTTCACTCAAATTATAAATACTTGAGGTAGTATAAGTTACACGGCTATGACTGATACCATGACCAAGAGATTTAAATAAATTAATTGAACTATCTATAAGCCAGTGGCGTGACTAGAGCCATAAAATTATCTAAATTTATTTAACAATAAATACAAAATTGTAAATGGCAACATATGTTTTTTATTAACTTTTATTATTAATATTTTTAAATATAATATTCTACAACCGTTAATAGTATAGAGTCAGCTTGTGAATTTGAGGACCCAAGTTTAATTCCCACAGCCGACAAACAATTTCCATCACATTAAAACTACAATATCCCGCATGATGGTCGCACGGGTTGGTGCCTGACTCACGATCGTAAAGTCGTGGGTTCGGGTCCCGCCTGTGATGGCCATTTACAAAGGATATATTCGGCATATAACAATTATAGTTGGTCCGATATATATATAATAAAAAAAAACTACCTTTATGGCTCCTCCACCACTAACATCTGTGGAGGCCGTGATTAGACAACTGGTAACAACACTTCACGCGAAGAAATATATCTCTTACCGAGATTTGCCGCACTCAGTAATGGGTAAAAGGCGGAGTGATATATTTATTTTTTTTAATTGTTAATTTATACATTTATTATGTTTACGTTTTTTAGCAGAACATGCAGTTCATTACTCAGGGATTGTGGTCAATTATATTGACGTTTTGATAACAGCTCAACGACGACCATGAGTAATAATTTATTATTTACAAATACGTCGAGTGACTAAAGTGCTACTATCGCGTCATTTAATCTAAATAATTATTATTTTCGTCACTCTCATCTAGATTTAAAAGTGTAATTTACAGTTCAGTTGACATAGAAAAGGTATCGAACACGCAAATAAATTACAATATTTGCCTAGATCTCGTTTATTCAGATGAATCAATGAACTATCATTTTACGATCGTTAAATGAAAAAAAAAATATATCATCACGATTTTTACCTCTTACTGTGTAGTGCACTCTACCGAAGTAGATCCTGTTAAATTATATATATAATTTTATTTTTAATTAAAAGAAATTCTGCCTCCGGCAAAAATTTGATTCATTATTTGTAACCGACATAATGTTTAATTTTAACATAAAACATTGATTTCCTGCTATCGCCTAGATATTGTTTAATCTAAACTAAGTATTATTAATTTGTTAAGAATTCTATAATTAATACGGCATTTATTTGTACACGAATAGCAAGAGTCGTAATTAATTTATCTTGAGCTATTTTATAAGACAAAAGGCTTCATAATAAAGTATTTTCTTTGTGACTGTACAAACAAAGTCTTTTTAACTTATTTTACCACCCGGAGCACACTTCCTTGCATATAAATAACGGAACTAAATTATCTTAAGATCAAAAGCGATGAAAATGCATGCATTCAATTTCAAGATTTAATTATAATTTTGTTTTATAAACAAAATAGAAAATAACTTCAAATTTAAAACTTTTATGCAGTTATAATTGGATAACACCTAAGATGGATCTAAAACAGAATATGCCATGGACAAGTTCTAAGAAAGACGCCCTTCTTAAGTACCCGTAGTTCACCCTAAAATGCATTTTTTCTACGATTGCTATGAAAAGTTGACAATTACGCTTTTATTTGTTATCGTAAAGTTGACGTTTTCTGTGGAACAATCGAAAATAATTATTTGTGTATTAAGAGCGTAAAGTGATTCTTTGTTACTCGAACACGGTAATTGCAGCGCAAGCCGAAGGCAATAGTTGCAATAGTTGTAAGAGGAACAAAGACACTTTACGATCGTGATATACACATAATTTTTTCTACGATTGCATCTTAAAATTATTTAAAAACGTATACGTACTGAAAATAAATTCGTTCTGTCAACTGGCAATATGACAAGTTTCTGTTTTGTTTGTATCCCTGGCAACTATTGAAATAAGCTCGCATTTATAATCTTTGTCGCGCGTTGTCATTGGAAACGCGCGCATTTAACGTCTTTTCGATTGTTCCACAGAAAATGTCAACTTTACGATTACAAATGAGAGCGCAATTGTCAACTTTTCATAGTAATCGTAGAAAAAAATATTTTTAATTAATTAATCAATAATGTAAATGGTAATCAAATAAATACAAATATATAAATATATAATCACGCCTGTTACCCATTACTGGGTGTGGCACTCCGCCATAGCAGATCTCGGTAAGTGATATATTTCTTCGCGTGAAGTGCATGGTAATCAAATGAAGTTTTATAAATAGCGGTTAAGAAATTGAGATAATAATATATGAGTAACTGTGCTTTATGAAAAAGAAAAAAAACTTTTGATATATACATGCAATATATATCTGCAAAAGTAGCACACATAGAGACAGTGCAATGTTGCATTTTATTTGTAAAAGCGAGAGAAATATAATGTGCATAGTTTCAGTAAAATCAGTGTGATAATATCAGCGACAAACGTTTACGTACGCCTCGGTAATTTAGTGTAATTTCCTGGGGTCATGGAGCTTTGCAAATAAAACACATTACGAACTCTGAACTCATATTAAACATACGCAGATGAAAATCATGATTTGTGCCATAATTACATGCAGTCAAATACGTAGAACACAGCCGTAAAATAATTAACATTGTTCACTTAACAGGTATTTTACTAAAGTAGAATTGCCAAGCCTGGGCCGTACTCAGTGAAGAGACAGAGAAATTAGTACGAGTATTATTAATTGGTATGACGAAATATGTTATGAAATAATAACCAAAAGTTATAATTTTAAACTTGGATTAAATAAATAATATCAAACTGAAGTACACAAGCATAAATATATTACTTACTAAGAAGTACTACAGCAGAGTGCCACTGCCAGTAATGGTTCAAAAGCATGATATATTTATTTTTTGTGAATTTTTGGTTGAACCGGTTCAAAATTTGAAATTTTAAAAATATGTTTCTATATAGTTCAGAGTACGATAAATACACTCGTTCAAACCGAATTTCAATATCTTTCTTAATTTTTAAGTTATATCGATTTTTGACTTTTTTAAAGATTCAACTTTGATAGCCCATATCTCGAAAACTAAAAGGGATATTAAATGCGGTTTGAACGAGTGTATTTCTCGTGCGCTAGTTAACTTATATAAATTTTTTAGCATTTTTGAAAATTTTAAAATTTTCTTCAAAATTTTATTTTCTCAACATATCCAAAAGTTAAAGAGATAATGCAAATCTGTGAACACCAGTGAATTTCTCGCGTGAAAATACATAGGTATTCAAATTTTTACAGCAAAATTCGCACAGATACATTTTTTATTACAAAAAATCCAAAAATGGTCTAAATTCGTAAAAACGCCAAGGGGTACTGCTTAAGAAATTTCAAAAAATAGCTATTTTCGATTTTTTGTAATAAAAAATGTATCCGTCCGAATTTTGCTGTATAAATTTGCATACCTATGTATTTTCACGCGAGGAATTCACTGGTGTTTTCATATTTTCATTATCTCTTCAACTTTTGGATATATTGAGAAAAGAAAAATTTTCAAAAATGGTAAAATTTCGGTATAAGGAAACTAGCGCAAGAGAAATACACTCGTTCAAACCGCATTGCAATATCTCTATTAGTTTTCGAGATATGGGCTCTGAAAGTTGAGTTTAAAAAAAAGTCCAAAATCGATATAACTTAAAAAATTAAAAGAGATATTGAAATGCGGTTTGAACGAGTGTATTTTTCGTGCTCTGAATTATATAGAAACATAATTTTAAAAAATTAGATTTTTGAACCGGTTCAACCAAAAATTCAGAAAAAATTAATATGCTTTCTCCCATTCTGGCAGTGGCACTCTATCGTTGTAGATTTCAGTAAGTAATATATTTATGCTTGTGAATTGCAGTTACCAGCCGTCAAATACATGATATTATTTTTTAATATTTATATAAGTAATTATTATTAAATAAATGATTTGAGTTATTTATATTGATGTTGAGTACAGTTCATTTATTTTATTTGTTGTTGTTTCTAATCTACTAAATATTTTAAGAATAGATAATAAATACAAAATAACGTGCAAATTCGTCTAAAACTTAAATGTCTGTGAAATTCGTATCATCTGGGTTAGATATTTCAGAAGGCGAAGATAATACTTCGAATATTTGAATACACAATAACAGCATTTAAAAAAAAATACAATCCCTAATAAATAGACCCTCTGCCAAGAACAGTAACACGGCAAGTTGCTGGGTTTAGCGGGTGCATAAGATTTATACGAAAATTGTATTTACTTTTTCGTAATTTATTATATTTTTTATTGTTTTGTTCTCATTTGATGTTTATGTTTTTGTTGGGTGTATTTATCGTATTCACTTATACAGTCATTAGGTTTATATTTAACTATCACTAGTACACTGCACTTCTTACATACAGGGTGTTTCTATACCTCTGCACGAAACTTTAATGACATACATAATTTGATATACTGATTATAGAACAAAAGGCTTTTTTTGAAATTCGCAAAAATTAGGGTATTTCATTCCTAGCGAACAGTTTTAGTGGCACTGGTTTAATAGTACATTTAATTATTTATAATTATGTTACTAATGAAATAAAATTAGTTATTATGCAGGTACCTAATGCAATGCCTTATTTTTATTTTTATTTGAGTACCTAGTCCGATTTCGTATACGGTATTGAAAGGGTAAGTTGTTGTGGGAGAAATTTGAGAAAATTGTATCAAATTATATATGTCATTTAAGTTTCGTGCAGAGGTATATAAACACCCTGATGTATGGTAGGTTTTTTCTTGTATTCATGTAAGTTCGATCCGTAGTCTAATTAAGGTATTTGATGATATCTGTTTAACTAATTTTGTAATTAGACACAAATATTTATATTATTTAATAAAATAAAATTAATATTTGCTTACGTAAATATTTAATTTTTTTAAATATCCGGTATTCGACCTAATAGTAAATAAGTGGTCGGATAGGCTGGATATCCGGTACATCTCTAATTAAAATATCTAAAACTATGAAGCATTAAAAATGTTATCGATTCTAAAATATCTTTATGGAAAAAGCAATCATGGTAGTGGGCCATTTTGAAGATCGATCAAGTGTTAGAGTGAATTTTAAACAAATGTAGGTCATTCCACATGCATTTGTAACAGGAACAGGAACAGGATGGATACAGGATAACGTGTACGAATAACGGCAACGGGAAGAGTGCAGTGAAATGCGGTGTATTAAAGTTATTGCAAATGTTGAAACGTGCTTCGTTCCGCATATACGAAATGTTGCAATTTATTCTATACTCTGAATTCAGTGAATACTGACTTCTGACATCTAACGCTACAGAATTGATTCATCCGTTGATGCGACTGCCAAATGGATATTCTTCAAGTAATTGCTCTACGTGTAACTCTGACGTATATATATCGGGTGGAACATCATACCTGTGTACATAGGCGATTAACATGAAAAAACAGTTTTTCCGTGCGCATTGCTGTCCAAAATATTTTAGCCAAAAATGCTTCAAATAAATGTTGTAGAGCATAAAATTCTGCATCTAAATCAATAAACAGAATTACATTTACGTGCGTTGTAACGACAGAAATTAAATAAAAAAATATTAAAAATTACGTTCAAAATATCAAATAGCCATGGAAGTGAAACAAAAATAGATAAATGCTTGACGTTTTTCTGTCTATTTGATATTTTACCTCCGACAAATTAATCATTCAATAAAATTCATACAAAAAAGTGAAACAAAAATAGATAGATGCTTGATGTTTGACAGATCTCCTGATTTAACACCTAGCGATTTTTTTATGGGGTCATCTTAAATGTAAAATTTATAAACAACGCCAACCAAATATTAATTCTTTGAGAGAAGCTATCGTGGATAAGTGCGCTTTAATCACAAATAGGCAGCTCGCTTATGTACGACATTCCTTCTACAATAGACTTTGTTATTGCTTGGCTGAAAATGGAGGTTTATTTGAATATTTATTGTAATAATAAATTGTAGTGATTATTTTAATGAGAGAATTATTCTTTGATATTTGAATTATAATTAAGTTATAATTTTTACATGACCAACCCTATAAGAAATAAACGTTTCATTGAAATGTACAATTGTTTATTTATTATTAAATTGTAATCATAGGTATGGAGTTTTTTGTATGAATTTTATTGAATGATTAATTTGTCGGGGGTAAAATATCAAATAAACAGAAAAACGTCAAGCATTTATCTATTTTTGTTTCACTTCCATGGCTATTTGATATTTTGAACGTAATTTTTAATTTTTTTTTATTTAATTTCTGTCGTTACAACGCATGTAAATGTAATTCTGTTTATTGATTTAGATGCAGAATTTTATGCTCTACAACATTTATTTGAAGCATTTTTGCCTAAAATAATTTGGGGAGCAATGCGCACGGAAAAACTGTTTTTTCATGTTAATCGCTTATGTACACAGGTATGATGTTCCACCCGGTATAGTTTCACAAGCACTAACCTTAGAACATTTGGATCAACACAGCAAATAATGGGATAGGTGACTCAGTGGTATCCGGTCGACCTGTGAAATTGAGAACCTGGATTTGATTACCACAGGCGACAAACAATTTTCACCACATTAAAACTACCCCTGTGGCTCCCCCTCCACTAATATCATTGGGGACCGTGATTTGACGACTGGTAACCGCACTTCACGCGAAGAAATCATTTACCGAGATTTGCTTCGGCTGAGTACCACACCCAATAATGAGTGAAAGGCGTGATGATATACTTATTTATCTATTTGAATAAAAAAATTAACAAAAATCATTCAATCACGAAATAACATCAAAATTGATATGAAATTTTGACTTTTGCAACGACTAGTTTGTTAAATAAAAAACGCAATTACGACTTTGTTACTATGACGATGCTTTTTGATATATTTGTGGATACATGATTTAATTTGTTTTTTTTTTTTGTTATTTCGTTCATTCTAAATTATACGACGCCGTCATGCGTATATGTGATTATCAGCATGTGGTAATCAAAGAAAATTCGTAAATATGATTGGTTGATTTTATATAATCGATGGAATAGTGGTATATATTATATTACTACCTAATGTATACAGGGTGTTTCACAACTTAGAACAAAAAATTAAAAGGTATATTCTGTACGACGTGCTGATGATGAAACAAAAAGAATTTTTTTTTTAAATTCGAAAAATTAAGGGTTGTTAACCTAAAACATTTTTTGTAGTACTGCACTGGATTCGCTTTCCTATTAAACACAAACAATGAAGTAGGTATCAACTACGAAAAATAATTCAATTATTAGCAGTTATTTGTAATAGAATTTTATTTAATTAATAACTTTAACATAATCATCCACCCAGTGGCAGTGGCAACGAACAATTTTGGACTGGAAAACATGGAAAATAGTTTTGCGATTTAAAAAAAAATTCATTTTGTTTTATGATCAGCACGTCGTACAGAATATACCCGTTAATTTTTTGCTCTAAGTTGTGAAACACCCTGTATATTTATAAACCATTTTTAAACTCAAGTTAAAATTGGACTCATCCACTGTAAAATATTTGCATTGCTAAAAAACTGTACAAAAAAGTTTGTTTTGACATGGAATTGCTGATATATTATGCATTGAAATAAATGTATCCTGCCACATTTTATCTTAAGAGATAAATGTAATGCTTCATTTACTTTTATCACTTTCATTCACGCATCAGAAAAACCATTAAATCCGTCCCTGCACAATACTTTACATCCGATCCCTCGAATCCCACTCACAGATAAACAAACATGATTTACATTGTCAAAATTGCGCTGATGGAAAAGGACTTTTACCGTTTCGCCGTCTCATAGATTAAACTTGATATGTTTAACACATACAATCCTATCAAAATTGAACTTTATTCGAAGGGAACATAAAGACGAAATTGAAAGATTGCAATGCTCTTTATGGCTTCCGTGAGTTAATGAAAAGCGCGGTAAATTCAAAATTTCGATAAGTGAGTTACCAGTTAGTTGATTTTGTCACCGCTGTTGTCCAACAGCGCTTGTGTGATTTCAAGTAATTAAGAGCAGTAAATAGTTTTCAGCGATTCAGTTGTTACTCGGACAGTTTGCGGCTGAAAAATGAGATGAACTACATCGAGTGAAACAGTAAATAGTGGCGAGTTAGTTTGAAAACTTTCCACGGGTTTTGTAAACGTTAAATGTTGGATACTTTTTCTCCCTCTAGGGGGTAAACTGAACTGCTTTGAAATTGAATTTTAAATTTGTTAGAATATTTTTAAATACATTATGGAATTGTTGCAACGTTTATGTACTACAAACAGGAAAATGTTAATTAATTAAAACTGTAGTATCAGAATAATTAAAAGCTGTATCAACAGTTTTGCTTTGCGGAAAAACGAACATTTTTTTTAGTTATTTTTTGAGGCAAGCTATTAAATGCGTACAAGCAGAAACAATAAAAATGTTTACTTCGCTCTTTGCAAATGTAAACCCTGCAAATTTAAGTAATTATAATAATTAAAATTACATTTTTTCTAAGAACACATAACCTTACAAATAAGTAACATAATTTATTCTATTTTGCATTTTATCATATGTGTAAACAATTTGTCCAGGAAAAATTATATTAATTACTTGTTAGTAAACAAAACAGTTACATTTAATATGTAAAGTGCCACAACCAAATTTCTAAGTACTTAATAAATAAATAATACATTAGATATATTTTTAAAATATACTTGTCGATTCTGTAAATAACAACGTAAACAAAACAATAACTTCAAAACTAGCTGTCTGTTAGATAAAGACTGAAGACATTATTATGAGGCAGAATTTTGAATAGACAAAGTGAGGGTTAAAAAATATCACAATGCTTTGACATCAAATATCTTAATATAAATATAAATAAATATATCATCACGCCTTTTACCCATTACTGGGTGTGGCACTCTGCCGAAGCAGATATTGATTCGCGTGAAGTGCGGTTACCAGTCGTCAAATCACAGCCCCCAAAGATGTTAGTGGAGGGGGAGCCACAGAGCTAGATTTAATTTGGTGAAAATTATCGCCTGTGGGGATCGAACTGGGGTTCTCAAGATCCACAGGCCGACTCGATACCACTGAGCCACCTACCCCATATACAGGATGAGTCTGGGAAGACGCCCCCCCCCCTTTAACTTTTTTATTATGAGTAATAGAAAAAAATGGTTCATATGAAAGTTTTATTATTTTAAATATACTATTTGATGGCAGATGTAGATATTTTTTATAAAGTCAGGTTTATAAGATACGACTATCAACTTTTATTTTTTAAATATCAACCTATAATTATTTTACTAAAATAAAAACTGCCATTTTTTTCTCTTTTCAACGGTGTATTAGTTTTTATTAATGTATCTGAAAAAATTCAAGAAAAATAAGAAAATTGAGAAATACTAGAAATAATTTTTATACAAATATTAGGTGGCTATGTGAAAATAAACAAAATTTTCAAAATAACCGAACCGAAAACTGTTCCGAACCCATGTTTTTTGTGAACAAGAACCCAATTTCGAACCATTGTTAATTTTTGTCGACCTGATCCCGAACCGGAAGTGAACCCACAATTTTCGGGTTCAAAAACACGGGTCCGCTGAACAAACGTTTATTAATATTTATGTGTTATATAACAGCAGGTAATTAAATAAGATTGTAGTTTTGGATTGAAATAATTACCTGTAACAAAACATAAATATTTATTTTAGTTTTAAAGTTAAATTTTTATGAAAGAAAAATTCGGATGACGCCTGGATTCGAACTAGGGACCCTCCGCTTGCCGGGCAGAGATGTTAACCGCTACACCACGTCACCTGTGTCCGACGTATGGCATCAACCGAATTCTTCTGTCATAGTGTCTAACGTAGCATCGATCCCAAAGACTCCTATATCTATGATAGGCATTGACAACGGGTTTCGTCTACAGCGACACAGTTCTGATTTATAGGGAATCATTCCACGAACTAATTGCTACGTTAGACACTATGAAAGAAGAATTCGGTTGAAGCCATACGTCGGACACAGGTGACGTGGTGTAGCGGTTAACATCTCTGCCCGGCAAGCGGAGGGTCCCTGGTTCGAATCCAGGCGTCATCCGAATTTTTCTTTCATAAAAATTTAACTTTAAAATTATCTTCATTACTGTACGTTCAGTCGAAGTCATATGTTAAACATTTATTTTAGTATTTTTATTACATTGTTACATTTCTTATGTTTGGTAATGTGGCAAATCTGTTTGTTCGTTAGTAATAATTCGAAACATTAGTTTAGTTGGCTACTAGTAGCACAGTTAATTATAGATCGCTACTTATTTACAATATATACAGAATTTCTGATTTCTGCATTATATTCAAACACTTTTAAAACATATCCTATATGTTTCAAGTGCATACGAAAAAATAGCATTAAAATGGAATGGAAATAAAAACTTTTTACAAATTTACGAATGCGTATCAAAACTGATAATAGCATAAGACATGTATCTTTATTTGATGGAAGGTGAATATAACAAAATAGAGATACTTGAAAGGAAGGAAGGAATCTAAGAAACCAGATTCCACACAATATATAGTTCAATAAATCAGTAAAGGATCAAAACATAGTCTAGTAAACAGCAAAGTATCAATATCTCTTAGGTATCGTCTCAAAAAGATCTGCTCTAATATGCAAAAGTAACACAGGACACAAACACGAACCAATGACAAAGGAAAACGAAAATCTTTCAGAAATGTAGATTAGGCGATCACAAAGCCCACGACGTTGCTACGGGCTACCACATACTGAGATGTTCTCACAACACGGAAAAATATCGTGAAATTTCAGTGGCGTCGATAGAAATAATCATATTTTGCGCCTTCGACAATCATTGCAAATAGAAACAGTTTTTCATGTTATATTCGTAGAAGCAAACATGTATTTATTGATGTTTATGTTTTCCAATTTTTTTTTTGCTTTGTTTTTCCGCACCTAAACAATGTGCTATTTCAAACAAAAAACATGTTTTTAAAACATTTGCTTATCGTTCATCTTATATTTCATATTGTTTTTTCAAACATATGTCTGTGGCTTATTAAATTTGTTATATTGTTCCCCTTTTGTATAAAGGTATCTAATTGAAAATTTACTTAAGTAAAATTAACTTATTTGACATCATTATTATATATATAAATTTATCATATTTTGTTTAATCGGAACTGGCATAAACATTCTAATTTTAAATGGAACATTCTGTATTTTTTTAATTTTTAGACATTTATCTATTGTTATAATAAAAAATAAATAAATATATCACACGTTTTTTATCCATTACTGGGTGTGGCACGTATTGAAACTAAATTCGTTCTGTCAATTGTCAATATGACAAGTTTCTGTTTTGTTTGTATCCCTGGTAACTATTGAAATAAGCGCGCATTTAATATCTTTTTCGCGCGTTGCCAGTAGAAACGCGTGACAAATATATTTTTCGATTGTTCCACAGAAAATGTCAACTTGACGATGACAAAAGAAAGCGTAATTATCATCTTTTCATTGCAATCGTAGAAAAAAAATCTTTCTGTTTCATAATCAGTACATTGAGTACTATATGGGGTTCAAATAAGTGACATAAGTTGTGAAACACCCTGTATATGTAAGCAAAACGCATGAAAATGACTAAAACATCAAGATTATTTTGGCCAAAGAATACGTAAATTGTAAAATTGTATAAAATACGTATAAAATAGAAAAACTGGTCATTAACATATCGATTGATAACAGATAATAATTAAATTAAAGAATAGTAGAGATTGATTTATTTTAAACATGTAAATAGGACATTGTACCTAACGCTATTCAAACAAATACTATATGAACTGTAACAGATTCATTATTCATAGATTTACTTCTAGCTGCCAAAAAAAAGAATAAAAAAGGCCTTATTTTTAGTTCACATTTCCGTAATGGCGATTTTTCACCTGTCGACGCCAATGACAAACAGGTAAATCACACAAAGCACAAAGCTAGAAAGAGATAGACACATATGCAGCGTTGGTCAGCAAACGGAAATAACTGAATAAATAAAATGGCGTCAGGTCAGTTGCGATATAGAAGTTCCGATAACCGTTTCCGACCGCACAGAGATACGTAATGATTCATGATAAAATGGCGACTAACTAATTCCTTTACTTTCACATTCATCCACTCACTAATCACGAAAAAACCTTCATCTATTCTGTGTTCGTGACACTCTAGTATTAATTATCTGTCACTGTAGTGTTTAATTATAGTTTATCTGACACGTAAGAGCCCTATGGAAATTCTGCACTCTTTTAGAAGCTTCTCTACAAATTAAAAATAACCAGAAAACATATGCAATGATTAATTCATAAGAACAGATATAAAGAGTTCTCATGATTACTTTAGACAACCTCTAAGCTAAATACCAGTGTTGAATTCGACCTAGAACTACAGAAGCTTTTATTTATAAAAGTAATAAAATATACACAACTATAAATTATGAAGTAGGTGACTTACAAGTAACACTACCCAACTGTCACTCACTTATTTAAATGAAACTTGGCACACTAACAGAACTCTAAAAAATATTAAACTCCTATTTTTTTCTTCCGGATGTTGCTTTTTAAGGGTACAAACCACTCCTGAAAAGTGGTAAAAGCAAGAATCACCCTAAATGAAATTAAATAATATCAAAATATTACGCGTTCAACATTGGTTACCCAGGGGTAACCTCGAAAATAGATTCAGCGACCCCAAAAACCACAAAGTAACTATTTTTGAACCTAAAACACTAAAACAGTTGAATATCGTAATTTCATCCCCACATCCTTTTTTAACCCCTTATAAAAGTGCATATGATTAAAATGACTCCGAAAATAGATATCACCATAAATGAAATTAAATAATACCAAAATATTACGCGTTCAGCTTCGAAAATAGATTCAGCAACCCCAAAAACCCCAAAGCAACTAGTTTTGAACCTAAAACACTAAAACAGTTGAATATCGTAATTTCATCCCTACATTCTTTTACCCCTTAAAAAAGTGCATATGATCAAAATGACTCCGAAAATAGATTTTGACGATCTCAAAAACCCTTGAGTAACCAATGTTGAACGCGTAATATTTTGGTATTATTTAATTTCATTTATGGCGGTTCTTGCTTGTACCACCTTTCAGGGATAATTTGTACCCCTAAAAAGCAACTTCCGGAAAAAATAAGGGTTCAATATTTTTTAGAGTTCTATTAGTGTGCCAAGTTTCATTTAAATCGGTGAGTGACAGTTGGGTAGTGTTTCTTGTAACTGTGCATAACCTATAATTTTATTTTTAATATTTTAGAAATAACTATCAAACCAGTGGTACTAAATATATTTTCTTCAGATAAACCACATTTCATTTTGCGTATTTTTGTTTTATGTGTTATTAATTATTATTAATGCCTTTAGTTTTGTTTTTCCGAAGTATAAAACACCCTAAGTGATATTATCAAATTATTTTGAACATTTAGCATTGTATTTTGGAAATAATTCTACAAATCAAAGTTACAGGAAATAATTTCCAAACTTTTAATTAGATATATGTTTCATTTCTTTTAATGCGAAATTATAATTAAATCTATTTTATAATTTGAGATAATATGATTTGAAACATTATTTGATGCAGTTTTGTTTGTGACAGTTGAATTATAAACTATTCAAAATTAACATAAATATATTAATTGAAGCAATGAGATTTAACATGAATTTCAGTAATAGTTATGTCTGTAATCGGCCCAAAATTATTATATTCTATGACGCACATATCTATATACAGGGCAAATTTAATGTAGGTGGATTTAAATTATGAGCTATTATTCTAGCAGAGGAAAATGAGAAATGTAAATGACCGAAGGTTTGCATAATAAATATCTTAGTTACCGCTACAGGTTGGTTGAGAAAACTGTTTTTATTTTACAAAACTAAACAGTTGTGCTTAATAATTCACCCCGTAGAAGTTGTAGTAGTGTAGCTAAGATACGAACAGTGAAATTTGTTAGACTAATAAATTTGTGGTCTAGTCGCTCTGGTCTAGAATAGATGCTAATGTTGCTTTTGTTTATTTACCAACAACAGATGATCAGCAGAAAGAGAGTCATGGAAAAACAAAATGAAAAGATTCTACAGCTTAAATCAGTGGTTTCCAAACTCTGAACGCGGCATAAAATTAGATCGCGATAAATGGATCGTCTTTTATTTTAGGATAGTGCCGGATTTAAGGCAAATTTTACACCGTACCCAAATCTATAATTAGATGAAAATATACAAAAGGATTATTTTAAAGGATGCTTAGTTAATTTTATCCAAATATTAAAATATAATTTAAATTGCTTTTGTGTCTTCCAGCTACTATATGCTCTGATGAGCCCATATTTTCGATATTCAGATTCAAGAAAATGTATTTATGTTCTATAATGACAGAGGACAGCTTGCTTGGTCAAACTATATTATACAGGGTATCCAAAAAGTCAGGAAACACTTAAATATCGCGAGAACGAAGCATTCGATGAAAAAGTTACAAAACACGTATTTTTTTATTTTTCTAAAACTATTCTGGCATGATATGAAAACAAACCCTCCCTTCAACCTTTGATAGGCGGGGTGGTGGTGAGTTTCAAAAACTTAAATGAAAACCCCCATTTTTTATTGCACTATTAATAAAATAGTTTTATCGCACTTGTCTTTTAGGAAACTTGGACGCGTGCGAAAAAACATTTCTTATAAAGCTCGTTTTTTAATATACTACATTTTTTTAATAAACTAAATTTTATATTAGGATATTTTATACAATTTATTGAACTGTCGATTAATATGAAAGTATATTATTTTTTATTTACAAATTTAAATCACAATAATTTTATTTTTTGCGTTGACAATATTAAATAATTATTTGACAATTACCTATCTGACTAATGTCAATTAAACAAAATTTACAATAGCTTTATTTTTATTATAATGACAGGATTGTTTAAAAGGCATATCCATAATTAGTACAATTTTTCTTAATATAAAACTAAATAAAGTACCTACTGTTAAGTAACTAGAAGCGATTTTAAAATGGAAATGCAATGTAAAGAGCAATAAAACGACAATAAATATTAATAAAGTTCATGTACGTTTAAAGTAAATTGAATTAAAAAATAAAAGTACAAAATCGCTTGGCATTCAGCTCCGTTAAATAAAATGTCAACGTCCTGCTGAACCTAAATGCAGTGGAAAATCTCTCGTATCAAGCAGAAATCAATTTAAAACCCATTTAATTCCTCGACCGTACGCGGACAGAATTTTACCAACAAAGTACAACAAAGCATATCTCGTTCATTTAGAAACATGCTTAAATGTATTTTAATAATCGTTTTAAACCAACAACATGTGATCACTGAAACTCGGGTCGTTTGTTCCGATAAAGCACAAAACGAAGAGAAGCATTTTATGGAGAAATCAATTACTTCTTCTCTTTAAACGGGAAAACCTACCGAGGAGACGATAATCGTTACATAAAGGGTAAAGATTTTATTAGATTTTATAAGATCATACCAATATTAGAATATTCAACTACTTGAAACAAAGGTACACTTTTAGTTGGTTTCCGTAAGCTTACATTGCTCTCACTTGTATTTCTTTGTTTTTTCTTTAATCCTATGTTTTCTAGTAGAGTTTTTTTTATTAATTTATATAAAACATAGTTCTGTGTTGTCTTTAGTTACAGTTTTGGTAGTTTATCGTTTATCTTTTTCAAGTACAAATTTAAGTATATAGGTCACAGGTTTTTCTTTATAGAAATTAGTTCTTTTAGTACAATATTAGTTAAGTATTATTTTTTTACCTTATTTATTGTAAATATTAGTTCTATTATCATTCATTTTTATTTATTTTCAAGTACTTAGTTTTAATAACAACAAAGACAAAATTAATTGTCATCCATACACTCGGTGAAACTAGGTTTAATAAAATATAAACTAAACACTTGGCTAAGTTAAGCTAAGTTAAGCTAAGATAAGAGCGAAACGCGTCTATGGTTACTAACTGTGCTGGCCAGCCTCTGACGATGCCCTCATAAGGTAACATGGACGCTGAATTTTGTGAGACTTAGCCAAGTGTTTAGTTTATATTTTATTAAACCTAGATTCACCAAGTGTATGGATGACAATTAATTTTGTCTTTGTTGTTATTTAAATTGCTGCGTAACCTTTCCTTTTTTCGGTAGAGGGCATTGCCTGTTCGATAGAACTTCTCATGTCATCTTACTGTTTTTTAGAGATCTTATTCTCTGCTGGCACAGTCCTTCGTCACCAGCTTCTTCACGTGAGTTTTGTTCTAGGTGAAGAAGTGAGTTATACCATACTGATGAGCTCTAATAAGAGCGAATCGCGTCTATGGTTACTAACTGTGCGGGCCAGCCTCTGACGATGCCCTCATAAGGTGACTTGGAGGCTGAATTTTGTGAGACTTAGCCAAGTGTTTAGTTTATATTTTATTTTACTTAGTTTTAAGTTAGTAGCAAAGTGTAATTTGTTTGTAATTTCAACTATCGTCACTATGAGTGCATTCTTATATTAAAATCACAATAGTTCTAGTTTCTGTAATTTAAAAAAGCAACAGCAATTGGGAAAGCAACTCAACTACTAGTAAGCCAGCTCTAAACTTGAACTGCATTTTGGAAAGAAGCAACAAAGTGTGGTTGAAAATGTCACCCAACACTGATTTTACTTTGAAATTGTGGAGTCCTCTGGACGTTAAACTTTTTTGTGTATCGTGGTGTCGGCTGATTTGCATTGCACTATGTCTTTCATTTAAGGTATAAGCAGGTCAGTCCAGCTCTGGCCAGAAACTGGGCGGAGTGTAGTGTATTGTCTTTATGTCTAGGGTGCATGGTCCGGCCTGGCGATTCTGTTCGGATATTGAATCATTATTATTCAATACTTAGCAGAATGTAAATATACCAGGATTGGCCCTAGGGCCCGCCATGTATCTCTAACAGAACAGAACACAACAATAGTTCTACTTTCTGTTTCATTGTAAGATTGTCAAACGACTTGACAATTACGTCAATGAAATAGTTTGTGGTAAAGCACAATTATGAGAATTATTCCTCGATCACAAGGTTTTGTAATTCCGGGTTCGATTCCTACAGCCAACAAACAATTTTCACTTTCATCACATTAAAATACTAATATCTTTGATTATATGACTGGTAACTGCACATCACATGCATAAATATATCGTTTAACAAGATCTGCTAGGGTCCAGTGCGACATCCAGTAATGGGTAAAAGGCGTGATGATATATATTCTTTATTTGAAGTCGATAATTATATTTATAAATATATAAAGGGCAAAGGCATGATGATATATTATTTGTTTCAATTTTATTTTATAATATGCATGAACGTGGTAGTGTTACATCATATTCTGAAATTTTTAATAATACAGAAATTTTAATTAATTAGAATTTTTAATTTATTATCTATACACACGTTGCTCATTATTATTTTAGTTATTCTGTTTGAAATTTCGAATCAATAAACAATTATTATAAATTTTAATAGCGAGGAAATTGTAACAATGTAATTTTTTATATTTAATTACTGATCTTTAATAAATATTACTAATTCAAATACAAATAATTATAAACGGAGTAGATAAAATAATATATTAATTTTCATAATTTTATATTTTCCCCTCCAGAAATAAACCGACAAAAATTGTATTTTCCTTTCTCATTTATATCAGTCCAGATAAAACCACGTGACTAACTGAAATGAATAAACTAGGAAGATTACTTTAAGCTGTGTCTCAATCAGTAAATCTAGTAACGGAGATAACGTAAGCGGAGTAAATTAATCAAATAGGATAAGTGATATGTTTCAGTAAGTGTGAGTTAGATATAAATCAATTAGCAAATGGAATAGGCCTTATGTTACTAGTTTATTCAGTTCCTTTTATTATGATTTGTTCGAAACTCTCGCTTGTAATACGAGCACACTAACCATTGTGTCAAAATAGTCTATAATATGATTGAAATTAATGAGATTTGTGAAAAAATTATGATTATTTTTACAAGCTGTTCTTATATGTTGGGAAGACAATATATCAGTTCTCAATATTACATTTTTAGTGCCACTGGTCGATACTAGAAACAATTATTTATCTGATTTTATTTAATTATAGTATATATATATATATATATATATATATATATATATATATAATTTAATTATGTTTACTTAAAATAAACCACCCTTAATTTTATGAATTATTACAAAATTGTTCTAATATAAAATGAATATATCATAGCTACTGGGCGTCGCATTCAGCTGTAGCAGATCCCAGCAAGTGATAAATATTTCGTCGCGTGAAGTGCGGTTACCAGTTGTCAAGTCACGGCCTCCAAAAATGTTAGTGGCGGGGAAATTCCAGGGGTTATTTTAATGTGATGAAAATTGTTTGTTGGCTGTGAGAATCGAACCTGGGTTTTCAAATTACGCAGACAGACTCGATACCACTGAGCCACCTACCCCATATTTGTCTTTATATGTTAAAATTAAAAATACCGTATATATTATACTAGACACGAAATTAAAATGCCCGTAATTTTTAAATCGATAAATTACCTAGGTATTTATAGTATACGAGAATAAATATTTAAAATTAGTAGAAGGGATATGTGACGTCACTCTGACGTCTAAATAAAGATAAAAAGTTTTTTACTCATAACTAACTTCAAATTATAATCACGTGATATGTGTCATCCAATAGTTTCAACACTTGAGAGAGAAGCAACATTACAAAAAAAGAATAAGAACAATGACAGAAGATTTACAATATGGTCAGCCATTTCTACGTCACGTCAAATGTATAATTTATTTTGCAATTTGAAATACAGTAAAATAATAAGATTATATGAGGTTTTTATTATAATTATGAGAAAATATAATACTTATGGTGCTATTCTGGAATTTTCTATAACGCTACAGTTAGATGTTTCGAGTGTTTACCTGCAATTGTGTGGAGACCATCTTCAGAAACAAGCGCAGTGTACAGGAGCGAATGGATGAATGTTTGTTGTGTGTTGATGGATTTTGATTGTGAGAAAAGAAAGAGTTTGTATGGAGGAAGTGTTAATGTGGTCGAATCGAGTATCGTGTGTCAGGATGAGAATGTTGACGGGTTCGTGCTACCCCATTTTATGGGATATAGCGTGATGTTATGTATGTATGTATGTATGCTACAGTTCTGTAAATTTGAACAAAAGCGCATAGATTTTTATTGACAAATACATTTAATGCTATTTGACAGTTAAATATGATGCGCTTTTGTTCAGATTTACAGATCTGTAGCATTATAGAAAATTACAGAATAGCACCATAAATTCACTTATTTTATAATTTCTTTCTTTACACTCGACTATGCAGGAACTTAAGTACAGTATCCGGACTCACCGAACCGAGTGTAGTAGTTCATATAACATTTATTTTGAGTGAGATTCGAACTCGGGATCTCCGGATTAGAATACCATAAAGCTATCCACACTATCGTGCTACCGGAAATCCATCATGGCATATTACGGAATAATATAAATTCAAAGTGAAATTGCCAACAAAATTATATTATAAAATGCACCCTCACGCAGAACTAAACTTCCCTAGACATAATTTAAGAAAACCTTCGCTATAAAGGAGGAAAATGCAGCACAGTGAGAAAATTGTGAGGAATGTTATGACGCCATTCGGCTAGTTGTGTTCCTGGAACCGACTGGCATTGATTGAAAAATTCATGAATTGCAAGTGTTCGTTTAAAATTCTGTTGCTGCTTTATGCGAGGTACTTGCAACTTTGTTGCCTTCCAAACATGGCACTGAATAATAGAAATATGTTACTAGTTGCTCAAACTCGTGCAATCCAGGAGAAAATGAATGATTTCTTTGAGAAATACTGCATTCTCTTTTATTTAAACTAAGGCTTCATAAAATCTATTCAATCGTTTATAGCAACATTTTAAATCTTTCTTAAATATTAATCAAAAAGGAATATTAGTACTGGTTGAATATGGTCTATTATTCAACTAAACTCAGTTGTTTTTTGTTATAAATATAAAATAAATAAATAAATAAATATATCATAACGCCTTTTACCCATTACTGGGTGTGGCACACTGCTATAGCAGATCTCAGTAAGTGACATATATAAATATATAAAATATTTTAATAAAATAAATAAATATATCAATACACGTTGCACCCATTACTGGGTGTGGCACACTGCTATAACAGATCTCGGTAAGTGGCATATATAAATATATATAATATATAAATAAAATAAATAAATATTTCAATACACGTTGTACCCATTACTGGGTGTGGCACACTGCTATAACAGATTTCGGTAACTGATATATTTCTTCGCGTGAAGTGCGGTTACCAGCCGTCAAATCACGGTCCCCAAAAATGTTAGTGCAGGGAGAGCTACAGGGATAGATTTTAAATTGGTGAAAATTGTTGGTCGGCTGTGGGGATCGAACCAGGGTTCTCAAGATCCACATTCCGACTCGATACCATTGAGCCACCTACCCCATTCTTTGTTAGAATGCTTTAAATTTTATTTCATTACACTAACATGTATCTTTGTCAAAAAAATTGAAAATAATAAATAACAACACATAAATATAAACAAGTTCCTTGTAATTATAAACAAACTACTTGAGTATGTTTTATTATTTTCTATTTTCCTGACAAAGACCACATTGAATGTAACGAAACATCGAATAAGATAAAATTTACAGAACTTTCATTAAAAATTGTATTAATTATTAAAATATATGAGTTCTGCAAATGTTTCTAAATGAAAACTATTTTGTGCACTTTTACAAAAGACTTAAAATAATAAATAATTCAAAAGACAGATAATCCTTGAGAACCTTTGAAGATATTTCTTTGTATATGGTAGTTTGAAATAATTTCTATTCTGTTTGAAAAAGCATGTTATTATAGATCAAAGAATAAAGTTTGTTTTGCTACATTTTGAGAAAATACTAGTGTCATGTTAGATATGAAAATTATCTTGGCAATATTTTATGAATATTTTGCCAGCATATTATCAACACTCATTTTAACGTAAGACAGGCATAAAATTTTAATTGACGTCAGTAATTAAATCATTAATCGGGGCGAGAAAATTATGAGTGTATAATGAATTACATGCTAAACTGGTTAGACATTGGAAAATGTTACATTTTACGAACAACAACAAATTTGTAATTCAATATTACTTGTAATAAATCATTTTCAGTGTATATATTATTAACATTGTACGAAGTTTAGAAATATTTACAGATAAATTCCCGTAAATAAAAATCACTCCATTGTACTCGTATAAACTAACTAAGACATTCGGATACAACGTATACAGTATGTATATATATATATATATATATATATATATATATATATATATATATATATATATATATATATATATATATATATATACAGGGTGTTTAAAAAGTTCCGGGACGGTGAAATATCTCGAGAAATACACATCGAATCAAGAAACAAAGAAACACGTGTTTCATATTTTGCAAAAACCTATCTATGCACACCAAACACAAACCCCAATTCCCACCCCCAGGGGATGGGCGGGGGACAACTTTGAAACCTTAAATGGGAACCCCCATTTTTTATTGCAGATTCGTATTATGCGAAAAAATAATAATTTTATCTGAAACTTTTTTCCAATTCGGAATAGATGGCGCTATATATATATATATATATTTGTAGTTTCGTGAAAAAAATTATAATAAGGAAAGTAAACATTAATGATATTTACAATTATTTAAAATTAAAACATAATTAAACATAATGGCTGGTAGCACAAGCTCTGTTTATGGGTGTTTTAAGAGCACGGTTATAATATGTTAGAGATAGCTAAAACACCCAAATACACTGCTCTTAAAACAGGCAAAAACAAAGTTTGTGCTACCAGCCATTGTTTTTAAATAAATTTTAATTTATTTAAAAGAATTGAAGGTCATTTCTTTACCATGCGTTGGTACCTACTGATATTGAAAACGTTTACATATGTATCCGACTCTCACTCCATTTTGTTTCACGTTGTCGATTGTCAATTTTGTTATGATTTGTGTGTAATATATTTGATAAATAATGCCTAAAGCATTTAAAATGTTAGGATATGTATTATACATTTATGCAACAATCATTGCATTTAATTTTTTGTATCTCCTATAAACCTCATTATTCCAGTTACAAATTTTGATGACATCTCTTTTCTGCTTAACAAATTTTTATATAAACATAGTTTACTGTGGAACTCACCGATGTTGAATAGTAATCTCGCTGTATAGGAACAAGACGGGACCTCACATTTCACTGGGGAACTTTAATAATAAAATACGACACTGCCTGTTAATGTACACGCACTTTACACACACTAATATGAACACTAAGATCTTATGTCGCGATTTTAAATATTTTCACGACAGAAACTCAATTGTTTACGCTACAAAATTAAAAAATATCGGAGAGATACAGACACTGGCAAATGCTACCGACGCGCGCACTGAACTAACCTGCTTGACTGTTTATAACCAGTTAGAACAATAATTTCTCTAATTATATTTATGTAGAGAGAGACTGTATACATCTCAATATTGGTTACTTGATTTTAACGTACATATCGATTAAATTAAAGTCTTTCTTCAACGCATGAATTGTTTATAAATACACGGCTCACAATTATGCAGGGATAGTTTAAAAATCGGACATAAAATTAAATCTATAAATTATATTTAAATATTTGTAAGAATACCTATGTTATTATTTTCCTTAGAAATATTTGAATATAATTTATATTAATTTCTATATTGAATCCTTCTTAAATACATATTTAAAATATAATTTATGGTTTTAATTTTACATTCAGTTTTTAAAATATCTCTGTTCAATTTTGAGCAGTGTATTTATGGATTCAATATTTTAATTATTTCTTTACAAATTTACAGACTGTTTCTTTGAAGCTTAGGCGAATCATACGCCTAAATGGGTTTGAAGTTGGTACATGATTATTCATCTTTTAGAAACTCAATATTTTTGTTATTATAAATAAAATATATTTTTTCGAAAACTGTCATATAAAGTTAAAATTTACATGACAACTATCAATACGCGAAATGAGAGTTTTTTGTCTACAGAACGCAGGGGCGTATCTGGGGAATTTGGCGCCTGGGTTCTGAAGCAGAATGTAGCGCCCCGAGGCGTGCGCCGCAGGCGAAAATTTTGGAGCACAAAAATGCGATATGGTACTCAAAATACGTGGAATTTTATGCTCTCCGATACAGAAAGAGTAAGGCAGTAAGCCGACACGCCGTACTATGCGAAACTTGCGTGTAGATTTAGAGCAATAAGCAAACTCATGACAAATAATATGTTATTCATCTTAGCGTAGAATAATAGAACATTGTTTGTCTAGAAAAATAACTATTTTTTAAATAAATATTTTATTATATAGTTTCTCATAAAATTAAATAAAAATACAAAAAAAAAAAGAAATTAGTTCACTACATAGGTACATTCTAATATACCTAAACCTAATTAAAACTATATAGTTTACATTTTACAATTGCACATAATAGCACAAACAATTATACAAATAACATATCAATACATGTAAATTAAATTTACAATAAAAATTCTTAAATACTCATAACTATACCGCGCGTTCCACGTAAAGGTTGGCATAGAGAAGTAACATGGGACAAAAGGTTTTTGTAAATAAAAAGTGTCCGGTAAAAAATTATGGTATAATATTGCACATGACCATACTAGACCTATCCACACACATTATTTCATACAGATTACTTCATTTTAATGCCACAAATTAGAGAAATTAATAAAAATAGTTCGAGAAAATCGCCTACTAATTATGATTTTTTGTGACAGCTTTGTCATAGAAACAGAAGCTGTCAGTATAACCGTCAAGATTTGCTGTGAATATTAAGAAATCTTGACAGTTAACTTTATATTTCAAACATTAATCACATTACTTCGCGATCTTTTGTAATGTACGATAGTAGGTACCTACATTTGGTATTCATTTAATTACTTTATTTATTTTACAAATAATATTAAGACTCAGAATTTGTGTTTTTTAATATACTCATATTTATTTTAACTTTTTGCCGTCTGCCGCCCTTGTATGCTGGCGCCCGGGTTCTGGGAACCCCAAGAACCCTGGGTTGGAACGCCCCTGACAGAACGCAAAAGACTTTTGCATGCGGGATGCAAAAGTTTTTTGCATCCTGCAATTTTCTGATAGAAGAAAGGCTCACAATTTAATAAAATATGTCACTTTATTTTTTTGCTTAGAAATAATACTTCTATTCTTTAACAAAATTTATATTTAATGTTCCAATTGAGCAATTATTCACATTTATCCCGCTTGAGGAGACTAACTGGTGTACTGGAATAGTTTCTTGAGAAATGCAATGCGAATCCCAATAAATCGCAGAAAAAAATTAGTTTTTAAGATCCACAGTCCGACTCGATACCACTGAGCCATCTATCGGGTTTAAAGAGAATATAAATGGTTAACGTGAAAAAATGTGTTATGCAAAATGTTACAGATAATTAATTTGTTATTAATTGATATTTATCAACATTTACATTTCAATCATTATTTCCATTTCATGAATTAAAATGAATAACTATGTTGACGCTGTTCTCCATATTTAGATCATATGTTTACATTTGCGGAAATGAAAATACACTGAAATATGGAATAATGTTTATTAATTTAAAAATCGCCGTGTTATCTGTTACCTGGACAAAATGTGACATTCATATATATTAGTAAATTGTTACACATTGTGA
This sequence comes from Pterostichus niger, assembly GCA_947425015.1. NCBI lineage: Eukaryota > Metazoa > Arthropoda > Insecta > Coleoptera > Carabidae > Pterostichus > Pterostichus niger. The sequence continues at coordinate 31,153,692 of OX380339.1, forward strand.
AAAGCAAAAATGTGTGTCTCGTAAACCGGAATGTTTAGTAAGTAAAGTTAATTCTATTTCCTCTAAAGCGTGTACACATTTACGTATTTATGAGGATGTAGCTCTCTGCTAGCAGCGAGCTAGCTTACGAGAAACTTTTTGTTTTTACTACAAAGTGGGCCATGTTGCAACTACCATCAGTTGTTTTTTCACGAGTGAGTGAATCTCACAGGATTACTTACGTGTCACAAAATGGTAATTAATTCTCTTTAAATGCAATATTCTTTGTTTTTTACGTCCTCACTCTATAGCCTGTGTCCTTTGTAAATAAATATATACTCGCACATGAAAAATAAATAAATTAATTAATTAATATGTGTGGCATTATGGCACTCTCACCTCAATAAGTGATTTATATTTATTATAGATATTAACATACCTAGAAATGTTATGAATATCATAACAGCCGCAGATGTCAGTTTGAAATTCGAGCTCGTAGAGCGAAGATTTTAAGATATCTAAGGTCTGTTATGTTTCATAACAACCGTAGTTTGTTCAATAGTTTATCAGTTTCAGAATATAAGCCGAACAATATTATTTAAGTAGTTTTCTTGATTGGTTTTCAGGCTTTAAATGAAACGAAAATTTTCAAAAACTTGATTTTTTCATGTAATGTTTCGGCCATTGTTTTTAACAATTATCAAGAAAAATATTTGTTTCATTATAAGTATATTTTCACCAAATTAAAGCTACTCCTGTGGCTTCCTCTCCACTTTTTTATTAGTAGGTGGCTCAGTGGTATCGAGTCGGTCTGTGGATCTTGAGAACTTTGATTCGATCCCCACAGCCGACAAACAATTTTCACCAAATTTAATCTACCCCTGTGGCTCCCTCTCCACTAACATCTTTAGGGGCCGTGATTTGACGGCTGGTAACCGCACTTCACGCGAAGAAATATATCACTTACACCGAATAATAGGTTAAAGGCGTGATATATTTATTTTAAGTTGAATTTATATCAGTATTTTTTTTTTTTATTTTGTACGTTTATTACTTGATAATGGCCGAAACTTTGCTGTTCAATTGAAAAAATCAAGTTTTTGAAAGTTTTTGTTTTATTTAAAGCCTGAAATCTAATCAACAAATCTACTTAAATATATTAATTGTAAATATAAATTTAGATCATGTTAGAAAATGGATTATGAAACATATTTTTCAGGTTTTAAGTGTATTAGGGCATTAACTGAAAAATATGGTAAAATTTATAATGAAATTTATTAATTATTTATTTAAACAAACAAAAAACAAACAAAGCATTAATATTCACAAAGATATATTTATGTTTTTACGATCGTGCAAAAATTAATCATTCTATACGCAGTCACTTCATATTAAACAGAGTTAATTAAAATTCTACTTTGTTTTTGACTTCACAAGCAAAATATTTACAAATAAAAAATATTGAATTTTAAATATGTGTTATATGGGGTAGGTGGCTCAGTGATATCAAGTCGGCCTCTGGAACTGAGAATCCGAAATCGATTCCTACAGGCGACAAACAAATTTCACCAAATTAAATCTACCTTTGTAGCTCCCCCTCCACTAAAATCTTTGGGGCCGTAATTTGACATTTGGTAACTGCAGTTGTTATTGTGTAATTGAAACAAACATGTTTTTCCTCAAATAATCAATTTTTTCCTTTTACGGTAATAATAATCCCACAAAAAAGGTTTCTACGCTTCTGTTTGATAATACTGTGCTAAACTATATTAAATAACACTTACAACTAAACAGATTTTGCCATTTTAATAGAAAAAAATTGTTAACAGATGAAAAAGAGCATTTTTAAAAGCAAATTTCACTTATTATATGTTTTTTCTACGATTGATATGAAAAGTTGACAATTACGCCTTCATTTGACATCGTAAAGTTGATGTTTTCTGTGGAACAATAAAAAAATATGTTTATCGCACGTCTCCAATGGCAACGCGCGAAAAAGATGTTAAATGCGCGCGTTTTTAATGGCAACGCGCGAAAAATATATTAAATGCGCGCTTATTTCAATAGTTACCAGGGATACAAATAAAACAGAAACTTGTCATATTGACAGTTGATAGAACGAATTTATTTTCAGTACGTATACGTTTTTTAATAATTTTAAGATGCAATCGTAGAAAAAATTATGTGTCTATCACGAGCGTAAAGTGTCTTTGTTTCTCTTGCAATATTGCAGCTCTCGTCTTTGACTCGCGCTGCAATTACCGTGCTCGAGTAACAAAGAATCACTTTACGCTCTTAATACACAAATAACTATTTTGTAATATTATAAATATATTACAGTATATGTATAACTAGTATATAATGAAGAGCACAGTTAAATTGTTTGACTGTGTTAATAGAGTAATAGTGTAGTCCTATGTTGCCAAATTTTTACATTTATGGAGGAAAATAAGACACGATGAATATTCTTGCCCCTACGATCACGTTTTTCCAATTTTATGCGGTTTTTATGTGGGAAGAAATATAATACTAGGGATTTAGTTTTTTATTGGTTGGTATAAAATCCCTTGGATTTGAACTGACGCCTGAAAAAATATATTTTAGGACGGATTTTATTATGTGTGTATTTGTATTTTATTGTTCGGGAACGAAATTTTGTCGTGTCGAATAACTATAGACTTTTATATCAATTTTAAAGCTATTCATGGAATCCAGTAGATGCAGAATTGTCGATTCAGTTGTAAAATTGCATCGATAAAATTGAAATTGGTAAATTGTATCTCGGTTAAACCATAATTATACGTATTTGAAAAATATGCTTCAGGCATTTTCAAATATTCCAGAAGAGAAGCGTTCATTTTGTACGAAACGAAACAAAGAGAAACATAACATTTCCATTTGTTAATTTAAATATATTGGTTTACCAAATTATTAATTATATTCCCGCTAGTTGGTAATTCAAAATTATATGCTGTTCGGATATTAATTAGGTACTACAAGTAGCAAACTTTGTTTTGTAAATGGAATATTTTCGAACGCCTCAAATATAAAATTATTTTGATGCCCTAGTTTTGTATAGAAATTTGAACAAAACAAATACTTTTCAGCATTGTTGTGATTTATGTTATTTGGAGATTTCTGTTTACACGCAAAACAAATGAATTTATGTTTTGGTCAATTCCAAAACATTCTTTCCTCAATTTATTGCCTCACACACGAATGGAGTGGAAAACTAATATATTTTCCGCATTGGAAGTAAATATTTAGAATGACGATTGAAATTTTTAAATATCAGAATTGAAAAATATATATTTTTATAAAGCTTGGCTATAGTAAAATCGTATAGAAATGACTTCTATAGCTGCAGTCGCAAATTGCTTCTTTTTTGTTAATGCATTGAAAGCTACATACATATTTAAATTCATGTTTTTGAAAGGTCATAAATTTACAAATAGTTCAGTACGTACTGTATTTGATTATATAGGATTTAAACACATATAAATTTTCAATTAACAGTTAAAAAAAATATATAAATGCTATCAACATTTAATTGTTAACTGAGTTACTTAGGTTAATAACTGTTATTTGATCAATTTAAATTAAAATTATACTTAAGTTTTTTAAAGAATTCTGTATGACGACGGTAAGACGTTGTAACCGTCCTCGTTATAACGAGAGTTAGCAAATAATATACGGGTTCTTGTCAGATTGAAGGACGCAAGTATTTAAGTATAAAAGTTTTTTTATGAAACTTGTTCACCATTGTATTTGAATTTTGTTAATATTGGCTTATGCCATACCTTTTATTTTGTAATTGAAGTTGTATTGAAAAGGTTAATTGGAAGAACAGCTTATGCTGAATATTTGCCAAATAAAAGCATTTATTATTATTATTAAATATATTGAATAAATAGTTTTTTCTGAAATCGTCAAGAAAATGCCTGCTTTCCTGACGCATTTTAGTATGGAAAGTAAGTGTTTACCTGACTCAAATAAATAAACTAAATAACTAAAAAAAATTATAAGATTTTTATTTATTTTTATCAATAATATTAATACTAAATATACAATTGCTTAAATTACTAAAATTTATGTATGACACTGGCGAATTTGAAGCTAAATTTATTGGAGATTCAGTAAATAAAATAAGCAAGTAGCACATTTGCTGACAAATTATTTTGCTTTTTCCAATCCATGAAAATTTCATACTCTTTATCATATCGGTCTTTGGACTTGCTCGGTAATAAATTTTCAACAGCCGCAGTTGCTTGATTTAAGATTTTAGGAGGAGTACTTGAAAACACCGCCTCATACTCATTTTCATCTATATTTTCCAACATTATAAAGAAATCTTCTCTGTCAACAATATTACTTTTGACACAAATATATTCAATAGATTTTTCACATAAGATATTGTTTTCAACAACTTTTGTTATCACCTTGGATATGTAGTTTGCTGCCAATATGATTCTTACCAAAAAATTAAACATTTTGAAATATTTATTATTAATTATATTGATAAAATATAAATATGAACGATTTCAGAAAAAATAGTATACATAATACGTCACGAAAGTGTTTTACTTGACTCAGCGAATTAAAATACTCGGCCTGACGGCCTCATACTTCAAACAACCGCTTCGTCAAGTAAAGCATCACTTTCCTGACTTATTATGTAATATACTATTACATACATTTACACAGCACTACTCGATACAACCTTGATGTAACGGATTACACTCTACTCTGCTGGCCCAATCGGTCAGCCCTTTCGCACTAACTATCCCCCCGAGTATATTTGATTTGTTCTTTAATTGGTTAAAATCGTGAGCAAGTTTACACACAAGATATTTGTAGACGTCCAACTTAATCTTCTTTATTTTATTTATCAGTTTGACAATTTATTTGTGGCAAATATGAAACAATTTTCTGTAAGAATGTGAAAGGTGTACAATTTAGTGATTAGATGGTTCAAATATATTTTTCTACATCGCGTTTGTAACATGAATTTTTTGAAAATGATTTTAGTCAAAAACCTATAAAGATCAATTTTGTATAAATCGTTTTAAGGATATGTGAATTTGTCAAGTTATCTAGTTGTAGAAATATCAAATATAATTTTTGAAGCTTAGCAGTCATTATTCAGCTCATATTAATTAATTTTATTTATTATAAAATGCAAAACAAAACTTTGTTATAAATAAAAAAAGTTATAGTTTTAACATAACCTAGATAATTATGAATTTGAACTATTATCTAATTAATTTCAAATGTGTTACCATTTTGAAATGTTATTATTATTATTTTAATAAAACTTTTGAAATAGAGAAATCATTAAACATTTTAAATAATATTATTTATAACGCATGTATCAAAAGAAAATTTTATTCAATACTCTTTTATAAATTTTGTTTTTGTTTTATAATTTGTCACTTAAATATTGCATTCGTTTTTTAAAAGTCTAACTAAATTTATTTTAAAATTAATGGTGTAAGTGTAAAATTATTACTTTTTTTAACGTGAGTACGTTTTAATATCTCATTAACTAGCAAATGTTTGTAAAATACCTTGGGTAAAATATTTGGAGCTTCGATTAAAATACTAAATCATAGTAATTAAGCTTATATCTCCATTCCACACTAAATCTTTTACCCACATAAATTTTCCATTAAATTACTTTAATTTAATTAAATCACTAAAATCATTATCAGTACCGGACAGTTCAAATTTCCCAATTTGGTTTGAAATAAACTATTCCTGTCGGGTGTTGGCATCCCTGCATGTTGCAACGTTGCCACAGTTGGCAGTGTTGCCAACCTGTTGGTATCTCTATCCCTGTTGCTGATGCTGATGAACTCATCTGCTGACCCAACTAGCAGAAAACAGAGCTGCTGCGTTACCATGACGACGTGCTCGTCGCGCTCTTGTTATACAGTCTCATCTGAAGAGGCGGGGGGAGCGGGTATACTCATGAAGAGAATGTGGGATTGTCAGAGTGAGATGGCTGTGGAAAGTTTAAATTGATTTTTTCTGGATTTTGTACGAAGAAACGTGCATAATTATTATTACAGTGATTTGTGTGTTAAAAGAAAAGTCTGAAATATTTGATATTATTTTTAAATTCAATTTTTTTAATATTATTACAAAGTATAAAGTGTATGCTTCTATAATTTAAATAACTGCTCGTATATGGCTAGATTTATTATTTAGTTACTGTTTAAGTTATCAAGTTTAAAATAAGCATTTCTTGCATTTGTTTTAAACTTATTTTTAACAGTAATGAAATTAGTAAAATTGTTAAACTTATTTGAATGCACAATATAAGCAAATTTTAATGAATATTTAAGCTATTTATTTTTTAATTTAATTTTATAATAGTTTTTCTTACATTTTTTCGATATTTTAATTATTTGCTCCAAAATTATTTACGTAAGAACATTATACATATGCATTTATGCCGTTGAATTCAATGGTAAAGTTTCCAAGTACATATGTCTTCTTGTTTTTGAGACAATGTTCAATAATTATGATGAGAAAATATTGAACTCTTCTATCGTCTGTATTTTAAAAACTAAACTCGAATTTCTAGTGATGGAATTGACTTATAAACAAATTTTTAATAAATTTCAGGTGATTGAATTTTTTGTAAAATCTTCAAAAAATTGTTTATTATTGTCAATTTTATGTATTTCACACAAGTTACCATGGATAAATTATTCATAACTTGATTATTTTAAGCAAAATATAAAACCTAAATTATTTTAAATTTTTAGTTGGTGTCGTTATGATTTTCTTACCGAATCTGCCCTCGAGCATTAATTTATATCAGGGAAATTTTTATCGTGCATTCCGGATGCTCTAAGGAGATTATAAGTGAAAATTAAAAAATTGCTAAAAATTTGTTTATACTTACTTAAAGTACGAGAAATTAAATGCAGTTGATCGCATTTCTATATCTCGTATAGTTTTCGAGAGAAAGCTTCGGAAAACTACAAAATTTGTATAAAGTATAAAATTTGGAAAACATTATTTTTCCGTAGGCAATATTTGAAGATGCACTTAACGATATTGAATTGCTTTTGTCCAAATTGACTTACAATTTTCTACATCTTGAAAACTTTTCCTATCAAGTAACCAGGGAAGTAATAGTAATAGAAAATGACTAAAGTTAATTTATATTATGACAGAAAAATTCTGATGACGCCTGGATTCGAACCAGGGACCTTCCGCATACCGGCCCGGTATGCGGAAGGTCCCTGGTTCGAATCCAGGCGTCATCAGAATTTTTCTGTCATAATATAAATTAACTTTAGTCAAAAACTACAGGTATGATTACCTTTAATAATCACACAACTTAATAATATTAGCTCTAGTAATAGAAAACTCGTTATATTTATATTAATGTATTGTACAGCTAGCTATGTTTAGTATTCGTGGAACACCTATATATTTAAAATCATAATGAACTTTTTACTTTAATTAAAGTACCTTACTCACTTAACGCAGCTTCCAAGATTTAATTAATTTTGTTTTAAAGCTCTGCTTGACATTTAAAAATCCATTAAATATATTCTTGTACAACATTCATTCTATAGGGTAGGTGGCTCAATGGTATCGAGTAGATTTAAGAACCCAGGTTCGATTTCCACAACCAACAAACAATTTTTACGAAATTAAATCTACCCCTGTGGCTCCCCCTCCACTAACATCTTTAGAAGACGTGATTTAATGACTGGTAACGCGAAGAAATATATCACTTACCGAGATATGCTACGGGAAAGTACCACGCTCAGTAATAGGTAAAAGGCGTGATGAAATATTTATTTATTTTACTTCGTATTTCGTAATCTTCATCATACTTTGAGAGAGACTGTACTTATAAAACAACAAAAAAACATAAAAGCAACACCCTCACTACACCAGCTCCATCTACCAACAGACAATTCAGTTAGTACCACACGCCAAATGTCTCCAAGTCTCTCTGTTTCTTTTCTCTTTACAACGTTCACCATCAAAATACAGACACAACTTACAGTGCTACACTTGTTAATGCTGTGAGGCACGGACAAGAAACGATACAAATTGCGCGAAATTCCTCCCGATATTTCACTCCAGTACCGACATACTTATCCGGAATGCTCTGGAGCAGCACGAGCACAGACGATGAATTCAGGACTAGGTTGTGTAGTTGTAGGAAAGATTTACAAAGAAAGGGAATGGAAGAATCTTTTTAAAGACTGATCTGTCGCAATATATTTGTTGAGAGGAGAGAAATACTTACAATGAAGATGTGTTTAGTAGAAATTAATTACAAATTTTGGCAAAGTACGAAATGCAAATTTGCCAGAAAGCATAAACTAATATAAAGGCTTATGAGTGTGTGTGTGTGTGTGAAGCATGTGTTCTATTTATTTGTTAACAATGCTAACGAAACATATGTTCAGTATTTAAATACATCAATTAAAATTAGTTTTCAGATTTTTGTTAATTGGATTTCAGGCTTAAAATGATTAGAATTTTTTCGGGTTCTTGAAATTTTCATATTTATTAAGGGATGTAGGCCAATGGTTTCGGCCATTTGCAAGCTACAAAGTGAATACAAAATTGAAATAACTAAATTAATTAACAGTTGAAAGTGAACTTACCAGAAGTGACTGTATAAATATTAGGTTACATGTTATGCAAGGCAATAGTATGTTATGCATCAAGGGAGGGAAACAAGCGATTATTCCCGCGTGTGAAGTTCACACAAGGAATAATCGTGAAGCATATTATACTTTTCGTAACAAGTGCACAAAAATTACTGTCTTATCGAGACAAATGTCAAATAATATGAGTTGCATATCTAGTTACCTAGGAAACGCCGCAAACAGCTAATAATCGTAGTCCCTAGGGAGAGAAACATGCTCCCTAGGGAGAGAAACATGCTACCTAGGGAGAGAAATATCCTACCTAGGGAGAGAAATATAATTTTTCTCTCCTTAGGAGAGAAAAGCAGTGTTTCTCTCTCTAAAATTAGAGAATAAGAACGTGTTTCTTGTGCATGTGTTACGAAAAATATATTATAATTTTAAGATAAAATTTCATATTTGAGGTGTGCATCTAAGAATCAAATTTAAATGAATTAGTGGCTGGCTCAGTTGTATCGAGTCGATCCGAATTTGTGAACCCTGGTTTGATTTTTACAGCGGGCCAACAATTTTCACGAAATTAAAACCTACCCCTGTGGCATTCCCTCCACTAACATCTTTGGAAGACGTGATTTAATGACTTGTAACTGCACTTCACGCAAAGAAATATATCACTTACTGTTAGCAGCTTCATGTGATGTGTCTCTTCCGGTTAGTTCATTTTAACCAAAAGCTGTTTTGTTATTTCCATTGATATAGTAGTTTTATATACCAAATTTGAAAAGTTTTGGATTATATTTTAATATAGTTTTTCATTAAAATCTATTATAAGCTTCAAGTAAAGTACCACTTCCGGAAATTATATAATGACCAAAATGAGAGATACACAACTAGATGTTATAACAGTCCTAAATACAAAATTTCAACTTTTTACGGCTTACCGTTTTTAAGTTATGCGAGAAACATACGTACAGACGTCACGACGAAATTAGTCAAAATGGAGTCAGGGATGGTCAAAATGGATATTTCCGCTTAAATCTGAAAACCGAAACTTTTCGCGTTTACAATACTTGCTTTATATTGTACAAGGAAGTAAATATATTGTTTAAATTTAATATTTTCCGCAAAAGCCTGAAATCCATTTAATAATTATGATAAGTAATATATTATTGGTATTCCGTAGAATTTTAGTACTTAATTTATGTGTGCTGTGGAACAAGTAAAAGGTTGGTAATTTATAAATTGCCTGGATTTCATATTTTACCAGTACCACGAGTTTTTTTTCATTCATTTGAAAAGTAAATTAATATATAAACTGGGCAATATGGTATACTAACGGAACATAAAAAAATTGAGAAGACTGAATACAAAATAATATAATGGCAAATAAAACAAAGAAAAAGGAAAATGAACATTAAATTTTTCTTATAAAACAGGAGACATAAATTTAAATCCACCACAAAAGAAAAACTTTTCACTTAAAACAAAACTTAAAAAATTATGACAATCTTTTAAACACTTTAAAAATTTTTCACATATAAACCAGGCACAAAAACTCAAAGCAAACACTTTAACATTTAATCACCAACAAAAATTCATTAACGCACGACGTATGTCTCTTCTTAATCCTTTAACGTCTGAAGTGAGCGGAGGACAGAATGCACAGTACGAGAGCAGGCGGGAGATGAAACAACCCTAGTTAATTATGCAACACTAACGATCTAAGGGGTAGTAAATCCCTTGACCTGTGAAAACGAAGTGGCGGTGCTTTGCATTCAGGCCTCATTTCGCGCGCGGCGATGTTGGAATCATGGTCTTTGCCACCCTAAGCCAAGCAAAATGCGAGAGGGAAATGCAGAATGCAACAGTTATTCCAACTAACGTTAGGTAATTCAATTATTCGTGAAAATAAAATTAACAAAAGGAATCTGTTCCTAAACTTCTTGACAAATTCAATGCTAAAAGATTAATAATAAATGTATCATCACGCCCTTTACCCATTATTTGGTGATATATTTCTTAACGTGAAGTGCGACTAACAATCAAATCATGGCCCCCAAATATGTTAGTGGACGGGTAGCCATAGGGGTAGATTTTAATTTTGTGAAAATTGTTTGTCGACTGTGGGGATTGAACCAGGGTTCTCAAGATCCACAGGCCGTCTCGATACCACTAGGCTACCTACCCCAGATTATGTATTCTGAAATTTAGACCCTCTTAGAAAATCTAAAATATTTCGCAACCTCCATCAAAAAAACTCACAGTCAAAACGATTAAGGGTGCTTTACTTTATGTAAACATTTTTAGTACCAATGTTTTCATAGTTGTTTCTACTACATTAATAATTAAATTATAAACACAACTAGAGTCATTTTATTTTTCATACAATATCAAATAAATGTTTGTAGTGACGGCACTGAAAATGAATACTTAATTTGGCGAATTATTAAAAAAATACATCAAAATGGTTTTTATCTTTTTTACATCCTGTAAATTTTTATAATATTTATCAATATCTTTAAAATAAAATTAATGTGAATTAAAATTCTAACATTTTCCATTCAAAAATTATAAAATATACCCAAAATGAATAAAAATAATAAAAATTAAATACGATTCTTTAAAGATAACAAATAATTTTCAACTTGATATTAAAATATTCAAAATTTATTGGTGTTCTCAACAAAATTAACGGTTCCCAAGAGAGCCGCGGCCCACAGTTTTGGAAGAATAAACATAAAAAAAGATGTGCGATTTTAAAACTTGTCCAGTTTAAACAATTATAACAAATTATATATAACCTGTGTTTATATTAACCTGAAACATGATATTTGCCAAATCTTTGATTACGAATTTAACATCACGAATAGCAACAACAAAAAAAAATTTTTAGTTGTGTTCTCTTTAAATCTTATATTAAACTGCATATTTAGAAAATTATTAAACTTTGAAAACAATTTGTGAAACAACGATTTTGTTTCTTCAGAGAAATAAATCTGTCAGTACGATAGAGTGCATAACGTTACGAAATTCGAATTCGGAGATTCCGAGTTCGAATCACTCTCAAGCTAAAAATTATATGAACTACCACACTGCGGATCGGTGAGTGCGGACCCTGTACTGTAATTGGGATTTTAAGTTCATGTTCTACAATCTAACATAAATGAATAAATAAATATAGTTATTTGTGTATTAAGAGCGTAAAGTGATTCTTTGTTACTCGAACACGGTAATAGTGTAAGAGGAACAAAGACACTTTACGCTCGTGATACACACATCTTAAAATTATTAAAAAACGTATGCGTACTAAAAATAAATTTGTTCTATTAACTGTCAATATGACAAGTTTCTGTTTTGTTTGTATCCCTGGTAACTATTGAAATAAGCGCGCATTTAATATCTTTTTCGCGTGTTGCCATTGGAAACGCGCATATTTAACGTCTTTTCCGCGCGTTGCCATTGGAGACACGCAAAAAAGATATTTTTCGATTGTTCCACAGAAAACGTCAACTTTACGATGACAAATGAGAGCGTAATTGTCAACTTCTCATAGCAATCGTAGAAACAATAAATTTTGTTGATTAGTAATAAAAATTCGAAGTATAGAAATATTCCAAAAGTCTTTAGACATTGAATAACGACGGTGAAATTAAAGCAAAAATGAGCAAATAAAAAAGCTCGTCCGCATTCGTGCAAACAACGCATTAAAATGTTTTATTCCGTCGATTTATTTTGGACGCTCCAATGAATAAAACATCATTTTACCTCAATTAAAATAATTTACGCCAAAAGTGTGGAAATATGGGTTTCGCCTAATTGAAATTTAACTAGACCTTTGGACCTTTCCAGCACATTGGCCGACGCGGTGATGTAAATAATAGGCCTATTAAGGAGATTCCTGGTTCTAATTCCTGCAGAATTGTGGTGCGAAGACTGACGTTAAATCGAATGCAAAAAGAATTCATTATGTCCGCGCGATAATGAAATTTTAATGGCACAGATTCTACCGATAGAACTATTACTTCAATTAATAATACTTAGAATGAACAACGCCTATTATCTTATAATGGTTTTCTTTTTGAAATGGAGACAGAATGTAAATGATCCTTATAGTAGGAATAATGAAAAATTTATTTCACGCAATTATGCAGCTCGATTATAAAATTACTTTACATATTTTTTTGTGAATACTTAATTTTTTTTGTCTTTTTACTTCCTTGTACGAAGTAAAGGAAGTATTGTTATCGCGAAAATTTTCGGTTCTCAGATTTCAGTGGAAATACACATTTTGGCCCTCCCTGAGTCCATTTTGACTAATTTCGTCGTGACGTCTGTACGTACGTATGTACGTATGTACGTATGTATCTCGCATAACTCAAAAACGGTAAGCCGTAGAAAATTGAAATTTTATATTTAGGACTGTTATAACATCTAGTTGTGCACCTCCCTTTTTGGTCATTATATAACTTCCGGAAGTGGTACTTTACTTGAAGCCTATAATAGATTTTAATAAAAAACCATATTAAAATATAATTTAAAACTTTCCAAATTTGGTATATACGACTACTATATCAATGGAAATAATATAATAGATTTTGGTTAAAATACACTAACCGGAAGTGACACATTACATGAAGCTGCTAACAGTTTTCCTTAAAAAAAATGGTATTATTTTAATTTTAGAAATAAATGCTTCAAATAAAAGTTTTAGAGAATTAAATTCTGCGTCTAGCACATTAAGAATTTTTAAATTAGCCTTTTGCATAAGCGAGATATCTAAATTTAAATAGTATATATTTTGTTTTTTTTTTAAATTAAGTTTGCTATGGATTAGAACAAAAAATAAAAAATAAAAGATTTTATGTCAAATATGTGCAATTAAAAAAATATCTATAGTTTACTACGCGTACAAGGAAGTCATGTGGTGTCCACATCAGATTTTTTCTTATTAAGAATATATAACGAGTTTGGTTCTGTTTCAATTTAATTTCAAAATAAAATAAATGTTAATTATTTTACAAGAATATTGTTTATTACTTTTCTATGATTATATATACTTTCATATTTGTATTTAATTGAAAAATATTCCTATATACGAGTACATAGTTTACTTTCCATAAAAGTTGTAAAATAAATTAATTTAAAAATCGAAACTTTCTCGAAACAAAGATACGTATTTGCATTTAAAATTTAAATTTAACATTCAGATTTTAAACCAACAAGTACTAACGTAAAACTAAATTAAAATAAAACTGGGAATAAAGCATACATAATCATACAAAAATATTTTCATTTCACATTATATCTATCGGAAAATTTCATATTCTACTCTTTCCAATTTAATTTCTGCTTCATCAAAAATAGTTTTAAAAGTTTATTTGTCAATGCTGATATAAAGTGACAAACATATAACTCAGTATATCAACACTATCGCAACAATAAACGACGGTTAACATAATTTATGCAGTCAATTAAATTAATAAATTAATTATTATACTAAATGACAAATATAGAAACAAATGTATGTGTTTATCAAGGTATACAACAAAAAATAATTAAGAAATTTACTATTTTCAATTTTATAGATTAATTTTATATAAAACTCAAATGCCTTGTCAATAAAAATACATTTTGTTTAGCTTAGTATTTTTTAAACTTTTTCTACTAATTCAGTAAACAAATTCTTCAGATAGTTATACGAGTATTATTAGTCTAGCAATACGCTGGAATGGGTAACATTTGAACCCGAAAATTCGCTTAAAGCTATTCGATCTCTGTCTCAAAGCACTGGCATTTTTGTTGAATTTTAGGACCAGATTTCTCGTCACTGAAGTGTTTGTTATGATTTTTTTTAAATCCACATATTTTTGAATACTTTATAAATAAAATGTCAGCCTTAAAATTATGAAATATATAATCATTGAAAAAATATCGCTTCTACAAATTGCAATAGAATATATATATATATATATATATATATATATATATATATATATATATATATATATATATATATAAATTATGTAGGGACACAACCCCTATTGCATCAGCATTGCACCTTTCACACGGTACTTTTCCATGACAAATTTGTAATAGGATATATTAGATAAGAAATGTTATATGTAGACAAAATGTAAAACGTAGAGTCAGTTGTTAGAAGATAGTCAAGTAGAAGAGTTCACTGTATGTACTTGTGCAGCAAAATAAAATTATTTTTAAAAATCCAATCTTATTATTGATTGATTTAATTTATATATATATATATATATATATATATATATATATATATATATATATATATATATATATATATATATATATATATATATATATATATATATATATATAAATATGAACTACCATACTGCAGTCCGGTGAATCCGGATCCAGTTCTGTAATTTAGATTAAGTTCCCGTTGTACACAGTAGCAATAAATAAATAAACTTCTGTCTTGTACAGACTGTTTCAGAATGATTGACCGTGCTGTTTTGTTCTACTTTTGTTTGTTTGACGCATTATTATGATAGTGAACTGTGAATGACTCTTATTCTAACCTAGAAATTCAAAAAAATTATTTAATAATACATTTATTTATTCCTTTAATCCAAACAACAAGATGTTAACAAAATATGTATGAAAATGGAAACATACAATATCACTGCTATATCGGAATGTCGGTAACGTAGATAACATAATTATCGGTTGTTGGTAATTTAATACTAACTATATTCTGTGAAATATAGTTTTAATCATAGTGTGAACTACTTCAAATCACGTAACAGTCAATCATTCTGGATCATTCTGTGTTTTACTATAAATAATGAAGAAATAACATTACTTGTATTACAAGGTAAAACAAAACATTGAACAAATGTAATATACAGGTTAAAAAAATTACAAGGAATATTGTATATAAACGGGACGTAGTAAATTATATTTTCTATTTTAGATACTCAGTTTAATTTTATGAAATATTAACATATTAAAATAAACACTTGTCTATGTCTGACAAAAAATTCAGCTTCCAAGTCGACTTATCAGGTCATCGTCAGAGGCTGGCCAGCACACACGATGACCTGATAAGTCGACTTGGAGGCTGAATTTATTGTGAGACTTGGACAAATGTTTATTTTAATATTTTATTAAACCTTGTTTCACCAAGTGAATAGACAATTAATTTTGTCTTTAAAAATAAATAAATATATCATCACGCGTTTTACACATTACTGGGTGTGGCACTCTGTCTAAACAGATCTCGGTAAGTGATATATTTCTTCGCGTGAAATGCGGTTACCAGCCGTGAAATCTTTGTTGTTTTTTATTTAATTTTATGTTGTATGAATAAACCAGCACTGTACTATGATTTCGATTCAATATTTTATTATTTTTGTTATTTATCTGGTAGATGATGTAACTATCACTTTATGCAACATTGGTATTATAGTTTGTAATTGTTTTTAATGATAAATAATCATTTATTTGTAAGTAATATTAATTAAAACAGACAAATATCAATCTAAAACAAACTGACATATTTCAAATTTAAATAATTTAATAATAAAAGGCTTGTCTGTTCTGTTGTTATTTTATCTTTCAAACAAGGATCTCAATTTCCCTCTCAATTAATTAGTCCGTCTCATGTTACGTTGTTATTCGAGAATAAAATAAAACTAAATAGCCCCAAAGCGAAAAACCACTCTCTCAGCAATAACGAACCCAGGCTCATGTAACACGTGGCAACAATTACATCCCTTAACCCTCATTCTTTTCTGCCTTCTAGAAAATGCACACCCTTCACATGCCAGGTAACGAAATTGTTACTGCAGGAAATTTCATACTAGAGACAATGAATATAACAGGAGGATGTCGGCAGGATGTTTCAACATTATTGAAAATGAAACATGAAGGATATGTATTATACCCTATACCTGATGAATCCAAATTACTAAGTAATAAATTATTCTCCATTAAATTAAAATCTTGAATACTATCAACTCCCTAATTCTTCAACTCTTTGTGAGAAATTTTCTGACTTTTGTATAACGTATTTATGTGATCTATAAATTTCGTAATTTTCTATTTTTTGTGCATATTGTGAAATTATGTTTACACTGTACTTATTGTATATTGTATTAGTTGTAAAAGTTAAGTGTAAGAACAGCCTTGGCTGAACTTTTGCTGAATAAAATGATTATAATAATAATTATAATTATTATGTGATGTACTAATTACAACGCAAAAATATTTTCATATATAATATAACAAGTAGTATGAAAATTGCTGAAAATATTTTGACATAAATTATGAGGAAACACAACTCGTGCTTCGCACTCGTTATGTTTCCATTTCCATAATAATGTCAAAATATTATCTGTCAATTTTCATACTACGAGTTGTATTCGGCTTGAGAATTTACCAAACAAGAGTTAATTAACAAGAATAGTTAGGTATTTATTTGCACAGTGATGAAAATTCTACATTTTTTCAGTGTACATTTAATATTCAAAATTGACGTATATGAAAATATTGAAAATATCATTTATTTTATTCGTAACCAAGGATATTAATAACAGTGGTATTTCCGATGAAATTTCACTAGTGATGAATTTCCGACGAAATGTACATTTCATTGGTTCATTTTCAAACAAATGCGTGATCCTATTGGTTGACAGTGACGTGTAGTGAATTCTCTCCAAAATTCGCAAAAATAATTGTACAAATGGAAATAGCAACTCCAACATTAAAATAAATATACATACTCGTAAAATAAGATAAATAAATATCTCATCAAGCCTTTTACTCATTACTGGGTGTGGCACTCTGCCTAAGAAGATCTCGGTAAGTGATATATTTTTTCGCGTGAAGTGCGTCAAATCACGGCCCCTAAAAATATTAGTAGAGGGAAAGCCACAGGGGTAGATTTAAATTAAAATAAATATACAGGGTGTTAAAAATAATTGTAGGTTATTTGTATAAGTTCAAAAGTTTTATAAAACATGTGTCCAAAAATGAACTGCTTCAGAGATATGGGAGGTTTAATTTAAACTATTCGACTTTTTCGTGCTCGACAAATCTGTAACACTTATTTCTTAACACCCTATATAGTTATATTTTCTACATTTTATTCAAGAAACTTAGTATAATATTTCTTTAATCTCTTTCAGGCAGTTTCATAAAATAGATTAGATATTATCACCATACTTCCAAGCCGACAAACAATTTTCACCAATTTAAATCTACCTCTGTGGCTCCCTCTCCACTATATCTTTAAGGGCCGTGATTTGACGGCTGGTAACCGTACTTCACGCGAAGAAATATATTACTTACCGAGATCTGCTTACGGCAGAATGTCACACTCAGTAATGGGTAAAGGCGTAATGATATAACAAATTATTTTACCATTCTTCCAAATTTCTATTTCGCAAAAATATTTGATAATAATTATTAAATATACTGAATGTTCAAGTGGCAAAATTCAAACTAATGTGATGTTTGAAGCACTAACGATAACTACAAATTTATGGACATCTTATTCTATTTTACAAATAGCACTAATATCGATCCTTTCTATAAATAAAATTAATGTAAGCAAAGCAGGAGTTTGACCTAGGTACAGTAGGTATTTACCTAGGACTCGTATTATTTTAGGGCCCGCAATTTTATACTCGTGATTAAAACAAATAAAATGAGAAACAATGCTGGTTCATTTTGTAATCATTTCAAATGATAAAACCAAAGTAACGAAATCTCACCTCAGAAAAACACAATAATAAGTGCGACTTCTTTATATGGGGTAGGCGGCTCAGTGGTATCGAGTCGGCCTGTGGATCTTGAGAACCCTGGTTTGATCCCCACAGCCGGTAAACAATTTTCACCAATTTAAATCTACCCCTGTGGCTCCCCCTGCACTTTGGGGGCCGTGATTTGACGGTCAGTTCACGCGCATAAATATATCACTTACCGAGATCTGTTTAGGTAGAGTGTCACACCCAGTAATGGATAAAAGGCGTGATGATATATTTATTTATTTATTTACTTCTTTTTAATTTATGTCAGAAATTCAAGTAGAAATACCAAGTTAATAAAGAATGATGTCAGCAATTCTATTCGATATTTTGTACCTAAATGGTGAAACTGGCTATTAGCAAACTATTCTACTAAAAAATAATCATCGTTTCATCTCTTTCCGAGCGAATGGTCGTTATTTTACAAACTAAGCAAAATGCATCGGCAGTAATAGTCGCATAGAAACGATATCATTATGCAGCCGTATACCAGTTATGTCTTTCAAGCAAGAAAATGCGCCGTCAAATCTCGTAGAATATAAAACACAATTATGTTTGAAAGGTTTGAATATTTATTATAAACTATTGCATAAATAAATAAATTTACCCATTACTGGGTGTGACACTCAGTCGTAGCAGATCTCGGTAATTGATATATTTCTTTGCGTGAAGTTCGGTTACCAGTCGTCCAATCACGGTCACCAAAGATGTTAGTGGAAGGGGAGCCACAGGGGTAGATTTAAGTTGGTGGAAATTGTTTGTCGGCTGTGAGAATTGAACCAAGATTCTCAAGATCCACAGGCCGACTCGATACCTCTGAGTCCACCTACCCTGTAAACTATAGGATCCTTGTAATTGAATTAAGTTGCTTATATGGACAGTAATAATAAGTCAATAAATTAATTTCGCGCACTTATTACAAAAATAATTAACAACAAAGACAAAATGAATTGTCATCCAACATTTGGTGAAACAAGGTTTAATAAAAAAATATAAAATAAACACTTGGCTAAGTCTCACAAAATTCAGCCTCCAAGTAACCTTATGAGGGCATCGTCAGAGGCTGGCCAGCACAGTTAGTAACCATACACGCGTTTCGCTCTTATTAGAGCTCATCAGAATAGTATAACTCACTTCTTCACCTAGAACAAAGTTCACGTGAAGAAGCTGGTGACGAAGAACTGTGAGTTATACCATACTGATGAGCTCTAATAAGAGCGAAACGCGTCTATGGTTACTAACTGTGCTGGCCAGCCTCTGACGATGCCCTCATAAGGTGACTTGGAGGCTGAATTTTGTGAAACATAGCCAAGTGTTTATTTTATATTTTTTTACAAAAATCATTATTTGACACAATTTTTTTTCTGTAGAAACAGTTCTCCGTCGAACATTTGCCATATTTTTTTCAAATGACGTTTATTAAAATAGTATTTATTTTATTGGTAACCAAAGAGATTTAGTTACATTGAAAAATTATGATTTACACTAGTAAAAAATTATTCATTGATTCATTTTCAAACATATTACTTTATTGGTTTCTACATATACAAAGTGATTTTAATGTAGCAACTATCCAAGAATAATCGTTTGTATTTATGTGATTTTGAATGTAAAAGAAATCATGGAAAGGTTTTAAAAAAGATGAGGGTGAAACGGAAAGAGATGAAGTAGAATGGTACATACTGTTAGCTTTCTAGGGGTGCAATCTCCAGCAGGAAAGCAGCGTTCGCAGCGCAAAGCAAATAAGGAAAGAAGAAGCAGACGTGAGTGCGATACGGACCCTAATTTAATTTCGGGGTCGGCCTTGGGATCAAAGGTGACGAAGCAAGTGCGAGAGGCTTTTGTTCGAATAGCGTGAATCAAAACGCGTAAAAATATGGCTGTGTGACTGTGAAAGATAAAGTGACGCAGAATTTAACAAGATTAAAAACAAATGAAAACGGAAACGTTCGCCTGTTACTGAAATTGTTTACAGATGTCACCATCCGACAAACCAGATGCTATTTTATTTATTTCTTCGGATAATAATACGATGAAATTGTAATTAGATTTCACAAAAGAGTAAAATTCTTTTATGGTCTTTCAATTGCAAACTTTGTAATATTAAATTGACTTCATTATTATCAACACTAGCTTTGAGTGAGGTCATCATTTCAAAGATCTTTGATGATTATCTATCATTTACCATTCAAATAAACTTGTTTACATAATATTCAATTGTTCTTGATTCACATTTTTAAATGTCTTTACCGGTTTTAGGATATTAAACCTATGTTTACATGCACAAAAGTAGGCTGGTAAGTAAGTAATAACTGTATTGTGTATGGTAATATTTCTATACTGACTTGTCAAAATAGTCAAGAAAATGAAAATAAAACACAATGATAATATAACACTATTAATACAAACGGGACTCAAAACAACAATAATATAAAGATTACTTCTCCTGCTTATCATAATATATATATATATATATATATTAATTGTACAGTCTTTCAAATTAGAGATGACCACGTTATGACGTTTAAATAAAAAATTATTTATAAATATGTTACAAAACAATAGTAACCATGGCGTTAAATAAAAACATACAGACCACAGACTTACTTGACCACCTTCTAAAATGATGACAATGACGTTATTCATAAAAGAATTTCAAAAAATTATGTTTTTTAATAACGTTAACATGTTTATAATCTGAAACCGATACACTATTGAACAAACCACGGATGTTATGAGTCACAACAGGCCTTAGATGTCTTAAAATCCTCGCTCTACGAGCTCGGATTTCAAACTGACATCTGCGGCTGTAATGATTCTCATAACATTCCTATGTATGTAAATAGTTATTATAATATTTTTATAATTTCTAAATATCTATCAAAAATTCTAATTATTAATGTTGTCTGTTGCATCTACATACAGTTCTTTTGTAATTAAATTTGATTTATCGTTGTAAATTATGTAAACGATCCACGGTATTTAAAAACCAATTTTAGTAACTAATTTGCCTAATTTAAATCTATTATACATGTCAAAGTTAATGTTATTATAAATTACCCGTCAAATTCGAAGTAGTTTACCATGTTTTCCACGTTATTTTTATCAAATTACCCATTTATTCAGACATAACATTCTTAGGTATATTACTAGCTATAATCATTTGCTTCATCCCAAACCGCCGAAACTACCTTATTTTTTTCTACTAACTATTGTCTCATTATGTAATATATTAAATTGTATTGTATTTTACTCTTCATTCTGTTATTGGGATTGTATATTTTTCACTTAACAATAAATCAATTACGAAACTTATTGACTGGCGAATTTCAAGAATAATTACATTTTAACATAATCTTGTTCTGTATATCTAAATTTCTGTTTTAATTCTTTATATTTATACTAATTCCTTTTTGTATACGTGGAACCATCTTGGTCTTTGACTGTAGTGTTCCCTCAAAATCAAATAAATAAATAAATATTCTGTTATGTGTAGAGATGGGCGAATATCATCCGCGAATAGTCGAATGCCGCGAATATTGACATTTTTCGATATTTTCGAATATTAACGTCAGTATAGCGAACATTCGAATATCTCGAATATCGCGCCATATGTTGACCTCAATTTTTGACTATGTATTTCTTTATCATTTGTACATAAACTTAAAGCTATTACAATATTTTGAAGTTATTAATAACAAAGATGTTTTGTTTCAAAACCATGAAGACGTACCATATTTTAAATTTGTTTTTCGCCAACATCAGCCCATACGTTTCATCTTAGATTTGAAGTTTTCGTCTTTTTTCTTTTTTGTTTGTACTTTTTGTTTTAATTTTATTTTATCTTAACAATTTCATTCAAATAATGAAAAGGACAAAATTAAATAATTATTAATAATTTTAGGAGTATTCGAATATTCGAGAACCTCGAATATTCGAGATCTGATTAATATTTGTATTCGATATTCGAATTCGAGAAATTTGATATTCGCCCATCTCTAGTTATGTGGAATTTAACAAATAAATAAATAAACAGATTTCACTTTAGTGATCATTTAACTAAATATGAAACGGTTTGAATGAAATTGATGTTAAATAATTAAAATCCAGGGTTTACATCCTATATTAATATAGGCATGTGTTTGATGTTATATAAATCATAGATCATGGTTGTACGGTTACATGGCTACTTTACAGCAGCAATCAAGCGAAAAGTCTCCCTTGGTAACCAGTAGATGCCGCTTCAGTGCCATTTAATTACCACCATACACGGTTAATGCACGAAATTATTTACCCTGGGTATTTGCAGATCAACGTGTATTACACCTACCTTCAAAGGATAACAGGATTAATATCTTTCGAAATCGCCTGTCAGTTATAAACGACCATTTTTTTTGTTGTGCAAATTGTAATCTCCTCCTGTCACAAAATTAGTCTCCCTTCAAAAATAAATCTGTCTTCTTTTCTAAATTTTAAAACTGTAACATACTTAATATATTTTATATTATAATATTTAATAGGAAACAATAAATGAGTTAAAGTTATAGTAAATCTGCAGGAGAGCTACTTCACCTTAGATTTCGCTGAAAATTTGTGAAAAGTTTTCTCTCAGCGAGCAGAATATAGGAAAAATACTAATAATTGGCGGTAGAAATTATTTGATCTTGATATCGAAAAAGAAACACCAATAACCATGCCTAACCTAGTACAGAACGCATTTTTATGGTAAAAAATCGGGGTTTGTTTGTTTTTATAAGTATTATTCAATGTAGTGTGTGTATGTGCGTGCGTGTGCGTGTGTGTGTGGGGTTTGTTTTTCACAATTTATCACTTTTACTTTACGTTTATTTCTTTTTACTATAAAAATGCGTTCTGTACTAGGTTAGACATGGTTATTGGTGTTTTTTGTTTCGATTTCAAGGTCAAATAATTTCGACCGCCAATTGTTAGTATTTTTCCTATATTCTGCTCGCTGAGAGGAAACTTTTCACAAATTTTCAGCGAAATCGAAGGTGAAGTAGCTCTTCTGCAGGTTTACCAAAGTTAGAATTTATGCTGCATTAGCTATGTGAAATATGAACATAATAACAATTGTAGAAAATTTAGTATTTTGTATTATTTTAAGTAATTTTAGAAGGTTTTCCAATGAAAAACAAACTGTGTCAAAAGATGCAAACTGAATATAACTTTAAATAACATTTTACCGCCACCGTCCGGCATTAGCAGTATTACATAACTAAAAATCGTCCGGAAACCTGCGGCTCGTCCTTTCAAAATATACTCGCACTCGCAAAATAGCAGTTTCTGGACTAGTGATACAAATAACTATAACAAATAATAGAAGGAAAACTATAATCTTAAAATGTACATTCATATAGTCGTTTTCTAAAACAAGGAGAATATTTTGAACAATTCGTTTCTGTCAATACGCAAACATCTAATTTTACAAGTTCGCACGTGTAGGATGCAACAGCAACATGCGCAGCGAAGCGTTGCATAAGTGCACAAGTGCACGGTCACCCACATTTTGACAGGTCTCATTAAAATGACAACTATGTGTGAATTTATATCTGAAGGCTCTGTAGCGGAACATGGCATGGTTGCGCAACAAGCTGCATCTATTCAACGTCGACAAGCTGATGGGATCAAGCCGGGCTGTGGAAACAATGCAGGAAGCTTTGCCATGGTAAACAAAATACCTTCATCTATAAATAATGTTTTGACAAGAGTAACGCGTCATCGATAGAGCAGAAATCAGTGCTGTACAACCATTATTTCATATTTAATAATATATAAATAACTGTTGATCTGTTGCATCTTTACTTTACTATTGAACTGTTGAACGAAATTATTCTCAAATAAATAAATAGGCAATCAATTACATACATACATTCGATAGATTTAACTGTCGGTTCTCGTTGAAACATTTTATAATAAAATTAAATTAAAAACCACTAGGTTAGTTTCAAATAATGTAAAGTTTACTTTACATTATTTGAAACTAACCTAGTGTTTTTTAATTTAATTTTAATTACATACATACATACATACATAACATCACGCTATATCCCATTAAATGGGGTAGCATGAACCCGTCAACATTCTCATCCTGACACATGATACTCGTTTCGATCACATTAACACTTCCTCCATACGAACTCTTTCTTTTCTCACAACCAAAATTCATCATCACGCAACAAACATTCATCCATTCACTCCTGTACACCTGTTTCGTAAATCTTCACTTACGCCCACTTCTCTAACAACGAATCTATAAGAAATGAAGGCAGCATTTTATTTAGTTGTGTAAGTATACTATGAATCTCACGTGACTATAGGTGTTTAAAACATAGCAAATTATCGCATCAAGAAAATGTCCACCAAGCAGTTATGAATGGGGTAGGTGGCTCAGTGGTATCGAGTCGGCCTATGGATCTTGAGAACCCTGGTTCGATCCCCACAGGCGACAAACAATTTTCACCAATTTAAAATCTACCCCTGTGGCTCCCCCTCCACTAACATCTTTGGGGGCCGTGATTTGACTTCTGGTAACCGCACTTCACGCGAAGAAATATATCACTTGCCGAGATCTGCTTACGGCAGAGTGCCACATCCAGTAATGGGTAAAAGACGTGATGATATATTTATTTATTTATATAAGACACAAATTATGTACCACAAAATTAAGAAATTATAAAACATTTCGCACCTCCGCGAGGAAAGTAATACAAGCTAAACAAGTCATTTTGTGTAAAACGTGAATAAAAAATAAAATAAATATGTTATGATGCTTTTTACCTATTGCTGGGTGTGGCACTCTACCGTAGCAGATCCCGGTAAATTATATCGTTAAACCAAGGCTCCCCATAGATGTTAGTGGAAGGAGAGACACAAGGGTAGCATTAATGTGGTGAAAATTGTTTGTCGGTTGTGAAAATCGAACCCACAATCTGACTTGATACCCCTGATAAGTAACACTACCCAACGGTCACTAACCGATTTAAATGAAACTTGGCACACTAATAGAACTCTAAAAAATATTGAAACCCTATTTTTTTTCTTCCGGAAGTTGCTTTTTAGGGATATAAACCACCCTTGAAAGATGGTAAAAGCAAGAATCGTCATAAATTAAATTAAATAATACCAAAATATTACGCGTTCAACATTGGTTACCCAGGAGTAATCTCGAAAATAGATTCAGCGACCCCAAAAACTCCCGAGTAACTAGTTTTGAACTTAAAACTGTATTTCAATTGAATATCGTAATTTCATCCCTCCATCCTCTTTTTAACCCCATAAAAAATGTATATTATCAAAATGACCCCGAAAATAGAATTTGGTGATCTCAAAAACCCCTGGGTAATCAATGTTAAACGCGTAATATTTTGGTATTATTTAATTTTATTTATGGTGATTCTTGCTTTTACTACCTTTCAGAGGTAGTTTGTACCCCTAAAAAGCAACTTTCGGAAGAAAAAAAATAGAGGTTCAATGTTTTTTACAGTTCTATTAGGGTGTCAAGTTTCATTTAAATCGGTGAGTGACAGTTGGGTAGTGTTACTTGTGAGTCATCTATCCCGGAAGAATGAGTGTTTTAGTTTTAATATAACAATTAATTTGTTATTTTTGATTTCATTAATAATTATTTTGGGTAAAATAAGAACAAATAAAGCTTATTAAACTACGGTAAGCACTACCTTCATAATACAATATTCTCACTTTAGTTAAAAGTGTCACTATTCTAGACTATAAAATGTTTTCATTATTTCAAAGCAAAAAAACGACACATTTACCGGAAAATATAAAATTTAGAATCGTCACTGTCCTAGTTGAAAGTATACATTTATTTCTTTTAGTCCAATTTTAAAAAGTTTTAGCTTTGGAGTAAGTAGTTAATCTTATTCTAGTCCGATAAGTGATCCAAATCACTTTCCGATTATATTAGAGGTTATTTAAACTTTTTTAAGAATATGATAATAATAATAGTTTATTTCCAACAAAATCATTTCAATGATATTTGGGAAGAGTATAAAGATGTTGTTACAAACATACATGAAATACATTGAAATAACGAAAAAGATTTTAATAACAACAAAGACAAAATTAATTGTCATCCAACACTTGGTGAAACAAGGTTTAATACAAAATATAATAAACACTTGGCTATGTTTCACAAAAAGATTTTACATTCTATAAAAATACTTGTAATAATTAATCAATCACTTATGAATAACAGTTAACATATGAAGTTATAAATTAAGTACAATCAACTAAACGAAATAGTTACTTAATCTAGGCTTCAATTGACTAATCCAAAATTCAGTATCAGCTAAAACTTTTTTGAAAAATGGATGTCATCTTTCTCGCGAAAGTGTGATATATTCATCAGAATCATCCTGCAATAAACCTTCGCAGTACATTTCTAT
Organism: Pterostichus niger; assembly: GCA_947425015.1. Classification (NCBI taxonomy): domain Eukaryota; kingdom Metazoa; phylum Arthropoda; class Insecta; order Coleoptera; family Carabidae; genus Pterostichus; species Pterostichus niger. Next base: position 31,180,512 of record OX380339.1, read on the forward strand.
AATTCCTTTTATATAGGGTTTTTCGTTTATTTGAATATACTCGTATGGTCGGAAAATCTATTCTTGAATATTTTGAATTTCAAAATAGTTTTCATTTAATTATATTTTTGTTTTATAAACGTGGTACTTTGCAGGAGATATCATACTGTAAAGCCACATATTTCCTTACAGAATATAATTTAAAATATGCTCCAGTGATCCTAATAAAAATATAGTTATAAAAATGCAAATATGAGCTCGTATGGTCGTAATCTTGTATTATCTGCATAAAATTTGATTTAGTTCATAAAGCTATTATACCACAAGCTCTAGTATATTAAACCGAATAACTTTACTCTTTTTGTTTCCATTGGGCAAACATTTCCGTTTATTAAGATTGGCCGGAATTAATTATCTTTACGTCACTTTAGAGAATTTATAGGTCTGGTAGTACGGGTGATTTTTCCCTCGTTGTTTCGCTGCCTCCCGGTTTGTAACCCCGTTATTAAGCTGTATTTTTTGCGTGTTGTGTGTAATTGCACCGTTTTTAGCCCGTCATGCTGCCACAGAGAAGAGCACACTAATAAAACAAGGGGACATTTTGTTTTATTGCTCAACAATGCACTTTGTTTCGCTTGACTGTTTTAAAATTTTCTCTAGTAATCATTCTCGTAAAACGATTGGTTTTATTTCAGCTGATGTTTCGTTGTTAAACAACAATTGTCGATTCTATACTAGTTTTATTATCTTTATTGTAATTTAGTGCTTGTAGTAATCATGAGATATAATGAAACATTTGAAATAACAGTTCTATCTATTCTCCTTTGTATCTAATGATATATTATCGGGCGTCGAGAAATATACGTAGGTAAAATTATACAATGATTTTGTAAATTAGATCCATAGATAAATACACGAAAAACATTTAAATAAAAATTATAAATATAATTTAATATTAACAATAGTTATGTAAAATTCTTCTTATATATGATAAATATTAATAAATAGACAATAATATTCATTTCAAAACACCAAAAAAAATTTAATATTCTATAAAGACAGTACAACAAGATGTTTACTATTTGAGTTGTGAAAAATTATGTTATTTATTTATTATTTTACTCACCGCAGTAACCGCACTTCACGCGAAAAAATATATCACTTACCGAGATCTGCTTACGGCAGAGTGCCACACCCAGTAATGGGTAAAAGACGTGATGATATATTTATTTATTTATTTATTTAAGTAAACATCAAACAAAAACTATAACAATGAATAATAAATAAAAATAATATGAAAACTAGATTTTGTATAACATGGCATGCTAACTATAAACAAATATATAATAAACAATAAATAATTAGTGAGTAACATAATAAATAAATGCTACATTTATACAGATTTAGTAGATAACTATCTACTATTTACGTAAAAAGTCAGGAAAGTCAGGAAGGTAATTATCTGACATAAGTTACAATAAAAAATGTCACCTATTGTTCAATTTAAAAGGACTTTTTTTAATGAAATCAATATATTTGGTTTAATAGTAAAAATTAAGGAATGATTTCAATTACAGGATGAGTAGATAGTTTCATGCCGAGAGAGAGCAAGGCTTGAAACAGCTTACGAATCCTGTACGACACTTTACTGACGTGTTACGTATAACATTTTACCTGAAACTTATAAACAAATAATACATATTTTAAATTAATTTAAAGTAAAAGAAATATTTGAATTACATATTCAGTCAATATTTTATATTGCTAAGTACCTAGGCACTGACGTTTCTTTCATTACATGTCTAGGCAGGCAATATGTTATTTTCCTGACTCGGCATGCAAAGAAAAGTCGTAAAGGTCAGGCAAATGATTATTTTCCTGTCAGTTTCAGGTAAAATTGCTTATCAATGTTAACAGAGAAAACTTGACATATATAGTGTGAAAGCATGATCAACACTATGGCGTACAAAGAAATTTGTTTGAAGATTGTCGATAATAGATATACAAATAATTTTAGAATATTTGCAATTTTGTTACTTAAAAAATATGCTGTAATTGTAAAATACGCGAAAATATAAAACCGAAAATTTAGGCAATTGTTGTGTTAACTAGAAGTAATATATTATTTGTTTGATATAGTGCCTACCTATTTTGATAATTTTATTTTTATAAACATACAAATTATATATTTCTTTTTGAAGGGGTAGGTGGCTAAATGGTATTGAGTTGGCCTGTGGATCTTAAGAACCCTGGTTCGATCCCCACAGCCCACAAACAATTTTCACCAAATTAAATGTACCTCTGTGGCTCCCCTTTCAGTAACATCTTTAGGGACAGTGATTTGACGGTTTGTAACCGTACTTCACGCGAAGAAATATATCACTTACCTAGATCTGCTACGACAGAGTGCCACATCTAGTAATGGGTACAAGGTGTAATGATATATTTATTTATTTTATTTATATATAATTTGAAATTGATAAAACCGTAATTGAAAAATACCAAAACCGTAATGAAACCAAAATTTATAAATTTACAAAATCGAAACCGAAATCTAAATTCCTAAAACCTATAATCGAACCTGAAATTTTACTAATACAAAAACCGTTAACCATAACCGAACCCCAAATTATTTCGGGTCGTGTCCCTAGATGTGAATAATTATAAACATATTCAAACAGTATTTCTTGCATATTAGAATTCGTAGACACGGATAAATGACAGTAAACTTATGCTACATATAAAAAAATAATTTTCCCAGTTTCTTTCTTTTTTATATCAAAGTTTATTCAAAATAGAATTCGCCGAACGAAGAAGCTGTTCCTCTTTAAATGTCCTCTCAACAAAGAGATACTTTTAAAAGATATGTTCGTTATGAGCGATTTTATTGAAATTTAAAATAATATTTGTCATATTTCCTACTTCGTAATACATACAAAATCGCAAATACATATTTTCTGTGTGCTTGTATTTGTAAGGAATAGCAAAATCTGGGAACACTTAACTAATATTTACAAATGTCGAAATGAGAACATGAAAATATTTATGTTTTAATAACTCAAAATACTACAGCTGCGGTCAGAAAATTAGCATAATAAAATATATTAAAAGCTTTCAAATCATATAGTCTTTCATTCTACCAACACAGCCATTATAAAAAATTATAACCAACAGCTGTCCTGAGAAACCTAACTCCCTTCAATTCTAAGATTCTTATGTTTGTCGCACTGTCGCACACTTTTGATCTCTGTAGGCGTGTGATTAAGCGAAGGCAATTTCGACGATCTAGCAACCTTGTTAGTTGACAAAATGGTTGCTTTTTCATCTTTTGATGATGAAAGCGTTTTTATGAAGTGACTTGATAAAATTGTCAATAAATGTTTCATTCGTATTGACACACGGCATTCGACAATTTTAGAAACTAATTCAGTAAAATGTTTTTTGTAAAATAAACACGAATGTAAAAATTTAAATTGAAATTTTATATTACTTGAAAGTAGATTCTCTAATTTTAACATCAATGTAAATATTTTTCTATTCCCGTTATTAAAATGTCATTTAGTACTTGGTTCTATTGCGGTAAATGGAGTAAAGTTAGCTTCTTGCGTCTGTCATAACTTAGTCTTATTTTTCTAATTTTATTGTTATCTTAATATGCGATTGTCGAAAAAGTATGGTATGTGATTCGTTTTATAAATTAGATACTCGTTTTTTAAATTCATAACTAAAGAGACGTTTATAAAATTTCATTTAACGTACTGGTTTGCATGGCGTTAAATAAAATCTTAATCACATGTTGGCTAGCTGTGGCTCGAACGTTTTAGTGTAACAGGAGCAAGAGCTGGGCAAATAAGTTAATCACTATTCTTAATTTAATGTTTATTAAGATATATTCATAAAAATAAATAGAAAAGTTACAAAATTACAAAAGTGATAGATATTAAACGAAACATATTAAATCTCTATTTAAACACCTTGACCGAAGATGACAAAGAACAACAACATATGAACTAAAGTTACTACATGGCAAGACTACATCTTGTCAATCCAAAAGCTAAACCACCACTGACTATTTGTTATTGTTTTCCATGGGACGTGCTGACAAGGGGTAAGAGGGTGGAATCGTTGACTTGGTTAGAGATAACTGTTCCCATGCGTGAGTTTACATAAAAAATACCAGACGCTTCTAATGGATGAAATACAAGGATCAAAAGCTATCTCAGACCAACGCACAGCTAATAATTTACTCAGATATGTCATCATATAATAGCTAACAAGCGCGACAATTCAGAGAAACCATAAACTCGATAAATAATGATCGAAGAATACTGAAATATGCACTAATAAATTTGATAACCAAAACGCTGTCAAGTCAACTTAAAAAAAGATACTTAAGATAATATTTAATTTGTCTGTATCTTTCGAAGCTGAGTTGATAGTGAAAAATCCTAATTATAACAAAAACTAATTCTGAATTGTTTCACTTTGTTACATTAGTCACGGCTTGAATATAATAACTGACATATAAATACAGGGTCAAGTTAGCTTCCTACATCTGTGACTGAACCCTACTTTTTAAATAATTTATGAAATTTACATTTTGTCTTTTCATAATTTGTAGAAAAAGTTTAATATGTGATTAGTTTTATAAACTTTATACTTGTCTGTTATACATTCTCGTAACTAAAGAGATCTTTTTCAAAGTTAAATTTACGATAGAAAAATTCGGGTGACACCTAGATTCGAACCAGGAACTTTCTGCTTGCCGAGCAGAGATGCTAACCACTACACCACGTCACCTAGATACGAAGTCAATCGAATTATTCTGTCTAACGCTGCATCGATCCTTCATCAGCAACATTTCTTCTAATTTAAGGAAATTCATACCACGAAGTATTATTTTGTCTTATAACATGACTTAAAAATACGGTAACGATGATAAATTTATCACAAAAAAAAAATAACTATTAATAGAGTTCTAGGTGATGAAAGTTAATAAATCATTGAAATATAAATGTAATGTAAATAAAACAACAAAGACAAAATTAATTGTCTTTGAATGCTTACTTGGTGAAACTAGCTTAATAATAAAATATAAAACTAAACACTTGTCTAAGTCTCACGAAATTCAGCCTCCAAGTCACCTTATGATGAGCTCTAATAAGAGCGAAACGCGTCTATGGTTACTAACTGTGCTGGCCAGTCTCTGACGATGCCCTCATAAGGTGACTTGGAGGCTGAATTTCGTGAGACTTAGAAAAGTGTTTAGTTTTATATTTTATTATATATTTTATTTATATATTTTATTATAAATGTAATGCATTTGAAAAGAAGAAACATTAGTTCTTAAAAAATTTAAATCAAATGAAAAAGTTTTAGCTAAAATACTCGTAATATTGATTCGTACTTGTTTGCAAACATTTCTTCTTTTTTCTCCATTTCACTAAAAAATAAAAGAAGCAGTTTATTTACTTGTACGCCATTTTAGCATTGTTCGTTTGAAGTAGCTTTTCGAAGCTTAATAGTTTAATGTTAAAGTTTTCATCGTGTCAGATATTTATAGATTTACTTCAAGTAGAACAATTTAATGTTATCAGAGAATGTTAAGTAAATTATAGGCGATTACAGAGAAACCTATTAAATTTAATCGCAGCTGATAAGAAGAAATAACGCTTTCCCTGTTAGAGAATGTTGTTTACAATAAAGAAAAGCTGGATACTCCTTTCAAAAAGATCTTGTTAAAAGTTATATTAGCTTTTAGATTGAGTTACCTATTAAAGCCGAGTTAGTTTATGATTTCATAAGTCTCTGTGGTCCGGGGTTCAAGCACAGCCGCTTCAGCTGTATCAGAAACTTATTTTCAGGCTGAAATCTTATTTAGCAGTGAATATACATAGATGTCATTAGTATCCGGGTACTTATTGAAAAAATATGGCATTAATAAAATTATAAGAGAAGAAATTGGACTTGGGTTCGAATCTCGCTCAGGGTACATATTTGTAATATGATTATGACATAAAATTAAATAACACTCTTAGCTAAATCTCTCCTTTGTTTAGTTTTTATTTAAATTTTAATCTTTTTTTACATATTTTACCTAAAACTTTTCGCCAAATCTGCTGACATTTAAGTAAATAAATAAATATATCATCATGCCTTTTACCCATTACTGGGTGTGGCACTCTGTCCTGGCAGGTCTCGATAATAGATATGTTAAAGTTTAGTAATATATCGACGTTATAACTTATATATATATATATATATATATATATATATATATACATATATTAACCACAATAAATATACTCAAATTTGACATATATATATATATATATATATATATATATATATATATATATATATATATATATATATATATAAGGCTTTACTTTATTTAAATAAATAACAATAATAACATTGAATTTAGAAATATATAATATAGAAGATGTTTACAGTATGAAATTTGGAAGAAGAATGAAAATAAATAAATAGTTGACAGAAAAGTAAACATAAACAATAGAGTAATAATTAGAAGTTATTTGGAGACGAAATAATGTAACGTCGCCAAACTACTTGATAGCGACGCTACAGATATATTTCTTCGCGTGAAGTGCAATTACCAGCCGTCAAGTTACGGCCTCAAAGACCTAAGTGGAGGGGAGCTACAGGGATAGATTTAATTTGGTGAAAATGGTTTGTCGGCTGTGGAAATCGAATCTGGGTTCTTAATTTCACAAGCCGACTCGATACCACTGCGCTACCTACCCCATAAATTATTTAAAATAATCGCTAATTTTACATTGTGTACCTCAACACGAATTTTTTTTCATAAAACATTTTAATTATAGTTTTATTAAATTATGGGGTAGGTGGCTCAGTGGTATCGAGTCCGGCTGCGGATCTTGAAAACCCTGATTTGATCCCTAGCCAACAAACAATTTTCACCAAATTAAATCTACCCCTGTGGTTTCCCCACCAATAACATCTTTGGGAGCCGTGATTTGACGGCTGGTAACTGCACTTCACGCGAAGAAATATATCACTTACCATGATCTGTTTGGGCAGAGTGCCACACCCAGTAATGGGTAAAAGGCGTGATGATATATTTATTTATTTCAATTAAATGCATATATATATATATATATATATATATATATATATATATATATATATATATATTATATAAAATAATCTAGCAAGTAGAATCTTATTACAAATTAATTAAATTATAGATACATGAAAGTTTAATGGCTTTCATAGTCCTGTTTTATTAAATTAAATCTCATTCGTATTGTTCGAACAATATATGGCACGATGCAATTAGACTGTTATTGTACAATAATTAAACTAATTAATTTTAATTACAATAATTTCTAACTCACAATACGTCATGAAATTAATAACTATAGTTTTAGTACAATCACAACTGAAATTAATTGGATACATGATAAATTACTGCAAGTAATTGATTATAATTAAAAATAAAATTAGTTTGACTTTGAATGTAATAGATATTACATTATTGAAATATGTAAACACATATGCTACTAATCATAAGACTAAATTAGTTTTGTACTAAATATTTCTAGTCCAGTTCAGCTGTCACAAAAATATTAAGACAGTTCTAACTTTTCGGTAAAAAAAACAAAGTTGTCTAATTTATTAATCATATTACTAAAAATTAAAATGTTCAGAAGCATACACGAACAAATTATGAAAAGTCCAAAATGATTTTGCAATATTTCCAACAACTGGCTGATAATTTATAATGAAAGAAAACGTCGAAAATGTACAATTTAACTATAGGAATAAATGAAGTCGTAATTTAAATATAAACCTCGTTTCCTCGTAATGCCAAATGGCTGTAATTATAGGAACTTACAATTTTCAAAAATTTTATAATTTATGGTTTGGAAAATACAGTTGCCAAGTTCATAATCCTGGCAGAGATATATATTTTCACTTCGTTTTCATTAATCTGCTTGATACAAGCTGCACATTTTCAACCAAAATATGAAATATAAACATGAGAAATGTAAACAATTATTTTACGCAGCACCTGCTTTTATTCTTAATATTTTCAAAGAAAACAAATAAACATTGATTATTATCATATCTTAGAAATTGTTGTTTTAGATTTACAATCTAAAACTAAACATACAAGATGTAACTAAACATGTGTAACAAAATTTAAGGTTATGTATTTTGGATAATAAATAATGAGGAGTGAGGAAAAGATTTAATTGCGAAATGAGTATGATACTTGGAGCACGAGCTATAGCAACTTTTCCAATAGTACTTTCTCACGTGTGTGTTACATATTCGTACCATTTTTTTCAACATTGAACTTGAAAATTTTATATTTACGTTTGCGATACAAGAAATTTAATAATTATTTTATATAAATCAATGGAGTTGTATTTGCAAATGCACATCACGTTTCCTTGGTCACCATGTTAAATGACATTTCCCTCAATTAATTTAGTTGTGATAGTAACCGTTTGCCTCACTAGTGAGTATAGTTATTTACTTTCATCACTAGTGAGGTAAATGGTTACTATCAAAACTAAATTAAGTAAGGGAAATGACATTTTCCCAGTAATTTCAAATTAAATATTTATTATGTACTACACAAATGAATCAAATAATTTTGTTATTTATTTTGTCGGTTAATCTTTAGCAGTAATGTAGTGAGATTTACTTAATTTAATTATAGTTAATTAAGCTAATAAACTTTGCATAACTTATATTATTTTCCGTATCCAAATGTGGCAACTAGTGGTACCCAAAATATTAGTTGGAAAAAGGTCGTGGAATATGAAACCTCCCAATAACACCAGTACTAGTATAATATGAATAGCAATATCTTTTTAGAATTAAATATATAATGAAAGTATAATTTAATACTTGTAGATAAATATTATTTTTGCTTTTTTATAACTTTTTTATAATAAAAATTAAAATACGATATTATATATATATATATATATATATATATATATATATATATATATATCCTCTGGAAAGAGGGAAAATTGTGCATTTTATAAGATGCAATCATTTTTTATCGTTTTTTCACCATAAAAAATATTTATCGTTTCTCAAAAAACAATTCGATTTTCCCTCTTCTTACTCCTAAGGGGGTGGAGGATGATGTTGACATATGCAAATCAGTTTTTTTATAGAAAATGCAATAGTGCAATAAAAAAGGGTGTTTCCATTTAAGTTTTTGAAAAAATAAAAAAATTCATATGTATGTATTTATATATATATATATATATATATATATATATATATATATAATAAATATACAATATTTCTGGGGTATTATTCGTATGTAGCTTGTACGCAAAAAGTTGTACTATGCGAAGTTTAAATGTTAAAACTAGCAAATTTAATAAATTTTAACAGCAATTGTATAGCGTCTGACAGCAACATATTTTTACAGTACTATAAATAAATATGAGATATTAAATATTTATGTAATTTATATCTAAATAAATGCTTATTCTATTTGATCGACCAAATTTTGTAATTAACCTTACCGTCAAACATTTGATTCGAAATTTTTCAATTTAATGATATTTAAAATCATTGCCTGACAGCGATACAGTTGGACTTTAGTGCGATAAATAAATATGTACTTGTATATTCTTCCGTCAGTATGGTGGTGTGGATAGCGATACGGAATTCGAATCCGTAAATCCCGAGTTCGAATCTCACTCAAGTTAAAAATTATATAAACTACTAGACTGCGGCTCTATGAGTGCGGACCCTGTAATGTAATTGGGATTCAGTTTCTGTTGTACAGCGTAACATAAATAAATAAATATCATTAAGTTTTCTCAATTTAAGTGACAGTTCCAGTAATTAACATATTTTATACCATAATGTTTATTTTCTCATAGAATTTAGTACCAGGGTAAGCAATAAGAAAGTAATTTAAATCCTGCAAGAGCATTTAAAATTTACCGAGTTTTTTATAATCTTAAATCATGTCAAGTACAAAAATTATTAAACATAGTTTCACATAATTTATTTTCCGTTCAAAACTACATCAAAACAAACTTATAAAACCATGAAGGAGAGATTAATTAATCATAAAGTAATTACAATATTAATGAATCCTTTAATTGACAGTTTACGGAGTAGAAACAATCGTAGTTCTTGAGACTGTGCTCGTCGGATCTAATAATAAGCATAATAATTCTCAGTTTATGTCCATAAACCAAACAATTAAACATGATGAACGATAGCACATGTTTAAAATTGTGCCAAATATTTTACTGGCAACGACGCGCAGCACGTGTTGTGCAGCAGATCACGAATAAGTAGCCGAGCAGATTCAAATGGAACATTGAATTCGGCACTAATTAGACGATATTTGACGTGAGCAAAGATGACTTGAAACGAAAACGAACTTAGTGACATCTACACGAATATAAACCGTTGTTTGAGTTAATTGTACGGAAACATTTGATGAACATTAGGTTCATTGATTGGCTGACAATTATGTTTATACGAAACAAAGGAGTTCTTTCAAAAGAACTTCAATTTATAATATCTTACAAAACTTTACAACCATTGTCTTATCAATATTTATTATTATTTAAAATTATTATATATTAAATTTTGAAAGTTTGTATCACCGTTGATAATATAAAAGAAATTTGTATCTTGTTTATAGTTTTTGAAGATGGTTATAAATTAACCGAAACGTCAACGAAAAATATCATGAGTTTTTTATTATTTTATTGTTCGAATACCGACTATCTCGTTCCTTATATATTAGTAAGTCATGTGAGATTGTCATTTGGAATTTTAAATATCAACTGTCAAACCAATGCAATATTTTCTAAAGCTTTTCAATCATTGTCTTATCAATATTTATTATTATTTAAAATTATTTTAACAGTCTTCACACTAATGAAAAGAATTTTAATTCTATGTCAATTTTAATGATGTGACGTCATCATACACAATTTGACAAATAAGAATGAAGTAAACATTAATTATTCAAGTCCCACTAACATTTTTCATTCCATTTTCAATCATTTGGATCTGAAAATATTAACATTTATAAAATTACCACTTGCGTGCAGAATTTTTGTTTCTTCCCCTTATTAACTCTCTTTCCAAATCCAAATTAAAAATAAAGTCAGAACAATGGCTATTTATGAAACTAGTAAGGAAATGCAGGTTATTACCTTACGCATGTGAAATTTACAGAACGAGGCTTAGCCGAGTTATGGAAACACATAAGTAAAGTAATAACCGAGTTTTCTTACGTGTTGCATACAATATTTTTTCTACTTCCGTTCTAATAAATACGAAAGAGCGTTTTTGAAATTATGAAATTTTGACATATTAATGACAGTTATAAATTCAAAAAATAATAACACATCAGAATTCGTCTACCTAGATATCTGTTGCTATATTACCTCATTATTTCACTAGTTAAATAATGCAATTCATTACCTAACTCAAATAAGTGAAATAAAACGTCTATTTCCTAACGGAAGTAGAAAAAATTAAATATATTTCGTGCATGTGATCAAATTAAAACTAAATTATAAAAAAATTGAAATTGTGGCGAATGATTTACCTGATTTCTAAATTTGTTTGTGAATGTTTTAATTTGCAACGTTGCTACGTACGATTTTAAATTCAACAATCGCGCTAAATAAAAACGGAAGCATAAAGATAAGAGTCGTTTACGGAAAATCAATGAAAATCGCAACGCCAGAAATTCATTTTTCTTTTCATAACGCGTTGAAAGGCAAAGTATGCAGATGAATAACTACGTCATCAGAAACTTTAACAATTTCACAGCGTAAAATTGCCGTCTCCATGCGGCTCTGCACAGACCTAAATCATCTAAAACAAAACACAGATGTTTCCATAACTACGGATGAATTTATCGCCAAACGGAAAACTTATCGCAAGACCAGCGCGAAATTCTTATAGTGAAACGGGACTTTACAGTTCCGCTAAAACTTTAATTGGTTCGGTTATCAGATTCGACAAATTGTGGAATTATCTAATATCTAATTAGTTACGAGCTCGCAGAGTATTGTGCTAACTACTAATTACCAAATTGTGAATCGAAAATTACTTTCAAAGGACATAAAAATATAATTAAGCATAACTTACGCAAAATATTTAATAGAACTAAATATACCATTTACATAATAATTCAAATCTAATTAATGAAAACTTTAACACCACTATCAAAAGAATTTTTCTGCGATGCTAAAACTCTCTACTACAGAAACGGTTCTTTAATTTGTAATATAAGATTAAATTGCAAATTGCACTGCTAAGTAAAATTTTAAATTTGATTTAAATAAACTAACGCAAAGCGATGTTAATTGGAATAAATATCACTTCTGTCAAATATTCAATTTAATTTTATTTATTTAAACCCTATTAAAGTTTAAATTTTGGAGGAGCATTCAACGCAAAAGTTAATATTTTGATAATGAACACGTTTCACCATAGACTAGGACTAGAAATGTGCCGGAGTATTCGGAGCGATAAATATTGTTTCGTTTCGTGAAAATTATTGAAATTAAAATTTTTGTTCTGGTTTGTTTTATAAACAATAAAATATTTTTGTATCCGGTTCCTGTTCTACCAAATAATAAAGGATATATAAAATAGTTATTTTTGTATTAAATGAACGAAATCAGTGATTTTTTTTTGTAGCCCATGATAATGTCACTTTTAGACGAGACAAAAAACTTGTACGAACGCGCCAAAAAATCAATAATTTCGCTCACGAAATACAAGCAACATTTTTTCTACAACTGTTAAAAAAAACAATAATTCTTGATTTATTTAAGTAATTGAAGGAAACAACTCAAAAATAGTATTAATTTGGTATTATTGTTATGTTATAACCAATGAAAAGTGACAAGAAAATAAATTGGGAGCTTGTGAAATACTCAATATTTCAAATGAGTATTTAGCGCACTTGAGTGAAAAAGATTGCGTAAACCACGCATTAACACGGTAATGTAAATGATGAAAAATTACGTAGTTCACGTATTGATATAAATTTTTAAAAGTAAACATTTTTTGACAGTTGTAGAAAATAGTTATTTGCGTATCTAGTGCGCGAAATGCTTGTTTAGAATTACTACAGTACGCTGAACACATTTCTCATTGGAAGTACACACAATATTTTTTTCTACAGCTGAATTATAATATTTAAAAGCATGGTAAAATTATTAATTTCATTGTAGTAAAATGTATTTTTTTTGTAAATTTTAAATGAAAATAGATTTCTAGTAACTAGGTAACAAAATTATTGATGTAATGTAAATGATGAAAAAATTAGATATTTCACGAACTGATATTAGTAAATAAATGTGAGCATGTTTTGACAGTAAAAAAACATCTTTTTATACAGGGTGTTTCACAACTTAGAGCAAAAAATTAAAGGGTATATTCCGTACGACGTGCTGATCATGAAACAAAAAGAATTTATTTTAAATCGCAGAACTATTTCCCAGTCCAAAATATTTCGTTGCCACTGCCACAGGTTGGATGATTATGTTAAAGTTATTAATTAAATAAAATTCTATTATAAATAACTGCTAATAATTGAATTGTGTAATTATTCTTTCGTAGTTGATACCTACTTCATTGTTTGTGTTTAATAGGAAAGCGAATCCAGTGCAGTACTACAAAAAATGTTTTAGGTTAACAACCCTTAATTTTTCGAATTAAAAAAAAATATTTTTGTTTCATGATCAGCACGTCGTACAGAATATACCCTTTAATTTTTTGCTATAAGTTGTGAAACACCCTGTATACGTTGCTTCAGGAGCACTAGCGCCGCCATCGGAAATTTCTGTTACCAATAGGTCTGTTATAATATAGGTGTACGGTGTAAACATAGCCAATATCAGGAGTTACAAAATAAGGACTTGGAAATAATAAAACATTTGAAGCTATAGATATTTTGTAATTTTAAGTTTTAGATTTAACAATACTTGTTAAGTAGAGTAGTAAATGACGAAGTACCCTCTAACAAATTTAGTAACTCCAGTTAATATTTGAACATAGAACAGTAGAATATTATAGTAATCGTGAACAATCACTATGCAAGTTATAGTCTATGCAATTACGTTAATAAGGATCACCACTAAAGTTCAAGACAATCTAATACATTATTTAATTACAGATTTCACGAGATTACAAGTTGGAAACCTCTCCAAAATTTATGAATACTTAAAGCGTTTCCGTACACGATATTCGTATCATAGTTTGCGCTAATCCATATACCAGTGACGTACCATCCGTTAAATCCCCCATCAATCATGTTTCCGCTTTTCTTTGTCCCTTCGCTGTGGCGCCACAGTCGAAAAACAAGATTGTAAAAAATGTTTTACATTCTGATATGTTGATCTTTCATCATTCTAATGGCGACAAACTGATAAATCATCAATGTTTTCATCCCTGATAAATTATCTTTGTTTTCCCGAAGGTAAAATAATGCGTACCGCTGGCAGGAAACGCGTTTTTTAGAAAACAAAAACATGAAACTTTGTTTGATAAACAAACACGATAGAAAACTGAATTTGAAATGATATATTTTTTACAAATATCCATAATAAAATTCCTAGTATGAAAATAAACCACTCGAATATATTTGATTAACAGTTATTTCCAGCGCTAAAATTTGCTACTAATTAATTGTTAGTTAATCAATGCACACATTTACAATTACCATTTATATTAAAAAGTTAACAACTAACTTTAATTAAGTAGTATTTATATTGAAAGTAATTTTAATGCTAAAATATTTTTAAAAATGTCAGTACAATTCTACAAAATAAAATAACATAAATTTGCTTCTCAAACGTATTAAATAGGTACCTCAGTATGGATATTGTTCATAAACAAATGAAGATATTAAAATTTTTATTTTTTTACGTAGTAATTCATAATTATAAAATGTGTGTAAGTTTAGATTCAAAGTATTTTCTAGAGATAGGTAATTCGTGATTAATACGTTCAATTGAGCCGGTTTAGTACCGTGAATGAATTGAACCGGATCGCTAAATGCAAAAGATCCAGATCGCAGCTCAGTGACTGATGGAGACTTGTTTTGATTACTGCATGCTTCAGTCAATTTCTAATAATATATGAACGAATCTGATTTGACTAAGAATACATCATAGTGGCTGGCATTGGTTAAAATTATCAGAGATTGTAAACTGTGAACTATAGATACCTCTGTCAAAATAAGATTTGCAAAGTTTTTAAATTTTACTTTATTATCAAGTTGGTAAAATGTTTCCATAAACGAAAACATTCATATAAAATTGCACTTAAAATAATAGAAACAAATTATTATTATGGTATCTGTGCAAAATGAGGTAGGAACATTTTCTGATTGATATTATTAATATTAACTTCAAAAATTTGATGCAATATGCTGTAAATTGGTTGCTATAGAGAAATACAATTAATTATTAAATATTTCTCAGTATTAGTATTAGTTAAATAATCCAATACATTTTTGTATTTGGAAAAGGAACATTCTACATCTCGGAAACTGTATATTTAAAATTAGCTATTAAATATTTAATATTATTATTAAATTTTTTAATACAATCCAAAACTAAATAGTTATTAATAGTTAAGTGATTCTTTGTTATTCGAGCCTTTGGCTCGCGCTGCAATAGTGTAAAAGGAACAAAGACACTTTACACACATCATTTTTTCTACGATTGCGTCTTAAAATGATTAAAACACGTATACGTACTGAAAATAAATTCATTCTTGTCAACTATCAATATGACAAGTTTCTGTTTTGTTTGTATCCCTGGTAACTATTGAAAAAGTCGCGCATTTAATATCTTTTTCACACGTTGCTATTGGAAACACGTGCATTTAACATCTTTTTCGCGCGTTGCCATTGTAGAAGCGCGACAAAGATATTTTTCGATTGTTCCACAAAAATATCAACTTTACGATGACGAATGAGAGCGTAATTTTCAACTTTTCATAGCAATCGTAGAAAAAATGTATTTTTTGAATGCATGAAATGTGATGTACAAAACCATAAACTATGCACAAAGTTGTAAATGATGCATTTTTATATAATATTAAATTGAGAATTTACCACGTATATGTGGCAATCAATTTGTTTAAAAATCAACCAATGAAATGAAAGCTATTTGATAGTTTTCCACTAGTGATAATTTTGCACAGTAATTAATTCTCCTTGGTTACCAATAAAATAAATATTAAGTTTTTATCAAGTTCGTGTAGAATTGTATACATAGTTATTATACCTATTATATTATTTGAAAAACTTTGAAGTAGGTACTGGTCTCCTTTAATTTAAATATTACAATTTCCAACCCCGAGGTGTATTATTTTTAGTGAGAAACATATGTTTAGTAATGAACAAAAACTTAATTAGCGCAGAAATAGAGTAAAATAAAAGTGGCAAGATGACGTAATTTACATAAATCCGAGTTTATTTTTTCCTTTTTGAGTAAAACTCATCTAATTAAATATCACTCTCAGAACTAGACACGTTCTTCGTTTATTTAAATTTCATTCAAGTGTAAAATTAACAAGCTTCTACAAACAAGTAAAAACCAACATTCAAACACAAACAAACAAAATAATGACAGCATTTTCCATCGGTGTAATAATTAATTACCTTTTCGGTTGCTTTTGTGCATACGAAATTCAAACAAACCTTAGTATTCAAACACAGTGCAACATTTCACCTGTTCGAAATAAAACACATGAGATTTACCAACAAACCAAAGCGACGACGTCAGTAATTCAAGAAACAAATGTTAATGAGGTACACACCCGCCCCTGGGATGCATATAGCGCTGAGAGCAGCGGTGAAGACGTAAACTAAAGCGCATTAGAATTTCACGTTTAAAAGAGCAAGCAAATAAATTATTTTAATATCTTAACTTTAGAGAAATGTTGGTTACGACGTTAAATGAAATTGTAACGGGTTCTAAGATGCGCCACAACCTGTAACTTGTTAAAGAAGCAGAATCGGATTCAGTAGAATTACGAGTAAATTGCTACGCGATTTTTATCTTTTTAAATTTATTTTGTGAACTGATTAGAACTTAAGGACATCGAAAACCTTTTAAATTTCAACTTGTGAATAAAATCCTTAGGACTTTATATCTAGAAAGATAGAATGAAACAGGATTCAGGCTGAATAAGATAACTGCCAACAACTTCTTCTTAATTTTACTCTTTTATATATTTATTTATTTATATATCTACGACCGTGCGATATATCCTTAATATCCCACTCATTTCAGACAGGTAATGACTTACTTTACCGCACACGTGCGTTTTTTGAATTTTTACCGCACGCGCAAGTGATAATGCAAAATGTAGGAAAAAACTAAAGAAAATTACACAAGAAAACTTATTTATTGTATACATTTATAACAGTCTTTACAGCTATATAAATTGATGCCAGATGTTGACACATTTGGATGATTTGATGTTACCGTAGAATTAGTAATTTCTATATTGTGTGATACTGGAGACACATTTTCTTTTCCTTCCAAAATTTTGGTAGCCGTTTTCTTTTTATTCTCAGCGGAAGTCTCAATGTATCCTTCTGCAACAGAATTTTACCTCCAACCACCGTGAAATAATAGCATCAAAGAGATGATGATTTTTGAATCTTGCTTAATTCTCCGAAGTACACTAACAAAGCCTTTTCATTTGTTATATCTTTAATTTTTTTCTCTTCACACCATTTCTCATACCTGTCATAAGCCATTTGATATTTTACTCTTGATTTTTGAGGAACCAGATCCAAAATAATGTTTGACGCTGCTTCTTCTATATCTGAAGGCAGATCTATATCTGAAAGGCTCATTTTCTATTATCGAACTATTCTACACACTCGTAAAGGCAAAATCAAAATTTTTCTGTTTATTTGGTTGTCGCGATTGTCAACGCGTTGCTATCATTTAGAAAACAATCAGCGCATGTTGCTACTTTGATTTGAAATTTAATTAACTTTACATTTAATTATAAAAATAACAATTTAAATCCTGAACAGTCATAGATAAAATTTTGTACGCAATACGTGGGATACTAAATAATTATCGCACATATGTGATTACACAAACTCGGCCTACGGCCTCGTTGTGCAACTTTCACATGCGTGCGATAATCTATATCCCACTTATTGCGTAAATAACTATTATGTTACTCTGTACAACAGGAAGTTAATCCCAATTACAGTACAGGGTCTGCACTCACCGAGCCGCAGTGTAGTAGTTTATATAATTTTTAGCTTGAGTGAGATTTGAACTCGGGATCTCCGGATTCGAATTCCGTATCGCTATCCACACCACCGTACTGACTTTACTACAGATAATAATCATATAAATATAATATAATGCATTGTGCCGCCATATTGGATTAATATTCATATGTGAAAATTACCAACAGTATTAAAATTTTAATATTATTTTCATAAATAATAATCGTTACATATAAAGAATAATTATTGTTGAATATTAAATTTAAAAAATGCCATTATTGAATAATATGAATAATAACTGAAATTAAATGAAGCATGATAAAAATTTGTTGAATTTATCAAATGTTTTTGTTGAAAAATAAATAATATATGCAAAAATATTCCAATAAAATAGATAATATTGTTTTGAGTTTGTTACAAGAATTAAATAAACAAAAAGTAATGCAAATCAATTAAAAACGTGATGAATAAATGCAATATTATAATGCTACTGACACATGAATATTCGAATACATCATTATCCCTGGACCCATTTACATATTTATTACTGAATATTCTAGATTGTAGATCGAACTCAAATATGGAACGTACGTGATTCATATTCAAAAACGTATTTGTATTCTGTAATATGTGCTCGATATCATTGCCAGTAATTACCGATTTTTAATTGTATACTAACTAGATCAACCAACATGCGATAGTTTAAAATGTAAATAGGACATAGTTTTTTATAATATTATTAATGATACTTTTAATAAAAGCTCTGTAGATTTCAGGACTCGAGTTCAAGTCCTATAATCGACAAACTGATTTTTAAACCGTAACTGAAAAAATAATGGTTAACGATTAACTGATATCAAGAAATGGGGTAGGTGGCTCAGTGGTATCGAGTCGGCCTGTGGATCTTGAGAACCTAGGTTCGATCCCCACAGTTGACAAACAATTTTCACTAATTTAAATCTATCCCTGTGGCATCCCCTCCACTAATATCTTTGGGGACCGTGATTTGACGGCTGGTAACCGCATTTCACGCGAAGAAATATATTACTTACCGAAATCTTCTTAGGCAGAATGCCACACCCAGTATTGGGTAAAAGGCGTGATGATATATTTATTTATTTATTTAAGAACTTTATAATAATTTTTTGTTTGTTTTTGTTCAAAACCCGGTTTGAAAAAATGGGAAACCGATTTAAACCTTTTAATTTATCAATATTTTTTTTTAGTTTCAAATGATTTTTAGCAACTAAACAAATATAACAAATAAACGAGTACAATTCAATTTATGCAATTTTATTACGAATCTACAATTATAGAACATCAGAAAAATATTAAATAATTTGCAACAAATCTAAAAATAATTCTATCTGTTTTATATATGAAAAAGAAATAAACAATATGCAAAATAAAAATATAATAATTATAAAATGGGTGTGCCTGGATATGAATGTTTGGCGAAGACTTTATGTCATTCTCATTTCTTGATGATGTTAGATTTCTATAACTTATGCAATAATAATTAAAACAAGCGCAGAAGATACTCCCTTCCTGCCTCATCTTTATTTCTTCATTTTCAGTTTTTACTATACAGTGTCTAACTGCAATTGTGTTAAATGTATTTTTAAACAAGCGCAGGCGATGCTGCTTTCATTTCTTATAGATTCGTTGTTAGAGAAGTGGGCGTAAGTGAAGATTTACGAAACAGGTGTATAGGAGCAAATGAATGGATGTTTGTTGCGTGATGATGGATTTTGATTGTGAGGAAGGAAAGAGTTCGTATGGAGGAATTGTTAATGTGGTCGAAACGAGTATCGTGTGTCAGGATGAGAATGTTGATGTACACTGATGCTCAATGAATGTTTCAGGGGTTCATGCTGCCCCATTTAATGGGATATAGTGTGATGTTATGGGGTAGACAAACTTATATCTTTGAGAGCCGTGATTTGACGGCTGGTAACCGCACTTCACGCGACAAAATATATCACTTACCGAGATCTGCTTAAGCAGAGTGCCACACCCAGTAGTGGGTAAGAGGCGTGATGATATATTTATTTATTTATAGTGTGATGTTATGTATGTATGTATTAAAAATTGAAAGTTTTACTATACGTGTAGTGTTAAAAAAACATTAACAATTTTGGTAATATAATTTTACTTGTTCACACGTACCAGAGTTGCACACAAGGAAATATGATTCGACAATATAATATTTTGAAACGTTTTTGGTAAAAATTTGGTGGCGTGTCATTATTTTCCACTTTCATCCTTTTATTTCGTTGAGTTGTTCAGGGGTAAAAATGCACATCTTCAAGTGGTTATTTCCGAGAAGGAAACAAATGCCAGAGGGAGAGATCAGGTGAACAGGGAGGTTAAGAGAATAACTTCCATTTCTTATCACTCAAAATTCGTAAGAGTTTCGACTGAACATAATCCTGATGGAGAAGTGGTCGCAACTAGAAACATTCCAAAAATATAATTTTCATAAAAATCTATAATCCGTTGAACGCCAAGAAACAACAGACTATAACTAACATAAACATCTCTAACAAACAACCTGAACTAATAAAATTGTCTTTTATTCTTGCTTCAAAACAAAACAAACATAACAAATCTTTGTATAAATAAATACTGGATTTTAAAAAGATCTTTCGACATTGTTTATTTTGCGCCATCAAACGTTTCTAAAATCATTCATGGATGTATCGATATTTCAGCTTGTCAAATTAAATTTTTTTTGGCAATAGTTGACAATTGCGCTCTCATTTTTCATCGTAAAGTTGACGTTTTCTGTGGAAGAATCGAAAAATATATTTTTTGCGTGTCCCCAATGGCAACGCGCGAAAAAGACGTTAAATGCGCGCGTTTCCAATGACAACGCGCGATAAAGATATTAAATGCGCGCTTATTTCAATAGTTACCAGACATACAAACAAAAAAGAAACTTGTCATATTGACAGTTGACAGAACGAATTTATTTTCAATACGTATACGTTTTTTAATAATTTTAAGATGCAATCGTAGAAAAAATTATAAAGTATCTTTGAATCAATCACTTTACGCTCTTAATATACAAAGTAGATATTTGCGCTTGCATTTGTCAACACAAAGTGTCAACTTGCCGCTCATGCACAACTAAACAGAAACAATGGTCGCTCACATAATGTTTTTCTTTAAATCAAACGTTCATTGAACTTTGTGATAACAACAAATGACAGCAAATAAACAATTACACATTTTTAATATCCTATACGCTGAAAACTTAAATTTAAATTATTATAATGTAAATTGATGTAGAAAATAATAACAGCAATTTTTCACCAGATATTTAAAATGTAGCACAATTATTTACTTTACGAGAGTCATTCGATCGCGCCAAAAACAAGAATTTCGCTCACGAAATACAAACAACATTTTTTTTACAACTGTAAATAAAGAATGAAACAATAATTATTGATTTATTTAAGTAAATTGAAGGAAAACAATCAACAATAATATGAATTTGATACTATTGATGTGTTGTAACTAATAACTTGACGCGTCCCGAAAAATCTAGCGAAAAATCTGAAAAACAGTATGAACTATTTATTGCGTGGTGCAAGAATATAAAAATTAGAAGATATATCGAAAACGTAATTTATGGTAGCGACTGTGTTTCGAGCGCAAATATACATTGTCGATTGCGAGAGACATTTCAGTCGACAATGTACCATTATTTCAAATGAATATATATGATATTCAAATTGACGTGAATTTATTACACTACCGAAAGTTAAATTTTAAACTTAGTTTAAATAAATAAAAATAAATCGAATCTTAATTATTCCATATGACATAGAACTTCGCGTTGCTATTATTTAAGTCAAATTTAAATTTTTACTTTTCGCGGTGTAATATTATTAATAATGAGAGTTAAATATTCTTAGCAACGCGGCTAAAATAAACTTTCTCGCCCGTCATTACTAAGCTTTTAGCAACGATACGGTGAAGTAGAAATATATTAATTCTGTCCAAAATTATATTATATACCGAGATTCATTCTAGCAGAGTGCCACAATAAACCTAATTGGTAATTTAGTGAAATAAACAAATGATTGATTAAACAATACATCTACATATCTTTTTTAAAATTTTTACTTATTTCATAACATATGCAACAATAATTTACTTATACACAACTATGCTGCATGTAGCGGATTTAAAAATGTCAATTAGAAAAGTTCAATGACCCTAAACACAATAGGTTATATTAAATTCATGATTCATGGCAAGACAAATGCATTTTCCAACGATAATGTAATTTATCATCTAGCCATCTCTGTAATAATGTAGAGCTATATTTCATGTTTCTTTGAGAGAATGGTCAAAATGATTGCGTAAATTAGGGGAATAAAGAAGGCTGGTCTTGATTTGTCAATAGAAAAATTTTCTTTTAAAATTAGGCAGACCAATTGTAAAGTTAACAATGGAACATTTGAAAATGACGTCAGAAAAAATGGCCGGCTTTGATTTGGTGAAATTCACAAGTTCTAGAAGTCATTTATTTCCTGCAAATATCGTTCGTTCTGCTTTAATCTGTGTTCATCTCCGCCTACTTCTTGTTTTTGCTTTAATCGTTTTCGCCCTTCTCTGTCTGCCCCGTGAGTTTTTTGAACAATACAATCGGAATCAGTTCTCAACTTTTACCTGATTCATTGTTTGCTGAGCTAATACTCCAAATTAATTCCTAATCAATATTAATTGTACCTTCTACCCTTTCTTGTAGCAATTTTACACTTTTCAATTATTTTAACCCCATTTTACAAAGGATATCTTGGTCCGTTTTCCATATTATTTTATTTAAATAATATCATTATTGAAATTAAATAATATATATTATTTTAGAAGCATTTCTAAAATAAATAAATATATCACCACACTTTTTACCCATTACTGTGTATAGCACTCGACTGTAGCAGATCTCGGTATGTGATATATTATGCGGTTACCAGCCATCAAATCACGGCCCCAAAAGATGTTAGTGGAAGCGGAATCACACGGGTATTTTTAATGTGGTGAAAATTGTTTATCGGCTGTATGAATCAAACCCGAGTTCTCAAATAAAAAAATTCACTTATTATGATAACAATACTTTGTTTTATTGTTCTGCAATAAATTTGATTTTTTTTTTAATATGTACGAGTTTAATTTAATTTTTATTAAAAAGTATTGTTAAAACAATAGAATATTTCGTATTCACTCAATATATGAATTTTAAAAATATTAAACTTTCACCTACTACAAAAATAATTCGACATTTTTAAATTACGGTTTGCTCAAACCACAAAGAGTTGGAACAACTCAAAAAATTTCACTATAGTTGAACAGTAATTGTGATACCATTCCATCCACGTAGTCAACAAAATAATTTAATATTTGCACCTTCGAATAAAGCTTCTTTTAGTATTGATGAGATAAATGAAAAGTATTACATTGAAATTATTTATTTATTTATTTATTTATGTTACACTGTACAACAGGACCTTAATTCCAATTACAGTACAGGGTCCGCACTCACCGAGCCGCAGTGTAGTATATAATTTTTAGTTTGAGTGAGATTACAACTCGGGATTATAGAATAAATGCTGCTGAATTCTCCTTTTTAAAGCGAGATTTAAAAAACTTATTTGAAGGTGAACTAGCACTGTATAAATGTTGCGGCAAATTTGCTTAAAACTATAAAAAACAGACTGAGTATAAAGAGTGAAAAAAATGAAGGATTTCGCGGTGAAGTGAAATATTCGGCATCGTTTTCGAA
This sequence comes from Pterostichus niger, assembly GCA_947425015.1. Taxonomy (NCBI): domain Eukaryota; kingdom Metazoa; phylum Arthropoda; class Insecta; order Coleoptera; family Carabidae; genus Pterostichus; species Pterostichus niger. Next base: position 31,204,571 of record OX380339.1, read on the forward strand.
AAACAAGTTTCTTGCAAAGTCAACAATAAATCTCCGGTCGCCGTCTTCACTTCTTAATTCCGGACACGGTCGAAAAAATCGTTTAAGCCTATTGCAAATTCCGACTTTAAACCCGGACCCTTTCAGGCCGGTTGCGATTCATTACAAAGTCGAAATGGAAAGCTGTGAAGGTATTGGTATTAAGCCGGTCCTGTAACAAAACCCGACGCGAAGCAAAAAGTCGAATTCCACATTCGTTGAAACTTTAGATATGAAACAAAATTTAGTATTATTTGCTAATTTTATTATTTCTAGAGATGGGCGAATATCATCCGCGAATACCTCGAAAATCGCGCCATATGTTGACCTCAATTTTTTACTATCTATATCATTTGTACATAAACTTAAAGCTATTACAATACTTTGAAGTTATTAATAATAAAGATATTTTATTTCAAAATCATGAAGACGTACCATAGTTCAAATTTGTTTTTCGCCAACATCAGCCCGTAGGATTCACCTTAAATTTGAAGTTTTCGTCTTTTTCTTTTTTGTTTGTACTTTTTGTTTTAATTTTATTTTATCTTAACAATTTCATTCAAATAATGAAAAGGACATAATTAAATAATTATTAATAATAAATAAATTAACTTTTAGAAGTATTCGAATATTCGAGTACCTCGATTATTCGAGATCTGATTAATATTCGTATTCGATATTCGAATTCGAGAAATTTGATATTCGCCCATCTCTAAAATAAATATATCATCACGCCTTTTACCCATTACTGGACGTGGCGCTCTGCCGTAGCAGATCTCGGTAAGTGATATATTTCTTCGCGTTACAAGTCATTAAATCACGTCTTCCAAAGACGAGAAATTTGATATTCGCCCATCTCTAATTATTTTATAATTCATACTTTCATATTAGGGACCCATACATCCGTTTCCTACATTTCTATAAAATACTAGTAAATAATTAATCAAATAAATGAAAAAATCACATAGATCATAGATCGTCACTTTCCACTTTTTGTACTGAATACTGGATATTTGATGTTGACTTATATGACGATTTTCATAAACTGCACACAACATGTTCAGTTCAGCTTTTTCTGTGAGAACATTTTTGTTTCTGTAAACTGTTTTTTGATAAGTTACATTTCCAGAATGAACAAATCTTTGTAACAGCTTTCTTATAGTAGATCTCTAAGGTACACGGTCATTAGAATATCGTTCCCGATATAACTACATGGCTGAATTAATATTTCTTCGACATTCACCAAGAATAAATACCATGATAACTAATTCGTCTTTTGTAACATACGTGTTTACATAAAGAAACTAAAGAAATTATTGAAAATGTCGATAAATTAAGTGAGAAACTTAAATAATAATTCATAGAAATCTGACAGCAACTAATCTAATTGTTTAAACAAGTCAATTCATAGCATACTTTCTGTGTGATTATTTATTAATAAAAACATGAATAATTTCTGTACTGACCATTTTATGATTATAATGAATAAGACCTGTTTTAAAGAGATACAAAAAAATATTGTAGAAATATATAGGATGTTCCATTAAATAATATAAAGTTGCATATCATTGCGCGAAAGTGGAACATCCTGTTGAAAAACTTATACTGCAGACAATTACGAAATCAGAAAATATTTTTTATGAAAAAAACTATAAAAATTTTTGAGAACGATAACTTTTTATCGTTTTCTTCACATTAAAAATATTTTCTGATTTCTCAATTGTCCATTTGTACATTTTCATCGAATGCTTCGTTCTCGTCGAGATATTTAAGTATTTCCAGACTTTTTGGATACTTGCTTATTATCTTTACCGAAATATCTTTGAGGGCCGTGATTTGACGGCTGGTAACCGCACTTCACGCGAAAAAATATATCACTTACCGAGATCTGCTTCGGCAGAGTGCCACACCCAATAATGGGTAAATGGCGTGATGATATATTTATTTATTTTGTTTTGTTTTTTAATAAATACCAAATATATTTTTGGAGAATAAATATGATTGTATTTCCGATAAGTCATGTACTACTTTTTAAAGTTTATTTTTATATTGCATAAACGTGTTCTTTAAAGCTATGTATAAAATAGTTTTCTTCTAAACTCTCGCGACTTTCAGTTCTAGATTATAGATATCAACGATTTCATAGTTCACGTATACTTTAACATATAATTTTTCTAGTCAAGCATATTTCTTTAACTTTCGTATTGACCTAAATTCAGAAAGAGAGTTATAATTAAATACTCGTATATTTACATGTTTAAGAAATGGAAAAAAATGCTAACTACAACAAAAATAATTGGAATAAGGTTACGTTGAACTTGTGTTCTGGATTCAACTTTGATGAACGTCTAGTTTCTTCTTTACTGTTTTGAAACAAAAAGTTTTTAAAAAGTATTTAAGTTAACTTTACCTAATTTTATAATGTTTACTTCAAATTTGTAGCTAATAAAATTTTTAAAACAATGATTATTTTACCTGCTCTTCGTTGAGGTGGTAGTTGCATTAACGCATCCCGGTTTCAGCTTTTCCGAAGTGTTCCATACACCCGGATACCTATAAAGAAGCACGCAGAATTAGTCTTCGGATGAAAATCAATAATCAAAGCATTAGAGCACTTCGCTACGTTTACAGAATTGCTTATTGTTAAACACAATTGCAAACCCAGAGAATTGCTCTTATTTACTATTATCTCATATTTCACTCTCAAATTTACACTTACTTTATACATTGTATTACTACATAAAAGGAAAATAAAATCCTCAATATTCATTTCATAATATCAGTACCAGTAATGACACAAGAAATAATAAAAATTCAAACATATATATATATATATATATATATATATATATATATATATATATATATATATATATATATATATATAGGGTGTTTCACAACTTAGAGTAAAAATTAAAGGGTATATTCTGTACGACGTGCTGACCATGAAACAAAAAGAATTTTTTTTTAAATCGCCAAACTATTTTCCATGTTTCTCAGTCCAAAATTTTTCGTTGCCACTGCCACTGGGTGGATGATTATGTTAAAGTTATTAATTAAATAAAATTCTATTATAAATAACTGCTAATAATTGAATTGTGTAATTATTCTTTCGTAGTTGATACCTACTTCATTGTTTGTGTTTAATAGGAAAGCGAATCCAGTGCAGTACTACAAAAAATGTTTTAGGTTAACAACCCTTAATTTTTCGAATTTAAAATAAAATCTTTTTGTTTCATGATCAGCACGTCGTACAGAATATACCCTTTAATTTTTTGCTCTAAGTTGTGAAACAGCCTGTATATATATATATATATATATATATATATATATTATTATTCAATACTGCAAAATCATTCGGTGAATCACATGCATTCGCAGATACCAAATAAAAATTATTGTAAATAAAATTAGAGATATTTTTTTATTAATTCACTGTAACTTGGAGATCATTTCACAGGTATCCAATTAAAAATGATTTACCTGAAACTGAAAATAAACATTTGCCTGACCTTTAAGACTCAGTAAAACTTTGCTTTGCATGCCTAGTCAGGAAAATAACATATTGACTGCCTAGGCAGGTAATGAAAGAAACGTGAGTGTCTAGTTACTTAGCAACATAAAATACTGACTGAATATGTAAGTCAAATATTTCTTTTATTTTAAATTAAATTAAAATATGTATTATTTGTTTATAAGTTTCAGGTAAAATGTTATACGTAACACGATAGTAAAGCGTCGTACAGAATCCGTAAGCTGTTTCAAGCCTCGCTATCGCTCAGCATGAAACTATCTACTCATCCTGTAATTGAACACTTTCCTGACTTTTTACGTAAATAACTATAACATTATTTCTGCTGGCGGTGCAGTGTCGATAAAGAAGGAAATAATTTATGAAAGTTTAACTTAGTTATAACAAAAAAGTACAACGATTTTATAAATTTATCTAAAGAAAATTGCGATCCTATCGATACACAATACAGCTAATAAATATTTGTGTGTACGATCGGATTATAAGATTACGAGCACGGTATATACGTACAGTTCTAATTAATTTTGCTCAACTAAAATAAAAGAAGCATCTAAAATAAATTATTTATACCTAGGTTCAAAATAAAATGAAGTAAAGCGCTGACACAAATTGTAAAGAAACTTTATTAAAGTTTAATGTAAATGTACACAATAATTATTATATACTTTAACTAACTAAAATTTAATTAATTTATAATGTAGTATATGTAATACATTATAGCAAAGCCTCTATATCAGTGACATATTCCGGAAAATAGAAAATTGATTACCTCCCAGACCCAAACATAGAAGTTTATCGAAAATTTATAAAACCTGTTCACGCTCACAACTTTGTGAAACATTATTTAACAACTTAATTTAATTTTCTATTAATTAATTTTCATATTGACAGAAATTTCCACATATTTTATTGATTTAATTATACTCTGTTGGATAGGAGATAGTTAAATAAAAATAAAAATAAATATATCATCACGCCTTTTACCCATTATTGGATGTGGCACTCTACCAAAACAGGTCTTGTTAAATGATATACATATTTATTCACGTTAAGTGCAATTACTAGCCGTCAAATCACGGGGTAGAGGGGTAGTTTTAAATTGTTTGTCGGCTGTGGGGATACAACCCAGGATCTCAGTTCCATAGACCGACTCGATACCACTGAGCTACCTACCCCATAACAAATAGTAAATACAGATATTATAAGTACTACCAATAACAAATACATTAGAAATTGTTTGACAGTATTATGAGGAAACGAAAAATTTAAATTTAAGTTTAACAACAATGTTGATAAAATTAATTCAGGTTAAGCTTCTTATAGATTATTGAGTCGGCCTGTGGATCTTGAGAACCCTGGTTCGATCCCCTCAGCAGACAAACAATTTTCACCACATTAAATCTACTCTTGTAGCTCACCCTCCACTAACATCTATGGTGGCCGTGATTTGACGGCTGGTAACCGCACTTCACGCAAAGAAATATATCACTTACTGACATTTGGTTCAGCAGAGTGTCACACCCAGTAATGGGTAAAAGGCGTGATGATATATTTATTTATTTATATTATTATTTTTTAAATATAATATTCTACAATCGTTAATAGTATCGAGTTAGTTTGTGGATTAAACACATTAAAACTACCTTTATGGCTCCTCCACCACTAACATCTGTGAAAGCCGTGATTTGACGACTGGTAACCGCACTTCACGCGAAGAAATATATCGCTTACCGAGATTTGCCGCACTCAGTAATGGGTAAAAGGCGGGATGATATATTTATTTTTTTTAAATCGTTAATTAATACATTTTTTATGTTGACGTTTCTTGGCAGAACATGTAGTTCTGTAATACGAGCAAGAGCTGGGCGAATAAGTCAATCACTATTTTTAATTTAATGTTTATTAAGATATATTCACAACATAAAAATAAATAGAAAAGTTACAAAATTACAAAAGTGATAGATATTAAACGAAACATTAAATCTCTATTTAACAACTTGACCGAGGATGGCAAACAACAACAACATATGAACTCAAGTTACTACATGGCAAGACTACATCTTGTCAATCCAAAAGCTAAACCACCACTGACTATTTGTTATTGTTTTCCATAGGACGTGCTGACAAGGGGTAAGAGGGTGGAATCGTTGACTTGGTTAGAGATAACTGTTCCCATGCGTGAGTTTACATAAAAAACATCAGATGCTTCTAAGGGATGAAATACAAGTATCAAAAGCTATCTCAGACCAACGCACAGCTAATAATTTATCTAGATTTGTCGTCACATAATAGCTAACAATCGCGACAATTCATAGAAGCCACAAACTCGATTAATAATGATCGAAGAATATTGAAATTATTACAAACATATTGCACCCAGTAATAGGTAAAAGGCGTGATGATATATTTATTATTTAGTTTACTTATCGTGTCGGTCTGTGGATTTGAGGACCTAGGTTCGATTCTCACATCCGACAAATTTCACCACACTAAAAGTACCCTTGTGGCTCCCCCTAAAACTAACACCTTTGGGGACCATGATTTGACTGCTGGTAACCGCACTTCACGCGTATAAATATCTCATTAGCGAAATCTACTACGGCAGAGTGCCAGAACCCAGTAGTAGGTAAAAGGTGTGATTATATATTTATTTGTACTAATGCTATTTATCGAAAATAGTAACTTGAAAACAACAACATGATTTGACATTAGTGATATCCAGATAACATCTATCAAGATAATAATAAATATTATCTAAATTTCTAATTAATTTTGATAAGCTACTGACAAATTCCCTTAGGTGTTTTATACCCCTTGCCTTTCGCCCTGGAAATAAAACGGTACCTTCAGAAAAAATCTCACTTTTTTCCTATATTCTAAATAAATTCATGTATTTAATAAACGATATCGAATCGCATATTTGACAGCAATATAAACTATATACTTCATGTATGTAATATAAAATTATAACATATCATTTCAGTTTCGTTCCAGTAAACGAGCAATAGTTGAAGAATTACTATACTATTGTGGATAACCTGAGATAAATTTAGCGTTCAAATCATGCTAGCTTATCAAAATAGTATGTTTTCGTCTGAGTGGTTTAGATTCTACCGTAAGTTGTAAGTCCCCTGTAACTAAAATTATTTATTCTTTTGAATTCGTATCAAGCGTATCAAAAATTGCGCTACAATGGTCTTAATAAGATTTAATCGCCTTCGCAGAAACTCAAAATAATGCTTTTAAATTTGTGACATCAGAGAATTGAAAAGGGTTTAAATTTAGATGTTTTGTAATAAAAATAAAATTTCCCTAAATCCTTCATAGAAGCTTTTTAAATTTTATTTTTAAGCAGATTATATTCAGCTTTCAAACAAACAATCGACAGTTTTTATGAAAAACTGAAACAAAACGTAGACAACATACAAACAAAACTGTACAGCATCATAACTAAAATCAAACTGCAATTACTGATACAGCATTTTCAAAATATCATCCAACACTCTTTTGTAATTGGTAAACATGTAAACATCTCTTTTGTTTTTATAACATCAAATTCCAATCATTTAAAAAATATTTAATTATTCGGGAGTTTTCCTGAATTCTACAATAATCAATAAAGCCCGGGTTTTTAGGCAATTGCCTAGATTCAAATTTTAATATACTTCAGACAATTTAGTTTTTCTATACATAGGTAACATGTTTACGTGTAATGGAAAGTTTTTTTTTCGTGCCTCATAGCATATTTTTCCTATATTTTGATTTTTGTGCCTATTTTACCTTATACAGCCTATTTTGCCTATTTTTGTTGCTTATTTCAACTTTTATTGAGCAGACAAGACTTATCAAAACCATCTATCATCTATTTCGTTGATTAATTTAACACTCGGCAAAGTGTTTCAACCTAACCTATAATATTTAAAGTACTTACTTTGTCTTTAATCAAGTTTTAGTCAAAATTTTATGTGGCAATTCAATTGCTCCTTTGCCATTAATCAATGAAGCTGAGGTAACTTTAGACGAAATTGCTAAATATAAGAACGCCCCTATTAATTTTATGATGTCGAACGAAGTTTTCGGCTTACAAGCAAGTTCTGACTGACCGAAGACAGACCCTTTCCGAAATTTCCATTCAGTAGTTGCTCGTAATATTTTGTGAATCAAAGTATACTACATAATTTGAATTTATGTAATAGTTAATAAAATGAGAACCCTAAATATTTTTTTTTAGATTGCGTTAGTTTTTATTTAAAATGAATATTTTTTTCTAATGAAAAGTACGAGTACCAATATTAGAAAAACAATTAGTTTATAATTTTTATTAAAGAAACTATTTATATTTAGGCTGCCTAAAATCTCGCCCATTTTAGAGTAATTATTTATTTATTTATTTATTAACTAATCAATCCAACAGGATACTACGATCCCAATTACAGGACGATTCATAAAGTAAATATAAATGAACATAATACATAAAAAAGAAACATATCTTACATAAAAAAATATAGAAAAAGATACATTCAAATATACATAAAAATAATAGTTTAAGTTGGCTGCGAAAAATTGATGAACAATAGTTTGCGAAATTGATATAAAGAATCACCAAATAAATCCATATTATATGAAATATTGTTGAATATAGTACACAATTGTCTTATGGGTGATTTTAATTGGTAATTAGTTTTAACAGTATTACATAGGAAAGTAAATTTACTTCTGGAAGAAATGCGTGGCACGATGAACGATAAGCGCTGTAGACAACAAGGATCATCAATAAAACCATTCATTAGTTTATATAGATATGAACAACTTAATATCTTCCTTCGGTTTTCCAAAGATAACATATTTACATCAGAAAGTAACGTAACATAATTGATGTCGTAACCAGAGTACTGTCCATAAAGTTTATAATGACAGAATTTTACAAACTTTTTTTGAATTGATTCAATCACTTTGATATATTTGACGTAAATAGGATTCCAGATTTGGAGGCAGTACTCTAGTTTAGACCTTACAAATGCAAAAAACAGACTTTTGAGTGTAGACATTTTTTGAAAAGATTGGCAATTTCTAATGACAAATCCAAGGCTTTTATATGATGATTTAATAATGGCATTAATATGATCGTTGAAGGTCATTTTCTCGTCAAACAGAACACCAAGATCTTTACACTGACTAACTCTGTCAAGTACCGCGTTTTCCATTTGATAATGAAAAGTGTAAGTAATTTTTTTAACGAGGTAGCTCATAATCTTGCACTTACTAAAGTTAAAAAATAATTTCGAAGTCTGAGACCAAGCTATATGCCTGCTTATTTAGGTGTTTTTAAGTGCCTAAATATCCGGGCTTTAATAATCAATAGTAGTGAGTGTGCAGAGCAACCACATCCATATTAGTGTTGAGTGCAGTGCAGTTGTGGTGTGGAACCTGCTCGTATTCATGAGTTTATTCCAATAGCTGTCAGAGTCTGAAAACACAACCTAGTTACCTACAAACATGCTCACTGTGCACACTTCAATTGTCCTGATAACCAACCTGTGTTCACACCCTCGGTTCTCCGATACACTTCTCCGTCTGACAAGTCGATTCCACGTTTCCCATTGGATTAGGTTGAAATTAACCATTTGTTTCAGATGCACTGTGACATATATCTACGGTGGCCATACGTACTTTGTTATAGACAACAGTCTTTTATTTTAGATGGCAGTCCCTTAGATTGATTTATTTCTTAAAAACTCCCATTTCTTCTTTAATATCTTGGTTTGAAATTAAAGATTATATATATAACAAAGACAAAATTAATTGTCATCCATACACTTGGTGAAACTAGGTTTAATAAAATATAAACTAAACACTTGGCTAAGTCTCACAAAATTCAGCCTCCAAATCACCTTATGAGGGCATCGTCAGAGGCCGACCAGTACAGTTAGTAACCATAGACGCGTTTCGTTCTTATTAGAGCTCATCAATATGGTATAACTCACTGCTTCACCTAGAACAAAGTTCACGTGAAGAAGCTGGTGACGAAGAACTGTGCTAGCAGAGGAAATTTTGTGACACAATTTTTTATTGATAAATTTGAGTTTGTAATATTTCCAATTATATGGAAAGAGAAGAAAACGCCGATATTTACTAGCTGGTGACGAAGGACTGTGCCAGCAGAGAATAAGATCTCTAAAAAGCGGTAGACTTAGCCAAGTGTTTAGTTTATATTATATATATATATATATATATATATATATATATATATATATATATATATATATATATATATATATATATATATATATATACATCGAGTCGGCCTGTGGATCTTGAGAACCCTGGTTCGATCCCCACAGCTGACAAACAATTTTCACCAATTTAAATCTACCCATGTGACTCTCCCTCCACTAACATCTTTGGGGGACGTGATTTGACGGTTGGTAACTGCACTTCACGCGAAGAAATATATCAGTTACCGAGATCTGCTTACGGCATAGTACCAAACCCAGTAATGGGTAAAAGGCGTAATGATATTTATATATATAATATGGGGTAGGTGGCCCAACAGATCTCGAGAAATCATACTTTTGTAACGGAATAAAAGAACTAGAATCTTGCTAGATCTTGAAGAAGATTATGTTGAAAAATAAGGGTGAATTAAAAAAGAAGAAACGACTTTTGTATGTAGTCCAACATTTATAAGATTCTAATATGTCTACCGAACCGGAACAAAAATCCTAACCGGATTGAACCAGCAAATCTTTAAGAAACTTAACGAGAACATAAACTTTTCCTACAATATTCAAGAGCGATATTTAAGTTTTATTGCAGTTTTATTATTTAAGCATTAGTAATTCATGTTCTACCTTAATGGCAAAGCAATCTACTTGCATTACAGAGATGTACTGAAATAATCATTTTCAGAATATGAACGTGCGCATGAATTTAACATAGGCTTCACTCAAAACTACATTTACTGGCATTAGTTATGAGTACGTATGTCACATTTTTCTATTTTCTCTGCGACAAATGATAATTTAAACATGCTAGGATAAAATTTTACCTCTTCGAGTTTCAGCTAAGCGTAACAGAGTTTATATCTGCATTATTAAAATGAGTAGGTACATTTAATCACCAACATGTTATATTCTCTACTCGTGCATACCAATTCAGACGAACAACATTTAGGGTGCTGGAAGTACTAACAAAATTTAATTTAATGAAGTTTTAAAAGTTCGAGAGTCCTTTTATTTCATTTCATTATCAAAGCGTTTCGTTTAAAATTCCAACATCAGGTGGTATTCGTGCTGTGATTTACGCATAGTTACAATTTTCGGAAAATGAAAACTTGCCCAGAAATTCATTAATTATAAAATTAGATAGTTCTAGACAAATAATAATAAGTACAATAGACTTTTATTATTATTATTAGGGATTATTATTTGTATATACATATTTATTATTGCTTAATTGTTGGAGTAGATAAACTGAAAACAATTTTTATCACATTAGAATTACGCCTGTAGCCCCACCCCCATACTGGCAACGCTGTACAATAAACAATTACTTTTTGCACAATCATAGATAAAACAAATAAACAATAATGTTTAGTGCTATAATCTTTAAATTGCGAACCCTCTTGTCGCAATGTTCGCTTTTGTTTTTGTTATTAATAACTGTTATTTTTCATAAACTCGTAATGAATTAATTAAATTATCCCGCTTCCGCTAAATCTGAAAGCGTAAATATGAACCGATACAGTAATCGCACATCCGATCTTCCGAACAACGAGTCATTAACAACGGGTGCGAATCATAGAATCGCTCATCGACCGAAAATTAATATTCCATCATCTGTGGCACGCTGCCGTCAGATCTCCAATTTGTGCCAGTGAAGCAGGAAAGCAGAACAGGAACAGTGCTGCGCCAGGAGTTCTCTTCTTCCCAGCGCCAGCTGCCGCTCAGCAGGAGTTCTATCTTCTCCTTCCTGCGGTGACGCAAGGAAATAAGACGCTGCTGGCGTCTACGTCTTCTTTGATGTTTTTAACTTTGTGGTGCGCGACTCATCAGAAAATCCAGACACGAACCCATTGACGTGCGATGGGAATTTTCACTAACTTCAAAGTAACAATGAAAGAAAAAACACTGCACCCACAATTGGATTACACTGCGGCTTAATCTGCTAATTTGATTAGGTTTTCACAAAGGGCAGGGCGATAAGGCGCCGCAAATAAAAAAGCCATGTAAAGTTTGTGTGTGAGGCTCGTTAGGATGACTCGAGAAACTTTTCACTCAACCCGAACTCATATAAGTTTCCGTAGAAGAATTGCCAAATTAACTGAAAACTTCAACCAATTTATCGTCGCCAGAGACGCTCGCCACAAAAATTATCTAAATTGAAGCGAATTCTACATAAATAATCATGATTTATTTACTCTTAAATCTTCCAAATTTGACTCTGTACTGGAATTGGAAGACGTTAAACTTTAACTCTGCAGTCAATTTGTCTTTTGTTCACGAAGATTAGAAAGAACTGCGCTGAGAAAACTTAATTATATTCTGTATTATATTAGCTTGGTGAACGAAGAAAACGACCATTAACATATTTCAATTTCTCTTATTGGAATGCAACGCTATAAAGATAATATTATTTTATAGTTGTTAGGTAAAAAAATAAGATACAAAGAAATAGATATAAGAAACTACTTTTCTCCCCAATTTTCGCTCAAATCTCGAATATATAAAAACTACCTTATTCCATTCCCACCACATTACTCTTGTGGCTCCCCCTACACTAATATCTTTAGGGGCCGTGATTTGACTGGTAACTGCACTTACGCAAAGAAATATATAACTTACCAAGATCTACTACGGCACAGTGTCACAGCCAATATTCGATAAAAGACATGATGATATATTTAATTTTATATCAAATTGATCACATATCTATATTTTGAAAAACAAAATATTCATGAATTTTCTGCTCAATTTTCTTTCAAATCTGCATACTCAATGAATTTTCCGGCGAATAAGACTTTATTAGATCGTTTCCTAAGGCCAAAACACATTATTTATTTATGTTACGCTGTACAACAGGAACTTAATCCCAATTACAGTACATGGTCCGCACTCACCGAGCTGCAGTGTGATAGTTTACATAATTTTTAGCTTGAGTGCGATTCGAATTCCGTAATGCTATTCACACCACCGTACTGACGGACAATTAAAATAGCAAGTTTTATCAAAATCGTTAAAACCCATTCCGACTTCATTTGCACACACCGAAAGACTGACGAAAATTGATCACATTAAAGTATAGATCTTCACCAATATAACTCATAAAATTATAAACAATTTATTTCATATTTAAAACAATATATCTACTTAATAAAAAATATTTATAATTTAAATCTAAACTATATTTTCAAAATAAACGATAATAGTAATTGATGTCATTCATTTTAAAATTTATGATTACCTAATTACTTTCATTAATATGAGGTAGATGGCTCAGTGATATCAAGTCCAACTGTGGATTAGAGAATCCTGGTTCGATTTCCACAGCCGACAAACAATTTCCATAACGTTAAAACCACTTCATGAACATATTTAGGGGCTGCAATTTTACAGCTGATAACCGAACTCTTCATGGTAAAAATATATCACTTACTGAGATATGCTTAGGCAGAGTTCCACACTCAGTAATGGGTAAAAGGTGTGATGATATATTTATTTTAATAATATTCAATATTCTATGTTCACAATACTTTATTTTGTTGAATAAACTAACAATTTCATTAACAAATTTTATTAGATTGTTTCAAAGATTTTAAATCTATTTCAATTGTCGGCAACAAATTATATAAATCTCAATACTTTATTTTATTAATTTAAACTATCAATTTTATTAGATTTAAATTGATGAAAATTGTGATTTGACGACTGGTAACCGCACTTCACGTGAAAAAATATATCACTTATCGAGATCTGCTTAGACAGAGTGCCACACCCAGTAATGAGTAAAAGGCGTGATGATATATTTATTTTATTTATTTATTTAATTTTATTAGATTGTTTCGAAGGTTTTAAATCTAATTCAATTGTCGGCAACAAATTATATAAATAATTTCTAAGCTGACAGATTTGCACAAATGTTAAGCGTGAAAAAACAATCTTCCTGTTATTTTGAATAGAATTGTGTTGAAATTCAGTTTGCTGAAATTTATGTGAACGAAGTGTTTCAGTATGATTGTTGTCAACGGATCGTATATCCGACATTAATGAAACGTCGGAAATTACAAGTTATACTCGTAATATGCAGCGGTGGACAACTGGACCACGCGTGACTATATTTACGTTCACGAATGAATTTGAATATCCAGCGCGAGATCATAAAAATAGACGTTTAATGATCGTCTGAGTCGGTAAGTCAGTTCTCGTTCGACCGTGTGGAAATTTATATTTTTCTCGGAAGTGTCCTGTCTGCCGCGCCAGCACGTCATAATTTACTAAGCACGCCGGTAATTATCCTACTGAAACAGCGGGGCGTGTCAGGAATTTCAGCCAAATTCATTATTCATTTTAGGTTAATTTTCCTTTCTTCCAACTTTCACTAGTTCTGTAATGACTTTGCCATTTATATTATATATATGCTATGGAATTTATTGGTTATTAATGATTTTAGGAATATTACTTTTCGGAAAAAGTTTGTCTTTTTACCACAATGTAAAATGAGATTAATTTTATTCTACTCATATTTATTTTCCTTGATACTATTTTGACTAAAGTTTTGATGAAGTTTTCGTTTACCATTTATTTAAGATTTCTGTTTTTTCAACTTTTGTTCAGTAGAGTTTTAATTATGATAAAAAGAACATTAATTACTCCAAAAAGTTTAAAACTTTTCAATAGTTTCGTGAAGACAAAGATGCCTTGTATATCAGGATAATATTGAAACCATTTTACATCATACTATACAGGGTGGAGAATTGAAGGACGCACCATAGCGTTTTCAATGTTTTTTTTTAAATCTTCAATTATTGGACATCCTTAATTATTTTACATCAAAAAAGTTCAATAGTTTACTGTAAAGGAATAATATTTGCATTTACTACTACTAATATTTATAATTTTACTCTATATAGAACCGGATAAATGACGAAAATGTTTATTGGTAATTGTTTATAAATCATCAGTGCCATGAAATAAAAAACAAATGTACCAATTAAAAGTTATTCTTTTTATCTGTCATAAATAAAATAAATAAATATATCATCACGTTTTTTACCCATTACTGAGTGTGGCACTCTGCTGTAGCAGATCTCGGTAAGTGATATATACCTTCACGTGAATTGCGGTTATCAGCGGTTAAGTCACAGCCTCCAAAGATATTAGTGGAGGGGAAGCCACAGGAGTAGATTTAATTTGGTGAAAATTGTTTGTCGGCTGTGAGGATCGAACCAGAGTTCTCAAGATCCACAGGCCGACTCGATACCACTGAGTCACCTACCCCATGTTTATCTTTATCTGTCATTATTATAATAAATAACTTTTTTATGTATTAAATCAAATTAACTCATAATTGTTTTGTTATTTCATGGCACTGATAATTTATAGTAAATTACCAATTAACGACCGTCATTTCTTCAGTTCCTGGTAGAGTAAAATTATGAATATTAGTGTCAAAAATTTATAAATTGTTGTTCTACAATAAATAATTTAATTTAACGCGTGAAGTGCGGTTACCATCCGTCAAATCAAAGCCCTCAAAGATGGTAATTTTAATATGGTGAAAATTGTTTGTCGATTGTGAGAATCGAACACGGGTTCTCAAATCCATAGTCCAATACGTAATACCATTAAGCCATTTATCCCATAAAAAATAATCAGTCCATTTAAAAAAAATCAACGATGACATCGCTTCTGACGGAACCGAAAAGCATTTATCCATATTTTTTTAATCGCCCTGTATGATAAAATTTTTAATTTATTTTTACAATTTTCTTCATTTTACATTGAGCAAATTTGTAACAATAATGGTGAAAGTAACAATTATGATTTAAACCCAATCTCAAATTTAATTAAAGTCACTGTAGACGAATCCGGTTGTCAATGCCTATATAGGAGTCTCTCGGAACGAAGCTACGCTTAGACACTGTGACAGAAAAATTCAGTTGATGCCATATTTCGAACACAGGTGACGTGGTGTAGCGGTTAGCATCTCTGCCCGGTATGCGGAAGGTCCCTGGTTCGAATCCAGGCGTCATCAGAATTTTTCAGTCATAATATAAATTAACTTTAGTCAAAAACTACAGGTATGATTACCTTTAATAATCACACAACTTAATAATATTAGCTCTCATATTTAATCTTTAGGTTTCTAATTATGGCTTAATCAACAAATGAAATTATAAGAATAAACTGCCAGTGTAATATTGGCTATAAGTAAATCTTTATTGATATTCTTTTCTTATATAATTTACGATCAAAACTGTCAAGAAAAGAAAATGAATTATTTTGCCTCAATGCACCAAATATTTTGTAGAATTTCTTTTATTGACCCTTTCGTCTTTCTCTCCTTCGCTCTCTCTTGATGACGATTTTCAAACTCAAATCTTCTCCGAAATCTTATTTCAACAGCAGTCAAACGACATTTATATTTCCACTTCAATTTTAATTTACTTTTAATGGTTTAGATCAAAGACCATTTCCAAGAGCAAAAAATAATAAACTTAAAGGATAAGGAAACCTAGCGGAAATATTTTAATTTAAATTTTCCTAAACATTACAAATTTTCCATTATACAAATGTAGTCAAAATGAAAATGTATAAATAGGTACTGGCATACTCCAAAGGAATGAATAGTATTTCATGATATTGGTAATTTATTTAAAAGGTATTGCATTTGAATAAGGTCTGTGACCGGACTCAAATTTAAAGAAGTAAATTACAATATAAAAAAATCACCAGCAGTATATTTTCTCCATTTCTGGATATGACAACTCTGCTTTTCAGTGGTATCGAGTTGAACTGTTGATTTGAGAACCCATGTTCGATTCCCACAGTCGATAAACCATTTTCATTACATTAAAATTAACCCTGTGACTCCCTTTCCCAAATTATTTTAAGCAAAAACGCGTCAAATAAAACTTTTAGGGCATCAATGCATCTAAATCAATGAACAGAATTACTTTTACGTCCTTTGTAACGACAGAAATTAAATATGAAAATGTCGAAAATTACTTTAAAAATATTGATAGTCATGGAATTGAACAAAATAAAAACAATGCTTGACGTTTTATCTGTCAAAACAACAAAGTTTGACGTTGTGACAGATAAAATGTCAACCTTTGACGTTGGACCTGCTGGAGAAAATATTTATATTTTATAAAACATTCATAATTAAGTAGGCAAGTAAACAGTTTCTTTATTTAATTTTAATATCAGAATAAAAATGTATTTATAACAAAATTAAACTATAATGGACATAATAAATACATATTTAAGTCTAGAGCATATGCTCAAACACATGTCCATTGTTCGCTAAGCAAAACCCAAGTCTTTCGTAAAAATTACGGCGCATGTTTGATAGCTGCCTCTGCAATTCTTTGTTTTAGAGAATCCACATTTGGGTGTCTCCTTTAGTAAATTCCATTTTTAAATGGCCCCACAGAAAGAAGTCATTAGATGACAAATCCGGTGATCGAGCTGGCCATTTTATCTATCACAACATCAAACGTTGATGTTTTGACAGATAAAACGTCAAGCATTTATTTATTTATTCTGTTCAATTTTCGACATTTTCATATTTAATTTCTATCGTTACAAAGCACGTAAAGTAATTCTGTTTATTGATTTAGATGAAGAATTTGATGCCCTAAAACTTTTATTTGACGCGTTTTTGCATAAAATAATTAGGGAAGCAGGAAATTGCAAAAAACTGATTTCCCATGTTAAAGTCCTATGACCGGCTGAGCGAGTTACCATTCTGTATATATAATTTTTAAAAATGTTATAATATATGACTCTTACTTTATGGTATGTTTTTAAAAAAGTTAGAAATTTTCTGCAGATACCAAGCCTTAGTAATATTTCGGCTTATCCCAAATTTCCAATTGGGTTCAATATAATAGTTCAATCAAAATATTTTCCTTTCTATGTTCCATTTTAAAATAAACGCTCTGATATATTGCTATCAAATGAATATAACAAATCCTGTGTTTAAACATGTTAAAATAAACAAACGGTATTAGCGATATTTCAATTATAGAACAAAGTTAAAAAGATAAAAATTTTCATCAGCTAAAAGCATGTTCAAAATCTCAAATTACATTACTTCAAAACCCACATAACAAAGTTAACACAGTCAAGTGTCTTTCTTGAAAAAGAAGCAAATCCACATTTACAAATTTCTATTTCTCTGCACTTCACCGTCCCAAATGAATAAAAGTCATACACGTGCAAGAATACTACACTGTATAATTCCATTAATATACATTAAGGCTGACGGGGGCTCGCAATCACGTTAGATACATCACATGTACTTAACTAAAATTTCATGAGCAGTGTAATGCACACAGCCAGCGCGTAGTGTTAGTGAAGCGGACGTGCCGTGATGCAATCATGGCAGGCCAGGCGTTATTGCGTGATGCAATTGTCACGCCAGACTGCTAGATGCTATTTTGTTCCAGAATAGGTAATTTGATTTTTAATTAAGTTCATAGCACTGCAACTGGAAGTAGAAATATGCAACAGTTTTTCCGGGTTTACTATGGATTGGTTATCAGAGCATTATGTGATTCATGGTAATATCTAGAAGATTTAGGGGTTTATCTTTAGTTTATAATTTAGGAAATAGTTATTTACGTAACTAGTTATATATATAAATAAATAAATAAATATATCATCACGCCTTTTATCCATTACTGCCTAAGCAGATATCGGTAAGTGATATATATTTTCGCGTGAAGAGCGGTTACCAACCGTCAAATCACGGACCTTAAAGATGATAGTGGAGGGGAGCCACAGGCAGGGGCGGATCCAGACTTCGAATTAGGGGTGGGTCATAGAGTGAATTTTGTCCTGGTGGGGAGAGGGGTATTGCCCATCTTCTAAATATAAAAAACATTTGTATTTGCTCATATTATATCCCTGCTTTAAATAATTTTTACAATCTCATTAAATCACATTAAATCGTCTTTGGAATTGCATTAAATCACATTAAATCATCTTCGGAATCACATTAATTCACATTAAATCACATTGAATAACATTATATCATCTTTAGAATATACTTAGATAACAACATTTTTTGTTATTCCCCTAAGAACGCCAACACTTTTTAAATAATAAAGTTTCAATATCTAAACGGTTCTTCGATAGAATACAAAAATTATTGAATTAGAAGTTGATTTTCTAAGTGCAAATGTCGGTAGTCACATACTTGACTAGGTCTTAAATAGAATACCTCTCCCATCTGCGGGTCGAAATAATATCCCCACAAAATATTGGTTTTTGACTATATATTAGAATAATAAATTAAACAATAGTTCTTAATTATCTTAGAATTCTTTAAAAAGTCCATGCTTAGGGAGGAGGTCATGACCCCCATGACCCCCTCTGGATCCGCCTCTGGCCACAGGGGTAGATTTTAATTGGTGAAACCAGGGTTCTCAAGATCCACAGGCCACCTACCTCATCATAATGGGTAACCAGTTATGAAAAGGTTGATATTGTTTAACGAACATAATATTTGCCAAAACGAGAAAAGCGAGTTTTGCAAATTATGTGACAAGTAACAATCATTTGTATTTTAATTTCTATGTCAATTCATTGAAAGTTAATGCTTTTTTTTAGTTTAACTCAATTTGTGATTGTGGTGATATTTCGTACATTTTGAAATTTGTTTATAATAATTTTTCAGTATGTGAGACAGAATATAATATATTGAGTATTGAACTTCCTTTACGATCTTTAGTGATATATTATAGTAGTTATTCAACCAGTCGTCTTATGTACAATTGAATAAACTATGAACATACCTATTTAAAGTTGCCGAGAACGACGAAACAAATTGTAAAGTCCGAAAATGTTCAAGAAGCGTATTTACTTAAAAGATTTTTCACAATGGCACGTCTGAAATCGAACGGTCCGATCCGTTTGAAATTCGCCAAGTACCCTATAAAGAGGCAAGGTGGAAGGTGCACACAAAGGAAACGACAGTCAGCTCCGGAGAAGGGTAAGAATAAGAATAACCGATTGTCAGACGTTGTTCCCCCCAGGCTGGAGAATGACAGGTACACATTCGCTTGTCATTTTTTCTGAAGTAGAAGTATTTTTGTCCGTCAGAAAAATCTAATTATCCTGCTAAATTCAACTTTTTCATTCGGAGATCAGAATTATATGAACGCGATGCTTCTGAATGCTGATGTCTCGTTTGGGACATCATTTCCTCTGCTCTCAGTCACTAACTAAACTTCATTTTTCAACTTCCTATCTGTGAATTACTTCAAAAACATATTTTCAAACAGATTTATTCTCTGCTCATTTTTTTCTAAATGTCATAAATTTGTTTCCGTTAACTTTGTAAAATATCAAATATAATGTCTACTTTTTTTTTTCGAACATAGGAAATTCAATGTTAAAATGTTGATTTAGCGATATCTCTTTACCTATTAATTTTTATAACAAAAGTATACTGAATAAAAATGTTCAGAATGAAAAACTGCATTCATAGAGTGTAAGTTTGTCGTTCAATTGTTTCTTATATCCGAGTTAGAAGCAAAAGAAAATACACGCTTTAAAACAATTATCAGAGTGCCATGAGAAATAAAACAAATTAGATAACTTAATAATAGGTATTTATTTGTCTAGATTATATAGAAAAAAGAAAATAATAGTTGCTATAATTAATTTTTATAATAAATAAATAAATTAGAGTAAGCTTTCAATTCTGGTCCAATATGTCAAATAATGTCAGACACAACAAACAAATTATTATATTTCTCATAGCACTCTGATAATTGCTTAAAGCGTGTATTTTCTTTTGCTTCTAACTCGGACGTACGAAACAATTGAACAACAAACTTATACTCTATAGATGCAGCTTTTCATTCTGAACATTTTTCTTCAGTAAAATTTTGTTCTAAAACTAGTAGGTAAAAAGATATCGCTAAATCAAAATTTTAACATTGAATTTCCTATGTTCGGAAAAAAAATAGACACCCGGTATATATATATATATATATATATATTTGTTTATACTCAGATATCTGTGCCAAAATTAATTAAAGTCAAATGTGTATTGATCTATCATTGTTGCCACATTGAAATTTGTTTATTAATTTTATTAATTAATATTTGAAAATATAAGTAAATTCATGCGATATTGGAAAAATAATATGAAAACCATTTGTTACAATATTAATTGTAACATTTATTTTTCAATATACATATTATTCATATAGGCTACATTTTACAATCTGTATCTCACGTTCTCTGTAACGTACCGAATCTGCTGAAATCTTGCAAAACTATCATTAATTATACTTTTTATACGTCAAGAATAATTCATTCTTTTGAAAAAGATACTTCGTCTTCATTTCGATTGCATAAAGAGCGAAAATAAAGCAAGTCATTACATCCTCATTTCTCAAAAATTATAACAGCAGCTGTCAAATTTGATTCACAAAACAGATTTATTGGTTACTGGTAAAACTGATATTTGATTTATAAATCATGGAAGCTTTCAACATATTTTCCTCAACATTTATTTATTTCAAAAATAAAAAATTGTACATGACATAATTTATTACATATTACTAACTTTTTTTTAAGCATCAATCAACGTTGTCAATATTGATTGTCACTTTATAAAGCTGTATCTTATCACATATATTCTTTTCTTTCACAAAAGAATATCATTTATTAAAGATGGAGATTTACATTTCATAGGCGCGGTGGCCGAGCGTGTTAAGGCACATCTCTTAACATACTGTGACGTCACCCGAACTAAGGTTCGTCAGTTAGAATCCGCCTGTCGACAATGTGTGATTTGTCGTAAAATATAAAATACAGTTACATGTATTTATCACACTCGGGCGCTATAAGCTAGTCACTTTTACGCCTTAAATAATGTAGTATTCGACTACGAAGACCAGCAGTACGGCAGTGTAAAAACTGCGGCTCGGTGTGTCCGGTAGGCCCAGGCCCGATTTGGGCTGTAGTGCCATCAGAAGAAGAAAATTTACATTTCATTAAAATAAACAAAACAAACTAATGTCAATGGCTACTAGATGGAATTATTAATGAAGTTTTGTCATTAGGTCTTTAAATAAATAACGTTAATTTGTAAACTTGTTAATGTCGACTAAATTCAATTTTATGTCTCTGTAACTGAATATACCTCGGTGAGAACTTTGACAATTATTTATATTTAGTAATTTGTTTACGATTTAGTTATGTCTGAATAAATGGGTAATTTGATAAAAATAACGTGGAAAACATGGTAAACTACTTCGAATTTGACAGGTAATTTATAATAACATTAACTTTGACAAGTATAATAGATTTAAATTAGGCAAATTAGGTACTAAAATTGGTTTTTAAATACCATGGATCGTATACATAATTTACAGCGGTAAATCAAATTTAATTACAAAAGAACTGTATGTAGATGCAACAGACAACATTAATAATTATAATTCTTGATATATATTTAGAAATTATAAAAATATTATAATAGCTATTTACATACCTAGGAATGTTATGAGTAAAGCCCGGATTTTTAGGCAATTGCCTGGATTCAAATGTTAATATACTTCAGGCAATTTCGTTTTTCTATACATAGGAAATATGTTTACGTGTAATGGAAGGTTTTTTTTCGTGCCTTAGAGCCTAATTTTTCTATATTTTGCCAATTTTTGTTGCCTATTCTAACTTTTATTGAGCAGACAAGGTTTATCATCTACTTCGTTGACTAATTCAGCACTCGACAAAGTGTTTCAACCTAACCTATAATATTTAAGGTACTTACTTCAATCAAGTTTTTGTGTGTGAATTTAAAATTAAAGAAAAAACGTTTTTTAGTCAAAATTTGACGTGGCAATTCAATTGTGTCTTTACCATTAATCAATGGACCTGAGTTAACTTTAGACGATATGGCTAAATATAAGAACGCTCCTGTCACATTTTGTGATGTCGAACGAAATTTTCAATTTACAAGCAAGTTCTGACTGACCGAAGACAGTGCCTTTCCGAAAATTCCATTGAGCAATTGCTCGTAATATTTTATGAATTAAAGTATACTACATAATTTGAATTTGCATAATAGTTAATAAAATGAGAACCCTACATTATTATTTTTCAGATTGCGTTAATTTTTGTTTAAAATTATTATTGTTTTCTAACGAAGAGTAGATACGAGTACCAATATTAGAAAAAGGATTCGTTTAATTTTTTAAAAACAAATTATTTACATTTAGGCTGCCTAAAATCCCGTCTATTTTAGAGTAATTACCGGCCTATATGCCTGCTTATTTGGGTGTTTTTAAGAGCCTAAATATCCGGGCTTTAGTTATGAGTATATTAAAAATAAAACGAAAAGACAAATAAATGTCCATGTTGCTAATACAAAGTGAAACCAATTCCATAATAAAAAACAAATTCATAATTTTTCTAAGTTCCATAGAATTATGAGTATCATTACAGCCGCAGATGTCGGTTTGAAATCCGAGCTTGTAGAGCGAGGATTTTAAGACATCTAAGGCCTGTTATAATTTATAACATCCGTGGTTTGTTCAATAGTTTACCGTGCGGTTCCCAATCGTCAAATCACAACCCTCAAAGATGTTAGTGATGGAGGAGTTACAGGGGTAGTTTTAAGATGAGGAAAATTGTTTGTCGATTGTGGGAATCGAACCTGGGTTCTTAAATCCACAGACCGACTCGATATCACTAAGTCACCTACTGCATTTGATTAATAATATGTTTATATAAATAATATTCTTGTAATTTTAAATTGATAAATAGACGAGATATTTACTAGTTCTCTTAAAATAGAACATTCTGTATACATATATCAAAGCTTTAAAGCTAGACTTCATGGAATATAATAAAAAATCTGATGTCACCACAAGACTTCATTGTACGCGTATTAAACTATAGATATTTTTTAATTCCACATATCTGACATTAATTTTATTTTTTTTCTTATTTTTTGTTCTAATCCATAGCAAACTTACTTATACAAAAGGCTAATTAAATAATTCTTAATGTGCTAGGAGCAGAATATAATTATCTAAAACTTTTATTCGTAGCATTTATTTCTAAAATCAGAATAATTCAATATTTTTCAAGAATAACTGTTAACAGCTTCATGTAATGTATCACTTCCAGTTAGTCCCTTTTAACCAAAATCTATTATGTTATTTCCAGTGATATAGCAGTCTTATATACCAAACTTGAAAAGTTTTGGATTATATTTTGATATTGTTTTTCATTAAAATCTATTACAGGTTTCAAGTAAAGTACCACTTCCGGAAGTTATATAATGACCAAAAAGGGAGGTGCACAACTAGATGTTATAACAGTCCTAAATACAAAATTTTAACTTTCTACGGCTTACCTTTTTGAGTTATGCGAGATACATACGTACGTACGTACAGACGGCACGACGAAATTAGTCAAAATGGATTCAGGGAAGGCCATAATGCGTATTTCCACTGAAATCTGAGAACCGAAAATTTTCGCGATTACAATACTTCCTTTACTTCGTACAAGGAAGTAAAAATGTATACTTATTATTTTCTGTTCCCCTATCTAACATAAAATTCATACAAACTAGTTGTGTCTATAAGTACACGGTACAGAAGAAGTTCATCTACAAACCCTATATTATTCATCTTACAAGTTGGTCATATACAGAAACCTTAAGTCGTCAGATAAAAATAAGCAGGTCCCTTGTTTGCATAACACAATCTCTGTGCGCAGTTTCATATTCAAAGGAAGCATCAGAGTCAAGTCAGTTGAGAACAGAGACTCCATCTGCAGCTTAAAACTGCAAAACCGCATTTCCATACATACGAACACACAGAGTGCCACTGCGCTAACCCGATAACCTGTGTCTTATTCGTGTACGGCGATAATATTTTTCAAAGGGTTTAGCGATACTCTTTTAAACACAGTGTCAATGTTTGCTATGATAATATTGCCACAGACACATTTGAAGGTGCTTGAGACGTTTTCAAATGTTTCTCGGGAAAATAAAACGCATTTGAGCGTGAGAACTCACTTTAAGGATATGATATTTTTGTTGGAATAGTTATTATGTTCATCGGAATATTTTTTGAGTTGAGTTTCGGTAAGAAGATGTTTTGATTCCTTTAGAGGCTGTAAATATATCTAAAACTAGATGAGAAATTATCAATTTTGAGGATATATACATTTTTTATCTAAACATATACATTTTGTAACACAAGCAAGAGCTGGGCGAATATGTTAATTACTATTCAAACTTTAAGGTTTATTAAGATAAAATTCACAACATAAAAATAAATAGAAAAGTTATTATATTACAAAAGTGATAGATATTAAACGAAAACATTAAATCTCTATTTAAACAACTTGTATCAAAGATGGCAAACAACAACAACATATGAACTAAAGTTACTACATGGCAAGACTACATCTTGACAATCCAAAAGCTAAACCACCACTGAATATTTGTTGTTGTTTTCCATGGGATGTGCTGACAAGGGGTAAGAGGGTGGAATCGTTGACTTGGTTAGAGATAACTGTTCCCATGCTTGAGTTTACATAAAAAACACCAGACGCTTCTAAGGGATGAAATATAAGGATCAAACGCTATCTCAGGCCAACTCACAGCTAATAATTTACTCAGATATGTCATGATATAATAGCTAACAAGCGCGACAATTCAGAGAAGCCATAAACTCGATAAATAATGATCGAAGAATACTGAAATTATTACAAACATATGCACTAATAAATTTGATAACCAAAACTCTGTCAAGTCAACTTTAAAAAAAGATACTTAAGATAATATTTAATTTGTCTGTATCTTTCGAAGCTGAGTTGATAGTGAAAAATCCTAATTATAACAAAAATTAATTCTGAATTGTTTCACTTTGTTACAATTTCTTCATGTCTAAGACATTTCTCAACATCGAGTTTCTTATCTGAAAATATCAATTACTCGGTATTTGAACACATAGTTTTTTAAAGAAAATTGTTTGTTTTGCTTTTTAATAGTTATTTTTGTGTTAAGTGCGCGAAATGATGTTTTTTTGTTGCGCGTGAGAATGTTACTTTTAGTCGAGAGAAAAAAGGCATTCGAATGCGCCAAAAAACAAAAATTTCGCTCACGAAATACAAACAACATTTTTTCTACAACTGTAAATAAAGAATAATACAATAATTATTGATTTATTCAAGTAAATTGAAGGAAAACAATCAAAAATAATATTAATTTGATACTATTGTTGTATTGTAAACAATGGAACGTGATAAAAAATAATTTGATAGCGTGTGCGAAATATTTATTTTGCGTACTAGGGTGTGAAACAGTGCGCAAATTACTTACGTAAAGCTACTCTTCCGTCATTAGCAAGTCAGAGTTTTAAGATCTGAGAGTGATTATAGATGCTTTAAGTATGTGTATCACAAATTTTAGCAAAATATAGAAAATTTTTTAAATGTCATTGTCATGAGTAATGAAAAATTTATTATTTAAATAAGCTAACCATTGACAACCATGTTAAACAATGTGTAAAGTAATTTTTCAACTCTCATTGTTAAAATGTCATTTATCGTACTTGTTTTCATGGCACTAAATAACATCTTAATCATATGTTGACAAGCTCTGGTTTCGAAAGTTTTAGTCATGGTGTGAAGGTAACAACTGAAATATTAAATACGGAATGAAGTTAGTTTCTTTCATCTGTCATTGTAACTTAAAATTGCTTTTCAAATAATTCATAAAACTTTACATTTTCTTTTGTGGTCTTCATTTGAGATCGTAGAAAAAGTATAGTATGTGACTCGTTTTATAAACTCTTTATATACTGGTTTTTTATATACTCATAACTAAAGAGACGTTTATAAAACTTATTACATAATATGTTATTAACCACTCGTTGCTGAGCAACCCGTGTCTAATGAAATTTTGCGATACCTACGTTATATACAGAATGTTTCACAACTTATAGCACTTATTTTAACCTAATATAGTACTCAACGTTATTGATTATAAAACTGAAACAAGTTTTGCAAAATTCGCAAAATTAATTGCACTTTACTTGAAGTAAACATTTTTAGTGCCACTAGTTCTAGAGTTATTTCCAATATATTAATAATTGAATTGTAATTATAATACTACTAATAGGCATTTATCTAATGTTATATAATGAATAAATCCTCCGAAATAGTAATTTAAATAAAAACAACAAAGACAAAATTAATTGTCCATTCACTTGGTGAAACTAGGTTTAATAAAATAAACACTTGTCTAAGTCTCACAAAAAATTCAGCCTTCAAGTCAACTTATTAGGTCATCGTCAAAAGCTGAATCAAGTTTGAATAAATCCTCCATTAAATAAATAAAATAAAATATAAATATATCATCACGCCTTTTACCCATTACTGAGTGTGGCACTCTGCTGTAAGCAGATCTCGGTAAGTGATATATTTTTTCGCGTGAAGTGCGGTTACCAGCCGTCAGATCACGGCCCCCAAAGATATTAGTGGAGGAGGAGCCACAGGGGTAGATTTTTTTTAAATTGGTGAAAATTGTTTGTCGGCTGTGGGGATCGAACCAGGGTTCTCAAGATCCACAGGCCGACTCGATACCACTGAGCCACCTACCCCATAAAAAAAATCCTCCATTAAGTAGTTAGAAAATATCTTTGGTTCTATTCTTTTGCAATAGTAATTTTGTAAATGAGCTAGAAAGAAGAAGAAATAAGATAATGTGTTTATAATTATAAATTATGCTGATATCAATAATGATGAATAAGAATTGCTTCTTGTAATGAAAGCTAGAGGTGTAGATCATTTACTAAAGAAATCAGATAAGACTAATGTTCCGATATTAAGTTTCGTTGAGCGATCTTTAATTAACGCTGTTAAACTACTAATCAAATTTCAAAACCCTTTCTAAATTATAGCGAACATCAACTCTGCAGTTAATATTGAAATATTAGCTACTAGTGAATTACTAATAAAAGCATTAATTTTATTCTGAAATATACGATTACCTTAGCTTAAATTACCTAAAAACTTTTATAGTTACGAATAACCTGAATAAAAACAGTAATTATTCGATAAATTATATGTCACTAAAACCGATAATAGAAGAAAAATAATGAAAAATATATGTTATTTTATAGTCGTGACCAACTTTTATAGTAATAGCTGTGTCATTAAATAAATCAGTTTTAAATTACCAATAGCTGATCAGGGATGTCCAAACATTGAAATCATACAAAGGTTTCAGTCGAAAGTGCTAAGAACAATAGTGAGTGCGCCGTGGTATGTGTCAAATGCAACAATACACCAAGACCTAAAAATAAAAACAGTTAAAGAAGAAATCAAAAGTGCTAGTGCTAAATATCTCAACAGACTAGAAAACCACCCTAATAGTTGTGCAGTGAATCTTCTAGATAACAGCGGTGATATTCACAGACTAAATAGAACTAATATTTTAGACCTACCACACAGATTTGCATAAACAAATTACTGTAAACAAATAATAGTATTTAAAGTACAATAAGTAATCCGAAGAAGAAGAATCACTGGGTTCGACTTCAACATGTTACAGTTTAAGCTAAAACATTTACTTATTATCTTGATGTAGATAGATTGTAAATAAAAGCTGAAATAAAAAAAAAAAAAATAAAAATTACCAATGTCTGTAACTGTAATAATAAGAGCAGTAGTAACGCTCTAGAATTGATAGTTGGAAATCTTTGTACGTATTATGTTTTTCTTTTACTAAGAATAAATACTCTAGATTCTTTGAACTTTCTTAAGTTTAGTTCAACTCATTTTCTGTTTTCAAACGACCTTTAACGAAAGCTAGTGTTCTATGAAATGAATTGTCTAGTTTCAAAACCGGCCAAGTCACGAAAATGTAATTTTCTATTTTTTAAAAGTTTTGTAATCTTTATAAAGGCAATCATTTGAAAAATAATTTGATGAGTTTCAAAACCGGCTAAATAACGTGTAAAATGTATAGGAAAAAATGCGATTTTTTTTTTCAAATTCGGCCAAGTCATTTACCAACTTTATAAAATATAATAATCTCAATAGAAAGTAAACATAAATCTATTTGTTACATTATGATTAATAACTTTTATCAGATAACTGTAATTAAACTTTCGTCGTTTTTACAAAATGATTTAAGATTGACTTGGCCGGTTTTGAAACTAGACGACTCAAATGATTATTTATGGTATAAGATTTTCTAAGATATGTCCTCAGTGTAATCAAAGCAAATAGATGTTATTGCAAAATATAAACTGAACTTTTTTGTTCGACAAGATATACATGTTTTCCATTGTTTACATTTTAAAAGCTTGTTGCTTATAAAACAAAAATTGTTTTGAAAACCAATAAGCTATGGGCACCGAAATATTTGCCACGAAACAAGAATATATTTCGTTTTGTTGTATTGTATTGGTTTAAAAAAATAACGTTATTGCCCAGCCAGTTGTGTGAAGTATATTGTATGATTTGTTTGTTCGAAGTGAGCCTCGTCAAGTATGCGTTCTAGTACAAAAGATGTAATTTTGTACGTTGCCTATTATATTCTACCGTTAGTTACTATACAGGGTAATTCTGGGAAGACGAACCCCCTCTTAACTTTATTATTATAAGAAATAGAAAAATTTTCTTCATATGAAAGTTTTAGTATATTAAATATACTATTTTATGACACATATAGAAATTTTATATAAAGTCAAGTTTACATGATACGACTATCAACTTTTATTTTTCAAATGGGAACCTAAAATTATTTTATTAAAATAAACACCGCCTTTTTTTCTCTTTTCAACAATGTATTACTTGTCATAAATGTATATGAAAAAAATCGAGATAAATAATGTAATTGAAATATATCAGAAATTATTTTTATTCGACTATTCTAAGAGGCTATGCGAAATTAAACACAATGTAACAAGGTAAAATGAACGACAAAACACGTGAAACATGTAACAAATAAATATTTGCATTGTTGTTATTAATTTTACCTTGTTACAATTTGTTTAATTTCGCATAGCCACCTAGAATAATTGAATAAAAATAATTTCTGATATATCAATTACCTTATTTATCTCGAATTTTTTCATATACTTTTATGACAAATAATACATCGTTGAAAAGAGAAAAAAATGGTGGTTTTTATTTTAATTAAATAATGCTAGGTTCCTATTTGAAAAATAAAAGTTGATAGTCATATCATGTAAACCTGGCTTTATAAAAAAATTCTATATATGTCATAAAATAGTATATTTAATATACTAAAACTTCTATATGAAGAACATTTTTCTATTTCTTATAATAAAAAAGTTAAGGGGGTTCGTCTTCGCAGAATCATCATGTATACAAATATATCCTCACTCTTCCTCAACACAAGACAATTTCCTTCGAGTACCGATATAAATGTTTTAGTAAATTTGTAACTAGAATTCTTTCTTTTTATTGTAAATATGAAATCAATCTTTATTTTTATTTATTTAATAGCATAGCTAGTCTTTTCAAAATCTTGTATTTTTTGTGATATATGGTATTAAAAGTTTGAATTCATCGTAAACTGATAAATTTTAATAAAACCCAAGACAAAATTAGTTGTCCATCTGCTTAATGAAACCAGGATTAAATACAAAATTAAATCAAACACTTGTCCGAGTTTTACAAAAATTTCAGCCTCCGATTCAACTTATTAGGTCATCGTCAGAGGCCGGCCAGCACAGTTAGTAACCAGAGACGCGTTTTGCTCTTATTAGAGCTCATCAGTATTTTATAACCCACTCCTTCACCTAGAACAAGGTCACGTGATGAAGCTGTGTGACGAAGAACTGTGCTAGCAGAGGAAATTTTGTGACACAATTTTTTATTGATAAATTTGAGTTTGCAATATTTCCAATTATATGGACAGAGAAGAAAACGTCAATATTTATAGTATGTTCAAAGATATTCCGTTATGGCTTTAACTTACTAAGCCTGTGTTGAACCGCACACAGTAAGAGATTCTACCTGTTGGCGCTCAGGGTAGGATTGCAAAATATTTAAATTCGGAAATCTCTAATCTCTGTGCGGATTACGTATTTCAGATTTACTTGAAATAATATACAATGATACTTTCATGTAACATTTTTTTTTTGCTTTATTAACAATAATAATATTTGTACAAAATACTCTGTTTCAATATTATAATATATATAAAAATAAAATAAAATTGGGAAATACTGAATACATACCTGTCCTTGCACCCCTATAAATCAAGCTTAAATCCCTAACAATAGACCTGCTGAGAGGGCCATAACGGAGTATCTTTGAACATAGTATACGAGTATATTGTCGTCGATATGACCCTGCCATATTCTAATTGAATACGCTAGAAAATATTTGAAATAATTAAACAATTGTTTTTAATTAGTATATACAGGCAGCTTAATTTTCCATTGTCCACTTTCCATCTACTGAAATGTTAACGATATAAGAAATAGTTAAGGTTTATCTGCAAATTAACAATAATAATTAAATTAAATTTATATTCTACTGATGTAAACAATCACAATTTTCTCCACAAATCACTACTAACCACTCTCTCTCTTTCTCTCTCTTCCAGGACTACAACGACGACATCCGACAAGAACAGATGTGGGAGATGCAGGTCCTGTCCACACAGAAGAACGCCAAGGACGGCGGAGGGTGCGGAGGAGTGGGTGGCATGGAACAGGGAGGCGGCAGCGCGGGAGCTGGTGACGGCAGCGGACCAGGCTCAAGCGCGGGTTCAGCAGGGGGTGAATGTCCCAGCACCGGCAGCGAGGACAGCAATGGACACAACGACGGGGGGGATAGTCCTACTGGGGGGCAGGTCGGTGAACACCCGGCGCTGAGGGGAGTACAACAAGGTGAGATTTGAGAATTTATTTTTTGTAAAAGTAGGAGGAATGTTTATAATTTTCATTATTAAATTACAAAATAAATATAACATCATGTCTTTTACTATTATCTCCGTAGCAGATCTCTATAAGTGATGTATTTATCAAATCACGTCCCCCAAAATAGTTAACGAAGGGGAAGTCAAATGTGTAATTTTAGCGTGGTGAAAATTGTTTGTAAAATAAAAAATAAATATATCATCAAGCCTTTTACCCATTACTGGGTGTGGCACTCTGCCTAAGCAGATCTCGGTAATTGATATATTTTTTCGCGTGAAATGCGATTACCAGCCGTCAAATCACGG
This sequence comes from Pterostichus niger, assembly GCA_947425015.1. Classification (NCBI taxonomy): domain Eukaryota; kingdom Metazoa; phylum Arthropoda; class Insecta; order Coleoptera; family Carabidae; genus Pterostichus; species Pterostichus niger. Next base: position 31,236,594 of record OX380339.1, read on the forward strand.
CCCCCAAAGATATTAGTGGTGGGGGAGCCACAGGGGTAGATTTAAATTGGTGAAAATTGTTTGTCGCTTATTGAAATCGAATCCGGGTTTCTCAAATACAAAGTCCGAGTTGATACACTTAATTTACCAACTCCATATAAGTATTGTAATCGAATCAAATATTTATTTCGAGTTGAATAAAAATCTTTATATTTTGTGACCATAAGAGCTGTGTAAAAAGTTCCAAATATGTATTAACATAACTAATGACTCAACTGGATATGACGTCATCATTCTAATCAAAAACTTTTTACATACATACATACATAACATCACGCTATATCCCATTAAATGGGGTAGCACGAACCCGTCAACATTCTCATCCTGACACACGATACTCGATTCGACCACATTAACACTTCCTCCATACAAACTCTTTCTTTTCTCACAACCAAAATCCATCAACACACAACAAACATTCATCCATTCGCTCCTGTACACTGCGCTTGTTTCTGAAGATGGTCTCCACACAATTGCAGGTAAACACTCGAAACATCTAACCAATTAATCTAAAATCAAGAATCATACGCTTGTCTTCATTCATCATATTTATCCCGCAATTAATTTTCTCCAAACATTCCTATCCTGACACACCACTTTTGCTTCAACCACATTCATAATTCTTTTCATACAAGCTCGTTTATTCTTCACGCTCAGAATCTTTCGCTCACGCAACAACCCTTCAATCATATTCATCCACTTGTTCCTAGGCCGTCCACGCAAACTTTCACCCTCAATTTCACCAACATACACCTGTTTCACCAATCTGTCATTCGACATACGTTCTACATGACCAAACCATCTCAACTGACTTATTCCCACTCTTCTTACAACATTCTTCCCAATCTCACATTCATCATACACCAATGTATTCCGGACACGATCTCTTCTAGTATATCCACACACACCCCGCAAATATCTCATTTCCACAGCAGTTATACGCCGTTCATGTTTCTTCATCCATATCCAACATTCACTACCATACATCAACGTAGGCACTAACACATCATTATAAACACTCAATCGAGCATCTCTGGATACATTCACGTTTAGAGTCAAGGTTCCCAGAGCACCCAATATCTTACATCCAGCAGATACTCTTCTTTCAATCTCTCGATCAATACGTCCATCCCTCGAAAACACACTCCCCAAGTATACAAACTCATTTACTTGACCCAATCTCACACCATTCGCCGAAACATTGCAATCAGTCACCAAATCACTCTTCTCAAACACTAACACTTTACATTTATCAACATATAGATTTAAACCTTTTCCTACTTCATTTATACTTAGAATCATTTTTCTCAATTGTTCTTCAGATTCACCCATTACAACTACATCATCCGCATAAGCTAATGCAGGCACTACACTGCCACCAATACGTACACCATCCGCCCCATTCTGCGACTTTCGTAACAACACATAAATATATAAATTATACTTTTTAATTGGTAATAAATAGTAATCTAATTAGTATCCCACTATCAAGTTTAGTTATTATTTTACTCCATTTTTCAAGTAATAATTTAAAATCATAGTATAAAGGATGTAATATTTTCTGCCTTTCAAGTTTTAGGTAGAAAATAATTTAAAATAAAAATAGTAAAGGCGATACAAGAATAACAAAGCTTAATCTACTTCTCAAAGTTGTGGAGTGCAGCAAGATATAACAAATGTTTCTTTAGCAGAAGTAGTGTAGCTCAGCTTTAATGATAAGTCTTACACTTGTTCGAGATTAGTTTGTGTATCAAGGTGCATAATTGCATCTAACCAACATATTACCATGTCTTCAGCAGAACTTGCTCAACTTTCATGTTTCCTTAATATTTGCCAAATAACAAAAGAAGAGATAAAAATATATTAACAGCCAATGTTTCAATACTGATTAGCAATCATTTTAGTGATTAAATAAACGATTTGTTTTTAATTAGAGTTCAGATTTAATTAAAATTGAAACGATTTTTTTTCTGTATCTTTGTAATTAAGATAATAGAAGTTTTAATCAGTTATTACAAGATAAGCTCTTATCCAGTCTTTCTGTTTTTTGCATTATCCAAAGACAATAACTATTGCCAGGATGACTGGAAAAACGTATTACATCGAAATCACAACACAAATATAATAAATTTTATCTAATTTTCCTAGAATATTGATTCTTTCGGGATTTATTTTTTAATGCATTCTTACAACATATTAATCAACACGAGTAGAACGCAAGTGCATGTTACGTTTCTCGATAAAAAAAATCCGTGATATGAATTAATGTTCGAGAGCCTAAAATAATTAAGTTAGTATAGAATAATATATCCATGGGATCTTCTATCAAGTTATAGTAATAAAATTGATAATAAAAAACTATTTTTAAATGTCAAATTGACATTTTCAACACGAAATAATATCCGCTTATAATTTTGCTGTAATTTTGACGTAAATAAATAAATAAATATATCATCACGCCTTTTACCCATTACTGGATGTAGCACTCTGCCTAAGCATTTTTTCTACGATTGCTATGAAAATTACGCTCTCATTTGTCATCGTAAAGTTGATATTTTCTGTGGAACAATCGAAAAAAATGTTAAATGCACGTGTTTCCAATAGCAACGTGTGAAAAAGATATTAAATGCGTGTTTTTTTCAATAGTTACCAGGGATACAAACAAAACAGAAACTTGTCATATTGATAGTTGACAGAACAAATTTATTTTCAGTACGTATACGTTTTTTAATAATTCTAAGATGCAATCGTAGAAAAAATGATGTGTATAAAGTGTCTTTGTTCCTTTTACACTATTGCAGCGCGAGCAGAAGGCTAGAATTACTGTGCTCGAATATCAAAGAATCACTTTACGCTCTTAATACACAAATTACTATTTAGTTTTGGATCGTATTAAAAAATTCAATAATAAATAAAAAATAAACATATCATCACGCCTTTTACCCATTACTGGGTGTGGAACTCTGCCTAAGCAGATCTCGGTAAGTGATATATTTTACGCGTAAAGTGCGGTTACCAGCCGCCAAATCGCGGCCCCCAAAGATATTAGTGGAGGAGGAGCCACAGGGGTAGATTTAATTTGGTGAAAATTGTTTGTCGGCTGTGTGGATCGAACCAGGGTTCGCAAGATCCACAGACCGACTCGATACCATTGAGCCACCTACCCCATAAATTAATTTTGAAGTAATGACAAATTTTGCAGAAATTTTTATATTACCAGTATAACCATGCTTAATATAACGTTGTCTGTTTATTAGTGTCGTACAATTTTAAATGTAATTTTTCGTGGATATGATCCCACTGAAAGCAATTTAAAAAATTCATGTCCACAACAGGATACAGAATTTTAAAATATTTTTTAAACATCAGTATAAATATATTTGTTAAATGTCCGCCCAAATATGTACACACTGTAGTTCACTTATTATTCACCCTTCAATGTGATCCCTTGAAATCAATCTGTGTTTGATTTTCAATCGAAAACATTTCAAACTCCAATCTGGGAGTCCCTTCCTGATTATGTAATCACTGTTTAAATTGGAGCATTGCGAACATGTGAACATTGAAGTTCCAAACGCCATTTTACCCATTTCTGAATGCAGGCCTGGTCTGGCCCCAGGTGGCTAGGTGGCGATTGTCACTGGATTCAAAGATATTATAACACCATTTCAATATTTATAAATAAATATATCATCACGCCCTTTATCCATTACTGGGTGTAGCATTCTGTCGTAGCAGATATATATCTTCGCATGAAGTACGGTTACCAGCCGTTAAAATACACACCCCAAAGATATTAGTGGAGGGGAAGCCACAGGGATAGGTTTTAATTAGGTGAAAATTGTTTGTCAGCTGTCACCTATCCTATAATATTTATATGTTACAACTAATGTCAGAAATACGATCAATAGTATTCTCCAGTTAATTTGATAATTGTTGTTGCTCACTATTTTACATTAAATTATAAAACAAATTTATTCAATAACCAAATACTTATATCAGTGATGAAGAACCATCGACTTGATTTAAGATTTTTGCAAACCGTTTTACATTTTTTAGAAAACTTTTTATGATTATATTAATTGTTTGCGTGGTTGGCACTTGGTGAAACATTTTAAATTATAAAATTAAAACACTTGGTATATTTCACATAAAATTTTTATATTTATACGACGCGTTTCGACTTTTCAGTCTTCATCAGGTAATAATACATGCGTATTATTACCTGATGAAGACTGAAAAGTGTTTTAATTTTATAATATAAACTTTTTAGGGTTCTACTTTCATTATATTAGTCAAATCCAACGTTCGCACTGAAACTACTTGAGCGGTACTTTGTGTATGAAAGATTTTGGATTCAAATCATGGCGAATTCTCATTGATGATTCAAATTTTTTTCTAAATATCTTCGTTTTTCTTCAGTTGGTAATATTATACTCAAATAACAGTGTTACTGCAGATGACTCCAGTGTCATGTCTTTCAAAATATAAAATAAATAAAAATAAATAAAATAAATATATCATCACGCCTTTTACCCAATACTGGCTGTAGCACTCTGCCGTACCAGATCTCGGTAAGTGATATATTTCTTCGCATGAAGTGCGGTTAACAGTCGTTAAATCACGGCCCCCAAAGATGTTAGTGGTGGGTGAGCCACAGGGGTAGATTTAAATTAGTCAAATTTGTTTGTCGCCTGTGGGATCGAATCAGGGTTCTACCCCATAAAAATTTGAAGGAGTTATATGATCGAGGCTGCCTTGTAGAGAGAGAAAAATTGGAATTAAAACATATACATACATGGGTACCATAGGTTAGTTGGTTTAGATTTGACCGAAGTCCAAAAGTCCCATGTTCAAATCCTGGTGGCATCTCAATTTTTCTCTCTATAATTCAATACATTCTAAATTTATATTTCATGTAAAAGGTTCAATTAATTGTTTTCTATTATTAATTTAAATAAACAAAATTTCAACTCGCTTATGAATTTATCGTGAATTTGTCACATCTACTCAAATCTCAACAAATTTGCTTATTGAATAGCATATCTTGTAGAAAAGAGTTAAATTAATCTAATTATTTCTAAAATCCTCGGTGTAATTAAGTAAACAAATTAAGCAACATCTTAAAATCTAATTTCGCCGACTTCGCAATACGAAGTAATTCGATTTTTTGTGGATTCGCATTTAGTTTTCAATTGCTGTAGTCAAGTAAAGTGCAACTGTTTAAAGCATTCATTTCGAAATTGATTTCCAAGTATCCTCGTTGAATCGAACTACGGCGAAGGCGAAGGAAGGAAGTCTAAAAGGAAAGCTTTTAAACTGCAATAGCTGTAAAACCAAACAACGTTTACAGCCAGAGTAAACAAATATCAAGAAGAACCATAAACTGTTGCAAATTTCAAATTTCGCCCCTTTTATTCTTAATTAAAATGGGAATAAGTTCATATATTATGCAGGTTTCCTTTTATTTTAATTAGCTGGATATGTACAGACTTTATCTTTGGAGGGTACTTAGTTTCAAGCAAACAATCAATTAGCAAAGAGGAATTTTAGGTTATAATTTAATGAAGGCAAAGGCATTCTTTGTAACACTTCAATGATAATAAATTCTACAAATGAACTGTATTATCTAGGAGTGAAGTTATTTAACTTTTTAAAAGATATTCGTTTGATTAACTTCTGAAAGGAATTTTATATTTGAACTTATACTTTTATTCTTTATTTATTTTTTCTTCTTTTTGGTTATATTTAACTTCAGGACTAATAGGTTTTTTGCTGAATTTCTAAATGAACTTCTACAACTTTTCATGAAGATTATACTTTAAGATACACTTTGTTTAACTAAATTAGTAGGTTTTATCCTAACTTAATTTTACTGGGAATTATAAATTGAAAAATTCATTGGTACGAATTAAATTTTAATTTCCATTTTTAATATTGAGTTCAAGACATAATATCTTGCGAATATTTAAACTACCTACTACATAAGACAACTGTGACTATGTTATATTTTGATAAATAGATTTGTGTTTACAATAATACAATCCGAGTTTGGTTTTCACTGCTAAGAAACGATTTTAATTAAATTAAGAAACATTTTGAAAACAAATAAATATATCATCACGCTTTTTACGAGTACCTATTATCGATATGTAAGAATGTATATAACGTCTCAGTGTTTTGAAAACATTAGTTAATTACTAATTAATGGTACTTATACTAGAACAAATTTGTTTTTGTTTCATATATGAACTACTACACTGCGGCTCGGTGAGTGCGGACCCTGTACTGTAATTGGGATTAAAATCCTGTTGTACAGCGTAACGTAAATAAATAAATAAATAAATAAATAAATAAATACAATCCTCTAATGCAATGTTTCTTAAACGGGGTCACACAGACCCCTAGAGGTCCGTGAAAGGATTTTAAAAGGAGCCGAGATATTTAAATGTTATCTCAACTTTTAATTATTATTTTTTTTACTATACTTTATTTTATTTCTTATTTATTGTTTCATTCGAATCCGATTTAATAGCAGATAATTATAATTTAACACTTTTATGTTGCAATCAAGGTAGATTTTAAAAATCTGACAAATTCTGTTGAATCAAAAGATATCAGATGTTTCAAATAAGATATGTTGTCATGATAACCAATGTCAACAGCCCGTTATAACTTTTACACGGGTAGCCCGTTAAAAGTCTCGTAACCCCTAGAGACAGAGCTAAACAGTTCTTTACTATTCAAATAAGCATGAATTTAAACATAATTAAATTTATATATTTCAGGTCTTTACTATTCAAATAAGCATGAATTTAAACATAATTAAATTTATATATTTCAGGTCTTTATTAAGTCAGGCCTTATTAAAAAATCAATATAACAATCCATAATTTCAGCTGAACATAGGAGAGTCACAAAAGATATTTGGAAAATTTGGTGGTCCGCGATGACAGAATGGTTAAGAACCGCTGCTCTAATATGTCTATACTTGCTTATGAACATCGTTACAACCCATTGACGTGTATTAAAATCTTTTTTAATAAATACAAATATATATATCATCACGCCTTTTACCCGTTACTGGGTGTGGCACTCTGCCCAAACAGAGCTCGGTAAGTGATTTCTTCGCGTGAAGTGCGGTTACCAGCCATCAAATCACGGCCCCCAAAGATGTTAGTGAACGGGGAGCCACAGGGGTAGATTTAATTTGTTGAAAATTGTTTGTCGACTGTGGGGATCGAACCAGGGATTTCAAGATCCACAGGCCGACTCGATACCACTGAGTCACCAAAATACTTGTACCTATATTCTAATTGCAAAATTAATACAAATCTGTTATTATAATATAGCAACGTATGTGATTATTAATAATTTGTAATTCATGATGTACGAGATATAGCTCAAATTTATAATTTATTTAGGAATTTATTAATATAAACTGAATATTGTACAAACAGACTATGTGCATAATAATGTAGTTTATATCCGTATGGGAGTTTTCTCTGCCCCTAATCTGTTATAGAGGCACTTGTGAACATTCCATACTGCATCGCCACTTGATAAATTACTCGAATAGAGCGGAGCGCTATGCCATAATATCGAATTTCTTAAATTCTTTCCGCGTATATTGACAGAAATTTTAGGAATAACTCTCGTCATTCTTTCAAACGCACGCGTCCGCGACAAACGATGTCCCATCCCTACTAAGCAAGCCGCCGGAAGTCGGTAATGCACAGCGGAAATGAGATCGACTTTACTTCGTTTTTTACCGCCAGAGTAGTCACGAAACGCTGGAAAAATGATGGAAATAATAGAGGAATTAAGACGTTTTTCGATTGGGGAACCGTCATTAGAATTTAGGATTTGGGTTAATAGAAGCGAGAAATTCTTGCGTGATGTTTAAAACTTGTGAGAAAAGGGGAAAATGGACGAATAAACCGTCATAATCTTTACTTTCATCTAGTTTAACTAATAGAATACTTAAATGAAAAACATTGTTTCTGCGGTTAATGTGTTTGATACAGCAATCTCACAAAAACTGTCTAATAAGCAACTAATTTACAATATTAATTTTTCCACTGTCATTGCTTTCTTAAATACTTAACAGTAAAAAGTTTTAAAGAAAAGTTATAGACAATCTAAATCAGTCTACACATATTATTCAACGTATTTTATAACTGTTAAAATTAGGTCTTGGGTTCGAGTCTCAGTTTAGTCCATGATAGTTCAAAATTAATATATGAATTATAAAAAAAAATTGAGTGACTTCATGTCTTGACATGAATATCGTATACTGTATTTCCAATTATTAAGTTTCAAGTTGTCACAAATTCAAACAAATTAACTGTCAGGTATAATATCTAATGAAAGTGTTATGATAGCAAATTATTAATTCGGATGAATTATTTTTTTTCCATGACCATTCAATTGGAACTTTTACATCCTAGTTTGAAAAAATAAATAAATTTTTGAACTAAACTATTATTTCTTAAGCAATATGTAAATAAGTACAATAATAATAATAATAAGTGCACCGAGTTACTATAATAATTACAACACTTTCTTCATTATTCTGCACTTTTGAAAAATGAACCATTTTATTTATTTTGAAAGATATATACAGGGTGTTTCACAACTGCAGCATAAAAATTAAATTGCAGATACTATATGATATACTGATCACAATCAAAAAGATTTTTTTTAATTCACAAAATTAATTACACTTTATATCAAATGAATATTTTTAGTACCATTGGTTCGGGTATTTTTTATAATATATTGATAATTAAATTACATGTATAAACACTACAATAGTCAATTTATTTATTATACAAAATGTGTACCTTATGTGAAATGCAATTAATTTTGCGGATCAGTACATTATATAGTATCTTAATTTTTATCCTGAAGTTGTGTAACAGCATAATGAATATATTACTTAATGGTAGTGGAATAATATATTATGCAACAAGTTTATAATGGATGCTATTAATACACGGCTTACGATTCGTATTGTAATTCATACGAGTGTATCAATAGTCATTATATACGAATTGCATATAGTTTTTTTTCTACGATCTAATAAATATTAAAAACAAACTTACTATTTTATTGAGCAAATTATGGAAACCATGGAAACAATCAATACTGGGTGGTCATTGACCTATTATCTGTATCGTAATGAAAATTAAAATTAAAGTACAGATAATACATATTTCATAAGTCAATTAAAATATTGGAATAGGAAAAAATATTTTTTACCTAATTTTAAAAGTAACAAAATAAATCATATAATAAATATAATAATTTAAATGTGAAATATCTACAATATTTTTGAATTTTTCACCTAAAACAATTAAAAAATCAAACGAAAAGCTTAAAATTTATAAGGTTGATCGACAGCAGTCGGCACAAAGTAATTTCCTTAAATGTCTTTTTGAGCTAAATTTTTTTAGTTAAAATGTCAAATGTTTGGGAATTAATTAAAGTAGAAAATCTTATAAATCTCACTCAAGATAAAAACTAAATGAACCCTGTTATTTAAAATTTAATTGTAACCAATAACTCAAATTTCTATAAACATGCTCGACCCTATTGTATCATTACCATTCACATTCGATAGCCTAAACGAAAATATTCATATATCCATCACAATATGAAAACATATATCTTCTATCAATATGAATAAAATAGTGTACCGCAGATGGCCATGCTATAGATATATGAATTATGTATATTTTTCGAATATCTTCGAAATGTCAAGAGATTTTCAATGTAGACATAACTGTCCTACATAAGATTATTAAAGATGGTAAAATTTCTTTGTGACATATGAAAATAAATTACTTAATGTAATAAGTAGAAAACGTATTTAAAGTAATAAAATTTACGTACTTGAAAACATAAAAATTTGCATGAAAAATTATCTTATCATAAAAGATTATTCAGGTTATATGTACTTCAAATTTTATTTCTTATTAGTAGTAAAATTCTTTGTAAAATGTAGATATTCCGACATTTTTAATCGTAATAATAAATCTACATCACAAGGAAATATGCAGGAGAATTCATTTAGATGAAATATGAATTCCGGTAAACTTGACATGCTGCACATTTTAGTTTATTTTTACAAAATTGTGCTTGAAATCTCGAGAGATATCTTATGTCGAAATGTCTGAGCATTTCAGTACAAACGTTGTTAAATCTGAACCTTTTAGTATATAAAGCAAAATATTTTAAAGATGAAACGAAAAGAAATGAGTATATCGTTTCAAATATCTTCACGAGAAAAAAATGTCAAATATTATTTATTTGTATATACTAGAGATGGGCGAATATCACCCGCGAATAGTCGAATGCCGCGAATATTGACATTATTCGATATTCGAGATTTTCGAATATTAACGTCAGTATAGCGAACATTCGAATACCTCGAATATCGCGCCATATATTGACCTCAATTTTTGAGTATGTTTTCATTTATCATTTGTACATAAACTTAAAGCTATTACAATACTTTGAAGTTATTAATAACAAAGACATTTTGTTTCAAAACCATGAAGACGTACCATAGTTCAAATTTGTTTTTCGCCAACATACGTACGTTTCACCTTAAATTTGAAGTTTTCGTCTTTTTCTTTTTTGTTTGTACTTTTTGTTTCAATTTTATTTTATCTTAACAATTTCATTCAAATAATGAAAAGGACATAATTAAATAATTATTAATAATAAATTAATTAACTTTTAGGAGTATTCGAATATTCGAGTACCTCGAATATTCGAGATCTGATTAATATTCGTATTCGATATTCGAATTCGAGAAATTTGATATTCGCCCATCTCTAATTAATTTTGTTTTTATATTCTATGTCATGGTAGTGCGCGAAATGAAACCAGTTTCATTCTACGATTACTGTACAATATCCATTTTCTCATCCTTTTCTTTAACTTAGAAGTCTCACTTACAACGTACGTTGCGACCACGCACATTTTTTTAAAATTTATTTTTCTTTCTATTTTCATAAAAAAGTACGTGTAATTTTATCAACTTACAATAATACTTTTGTTCTACGGTAAATACAAAATCAGGACAATGTTGGAATAATATCCCGTGTTTATCTTTGTCAACGTTTACAATTACAGCATTCTGTTGCACGCAATGAAATACACCAATACACGAAGTTGTATAAATATTAGTATTGTCTATTGTTGACAAAACGTGCTGCCAAAACATTCATTACATCAACTCCTGGTTACATTTCCACCAATTGTTTACTGACGTACTGACAGACTCATCGCTGCGACAGTATTTTAAATTTTTAAAGATGTGTTTGTTTATTAATTGTTGTATTTCTTTCAGTCAAGTTATCCTTTTAATACTGTTTTGTCCGGTTGTTTGAAAGAATTGTAGACATGTTATGTTGTTGTCAGATTTAATTGTGTTTATTGTGTCGTTTTTACAAAACACGACGAGCATTTGTTAGAGAATTAATTTGGCGACAAAAGTTTTACACTCGGTTTAATAGATTAGAAATATTATTGTTTTACCTTATTATTGTGACAAGTTGTTATGGGTTAATATAAACAGATTCCTAATAATAGAATAGAAATATGAAACCGTCGTGTAGTACGACGTTATTTTTATTTTGTAACTAATTTCGCAATTCGTCCAACATAATTCTCATATTTATATACATTAGCTGTATATTTTTTTGCAAAATTTTTCTCTTTTCAGTTGAAAAGTGAGTTAAGATGCATCCAAAAAGACCAACATAATACACATAGAAAGAGTAACAGATAAATGACAAAATCAATAATTATTGTATGATTCTTTATTTACAGTTGTAGAAAAAATGTTGTTTGTATCTCGAGGGCAAAATTCTTGTGTTTTGGCGCATTCGAATGCCTTTTTTTGTCTCGACCTGCGGTCTCGACTCAAAGACTCATTTTGCGCACTTAATACAAAATAGTTATTTGTGTATTAAGAGCGTAAAGTGATTCTTTGTTACTCGCACACGGTAATTACAGTACGACCGTAAGAGGTACAAAGACACTTTACGCTCGTGATACACACATAATTTTTTCTACGATTGCATCTTAAATTATTAAAAAACTTATTCGTACTGAAAATAAATCCGTTCAGTCAACTGTCAATATGACTAGTTTCTGTTTTATTTGTATCCCTGGTAACTATTGAAATAAGCGCGCATTTAATATCTTTTTCGCGTTTTGCTATTGAAATAAGCGCGCATTTAACATCTAAGATAAGATAAGACAAAGATATTTTTCGATTGTTCCATAAAAAAAGTCAAATTTGCGACGTCAAATGAAAGCACAATTGTCAACTTTTTATAGCAATCGTAGAAAAATAACTATTGGCAATCTGATAGAGGAAAACAATTTTTCATTTTATTTTTACTTCTGGATAAAATACAATTAAGTGATAAATTAGTAGTCGTTGAATATACTCGTAGTTATTAATTTCAAACAAACATCTCTTGTATTTACTCTTTTGATTCAATTTAATAACGAAAGCAACATTTGCAAATTAAAAAAACTGTGTTCCCTGTTACTTAATTAAATTCTACATCCGATATGTGTACTGCTAATCGCTATCAAATTTTGTTGTTTGGATTTGTCGACTCATTACAAAACCAGATAGATGTTCAATTATTTTACGTACATTTGAATCGTAATGAACTGTTTACTTAACTCTGTCTCTAGGGGTTACGAGACTTATAACGTGCTAGCCCGTGTAAAATTTATAACGGGCTGTTGACATTGGTTATCATGACAACATATCTAATTTTAAACGTTTGACACTTAAATATTTTTTGATTAAACAAAATCTGTCAGATTTTCAAAGTCTACCTTGATTGAACATTTTAGTTATTGCGTTATACTATTGCAATTAATTTGATTAAATATAAATATATTGCGATTCAAATGCACATAAAACATTGAACAATGCTCGACCGTTAACTGAAATTTACAGGCTCACACAGATAATAGGCTCGCTAGCGCTCTCCCGTTACCTTTCTATGCTCGCCTGTAAATTTCTTTATAACGGTCTTGCAATGTAAATAACTATTAAACAGAGTCCGATATATATTTAACTATCGTACTATACAACAATTATTTCTGTATTATTATATTCACAGTTCCCAATCATTCGTCTAAAGTGTAAAGTGATGATTAACTCCTTTAACTCTGTTCCAGGTAGCGGAGCAGGCAGTCCCCCAGCAGGCAGCATACCCGTGGGCGGCGTCGGGGCGGGCGCAGTCACAGGGGTGGGCCGCAAGCGACCCTTGTTGGCGGGCGGGCCGCGCACGTCCATGACCCCTACGAAACGAACGGTCATGAGTCTGTTGGCGCGCGCCCGCGCCGCTCAAGCCAAGCAACTACCCGCCACCTTCCAACGGGCACCCGAGTAAGTTACAAAACATCTTCCCCTAACTTGGACAATAGACCGAGGAAGGATAGTTTAGTTTCGTTAGAGATGTTGAACAGATAATACAAGGTTTCACTTTTCACTCAAGGCTTCAAACTTACTTGCTAGATTTTAAATTAACAATAAGATAAGCATTCTTGGTATAGGGCTTTCATTTGTTTATAGGCGTATTTAAACCTCAGATTTTTATCAAATTACAATGAGAGATACTGGCGTCGACTTATAGCCACAACTAAGACACTTTGCCAATATTCAAATTTATGTAATATACCATGTCGTTGCAGCGCTAGCTAATATAGCTAACATATTTGGGAAATATATATTTATATATCAATTATTGAAGTTATGTTTGTGTTTGATATACTCTTACGTATGACAATTAACAAGATAACAAATGTGTAAAAATACGTTTTTCTACAACTGTCAAAAAATGTACATTTATTTCTCTAATATAAATACGGGAAGTACGTGATTTTTCATCATTTACATTACCATGACAAAGCGTATTTTATGATTTATTTTACACCCTAGTGCGCAAAATACTCATTTTGCGCCAGGGGCGGATCCAGACTTCGAATTAGGAGGGGGTCATGGAGTGAATTTTGTCTCGGGAGGAGAGGGAAGTATTGCCCATCTTCTAAATATAACATTTATATTTGCTCATATTATATTCCTGCTTTAAATAATTTTTACAATCACTTTAAATCACATTAAATCATAAACGGTTCTTCTATAGAATACAAATATTATTGAAATTGAAGTAGAAGAGTGCAAGTGTCGGTAGTCACATACTTAACTAGGTCTTAAATAGAATAACTCTCCCATCTGCGGGTCGAAATAATATCCCCACAAAATATTGGTTTTTGGCTATATATTCGAATAATAAATCAAAAAATAGTTCTTAATTATCTTAGAATTTTAAGTTCTTAGATAATATTTTCTATTTAATTTGTTTAACAATCGTAAATAATGACATCATTATTATGTATTAGGGCCAACATTTAAAAAAAAGTCCATGCTTAGGGGGGTCATGACCCCCATGACCCCTCCTCTGGATCCACCCCTGTTTTGCGCACTGTTTCGTATTCTAGTCTGCAAAATGAGTATCTCGCGCACGCTTCCAAATTATTTATTGTCAGGTTTCAATAGTTACAACACATCAATAGTATCAAATTAATATTATTGTTGATTGTTTTCCTTCTATTTATTTAAATAAATCATTAATTATTGTATTATTCTTTATTTACAGTTGTAGAAAAAATGTTGTTTGTAATTTGTTGGCAAAATTCTTGTTTTTTGGCGCGTTCAAATATCTTTTATTGTCTCGACCTGCGGTCTTGACTAAAAGTAACATTCTCATGCGCAACAAAAAACACTCATTTTGCGCACTTAATACAAAAATAACGATTTTATATTAGTACAATTTAAAATAGTCTTCATACTTTAAAAATTCTACGTATTTAAAGTGTTTTAGTGTACTGCTGTCATCTACGACAAATTTTACCCAGAATCTCTCATTAACAAATTAAACTTCGGTCTATTTGTTAAATCAATTTATACACGTTATAAAAGTAACTAAAATCCATTACTAATTTCATTAATGGATAAGCCAAACGTATGGATTACTGAGCTTTTTGTTGTTTCAATAATTTATTAATTGACGACGTTTCGACACTAAATTAGGGCCATCTATAACTCAAGTAAATTGTAATATTTAAAAATTGCATTATTGTTTAAGTTATTTAAATATAAATATTTTTACAATTAAACAATTTTAAAAAGTATATAATTTTTAAATATTACAACTTACTTGACTTAAAGATGGCGGGCGTCTTTCCATCTTCGGATAAAAGTTCGCAATAACTATCAACGAGATAAATACAAATATATCGCATAAAAAACAGCACAAATAGTAATAATTATGATGAAACTTAGATAATTCGATTATCAGTATAAGTTCAGAGTTGTTGTAATTTTTAAACATTTTTGACTATTTATTCTTTTAATTTGTGACTAATTATGTTAAGTTTTTTTTAAACAATTTGTTTATGTCAATTATTAGACATTACATATCCCTGAAGAAGACGATGGTTATCACAGAAACGTCGGAATTGTAACATTTTAAAAATAAATTAGACTTATATTCTAATTATCTAAGTTTCTTCATTATTTAAACAATCGATCATCGTATTTACTCTACAATAATAATTATATTGAATACCATTTTCTGATGCAATTATCCTACCGATAGCTATCAGGAACTTAATCCAGAGATAGAAAAACTGACCCTAAGAGATTTATTAATAATAATTAATAATCGCTTTATAAAATGAGTTAGAAAATAATGATGCCGTGTATAAATTAAGTTAACAAATAGACCATACATTCATAGCACTTACCTATGTTACTGTTATTGTCTATGTCGAGTGAAATTGGAAAATTTCCAACTGTAGGCACAAACATTGTTTTTGTTTTATATTTGTTCACATGCCTTTATACAAAATTATATAAAATACATTTGTCTAAATATAAAATATTAATAAATTATAATAATTGGTTGGTATAGTTTGCTACTATTTTTAGTTTAATATACACTTGAATAAATAAAACCAAAATTTACTAATTTTGGGTAAAACAAAGACAAAAGCTGGAAGTTAACAAACTTGTGTTTATTTATAAAGATGTTTACAACAAATACTAAAATTATAGCTGGGAATAATCTAACGTTGCTACGCATTCCAAACAATTCAATGACAAATGATAAAAACAGTGCCTAAGTAAAGATCTGTGAATAAGGTTTTAGATAAAAATTAACAATGTTAAATAAACAAAGTCAGTTACAGAATACTCCTATTCAACTGAATAATTTAGAATTTTTACTTATATAGTTAATTTACCTTCGTTTTTTGTTTTGTCCAGGGCATGTAACCGAAAAAAGTACTGGTTATCGGTTAACCGATATCAAGAACGTTATAATAAAAATAGTTTTTGTTCAACAACCGGTTTTTAAAAATGGAAAACCTTTTTAAATCGGTGAACAACATTTTTAATTCAAATTTATTTGTAACAACTAAAAAAATATAACAAACAAAAGAATATAATTCTATTTAAGCATTTTTATTATGTATCTATAAATATAGAACATCAGAAAATTAGTTTTATCAGTCTTATATAAGAAAAAAATATCATATTATGCAAAATAAAAATATAATAATTATAAAATTATATCAGTGTTTAGATAATAATCTTATTGAGGATTTCCTCTGATGACCTGAAAAATATCTTTAGACAAATGAAATAAAAAACAAAAAAAGAACGTAACAATAAGAAATATTAATTTTTTTTCAGAACTAAATTATGTAAAAATAATTGTTATTGTTCACAAAAACTTGTTTACTAATTTTTTGGTTAAAGTTTGCTGTTATTTGTAGCTTTAAAAATATCAGTTGAAAATTAGGGTTAACGTTCGCGATTTATCGTTCAAAATATCGGTTATCGATTTTTTTAAGTCGGTTTTATGCCCTGGTTTTATTTATCATGATCTAAAGTTACTCTAAACCTAATTTAACAATCTAAATTTTCAAGCATCCAAGATTGATTATTTTATTGATCATTACAGCTTAAGACCTTACACGTTTAATTACCCATAATAAATAAACTGTCTTGTATAACTAAAATTATATGAAC
Organism: Pterostichus niger; assembly: GCA_947425015.1. Lineage (NCBI taxonomy): Eukaryota > Metazoa > Arthropoda > Insecta > Coleoptera > Carabidae > Pterostichus > Pterostichus niger. The sequence continues at coordinate 31,253,773 of OX380339.1, forward strand.
AGCTTTTCTTATCCAAGTTAAAGCAATAAAACTTTGCTGAAGTATATAAAATAGATAATGTTATACTAACTTTTGTGCTTTAAAAATATTAACATTTTAATATAAATTAATCTGCTATAATAAATGAAATTATGTAATTAATTAAATTCGCGATAACTTTATAATTAATTTTCTAGTGTCCAATTTATTAAAGCAATAAAGATTTTATTCTATTGTTTAATTAAATAATTAATGTAAGACGAACGCATAAATTGTTATATTAAAATTATACAGGGTGCTCTGTCAATGTTTTTTCTATAAAACCAAAATAGTATGTTATGCATCACGGGAGGGAAACAAGCGATTATTCCCTCGAGTGAAGTTGACAAACCGAGACGTAAGCGAGGGCCGAAGGCTCGAGCGGAAGTCGAGCTTTGCCAACTTCACACAAGGGATAATCGCGCCCTCCCGTGAAGCATATTATACTTTTCGTAACAAGTGCACAAAAATTACTTTCAAATATGGGTTGAGTAACTAGTTACCTAGGAAACACCGCAAACAGCTAATCTCTCTAGGGAGAGAAACATCGCTCTAGGGAGAGAAACATGGTACCTATGGTAACATAATGTTTCTCTCCCTAGGGGAGAAAATTAGTGTTTCTCTCTCTAAAATTAGGGAATAAGAACGTGTTTCTTGTGCATGTGTTACGAAAATAATTTTATATCCATCATTACTTATTATAGATGATCAAGTTTAAATTATGCGAATGAAACTGCTAAATCATGAAATAAACAAAATATTTGCTGATTCTTCTTTGACAGGACACTTCGTATAAAATCATTCAACAATAAAAGTAAACAATTTGGTATAAAACATGTTTTATATTTTGTATTAAAACAAAAATAATCTAATTATTCTATTTATGTATCTAAGTGAAAAGAATTGTATAGCTATGTATTCATATTTCAAAAGACATACAAGGGTACAAGAAAAAATCAATATTACACAAACAAATAATTTTCTGATTGGAACTGTATACTGTAAAATCTTGTATTTTGTCTTATAGCTGTAACCTGAAGTGAAAAAGCTTCAGTAAAGCCAACACATCAGCGAAGTATGTATTTAACAAAACTATTAACTGAATATCTAGTTATTTACTTGAATAAATGTTGCTCAGTTTTGCAAGCAATACAATTCAGAACTCCAGTTAGTTATTTCCACTTGAGTTTCCAGCCTATTCTTCTTACCAAAAGTAACAAAACGCGGCACTGCGGACTATATATAAACTTGCGCAACGAATTCTCTCCATCGGGTAAAGTTACAAGTCCTTGTTTCCGATACAAGAACAAATTACATACCATTTACCACCCAAGCGAGACCAACTTGAAAGTTTAAACAAAACTCTCGATTCTCGGTTGTTCATGGGCTCGTGACAAACATACATGCGCCAAGGGTCAAACTGTTATTTAACCTGGTCAGTATTGGTTACTACACACTGGTTACCATGGGTTACTGTTGTGTTGTTGACTGTTTGAACAGAGGTCAATTAACCGCTAACATGAGTTTGACACCGCGTGCTGTTTCGTATTGTGCTTGTTTTCATGTTTGCTGAATGAAATTTGGGCTTTGATGAACAGCCAGGGGAACAAATAATTGATTTTTCAAGCGTTGATGACTTTTTCATTTCGTGATTTGTTTACTGTTCATATTAATCAGGTTTTAATTGTTTGCTAATACAATGGGCAAAAATTGAAAATGTTACTCTTTTTTGCAGAGATAGTAAAATTGAAATAGACTGGTTAATTTGGATTTTAATTACTTAGTTATTACTAATTGAAATGTCAAAAATGTTCTGCTATTTCTAGGAGGTCTAAACGAAACAAAACAGAAATAAATAAAATCGGAACAAATTGTTTTGCATCGAAATGTAAACCAAAATCGATTTGTTAATAAGGAGAATAAATTTACAATCTAATCACATTCTAGATTGTTTATATGTAATCCAATTAAAGCAGTCGTAGCGCAAATCTCCCTAACTTCCATTTTTATTAAACAAAATACAAATACAGTGGTATCGAGTCGGACTTGCATTTGAGAACCTGTGTTTGATTCCCACAGCCGACAAACAATTTTCATCACATTGCACATCTTTGGAGGCCATGATATAACGGCTGGTAATCGCACTTCATGCGCATAAATACAGGGTGAGTCTGGGAAGACGCCCACCCCCCCTTTAACTTTTTTATTATGCGTAATAGAAAAAAATGGTTCATATGAAAGTTTTATTATTTTAAATATACTATTTGATGGTAGATGTAGATATTTTTATAAAGTCAGGTTTACAAGATACGACTATCAACTTTTATTTTTTAAATAGCAACCTATAATTATTTTACTAAAATAAAAACCGCCATTTTTTTCTCTTTTCAACGAAGTATTAGTTTTTATTAATGTATCTGAAAAAATTCGAGAAAAATAAGAAAATTGAGAAATACTAGAAATAATTTTTATACAAATATTATAGGTGGCTATGTGAAAATAAACAAAATGTAAAATGTCGAAATCGGGTAAAAATCCTCCTCAGTGATCTTAAACTCGGTTGCCGACGTCTAGGAAACCGCTCCCGGTAAATTCTTTTTGCCCTTCTCATGATTCCAGTCGATTCACCAATTATTAGAATCATATCTATTAATTCTTCTTTCGTAAACATTTGAAAACGTTTTTTTTATTGTTTGCAAAATAAGTTAAATAAAGTAACCAGCAAATGTATACTTTTTTGACATTAATTTAACACTGTTACATTTTGTTTATTTTCACATATAATATTTGTATAAAAATTATTTCTAGTATTTCTCAATTTTCTTCTTTTTCTCGAATTTTTTCAGATACATTAATAAAAACTAATACACCGTTGAAAAGAGAAAAAAATGGCGGTTTTTATTTTAGTAAAATAATTATAGGTTGCTATTTAAAAAATAAAAGTTGATAAAAAACTAATATCTTGTAAACCTGACTTTATAAAAAATATCTACATCTGCCATCAAATAGTATATTTAAAATAATAAAACTTTCATATGAACCATTTTTTTCTATTACTCATAATAAAAAAGTTAAAGGGGGGGCGTCTTCCCAGACTCACCCTGTATACCACTTACTGAGTTCTGCTATGTGTGATGATATTATTTTATTAATTTTTATTTGGGGCACTAGAAGTCTAATATTAAAAATAGTTTCACCTTCATGAACCAGTATATTAGTGTTACAATAAAATGATGTATATCGTGTGGTTCTAGGTAGTTGCGCACATAGGGATTTAACATGTAAAATGTTCATTTGATTTAATAAGATAGATTGACGTTTATAAACTTTAAACATTGATATTTAATGCATTTATCATATAAAAAACAAGTCTTAGCTATTGCTATTGTTTTACTAAAATTGTGAAATTAATTTGTAATATTGCGGCTAAACCATAAACTTGTGTACAAGAGCAGGAAGTTACAAAAAACTAATTTTAGATGTAAAATCCCTGCCGAGCACCACCAGCTATATCATATAAATACGAGTAAATGACCGTTAATATAATTTTTACTGAAATTTCTATGTAATACCTTTTATTTAGCTGACAGATGAGGCAGAATTGATAAATGGGCATTTAATACATTCAAAAACAGACAAATAAATAATAAAAACGTATATATTTTTCAAAATGTCAATACAGCAACGAAAACTTTTAAATAAACTCGAACTGCGAATTTTAAATGAACCGTATTATTATTAAGTTATTAACAAATTCTATAAAAAAAATTATTCTTTTACATTTTCGATAAAATTATTTCAGTTTAATATGATGTTAACCTCATCTGAATCTGAATAGTGTATAAAATATAATAAATACATTTATATTAATTTTTTGTGTGGTTGGCACTTGGTGAAACATTTTAAATTATAAAATTAAAACACTTGGTATATTTCACATAAGCATTATGTGAAATATACCAAGTGTTTTAATTTTATAATAAATACATTTATGCAAATCTAAAATGTCAGACAATTTACTTCTAGTACTAGGGTACTTAGTATTAGAAGAAACTAAAAGGGACAGTTTAATAATTGAACACGTAAAACGATCATAAAAACATGAAGAAAAAGTAATAACAATAATAATAATAACTACTTTTACTTTACAGTGTTAAATACATTATGTTACTATATATAATTTTATGGGGTAGGTGGCTCAGTGGTATCGAGTCGGCCTGTGGATCTTGAGAACCTTGGTTCGATCCTCACAGCCGACAAACAATTTTCACCAATTTAAAAAATCTACCCCTGTGGCTCCTCCTCCACTAATATCTTTGGAGGCCGTGATTTGGCGGCTGGTAACCGCACTTCACGCGAAAAAATATATCACTTACCGAGATCTGCTTAGGCAGAGTGCCACACCCAGTGATGGGTAAAAGGCGTGATGATATATTTTTTTATATATAATTTTAAAATGTTACCTACCTAAGATCTCAAAATTTAAACCAAAGGTGCAAAAATGTAGATTCAAAACTGAAAGGTCAGAATAAATATATACATACAAACATACTCAACTTTATTATCAGTCATTTCAGTATATTTGTCTGAAATGTAGTAAACACTATTCAATAAACATGCAAATGTGTCATAATTTCTCAGAATGCAACATTTAATTCTCTCTCTAACTGGATTTACATAACTGATATTTAAGAATAATTTCGTATAACATAATTCATAACTTTTCCCATTAGATTTATCATATAAATGCAGAGGGTACTCAGAGAGTCATACGAAGCATCTATGAATATAGATTAAACTACGAAATGAGCTTTTCATTAGTCGTAAAATACTGAACTATGATCCTCTTAAACGGTTTGCTCAGTTTGCACATGCTCCTGTTTATACTATCATTATTTAAATTAAAAACTTATTAGAAGAATTATATTATTTTATATTGTCAAATACAGAAGCTGGAAAGAAATAATATTACATACTGAAATTGTTAAAGAAACATTTCAGAAGATCTGCAAAATATTAAGTTAACATTTGGATCTGTAACTACAGAAAAGAAAGAAGAGAAATGTTTTACATGGAGTTTTATGTTGTACGGGTGTAACCATGGACATTAAAGAAAAGAAGGAAAAGAATTGATACAATGAAATTGTGGATATGTACGAGATTACTTGGTATTCAGTGTTCTGATCGAGTTAGCAATGAACAAATGTTGAAAAGAGTAGGAGAAAAAAGGGCACTGTTTGAGACTATTTTGAAAAGGAAGCGAATGTGATTGGGCCATGCGTTGAGAGGAGGAAGAAGAATTGAACATCAAACAAAATTAATTAAATTTGTTCATTACACAATATCAGCGTTGGATTAGATAGTTACATACATTGTTAATATTTGAATAAAACAGCTATGAAACCCGTGGCACTTAACATTTTTCCTTCAAGTAAACCACCCTTAATTTTCCGAATTTAAAAATAAAAATAGGTAAACCTCCGATTTCGCTGAAAATTTGTGAAAACTTTCCTCTCAGCTAGCAGAATATAGGAAAAATACTAACAATTGGCGGTCGAAATTATCTGACCTTGAAATCGAAAAAACACCAATAACTATGCCTAACCTACTACAGAACGCATTTAGTCAAATAAATAATTATTAATTAATGATGATGCTGACAATTTTGATATACATTATATAATCATTTTCAGTGTGTAAAGTTAGCAATTATACCACATGTGACTAAAATGACAATCATAAACAGTTGTTCGTTAACAATTTATTGTAATTTAATAACTTGAACTTATTTAACACCATCTTTATTCAATTTAGTTTGAACCAATATCTAATTTTATTATAGAAAAACTTTTACTGTAAGATAAAATAAAAGTTAATGCTCTTGAAAATTATCATACTCATGTTTGTGCGCTCGTACGTCACACATTTCGCTCGTGAATAATGTCGCACTTTAGTCACTTATAATATAATGTACTCTAATATAAATTTTTAAATATCCAACATAAAAGTTAATTACAATTTTTAAAGATACAGGAGATTCAAAATACATAAATAAAATAAAGAAATATATCATCACGCCTATTACTCAATACTGGATATGGCATTCTGCTGTAACAGATCTCGGTAAGTGATATATTTTGCGCATAAAGTGCGGATACCAATCGTCAAACCACGGCATCTAAAAATATTAGTGGTGAGAGAGCCACAGAGGTAATTATAATAGAGAGGAAATTTTGTCGGCTGCAGAAATCAAATCCAGTTTTTCAAATGCACAAATCAACATAATTCTACCAAGCTATCTACTCAATTTTGTTAGCAATTCTATTTTTTTTTATTGATATTACAGCTATTCTCACGACAGAATAAGAAACAGTGGTTTATTAACAGTTGATGTCATAATACCAAATTATAATTCGCGTTCCGTCAAACTATTTACAACAGAACCAAAGTGATTCATATGACTCTGACAATTGAGTTGACATAATGAAATAAAACAAAAAAAACAGATATGTATATTTTTGTGAAATATGAAAGGGATTAAAATTAAGATTAAAAGTGGTATTATATATGTCTTTTATCTTGAAATTTAATTATATTTTTCATCGTGAACTTTAACAGGAAATCGTAGCATCATGGTTGCACTCGAGTATCATAAAGAAAAGTTCATGGGTTGAAATCTAGATTGTAAATTTTTAATTATTTTAAATTTTTTACGTAGTACAGCGTTTATGATACAGCTTCAATTTCATTATATCCCCTTACTCCAAGCATGAAAATAATTACCTAATATACCTGATAAGGGGTAAATGTTCTCATAACTTATTAATAGAAATTTCAAGATGTTACCTTCTTGAACTTTCACTTTCAGTATCTCGAAATTATACTAAGTTTATTAATTTCACGATTAATTTAAGTTCCTACTTGGGAACCTTTAACCTAAAATTCTAATAATTATCGAAGTGAAATTAACAAGATATGTTATCTTAAAATAAATTCTCTTTGATCTAAATTAAGTACGTGACAGTTTCAGTTGATAAAATTTCATGTTTTTTACAGTTTTCAAGTTATTTATTTGTTTATGTAACCTAGTACCTTGACCTGCCCTTGTAAAATTATGTAATAATTATCAAACCAAAATAAACAAAAATTTATTGTTCAAGATGATTAGAATATTCAATTTATACAGGTGAAAAATGCGGTAGGTGGCTCAGTGGTATCGAGTCGGCCTGTGGATCTTGAGAACCCTGGTTCGATCCCCACAGCCGACAAACAATTTTTACCAATTTAAAAAAATCTACCCCTGTGGCTCCTCCACCACTAATATCTTTGGAGGCCGCGATTTGACGGCTGGTAACCGCACTTCACGCGAAAAAATATATCACTTACCGAGATCTGCTTAGGCAGAGTGCCACACCCAGTGATGGGTAAAAGGCGTGATGATATATTTTTTTTTAAATGGACATTTCTTGCAAATTCTATACTATACTTCACCTACAAATACAATATTGTTAAATAAAATAAATAAATAAATACATCACGTTTCTATCAATTACTGGGTGTGGCACTCTGCTGTGACATTTGTCGGTAAGTGATATATTTATGCGCACGATCCCCAAAGATGTTAGTGAAGGGAGAGCCACAGGGGTAGTTTTAACGTGGTGAAAATTGTTTATCGACTGTGGGGATCAAACCCGGGTTCTCAAATCCATAGACCGACTCGATACCACTGAGCCACTTACCCCATAAAAAAGCAAAATTAACCTCCTTGCAATGTCAGAAAAATTAAATTAAAAATCAGAATTAAATCTAGTTAATTAATTAATTCCTTTGCATTTATTGCAACTTTTTTTTCTATTTTTGAGATTCTTCTATGTGCTGAGACATTATGAATAAATTTTTAAACTTTTTTTGAGAAATTTGAAAGTTTAATAATTATAAATATCAAAAGTTACAACAAAGCACAATTTGAAATACAGCTTTGAGCTTTTTGAGATTAACATAACCTTTATATGCAACACCTAAAAACCGGACTTTTTGCACTTCTTACATAACTAGCTATTATAACAAAAGTCTGCCGCAGATATAAAACTGTACCCATAGGAGGGAAGGATAAATGATTTCAATCAAGAACATTATACTCCTTGCCACCTACCCCATACAATAAAATTAATTAAATAATTGAAAAGTAAATTTTAGTTTCGAGTACAATGAAAGATGCAGAATAGAGATGAAAAAACTATCGATAGTACTATCGATACATCGATAGTTTAAAAAAATAAAGTACTATCGATAAGTAAATAATAGAAAAAAACTATCGATAGTATCGTTTAGTAATTATCGTTTAGTAACTATCGTTTAGTAACTATCGTTTAGTAACTATCGTTTAGTAACTATCGTTTAGTAACTATCGTTTAGTAATTATCGTTTAGTAACTATGGTTTAGTAACTATCGTTTAGTAATTATCGTTTAGTAACTATCGTTTAGTAACTATCGTTTAGTAACTATCATATAGTAACTATTGTATCGTGAGTACTGACATGCAAATTACCTTATGTTCCCGGAGCAATTCGAATACGTGTGTTTTTTGCGGACCACGTGTTAAGTATGACTTATAAAGATTTCATCTGCATTTAAATGATATAATTCAAATTATATTCAATATCGTTATTGCACAGTAACTGTACACAAATGTTAGCTGTAAATCGATTGGTTGTCGGAAGACTTTAAAGGGATGAAAGACAAAGTGAGATTTCTAAGAAATTTATTATAGGGTAACAGGTACAAGATAATTTAAATTCAATTGTTTTCTGATGTTCATTGTAGTTTGTGCTGTAGTGAATATTATTGGGTCATGTGGCGGCCAGACATACACATGTAAATAAACATATGCACACATATATGTAAAAACACAAAACACATGTATACCCAAATAATCACACACCTTGTATATATTCTGTAATAGTCTTACCAAAACACTGTATATATTCGTTCATTTTCTGTAGTTTCTAAGTAACATTTCTGTACAATTTTCATGTTTCTCCACTACCTGCTATTGTAACTTCGCCCGCTTTCTCCGAACCTATAACAACATCTGTTTTTCAAGTACCAACATTCCAAACTTCTTTGTTCACCCCAAAATCCACCATTTTTTCCTTCTAACCAGGACAGTCTCCGCTTACCACTCATCCAATATGCATCACAACTCCAAAAATACTATCACAACATCACATTTCTTTTTTATTTGATCTAAATTCATATAAAAGGTGTTTCGAATTGCAATTAGTTTTTCTAATATCTTGATCTCGACAAATATATAAATTAATGTAAGAAATACCTAGGGATAGAAGTACATATTTGCATTTGATTTTTATTTTTCACATTTGTAACTTCCGAAATGTTGTTATTAAGCCTAAATTTTAAAGAAATAAATTGTTGACATTTATTGTATATTTCCTTATTTTCTATTTCTCCCATTTTACATACCTTAGAGCGGGAAATATTAACTGTAAAAAAACCATATTCACAGAAATTATTTAGCAATCATCCCTTAATATAGAGCAACATCAACAGTTTTAAATTTTAGGGGATGAGGGTAACATTTAAAAAATTATAAATTTTATTTTACCTCTCTCTCAAAAAAGGAACAAATTTAATAAATGATTTTAAACTCTGAATAGGCAAAGATTTTTTAATTTTGAAAAAAAAAATTATTTATACTTTTGTAAAAAAAAATACTATCGATAAGTAATTAAAAGAAAAAAACTATCGATAGTATCGTTTAGTAATTATAGTTTAGTAACTATCGTTTAGTAACTATCGTTTAGAAACTATCGTTTAGTAACTATTGTTTAGTAACTATCGTTTAGTAACTATCGTTTAGTAACTATCGTTTAGTAATTAAAACTATCGTTTAGTATTTAAATTGACTATCGATAGTACTATCGATATATCGATAGTTTACTGATAGCACTATCGAACAATCGATAGTTGAAATTACCGATAGTTTTTCATCTCTAATGCAGAAAGATAATTTCACGTCGTACTTAATATGTCAGTTATTAACTCTACATTATGGAAACCAATACGTTAAATGACATATTTCTACTTCTGTTATTAAAATGTCATTTAATGTACTGGTTTCCATGGCGCTAAATAACATCTTAACCATATGTTAACAATCTGTGGCTTCGAACGTTTTGGTCACGGCGTGAAGGTAGCAACTGACATATTAAATACGGGTGAAGTTAGCTTCCTGAATCTGTCATTGTAACCTTACTTTTTAAATAACTCATAAAACTTAAAAAAACGTTGTCTTAATTTGCGATCGTAGAAAAAGTATAGTATATGACTCATGTTTTAAACTCTTTAGATACTCGTTTTTTGTACACTCGTAATTAAACTTGTTATATAATATGTTATTTAATAACAAATAAATATATCATCACGCCTTTTACCCATTACTGGGTGTGGCACTCTGACTAAGCAGATCTCGGTAAGTGATATATTTCTTCGCGTGAAGTGCAGTTACCAGCCGTCAAATCACGGCCTTCAAAGATATTAGTGGTAGGGGAGCCACAGGGGTAGACTTAAATTAGAGAAAATTATTGTTATTAAGTTATTTAATAACGGGAGTAGAAAAACATAAAAAAAATCACCTAAATAAATAAATGAATATCACTTGCAGTTTTAGGTTTTCTCATGTCAAACTTTCATATTTTTCACTCAAACTTGGTTGCTTTGAGGGAAAACTACTCTTTCAAATAATATTAAACAAAAGCGCTTCAGCCCCACTTTTAATATCACAATACTTTATGTTAGATGCTCTCATTTTCGTAAATAAAAATTTGACTACTCGTGATATTACTTTTAATAAAATTGTTTTTTATTACTACGAAATTTATCTCATAAACTTTTAAAGGATCAATTCAATTTTATATTATTATATTCACAAAGTAAGTAGACAATAAGAGCAAGTAGTAAGTAATGAAGTTTTTAGAAGAACTTTGTTTAGGATCACAAGGATAACTTGATTCCAGATCAAAGAGAAATAGCCCAAAGGTTTTATCTTTATCGTACAATAAAATTCGCATGAGAGTTTATGCGTTCGGATCAGATCGAATGTTTATTGTGCTATTGTTATCAGGCATCAGCCAATTTAATACTCTGGGAGAAATAGCGTTAGGGTAAATGATGAGAGAAAATGCGACCGAATTCTTTTGTCGTTGCAGACAATCAAATGATAAATAACATCTGTTTCGCAAATTTTACGAAAACAACCACATAATATTTCAATAAAAACAAAGACAAAATTAATAGTTCATCTGCTTAGTGAAACCAGGTTGATGACCTTATAAGTTGACTCGAAGGCTGAATATTTTGTGAAACTCTATTTCTTTCTTATTATTATACATAATTGATATTTTATTTTCTTTATTGTAAAGTCCCTAATTACTTTAGATACTAATATTCTGCTACATTTTAAGTCTGATTTACATTTTACTAGTTATTTATTCCATTAACTTGAAAATATATGACTGTACTCCATTTTATAATGTTTCAAGTTAAACACTTGACTAAAATAAAATTCGAAGAATAGGATTAAAAAATACCTAAATATAGAAAAATGGGTGTACTTACGCTCGTGATACATTCATAATTGTTCCATAGAAATCTCCCAAAGAACATTTTACCCAGGGGTTTTTAAAATCGCCAAAATCTTTTTCGGGATCATTTTCATCATATGCACTTTTTTAAGGGGTTAAAAAGAGGATGGGGGGATGAAATTACGATATTCAACTGAAATAGAGTTTTAGGTTCAAAACTAGTTACTCGGGGGTTTTGGGGGTCGCTGAATCTATTTTCGAGGTTACCCCTGGGTAACCAATGTTAAACGCGTAAACTATTGAAGTAAGTGCGCATTCATTATCTTTTTCGCGTGTTACCTTGGAATCGAGCGACAAAGTTATTTTTCGATTGTTCCACAGAAAACATCAACTTTACGATGACAAACGGACAAAACAGTAAAAGATATATTTTTTCTACGATTGCTGTGAAAAGTTGACAATTACGCTCTCATTTGTCATCGTAAAGTTGACGTTTTCTGTGGAACAATCGAAAAATATCTTTTTTGCGCGTCTCCAATGGCAACGCACGAAAAAGACGTTAAATGCGCGCGTTTCCAATGGCAACGCGCGAAAATGATTATAAATGCGCACATATTTCAATAGTTACCAGGGATATAAACAAAATATAAACTTGTCATATAGACAGTTGACAGAATGAATTTATTTTCAATACGTATACGTTTTTAAATGATTTTAAGATGCAATCGTAGAAAAAATTATGTGTATCACGAACGTAACGTGTTTTTGTTCCTCTTGCACTATTGCAGTTCTCGCATTCGGCTCGCGCTGCAATTACCGTGCTCGAGTAACAAAAAAATCACTTTACGTTCTGAATACACAAATAACTATTGTTGAAATATGCACAAAATAATAAAATATACACGAAAACCATAAATTATGCTTTTTATGCAGTATAAAATTGATATATATTTTTAGATTCGCGCAAAATCAAGATGTAATTGAAATATGTGTGAGCAAACAAAATATGCATTTGCATAAAACTTCTATTTATATTTTTATGGACTACAAATGTTGACAATTATTTAAAAATTAAAATCAATTACAATTACATTATATGCCTAGGCCTTAGTAAAATTAAAATTTATATTGTTACTTGTTTTCACTCGAATGCTTTAAAAGTTATTTAATTATTACTATGTTCACATGATGGATTGAATTCAGATTGTAGACTGAATCCAATTTTAATATTATGCATGTAAACTGTAGAAATCGAGATTTAAATTAGTTCATTCCAAACCAGTAAAATAAAAAGATCGACATAAAACTTTATTTTCAATGCATTTATGAACCACAACCCATATATGATAAATTTATATCAAGTAAAAGAAAAATTATTAAAAGTTTATTTAGTACTGAATTATTAATATTTATAACTGTTGTAAACGTCATCTGTACATATTTTGAAATAAAAATTAATACTGGCTGAACGTTTTCATTCCACCTCAAGCGGTACCAAAACATTTAGAGCTTGTGATACTGGTTCAGGACCAATAGCACCACTCAACTGTTAAAATGTTTAGAAATGTACAAATATTGTTTTCTTAATTCCACTAAATATAGAAGAACTCTATTCGTAACATACAATATCTAATTAAATTTTTAACAAATATAAAAATAATTAAATAGAAGGATCATCAAAATCAACTATATGAATGCCACTGAATAGTACAGATGACGTCAAAAGTCAATTTTGAACTTTAAAAAATCATATCTGCCTTAATATTTACAATTTACAATACGAACTTTTACTGATCTATATATCTATATATCTATATATCTATATATATATATATATATATAAATATAAACGTGTTATTTATGCAAAAAACTCATTTGTCGAATATTTTTTTTATGGAGCACCTCCTATATTATTTTAAAATCGAATTGAATCTCTTTGCATGTGAACGATACAAAATCATATTCCTTCATTTTCATTACAAAACTCAAAACTGCATGTGAACATAGTAAATATGTAAACTGATAAATTATTTTAAAGTTTTTTTAATCAAGTTATCTCGTATCACGTGATTCAAAAAATGGAAATTAAACGTGAGGAAGGTATAGTAAAAAGTAAAAAAAGAACAATAGTGCTATTTTATATAAAAATAAAACTTTAATAAAGTTTCTGAATTTTTATAATTAAATTCAAATATTTCAATTTCATTCAAATAAAATGTATTTCATGTATCGTATGCAACATGGAATTTAAAATTAACAGAATATCTATAATGACTATTTTAATATAAATGTTATTAATCAATTAACAATAACAAATAACAAAAATATATAAATCACAAAAGTGACAAAAACGCACGTCAAACTCACTCTCATAGTAATTTTGCAATTAGTAATAGTTAGTTGTATGTAACAAAATAACGTAGCTCAACCAAAAACTAAAAGAGTAGGAATTGGTAATTTTGCTGTTGTGAGATAATTTTCCGTGTAATTACAGAAACATGGTTGCTGACAGCATCAACATCACAGGAACCGATTCCAGTGTTGCTTCAATATCCAATTTTCCGTAGGTATAATTATATTATTTTATATTACAAAGCAATGTCATTGTTGTTTACAATAACATACGTCAATTATTTATTTATTTAATCTAAATATATCTATGTTATTAAAATTATTCATTTGGTTTTCTTTCTCACTTTTCTTTTCCATCTTTTTCTGTCCTCTTGGTCTTTTAATTATATTTACGGAAAAGAGAATAAAAACGAATATTTTAATAAGAATAAAGAACGTAGACACTTGATGTAGTTTCACAAAACGTTGAGTCAACGTTCTGAAGATGGCCTAATAAGCCGAAATCGATCAATTTTGTTAATAAATAATTTTGTGAAACTACATCAAGTGTCTACGTTCTTTATTCTTATTCATAATGTTTCACCAAAGGCCAACGGCTCATACTTTTGATATTACGAATATTTTAAATCTAGGTAATTATTTTCTTTTTTCAATTACTTTATAACAACCGTTATTAGAATTGTGACGAAGACTACATTTCGAGTAAGTTACAAAACTAACCAAAAATAATATATAAAATATAAATACTAGCTTCCAATTTCTCATTATAATAAAATTTGTGCCAATTATCAACTATTTGAATGAAAATATATTTCAATTAGAGAACAATTTGTTAATTAAAATCTACAATTAATCCATATTTAAAGATACCTCAGGTATGAGTTAGCATAATGAGCAACTGTGCGATGGGTCCTAAAAGTCGGTACTAAATGGGAATATGAATTTTTGTTTCATTATGAAACAAGTAGGCAATTAAAGAATCGCCCATTATAATTTTATATAAACTATATTGAAAATATAGTAGATATCAAATCACATACAAATGGGCAGTATGATAAGTTATAAATATAAGTTTTAAGTTTTCGTAATTTCTATAAGTATAACTTAGATTAAAAATTTCTTTCATATGTCAAACATTTTTAAATTTATAATTAAATACAGAATTTTAATCAAAAATTGTTTTAATGATTAAATATGAGGTCCAAAACCTTTGTTCATACGTTAATTCCTAACAGGCAAAATATATTAGTTCCAATTTTAATTTCATTTGTAAGTCTCAAAATTAACTGATAATTCCTTCACTCAACATTACGGTAGCAAAAATATATATTCCTTTATGATCGATAAAGCATTAATAGATAACCTTATATTGGTTTATATAATAAAATAAGTAAACTGTGACATAGCAAATCTCGGTAAATGATATATTTATGCACATGAAGTGTAGTAACCAGCTTTCAAATCAAATCTTCCAAAGAATATCTTACCCAGGAGTTTTTGAAATCGCTAAAATCTATTTTCGGGGTCATTATGATCATATGCACTTTTTTAAGGGGTTAAAAAGAGGATGGGAGGATGAAATTACGATATTCAACTGAAATAGTTTTAGGTTCAAAACTAGTTACTCGGAGATTTTCGGGATCGCTGAATCTATTTTCGAGGTTACCCCTGGGTAACCAATGTTGAACGCGTAATGTTTTGGTATTATTTAATTTCATTTATGGCGATTCTTGCTTTTACCACCTTTCAGAGGTGGTTTGTACCAATAAAAAGCAACTTCCGGAAGAAAAAAATACGGGTTAAATATTTTTTAGAGTTCTATTAGTGTGCCAAGTTTTATTTAAATCGGTGAGTGACAGTTGGGTAGTGTTACTTGTTAGTCGGACTGTCGATTTGAGAATATTGGTTTGATTCCATCAGTCGACAAACAATTTTCACCTCATTATTATTACACTTATAGTTCCACCTCCACTAACATCTTTGGGGCCCGTGATTTAACAGCTGGCAACAGCACTTTACACGCAAAAGTTATATCACTTACCGAGTTCTACTACGACAGAGTGTCACACCTAGAATAGGTAAAAGTGTGATGATATATTTATGGGGTAGGGTAGGGGTAGGTGTCTCAGTGATATCGTGTCGGCCTGTGGATCTTGACAACCCTGGTTCGATCCCCACAGGTGACAAACAATTTTCACCAATTTATATCTACCCCTGTGGCTCCCCCTCCAATAATATCTTTGGGGACCGAGATTTGATGGCTGGTAACCGCACTTCACGCGAAGAAATATATCACTTACCGAGATCTGCTTAGACAGAGTGCCACATCCAGTAATTGGTAAAAATGTGATGATATATTTATTTATTTTAAGATGACTAAACATTTATTCTGTAAATATCTCAATGGTAACAACACTTGCCTTCATCTGAAACTTGAAACAATCCTTTGTACATACCATCACAACATAATTCATTAATTCCTAAATACCCACAGAAACATACCGAGAATACCTTCAAAACCGCCCCATCCCCTATTTCATGAAGCAGCAAACATGAGCGCGTCATGCAAGGGTGTCACATACCAACACTGTCACGTCTGTGTCGCAGGGGTGTACATCACAGTGGTAATTAAGCGAGAGATGGTTCATTACTGCTGAAGAGCTTGCCGAGTATCAGAGGGTATTGGAATAGTCTAGGATTCGTTATTTGGACATGGGACTCAAGGGTGGAATTAGGATAGGGGTGTGTTGATACTGTAACAGTTCTTACTTAGTAAAGGAAAGGTTTGATGTTGAAGCTGAGAACTGAGAACTGAAGACGACAAGAAAAGACAAGATTTTGGGGTAGATAGAAATTAATAATTTAATTAGTTTCTTGTTTAAATAATTATTAATATAAATATATCATTAAGTCTTTTACTCATTACTGGGTGTGACACTCTGACGTAGCAGATCTTGATAAGTGATATATTTTGCACGTGAAGTACGTGCCGTCAAATCACGGCACTCAAATTTAGTGATGGGGAATCTACAGCGGTAGTTATAATATAGTAAAAATTATTTATTGGCTGTGGGAATCCAAGTATAAACACAAGTATTTTAATTTTGATAGTGCACATTGTTGAATTTAATTTGCACATCAAACATTAATAAATGCACAGGCGCGGTGGCCGAGCGTGTTAAGGCACATCTCTTAACATACTGTGACGTCACCCGAGCCAAGGTTCGTCAGTTCGAATCCGCCTGTCGACAATGTGTGATTTGTCGTAAAATATAAAATACAGTTACATGTATTTATCACACTTGGGCGCTATAAGCTAGTCACTTATACGTCTTAAATAATGTAGCATTCGACTACGAAAACCGGCAGTACGGCAGTGTAAAACCTGCGGCTCGGTGTGTCTGGTAGGCCCAGGACCGATCTCGGTCTGTAGCGCCACAGATGATGATGATGGGAATCCAACCCGGATTCTCAAATCCACAGACCGACTCGACAAATAACTAATGAATGTAGATAACTAAGAAAATGATATAAACAATACATTTAAAAAATGCCATTTATGGTCAGTCTGAAAAGAGCCCCAATAATATTGGTCTGCATAGAGCCTTGATCTGCAATTGTTCACTTTCTATCGCGAAATTAAGTTTGAGAAAAGCCTACTGTTTTACTGATCATCGACAATAGTTATTTGTGTATTAAGAACGTAAAGTGATTCTTTGTTGCTCGAACACGGTAATTAAAGGGCGAGACGAAGGAAAGAGCTGCAATAGTGCCAGAGGATCAAATACACACATAATTTTTTCTACGATTACATCTTAAAATTATTACAATACATATGTACTGAACATAAATTCGTTCTGTCAACTGTCAATATGGCATGTTTCTGTTTTGTTTGTATCCCTGGTAACTATTAAAGCTATCGTGCATTTATTATCTTTTATCGTCTAGAAATGCCAACGCGCGACGTCAAATTACGATGACAAATGAAAGCGTAATTGTTAACTTTTCATAGTAATCGTAGAAAACTAATATTGGTCAATTTTTCTCCAGAAAATCACAATCATTGCATTTATTGCAATATAAACAACAGAATTCAAGCCGCGAGACTCAGTCATCTTGGTTTCTACGCAAATACACCCAACTACAAAAGTAATGAGTAAATAATATGCATTTATGTAAGCTGTGCAATATTGGTAATACGAATTTTTTTATATATTTTAAAGGTATTTCAAGTAATGAATGCAAAGTTTTAGTCTAGCCTTCTCGCTACCTCACATTTGTAAGATTTTCTGTTTCTGCATATTGAAAATAGTAAAAAAGAACAGTCTAATCTAAATTACAAATGAAATTTTTACGTTTTGCGTCGTCTGCTGTATCGAACATATTTGGAAACCGTTTCCGATTACATTTGAAAATGTATGTTACAGACAGGGAGAGTGACATGTTTTCGAGCATGAAACTTGATTGAAGTACTTTATTGATATATTGTTTGTTTTGACATAACGACTTTCTTTTAATTGTTGTTTTGTTATATATATTAAATACTATTGCATTTTGAGTCCATAACTCAAAAATTCAATTGAATACCAAATTAGAAAAATATTTGACAACACACATTTCAACTTCACAGTCACATGTTATCTACAAACCCTAAATAGATGTATTAAAAAATGTCGAATTAATTAATTAATTATTATATTTGTAATACCAAAACAGCTGCAAGCTAAATATTTTATATACAAAATTAAATTTTAATTTTAATTAAATATAATAGAATGACTTCCACAAATGTGATCTTATTTTATATAAACTTTTGCGGGTAAAGTTTTGCTAATAATTAAGACGAATTCAAATTAGCAATTATAATTTCATTATTATTGAAATAATGCTACACTATTTTTAGGCGTGTTAATAATGATGTTTTCAAAATTGTACGATGAAAATAAATATAGTAATTTGACAAACTAAAGAGAAAAGTGATACTCAGATTTGAATTTTGCCTCAATCGCAATACTTGTGAACGAGAATGAAGAAAAACACTTCTTTACGTATTAGATACAAAATTAGTTTCATACTTTAATAAAGATTTATTTCAACTTTAAATACACCCTGGAAAAATTTAATAGGTACAATGAAGATAATTTGTATCAAAATGTAGGATAATCTAAAGATTTAAAGTACATAATTTTGTATAAATTAATTAGTAGGTGGCTCAGTGGTATCGAGTCGGCCTGTGAATCTTGAGAACCCTGGTTCGATCCCAACAGCCGACAAACAATTTTCACCAATTTAAATCTACCCCTGTGGCTCCCCCTCCACTAATATCTTTGGGGGGTCGTGATTTGAAAATATATCGCTCACCGACATCTGCTCCGGCAGAGTGTCACACCAAGTAATGGGTAAAAGGCGTAATGATATATTTATTTATTTGTTCCAATTCATTTCAAGTCTTTGGTAATTCCTTAATAATTCACTTATGGTGCTATTATTCTTCCACTGATTGATAATTCTAATTGCTAAATAAAGAATAATTTAGTTTTATTAAAAATAAATCATAAAATAAATAGTGTTTCATTTCGCGTTTTAAATCTGTTTCAAATCCAGGATTCGTGAATAATTAGTGGTATGCATAACACGTTAATGTCGCTAATGGCAATGGTAAAATCGAGGGTGCGTAAAATTAGTGATCGCAAAGCATTATGGGAATCTTTGTAGTCCCGTGGGCTTCCGCTACTCACTCTGTATAACGTGTAACGCATCGCATCACTCTCATCCATTAGCACAGTTCACTCATAAATAATTGACTGTCTATAACGTTCCAAGCGGTTCGAGTCTGTCAGATGTCAACAGCTCCGTTAAGTCAATGCTAATTTCGTTTATTTCCTGTTGTCAAATGATGCAATATAATATGGACAAAGACTAGGGACCAATTATGATAATTCTTAACTTTTTTTAACAGATATTGGCTACGAAATGTCTACATATAAACCGATAGGAACTGTAATCTCGGACGCTCTCATCAAATTGTGATTAATAATAATAATAATAATAATAATAACTTTATTTAAACTCCAAGGTGCTTATAAAATACATCCAAGTACAGAAACAAAATTTTTACAAATTATTAAAACTTAGAAATTATATAAACATAAGCAAAAAAAAAAGATAAACTAAAGTCTTATATTATTATTTACATATTTATTACATAATTTCCTAAATTTTAATGGATTAGGTGGCTCAGAGATATCAAATCGGCCTATGGATTTGAGAACCTGGGTTCGATTTTCACAAGCGACAAACAATTTTCACAACTTTAAAACTACCCCTGTGGCTCTCCTTCCACTAAAATCTTTGGGGGCTGTGATTTAACGGCTGGTAACTGCACTTCACGGGCAGAAATATATGACTTACCTACGACAGAGTTCCACACCCGGTAATGAGCAAAAGGCGTGATAATATATTTATATTTTATATCTGTAATTTATATAATGGGGTAGGTGGCTCAGTGGTATCGAGTCGGCCTGTGGGTCTTGAGAACCTTGGTTCGATCCCCACAGCAGACAAACAATTTTCACCAATTTAAAATCTACCCCTGTGGCTCCCTTTCCACTAACATCTTTGGGGGCCGTGATTTGACGGCTTGTAACCGCACTTCACGCGAAGAAATATATCACTTACCGAGATCTGCTACGGCAGGCTGCCACACCCAGTAATGGGTAAACGGCGTGATGATACATTTATTTTATTTATAATTTAAAAAAGAAATAAAAATGGAATAAAAAATCGTGTTACTGATAATAAAAGTAAAAACAAGGTATATTTCAAAACTTTAATTACCTTACGAAATAATATTAAAGCTTAAAGTACCTAAGTTATTTATATTTCTCTTTACACATTAAACTTACGAACTAATTATTTTTGTTCTCTTTTAACAAATTCAAACATGTGGAACATTTTACATAATGTTATAAATGTTTTTGTATATCTAATATTAATATTCCGTATTTGCTTTACCAAACATATATGTCACGATAACAAATGCAACCACAAGCTGTTAAGGACATTAAACTCAACTCATGTTTCAGGATACACAGTTGAAATGAAAACATTAATACATACGATACATCTACACTAATTTATGCATTAAATTTAATCTATACTTGTAATTCAACGACTGTACTATTGTAAACTCGTCTCAAAACATCAACACTGTATGTGTCAATAATTTAAATTAAGTTTTGGATTAAACGTAAACCAAAAGCACATAAGTTTTAGTCCACATTTTGGTTATGGATTAATTTCAAAGTAATTACAACAAAATTGTCTATATATGGTAATTCATTTTAAATGTAAGGTTACAAAAATATGGCAGGTATACGGACGAAATGTTAATTAAAGAGTAAAGCCTAACATTTTTTATTCTTATACAATTTTCTTTTTCATACAATTCAAAAATAGATAGATTTTATTTTTTTGTCCAAATACCGAAAATCCCTAGTTTTCTTATTAAATTTAACTTCAAATTTACGATTCTTGAAGCATGCCTATAATTTTGTCTACTAGCACTTTTTTCGCTTTTGTACAAAATTTTTTCTTTTCTTCGTTTAAAGTTGACGAAAATTGTGTATTTTATAACTCAACTATAACACAAAACTGAAAAAACTAGCATTAGACAAAATAATAGTGATGAATTTTCTTCTAGAAACTGTTAACAATTATCATAACATTTGTAATTGTAATTTGAATAGGATAACAAAGCTCCTGTTTTACACAAATAATGCATGTAATACGTCTTAGTTGCAATGGCTTCGCCTCATGTACACTAAGATAATGAACTTAGAAGCAACATAGCGCGAATTTATGTAATGTTATGCAGCACTGGCAATACGAGATTTTAATTTTGACAAGCTAACAAACAATTTTCATCACATTTAAGTTACCCCTTTGGCTTCCCCTCCACTAACATCTTTAAGGGCCATGATTTGACGACTGATAACCGCACTTCACTCTAAGAAATATATCTGCTACGGGAAAGTGCCACGCCCAATAATGAATAAAAGGCGTAATGATATATTTATTTATTTTATATTTTATAAACACTACAATAGTCCATTTATTCATTGTACGGCATTGGGTAAATGTTTATTAGGAGTGATATAATTGTAATTAAATTATTAACATATTTAATATATTTGGAGAAAATTAATTGCGGGATAAATATGATGAATAAGGACAAGCGTATGATTCTTGATTTTAGATTCATTGGTTAGATTTTTCGAGTGTTTATCTGCAATTGTTTGGAGTTCACCTTTATCTTATCTTTTTGATTCATTTTCTGTTTTTACTATAGAGTGTCCAACTGCAATTGTGTGGAATTCAGTTTCAAAAACAAGCGCAGAGGGATACTCCCTTCCTTCCTCATCTTTTTTTAATTCATTTTCAGTTTTTACTATACAGTGTGTAACTGCAATTGTGTTAAATGTATTTTTAAACAAGCGCAGGCGATGCTGCCTTCATTTCTTATAGATTCGTTGTTAGAGAAGTGGGCGTAAGTGAAGATTTACGAAACAGGTGTACAGGAGCGAATAGATGAATGTTTGTTGCGTGATGATGGATTTTGGTTGTGAGGAAAGAAAGAGTTCGTATGGAGGAAGTGTTAATGTGGTCAAAACAAATATCGTGTGTCAGGATGAGAATGTTGACGGGTTCATGTTACCCCATTTAATGGGATATAGCGTGATGTTATGTATGTATGAATGTTAAAAATAACTCTCAAACCAGTGGCACTATTTCAAGTAAAGTGCAATTAATTTTGCGAATTTTGAAAAATTCCTTCTGTAATCAGTACATTGATTTAAAATATGTGCCATAAGTTGTGAAATACCCTGTAGAGCCGGTGCAATTACACTTCATTTATTGTAATGTTCATCTAGTTTATTTTCATGTAAAACATATAACTTTTGTTACAGTAATTAAGTAACAGATTCCATTTATTTGGTTGTATTTGAGTTTAAAAGTTATAAAAATAGATACGAGTATATTCACAATTTGAAACATAGTTAATATGCCAAAATCAATGTTATTTGATTTGTCGCCTGAGGATCACATTGTCCATATTTGTATGTTTATTTGTACTTCAAATAAAAACAATCTATTTTCCAAATGTTTACAAATTTAAATAAATAAAATATATCCGAATCAAGCGACATGTCCCTTCGAGCGCTTTCGTCAATTTATTTTCCTCCAAATTTGTTAGGTCACAATCAATTCATAAAATGTCAAAAATGTGAATAAATACAGAAATGCACAATTTATTGTCGTGTTCAGGTATTGTTTTATTTTCATTTATATTACTTTAAACTCTTATTGTTCTATTTTAATTTGCGACTGCGGTAAATACTTTAAAAAGTAGTTCTGTTTTAATAGGATTAAAAACAAAACACTGACAAAGGACATCTTTAGTACTGGCAAAGAGAAATCTACAGCTTAAATATTTTTGTCAAATACGTAGAACACGGTTTTATCCAACAGCAACGAAAATACACTGCTTTGACAAATTTCTTGTTGGTGAGAACTGCAAAACACAACCAGATTAAAAACGTGTTCTAATTGACGCCCGGAGCAAGTTTTATGTCCGGGTCGCTTCGCTTTTATTTCCAAGTACTTGATACCCGACAGAAATTACAAACAAGTCCATCTTAACCGATATTATATTCTTCTCTATATTAAGTTAATGACACAAACATGAAGGTGAGACATTTTTTATAAAATATTATAAAACTTAACTCTTTTTACAATCATTATATCAAATTAAATACTTTCATAATATAATAAAATAAATAAATATATCATCATGACTTTCACCCATTACTGGGCGTAATACTCTTCTTTAACAGATATCGGTAAGTGATATATTTCTTCGCGTGAAGTGCGGTTATCAGCCGTCAAATCACGGTCCCTAAAGATGTTAGTGACGGGGGAGCCACAGAGGTTGTTTTAACTTGGTGAAAATTGTTTCCCGGCTTTGTGGATCGAACCAGGTTTCTCAAGATCCACAGACCGACTCGGTACAATTGAGCCACCTACCCCATAATAATAATAATAATTAATATTACGAATAATAACTCAAGAGGGTTAGTTCAAAATGGGAGAATTTTTCATTATTTGAGTACAGCAACAACTACTAGTATAGATACTCGTTTAACTTATAAATTTTCTCTAAAAAGATAAATTAAAATTAACAAAGTCATAGTATTTTATTTTTAGGTAATAAAATATTTTTTCTATTTCCGTTAGGAAATAGACGTTTTATTTCACTTATTTGAGTTAGGTAATGAACTGCACTATTTAACAAGTGAAATAATGAGGTAACATAGCAACAGATATCTTGGTAGACGAATTCTGATGTGTTATTCTTTTATTTTTTGAATTTATAACTGTCATTAATATGTCAAAATTTAATAATTTCAAAAACTCTCTTTCGTATTTATTAGAACGGAAGTAGAAAAAATATTGTATGAAACTAGTAAGAAAATTACCTTACTTATGTGTTTACATAACTCGGCTACGCCTCGTTCTACAAATTTCATATGCGTAAGGTTATAATCTTCATTTCCTTACTAGTTTCATAAATAGTAGAGATGGGCGAATATCAAGTTTCTCGAATTCGAATATCGAATACTAATATTAATCACATCTCGAATATTCGAGGTACTCGAATATTCGAATACTCCTAAAAGTTTATTTATTTATTATTAATAATTATTTAATTATGTCCTTTTCATTATTTGAATCAAATTATTAAGATGAAATAAAATTAAAACAAAAAGTACAAACAAAAAAGAAAAAGACGAAAACTTTAAATTTAAGGTGAAACGTACGGGCTGATGTTGGCGAAAAACAAATTTGAAATATGGTACGTCTTCATGGTTTTGAAACAAAATATCTTTGTTATTAATAACTTGAAAGTATTGTAAAATTTTTAAGTTTATGTACAAATGATAAAGAAAAACATAGTCAAAAATTGAGGTCAACATATGACGCGATATTCGAGGTATTCGAATGTTCGTTATACTGACGTTAATATTCGAAAATCTCGAATATCGAATAATGTCAATATTCGCGGCATTCGAATATTCGCGGATGATATTCGCCTATCTCTAATAAATAGCTATTGCTATGCTGCACATCAAACTATAAATCCCAATTATATTACAGCTTAATATTTACTAGAATCCGAGTTCCTTACAGACAGTTATGTTTTTAAAGCAAGCGCGCAACATTTGACCCACAACTATTCCTTTTGTTTAAGACACATTCCTATTTCTTTTTGAGTAATAATAATAAACTGTATCCATAATTCGATGGCAAACTTATACCTATAGCATTGTAGCAGAAATTGTGAAAGTTTACCCATTGCCAGTCAAACTGCGGAAGTTTTTCTATCAAAATCGAATCTTTAATATAACGAAATCCTATATAAGCTGCGTAGGTACAAATAACACACCTACATCAGGCTATCTGGATAAAAAATTGGGGTAGAGCAAAAAGTTGTTCACATTTTGTTGACAGTTATTCCCAGGGAACTTTACCTACATGATATTCAACTTATTTGCCTCGACTTTCTTGCTTTTATAGTCAACAAAATAAGACAAATTTAAATATACCTACTCCTAAAATATTATTTTCTATAAGAACTGTATCTAACGGAGTAGTTTAAAATTTATGTAGATAATAAAATCAATCACAGCTTAAACACAATATTAAAAGGATTGAATTACAAATTTATGATATTCAATCAATATTTCAAAATAACACAAAACTTTTCAATAAACAAGATGACTAATTGATCCTTTTATACAGGGTGTTTCTCTATTTCTGCATGAAACTTTAATGACATATAATTTGATAGGCTGATTATAGAATAAAAACATTTCTTTGAAATTCGCAAAAATTAGGATATTTTATTTCTAGCGAGCATTTTTAGTGCCATTGGTTTAATAGTACATTTTTGTTTGAAGTTTTCAGACAATGATGTACTTTGATTAAAACAATTATACTGGACTTGCATTGTCTTTATTAAAAAATATAATAAAGACAATGCAAGTCCAGTATAATTGTTTTAATCAATAGTACATATTATTGTTATGTTACTAATGAAATAAAAGTATAAACACTGTCTACAAACAGGGCCGTCTTAAGCATCTTCTGGGCCCTAGGCAATATAATATTTAGGGCCCCAAAAGTCAAGCATTTATTTATTTTTTTGTTCAATTCCATGGCTATCAATATTTGCAACGTAATTTTCGACATTTTCATATTTAATTTCTGTCGTTACAAAGCACGTAAAATTAATTCTGTTTATTGATTTAGATGCAGAATTTGATGCCCTAAAACTTTTATTTGACGCGTTTTTGCTTAAAATAATTAGAGAAGCAGGAAATTGCAAAAAACTGATTTCCCATGTTAAAGTCCTATGACCGGCTGAGCGAGTCACCACCTGTATATATAAATACATTGTATCGAAGTGTCAGTGTCAGATTATAATTATTGTATTATTTTGCATTTGTGTTATTAGCTGCCATCCCTCAATAGAATTCATATAAAATGTAGTAATTATTAAAAATATTTTGGTCAGAAAATGATTAAAACTTAAAATGTGTATATTTTTTTTCTATTTTTTTCATTTTAGTCGAACAATTCAGGCCCCCCAGAGTCACGGGCCCCCAGCACTTGCCTAGTTTGCCTAGGCGAAAAGACGGCCCTGTCTACAAATAATCATTTATCAAATACTTATTATGTAGGTACTTGATGTAATGCCTTTTTTAAAAATTAAATGTACTATTAAACCATTTACACCAAAAATGTTCGCTAGAAATGAAATATCATTAAAGTTTACACGTTTAGTGCACCGAAATGTCGAGATTTGCAGAACTTAAATCAAAATTTGTTTTAATTATTAGTTGTATTCTATTTACCACTTGGATTAACAGATATTAGTTCAAATATATCAGATAACATGACAAACTGAACTGATCTGAAAAACTAATGAATCCATTGAGATGGAAGCTGTATTTAATTTAAATAAAAAACAACAAAGACAAAATTAATTGTCTTGGAATGCTCACTTGGTGAAACTAGGTTTAATAATAAAATAGAAAAACTAAACTGTGCTGGCCAACCTCTGACGATAACTTCATAAGTTGACTTGGAGGCTGAATTTTGTGAGACTTAGACAAGTGTTTAGTTTTATATTTTATTAGCTGTAAATCTAATAGTGACACAAAACAGAATATGCTTTTTAATATTAATTACCAAAATACTTTAAAAAATCACTCACAGGCAGGGTTCGTAAATATCATGATATTTATAATAAATATCAAAATATCTGATATATAGGACATATATCAGATAAATATCACTTTTTGGATATTTATTTTTTAATTTTAATTTTTGTACACATTTAGAAAAACTGAAAAATTCGAAAAATTTCACTTCTCCGGAGGCTATATCTCAAAAACTAAACAAGATATGGAAATGCGCTCAACGGCGTTGAATTCCCCGTGTCCGAATTGACTTATAAGCAAATTTTCATACAATTTTATGCAATTTAATATTTTTAATTATTTCCTAAGGGGTACCCCTTTGGTTTTTTCAGATTTTAATTCAATTTTCCCAAAAATCCTTAATCGTAGGATTATTAAAACGAAAATTTACATACATATGTATTTTGACCCACTGAATCCAGTGGTGCAATCTTCAAATGCATATGACTTCTGGTTTTCGAGAAAATGTTAAAAAACCGCTTTTTGCGATTTTTTTGGTGGAAAATTGAAAAAAAATAAAAATCGCTGAAACTATGTTTATAAGTTAACTGAAGCACGAGAAAATTAATGCCGTTGAGCGCGTTTTCATATCACATTTAGTTTTCGAGATATAGCCTCGGAAAAGTAGAAAAACTGAAAAATACGAAAAATTTCACTTTTCCGGAGGCTATATCTCAAAAACTAAACAAGATATGGAAATGCGCTCAACGGCGTTGAATTCCCCGTGTCCGAATTGACTTATAAGCAAATTTTCATACAATTTTAAGCAATTTAATATTTTTAATTATTTCCTAAGGGGTACCCCTTTGGTTTTTTCAGATTTTAATTCAATTTTCCCAAAAATCCTTAATCGTAGGATTATTAAAACGAAAATTTACATACATATGTATTTTGACCCACTGAATCCAGTGGTGCAATCTTCACATGCATATGACTTCTGGTTTTCGAGAAAATGTTAAAAAACCGCTTTTTGCGATTTTTTTGGCGGAAAATTTAAAAAAAATAAAAATCGCTGAAACTATGTTTATAAGTTAACTGAAGCACGAGAAAATTAATGCCGTTGACCGCGTTTTCATATCACATTTAGTTTTCGAGATATAGCCTCGGAATAGTAGAAAAACTGAAAAATTCGAAAAATTTCACTTTTCCGGAGGCTATATCTCAAAAACTAAACAAGATATGGAAATGCGCTCAACGGCGTTGAATTCCCCGTGTCCGAATTGACTTATAAGCAAATTTTCATACAATTTTAAGCAATTTAATATTTTTAATTATTTCCTTTGGTTTTTTCAGATTTTAATTCAATTTTCCCAAAAATCCTTAATCGTAGGATTATTAAAACGAAAATTTTCATACATATGTATTTTGACCCACTGAATCCAGTGGTGCAATCTTCACATGCATATGACTTCTGGTTTTCGAGAAAATGTTAAAAAACCGCTTTTTGCGATTTTTTTGGCGGAAAATTGAAAAAAAATAAAAATCGCTGAAACTATGTTTATAAGTTAACTGAAGCACGAGAAAATTAATGCCGTTGACCGCGTTTTCATATCACATTTAGTTTTCGAGATATAGCCTCGGAATAGTAGAAAAACTGAAAAATTCGAAAAATTTCACTTTTCCGGAGGCTATATCTCAAAAACTAAACAAGATATGGAAATGCGCTCAACGGCGTTGAATTCCCCGTGTCCGAATTGACTTATAAGCAAATTTTCATACAATTTTAAGCAATTTAATATTTTTAATTATTTCCTAAGGGGTACCCCTTTGGTTTTTTCAGATTTTAATTCAATTTTCCCAAAAATCCTTAATCGTAGGATTATTAAAACGAAAATTTACATACATATGTATTTTGACCCACTGAATCCAGTGGTGCAATCTTCACATGCATATGACTTCTGGTTTTCGAGAAAATGTTAAAAAACAGCTTTTTGCGATTTTTTTGGCGGAAAATTTTAAAAAAATAAAAATCGCTGAAACTATGTTTATAAGTTAACTGAAGCACGAGAAAATTAATGCCGTTGAGCGCGTTTTCATATCACATTTAGTTTTCGAGATATAGCCTCGGAAAAGTAGAAAAACTGAAAAATACGAAAAATTTCACTTCTCCGGAGGCTATATCACAAAAACTATTTGATATTTTTATATAATGGATATATATCATTGCAAAAATATGACGATATATATCAAAATAAATATCATGATATATATATCGATCGATATATATCTTCGAACCCTGCTCACAGGAAGGTTTATAAAATAAATTAACCTCTAATGTAATTTTAGATCTAATTTCCATTCATTTCTAAGATGGCAAAAAATATTAACGAAAATAACATTTCAGCAACTAATGGTATTTCAGCATTATTCAGATTTGTAAATTTCTCAAAAATCATTTATTTCGATTCTAAATAAAAGTAAAATTATCCAACTCGAAATTTAATCCATTTTATGAACTTAAGAGCTGTTAAAAATTCACGTGAAGTACCTACGAAAATTCACTTCATATTTAATTTATTCCCACTGGGAAAAAAACTTCCCGACACCACTGGAAGGTCTCCGTGTTCCCATAAAGACGCACAAAGTACCGACTAACGACTTTGCCAACTACAACTAATTTGGTATTTCCGATGTTGTGTTTCAGACGCGCCACCACTTTAGTACCACTGCTCAGAGAGGACTACCTAACAGGGGCAGTGAACCTCAACCTAATTTAACTCCAGAACAGGATTAGTAATACGCACATCCACTGAAGAAGTCTGCTTGTCCAGGAGGAGTCTACAGGCGACATCCCACACAAACACACCGAAAGGAATAAGTAGAATTTTAGATTGAAAAAGTTCCAAGATTATGTTTAGCTGGAATTCGAACTAGTGGGAATTTTAAAATATCAATAGGTATAATATTTTAAACAAAGTTTCAATTTACATTCAAGATATAAAATAGTTTGTTGTTGTATTACTAAACTAATTGTTGTTTAAATTAATGTCTTAAGTTACTAGAAATGTAATTAATTGTTAAACTAAATAATAAATATATGAACTAATTGTTATTCGTTAAAACATTTGAATGTAAATTGAAATTTTAGATGCACCAATTACTGCTTTATGAATTAGGAACAAACATTAATTACCAATTGCACTGTTTCTTATATTTTATTCTAACCTTAAATCTTTTTACACCCGAATTCTCAAAAAAGAAATAATAAGCTCAAGTTTTTAAAAATTATTTTGAGAATATAAATGAGCTCAATTTGACATTTATACAGTAATTCTAGTTTGAGAATTCGATTAAAAGTAAACAATAAGAAAACAAGATAAATTAATAAATTACCTACTAAATATTATTGTCAATAACTTAAAATTAAAATGAGACCGGTGCAATTGGCCATAAGTTACCAAAATACGTATGTAATAATTATCAGTATCATTACGCTCACAGTGAATTGCACGATGAAACAAAAATATCACATGAGAAAGCAGTTCACAAATACACACACTATCTCACAAATAAGATGTCGATTCCTGCAGACACACTCCTGCTCCTGCTCTCATCATGCTGCTTGTAACTTTCAGTGACCGGATACGGATACGGATCGCATCTTGCCTGAACGAATTCAGGTTTCCTGCTCCCCTCCTCCAAATTTCTTATCCGGAAACGAATTAACTCTCCATGGGCCTAGATATATTTGGTGGTGGTTTTTTTTTCTTTTATCTTTAAATAAGAGAGAATTATGTTTTGTACTCTTATTTATCGTTGTTCAGCACGATAAATACGAATATAATTATTATTTCTTTCAAATATTTAACACAATATTAAAAGGATAATAGTATATCCTATTTGCAAGGGCTGCGCTAGGCTTTTTCAGGCATATCTCTGTTTAATTTTGCACATTTGTCCACTTTTTAATTTGGTTTTTTTTTAAATCATTTATGGAGATCGATAAATCTGATGTGGATATTTAAATTATAATTTGGAAAAGTTTTATTTCAAATGAAGAAATGTAACAGGATTTAAGTGTGTAAAACTGGAAAGAAAGTTCAATAAACATACTTATCAATTTAAAAAATACTTATTTTTCTTCGAAGATACGAAGAACAATACAAAATAATTAAAATAAAAGTACCTATTGTCTACTTCAAAACAATCTCCATTAACAATACCTACATAACTTTTGTCCGTCAGTACGGTGGTGTGGATAGCGGCATGGAATTCAAATCTCACTCAAGCTAAAACTTATATGAACTACAACACTGCGGCTCGGTGAGTGCAGACCCTGTACTGTAATTGGGATTAAGTTCTTGTTGTACAGCGTAACATAAATAAATAAATAAATAAATAACTTCTTGAGAAATTTATTTGAATTGATATTAAGAATAGTTTTTCTACTACCGGAAGTAAAGTTTGCTTTCTATAGCATAAAAATTGTGACGGAAATAACACATTTTAGCCCGCTGTGGAGTTGCTAAGAGCAACGGGCAGGGCCAGGTCTGTAGGTGTGTAAAAGCGACGTTTTACGAACGAGTTTAATTTAATTTTTGTTATTTTTATTTTCCTTTAATTTTTACATTTTAAAGATAAAATATATTTGAAAATAAAATGTGCAAGTTTTCAGATTTCTGTATACCCAATCCTGAGTTTCTATCATTAAAGTAACGCCTAATTGATAATTTACAATTTATATTTTGGATTTAGTATTTTGATCGGAGCAGAATTTTGAAGACTTGCACATATTAACTTTTCTCCTAAATCCGACTTTGGTGACGAGTCTAAAATGATCTTTTTTTTTTCGTTGTTTATAATGCCGGCAGAAAAGGTATATTTGAGTAATAACATTTTATTTGCGTTACTATACGGCAAAATGAAACAAATTCCAGTTGCTTATTTAATATTTATACCTGAAACTGACAGGAAAATAAACATTTGCCTGACCTTTAAGACTCAGGAAAGCTTTGTTTTGCATGCCTAGTCAGGAAAATAACATATCGCCTGTCTAGATAGGTAATGAAAGAAACATGAGTGTCTAGTTACTTAACATAAAATACTGACTGAATATATAAGTCAAATATTTCTTTCAATTTAAATTAATTTAAAATATGTATTATTTGTTTATAAGTTTCAGGTAAAATGTTATACATAACACGTCAGTAAAGCGTCGTACAGGATTCGTAAGCTGTTTCAAGCACTGCATGAAACTATCTACTCATCCTGTAATTCAACGCATTCCTGACTTTTTACGTAAATAACTAT
This sequence comes from Pterostichus niger, assembly GCA_947425015.1. NCBI lineage: Eukaryota > Metazoa > Arthropoda > Insecta > Coleoptera > Carabidae > Pterostichus > Pterostichus niger. The sequence goes on from OX380339.1 coordinate 31,286,322, forward strand.
TATCTTATTTTAAAAACTGGGAAAGTGAAAACATACTATATAATCCTCGTGAGAGAAGCGTTTTTTTCACTTAATTATTGTAGCTCACGGCTTTATCTCTTGCTTCAACATTATACCTAAAAAAAATACACTTCTTTTCCTTGGTGTATAATATAACTATTTATTTATGTATTTATGTTACGCTGTACAACAGGAATTTAATCCCAATTACAGTACAGGGTCCGCACTCACCGAGCCGCAGTGTGGTAGTTCATATAATTTTTAGCTTGAGTGAGATTCGAACACGGGATCTCCGGGTTCGAATTCCATATCGCTATCCACACCACTGTACTGACGGAAATTATAACATTGTCTGCCGTTTATTTTTTAATTTTAACTTTTTACTAATTTATATAAAAGAAAACTGTAGTTAGCTATCATGTTTTAACAATCACATTATTAAAAAGTTTTATAAAATGTTAAAATATTGCAACATATAATTACAGAAATACTTTGACTACAAAATCTCACTAACATTATTTCTGTCGACTGTTGTATAAATTGCAATAGAATCAGTTCAATTTAAGCTTGAATAATAAATGTATGATTTGGAAACATAAATCGAATACATTTCCAATTCACATTCGCGACAGGTTAAACATTAATGCACAATTTAATTAGCTGGAGCTTATATTTGATTCTGTTGATCTATATAATTAGCTGAATTGCCTAAAGTCAATCTGCTGACGCGTCTCCGTGTATAAGCTTAAACGTGCATTTCTGCTTTGTGGATTATGTCAGTATAACATGTGACACTCATCTATGTAAGGACTGTTTACAGTTAATATTCTTGGAATTTAATATCTTCCGCACACTCAGACTGTATTACAGCTACAAGCAATATTCAATATTCTTGTACATAAATTAAATTATAACAGGCGCAAATTTAATTATTTTACAATATACGATATGAGTCAAGAATTTTAATAAATTTGTTATTAACTACTTTTCTTTTGTTATACAGGAAATTCAATGGTAAAATTTTCATTACGCCATAAATTTTTCCCTATTAATTTTAGAGCGAAAGTTTAAATACAAAAGTTGTTCAGAATTAAAAACTGCGTCCAACGAGCCCTTATTTATTGATATATGACGATCTTGTCACGAGATACAGGTAAATTAAAATTTCCATCTTTAAGCTGTTTACAGATTGTCATAAAAAATAAAACAAATAATAGTATTGTTTAGTATTCTTTGAGTTTGACAGTTTGTGTTCTTTTAATCTTGATGAAACCAAAGTAACAATGTAAAGAAAAGTTAAAAATATTTGCTGTCAGCCAATAATGATAAAGATCAAATATATCCTTCCACATTATAATTTCTCTTTGTACGAACTTTATATAACTATCATTTTTTAAATTTATACAAAATATTTTTATTGAAACCAGGAGAACATATAAAGAAAACATGAATTGTTACAGCCTTAAAACAACATTCCTTTTGTTGAAAGGAATGAGTTATTCTTGTAAAGAAACAGTAGTGACATCAAAGGAACAAATGGATTGATATGATTGAGATTTTCTGAACAAAAAACAAGGTTCTGTTTTGAAAGAATAATGGATTATATACAAAAAAATTAAATAGAAAGTAAAGCATAAATTCAATTGAACGAAACATACCTGTACTATACCAGTTTTTAAATATTATTTAGTAAAGTGAATGAAAATTATTCAAAATTACTAGGCTGGATTTAAAATTAAAATGAATTTTTTCTACGACCACAACAAAACAAGGTATCGTACTATAAAAAATAGATTGATACGAGCACATCATTTCAAATTTGTAACAGTGATTAACATGATTTTGGCAAATTGAAAAGTATAAAGAAACGCAATTTGCGACGAATCTTTGCCAGGTTTTTATGATTTCGCTTTGCTTTTCTGGGCCTTTCACATTTGTACACACATTTTCATTACCTCACGGTTACTAAAGGCAATATGAGATATAGACATCATATTTCACGGGTAGTTACGTTGCTAGGAAACTAATTTAATATAAAGTTAAACGACAAAACAATATCATAGTCGTAAAATAGTATGTTATGCATCTAGGGAGGGAAACATGCGATTATTCCCGCGCAAGGGATAATCGCGCCCTCCCGTGAAGCATATTATACTTTTCCTAACAAATGCACAAAAATAACTGTCTTATCGGGACAAATGTCAAATATGAATTGCGTAACTAGTTACCTAGGAAACGCCGCAAACAGCTAATAATCGTAGTCTTTAGGGAGAGAAACATGCTACCTAGGGAAAGAAACATCCTACCTAGGGAGAGAAACATAATGGGGGAGAAAAGCAGTGTTTCTCTCTCTCAAATTAGGGAATAAGAACGTGTTTCTTGTGCTTGTGTTACGAAAAGTATATAACTTGTATAAAAAAATCCATTTTATGCTTGTCGTACAATATACTATTTTCAGCGTATAGTACTTCATTTTAAAACAAAATAAAAGAAATGTAAACAATGATTTGAACCTTCTTTCCAACAACTAGAGAGTTACATAACTTAAAAGTAGATGGCAGTAGTAGCAGTCTATTAAAATGAATGCATTACTAAAAATTACAGTTTTATAAATTAAATACATTGAAATACTAACAAAACGGATGTATTTATGAACATGGCTGTCATGATCTTACACAGCAATATTAAACATGAGGCACTAACCATATCTTAGTGAAATTTGTAGCAAGTATGCATATTGATTACGAAGCTATATACAATCTGCAACTAAGTTTACGATAAAGAGATTGCAGTGCAGTAGTATGGCTAGTAAATATGTGCAAACCTGTCTATTATGCTTATCCTGGCCCGCGGCTCCCAAGTAAATCTACGCCCATGGATCTCCTCTATACACACACACTTCAATTATGCGAACTCACGGACCAATGAGAAATTCAATCAAACCGCATACCTATTATATATTATTATTAATGATCGGTTCTCTCCGACTGCATTCTAGGCAAAGTATTAATCATCATTTTAACATTTTACCCCTGTTTCTGCATTTTAATCGATTTTATTGCGCTTTTAATCTTGGAGAGAGAATATTTCAAAGAGAATGGCAGTAAAGTGTTTGTTAATTTTTTAATTAACCAGTTTTCCAAGTGATTAAAAAAGCTTATGCAAGTGAAAAGAGGGGAAAGTATTAAAAAATGTAAGTTTTTGTGCGTGAAACGTGGTTAAACGCACGCAATTTGACATATTCTCGAGCAGTGTAAATCGGATGCTATCTAAGGCGTCATTTTTTGTGAGTCAGTCTTTGACAATGTCCATTAACTATGTCTCTGAAAAAACGTCATTTTCCATCACGACTCCTTTCAGTATAACACTTTCCCTGCTCAGTGTAGCCATCACAAAGAAATGAAATATCACTAGAGTGAGACAACTTACACGTTCCTCGCCTGTTTCTCGACGACAATATTTGAATCTTCGTTGTTTCTCCGCTCATTTCATTCATTTTACACAAATGTATGTTTAGTAATATTTTTTATAACTCTTGAGACTGAGGGTGGTGTTAAACCCTCTTAGAGTAAATAGTTGATACTTAGAAGCAGAAGAATTATTTATGTGTGCCAAAAACGTTGATGAATTTGTAAAGATAACACAGCAGTGAAGGCAGATTGGATATTGTAAATGGAACTTTGATTCTGGGTTTTTGGTATATAAATGTGTATTTTCAAAGTTGCTTCTATAGAGACATATCCACAAGATAGATAAAATGTAAATTTTTATAGCAGATAAGGTGTATCCTTACAAAATAGATCATTTATAAAAAAGATAATTTTATCTATAAATAATTAAAGAATATTGTATCACAAATTATATTGTTACAAGTTTTGTAAGAATACACAGAAACGATGCCAAATTAGTGTATAGTCTATATAATATACTATTGATTTAAAAATGGACATTTTAAAATTAGGATCGCCAGAGATTTAAAAGTTTCCTTGTCACTGGTATAGATATAAATAACTTATGTGTACTTAAACAACTCTTAAACGGTAACTTGATAAGATAATTGCAAATTTTCTTAATTATATAAATTATGGCATGCTAATTAATATACTACACTAATAAACAATTATAACTGACACTATTTAAAATCGAATCAATAAAAAGATGGCTACCAGAGCTATTTAGACACTGTTTCCGGTATTTACACTTGGTATTGAAAACTGTTCCGGCTCTCGGTAGCCGATCGTTGCATGATAATATAAATAAATACACGCAGCACCAAATTTAATTTTAATATCAGTTTTATATCCACTATTATATGTATTTACTAATAAAACAAGACAAAAATCACGTGCAATGAAAATGTTGTACAATTAAAAATATATGTATGTTATATGTGTAAAAAAAGGAAATAAAATATATTAAGAACGCACATTCTATGGTAAGTTTTATTTTCCTTTTCCTACTTATCATATTTCAATCCTAAATTCATTTTTAATTAAGTATATTTTACAAACTTACTTTGTTATTCTTGTACATAAATATCTTATTATGTGCTCTTTCAGGATTTTAGTAAATATTATAATTTTAATTAAAATATTCCTAATATTTACAAAAAAGAATTATTAAATATACTCTAGGGGAATTTATTTTATAAAAGGTAAGTATAACTTTTATATTAATTTATATAGTCTAATATTTATTTTTCGTAACACATGCAAAAGAAACATGTTCTTATTCCCTAATTTTAGAGAGAGAAACACTGCTTTTCTCCTCTAGGTAGCATGTTTCTCTCCCTAGAGACTACGATTATTAGCTGTTTGCGGCGTTTCCTGGTAACTAGTTACGCAACCCATATTTGACATTTGTCCCGATAAAACAGTAATTTTTGTGCACTTGTTACGAAAAGTATAATATGCTTCACGGAAGGGCGCGATTATCCCTTGTGTGAAGATGGCAAACCTAGACTTCAGCTCGAGTCTTCGGCCCTCGCTTACGTCTCAGTTTGCCAACTTCACACGCGGGATTAATCGCTTGTTTCCCTCCCTTGATGCATAACATACTATTATAAATAATACTAATTTTGTATTAAATTTAATTATATTCTTTGAATTTCAAACTAAATAGAACCTCATACGGATAAGCTTCCAAGATATATTTAATAGTAATATACAATAAGATTAACCTAATTTTTGTTTATCGATTGTACATTCTAAGTAAAATGAATAAATCGTATATATACAGGGTGTTTCTATACCTCTGCACGAAACTTTAATGACATATATAATTTGATGTACTGATTATAGAACAAAAGTAAATTAGTTGAAATTCGCAAAAATTAAGGTATTTCATTCCAGCGAAGTATTTTTTAAATTTAAGGTCTAAATATAAAATAAATTATTAAATTAGAATTATAAAAATAGTAATTTGCTTCAAATAAATGATTAATTTCTAATACACATTATGAAAATAGCTCTCTACTCCACTGTTTTCGACGACGACGTGCACCTTTGTTTCATATTATAAATTTATTTGACAAGTATAATATCACAAATACGAATTCTGGAAGGTATATCAACTTGTGCTCGTTTACCGCCGTTTACCAACGTTAATTACATATGTGGCGGTGCGCGAGAGTGAGAAAACAGATTGCATAAATATATTTCGCTGTCAGAATTAAAATCTGCACGGGCGAATGCAAATAGACTCTGCTTTCATTTGTTATTTGCTCCTGCTACAGAAAGTGGAGGTTGACATTTGTTTTAACTTGTTATGCTCCTTATGTTTATTTACCAAAATGTGGTTTTTATACGTGGTTAACTAAATTAATGATGAAATAAAATATTTAACTAGAGGAGGGTTATACGGTACAGATAATTAATGACAAATAATGATTTATAATTCATGTAAAGTTTTGTAAAAACATAAGTCTAGCTTCACGTAGTGCAGCAGAATAGTAGTAAATACTGTATTTTTGATGGCCGCGTTATTGAAGATATAATTATTTACGGTATTAGTCCGGTAATAGCTATTAACATACCTAGAAATGTAATGAGTATCATTACAGCCGCAGATGTCAGTTTTAAATCCGAGCTCGTAGAGCGAGGATTTTAATACATCTAAGGTCTGTTATGACTCATAATATTCGTGGTTTGTTCAATAGTTTATCGGTTTCAGGATATAAACACGTTAACGTCATTAATAAATATTATTTTTTGAAATTTGTTTATGAATAACGTCATTGTCATCATCTTAGAATGTGATCAAGTAAGTCTGTGGTCTGTATGTTTTTATTTAAACGTCATAACGTGGTCATCCCTAATTTGAAAGACTGTACAATTAATATATATTATGATAAGCAGGAGAAGTAATATTTGTATTAATGTTGTTTTGAGTTCCGTTTGTATTAATAGTGTTATATTATCATTGTGTTATATTTTCATTTTCTTGACTGTTTTGTCAAGTCAGTATGGTAATATTACCGTACAGAATACAGTTATTACTTACTTACCAGCCTACTTTTGTGCATGTAAACATAGGTTTAATATCCTGAAATCGGTAAATAAGTTTTTACTGTACGGGAAAGTTATTTTCGTAGGAGACAACAAAGAAGATTCACAACGTAATTTTATAAATAAATAAATATATCTTCACGTCTTTTTACCCAATACTGAGTGTGACACTCTGTCGTAGCAGATCTCATCATCATTATCTGTGGCACTACAGCCCAAATCGGGCCTGGGCCTACCGGACACACCGAGTCGCAGTTTTTACACTGCCGTACTGCCGGTTTTCGTAGTCAAATGCTACATTATTTAAGGCGTATAAGTGACTAGCTTATAGCGCCCGAGTGTGATAAATACATGTAACTGTATTTTATATTTTACGACAAATCACACATTGTCGACAGGCGGATTCGAACTGACGAACCTTGGTTCGGGTGACGTCACAGTATGTTAAGAGATGTGCCTTAACACGCTCGGCCACCGCGCCTATTAGCAGATCTCGGTAAGTGATATAGTTCGTCGTATGAAATGCCATCAAATCAAGGTCCTCAAAGACGTTAAGGGTAGGGGGAGCCACAGGGTTAAGTTTAATTAGGCGAGCCACCTACTTCATATATTTTTCCCATAAACAATTAAAACATACAGATATTTTAATTTCTTGGCTAGAATCATATATAAAAAATCTGATGTGGACACCACATGACTTCCTTGTACACGTATATTTTTTTAATTACACATATTTGACATTAAATCTTTTATTTTTTGTTCTAATCCATAGCAAACTTAATTTACAAAAAAATCAAAAAATATATAATATTTAAATTTAGATATCTCGTTTATGCAAAAAGCTAATTTAAAAATTCTTAATGTGCTAGACGCAGAATTTAATTCTCTAAAACTTTTATTTGCAGCATTCATTTCTAAAATTAAAATAATACCATTTTTTTCAAGGAAAACTGTTAGCAGCTTCATGTAATGTGCCACTTCCGGTTAGTCTATTTTAACCAAAATCTATTATGTTATTTCCATTGATATAGTAGTCTTATATACCAAATTTGGAAAGTTTTAAATTATATTTGAATATAGTTTTTCATGAAAATCTATTATAGGCTTCAAGTAAAGTACCACTTCCGGTAGTTGTATAATGACCAAAAAGGGAGGTGCACAACTAGATGTTATAACAGTCCTAAATATAAAGTTTCAATTTTCTACGGTTTACCGTTTTTGAGTTATGCGAGATACGTACGTACATACGTACGTACAGACGGCATGACGAAATTAGTCAAAATGGATTCAGGGAGGGCCAAAACACCTATTTCCGTTGAAATCTGAGAACCGAAAATTTTCGCGATTACAATACTTCCTTTACTTCGTACAAGGAAGTAAAAAATCATTTGACCACAGATCTTCCATAGAGAAACAGGAGTTGGTATAAAAATTCGCAGCCAATAAAATCCAATAAATTGTAACCATGTCATGGTTGAGTGAAAAATGTGAATGCCATTAAATTGCCGCAACCCTTTGACCCCTACAGAAAGATTACCTTTTCAAGTACAAAATTACCCCTAAATCTCCATCAATACTCTGATAACGAAATTTAATTATACCTTACCGCGACTTTTAATAACGATTCTTTGTTCTTCCGACATTCTCCTCGCTCTTCCACTGTTCGCGCTGCACACATAACGTATCTGCGGGCCGCATAACGTAACAGAACGCAAGCAATCAAGCGAAAACCTCCCGCTAATCAATCTAATCGCATGTGGCGGGTGTGCTTTCAGCCCGGTTGTAAATGAATCGCTTTGAACGCGCTCTGACACATGCTCACGCTACGCATACGCAGTCACTAGCTGCGCGTGTGCTCCGCTCTGCCGATTATGCATCGATAGGATTATAATTCAATTGATGACTGTCACTTATCATTCACAATCAAATCGAGGAATTAAAGTTTTCGAAGTGAACTCATTTGTTTCAGGGATTTTATGCTCATTGTTGGTCATCAATTGGTAGATTTGGAAAAATTTAATTTCAATGCATGAATGGCAAAAAAAAATATTCGATTACTAAACGCGAAACCGAATAATTGTAGTAATTGTTACAACGAGCTCGATTTATGGTTACCAGAAGTTTTAATTGATAGTTATTTGTATATCAAGGACAAGAGAAGACGACGAAAAAGAAGATATCAGATGCTGGGTGACATAAAGGTTGAGGGAAGATACATAGATTTGTAGCGTCGCTATCAAGTAGTTTGGCGACGTTACATTATTTCGTCTCCAAGTAACTTCTGATTATTACTCTATTGTTTATGTTTACTTTTCTGTCAAGTATTTATTTATTTTCATTCTTCTTCCAAATTTCATACTGTAAACATCTTCCATATTATATATTTGTATTTTATTTCTAAATTCAAAATTGTTGTTCTATACATAAATAAGTGAAGCTATATACATCTAAATTAATTGCTTTACAGATTTGCAGAAGACAAATAAGAGAGGGGAGATAGGAACATACCATGAGAAAACAAAATAACAACCGATTGACTGACTGTAATATCAAGCACAAAAAGATAAACTTTTTTTCCCGATGACACCATTTCAACATACAGGGTGTTTCTATACCTCTGCACGAAACTTTAATGACATATAAAGAATGTTTCACAACTTAGAGCAAAAAATTAAAGGGTATATTCTGTACGACGTGCTGATTATGAAACAAAAAGATTTTTTTTTAAATTCGAAAAATTAAGGGTTGTTAACCTAAAACATTTTTTGTAATACTGCACTGGATTCGCTTTCCTATTAAACACAAACAATGAAGTAGGTATCAACTACGAAAGAATAATTACACAATTCAATTATTAGCAGTTATTTATAATAGAATTTTATTTAATTAATAACTTTAACATAATCATCTACCCAGTGGCAGTGGCAACGAAAAATTTTGGACTGGGAAACATGGAAAATAGTTTTGCGATTTAAAAAAAATATCTTTTTTTATGATCAGCACGTCGTACAGAATATACCCTTTAATTTTTTGCTCTAAGTTGTGAAACACCCTGTATAAATTGATATACTGATTGATAAAACAAAAAGAATCTTTTACGCAAATATTAGGATATTTCATTCCTAGCGAACATTTTAGTGCCACTGGTTTAATAGTGCTTCAAAAATGCGCTCATGCGGGAACTTCGTCTTTCCGCATTTAGTTCGTAAATACTATTAATTTTCTTTAGATCTGATTTTCACTACCATTTCAAAAAGTATTTGATTTCTATGTTCATATGAGTTAGGAAAATTTATATTTTGTCACACTAGTTTATAATTGTTTAGGATATGTTATTATACACATGGATACACGCAGAAGCGGATCCAGACTTCGAATTACGGGGGGTCATGCAGTGAATTTTGTCTCTGGGGGAGGGGGGTATTGCCCATCTTCTAAATATAAAAAACATTTGAATTTGCTCATATTATATTCCTGCTTTAAATAATTTTTACAGTCACATTAAATCACATTAAATCGTCTTTGGAATCGTATTAAATCACATTAAATCAACTTTGGAATCACATTAATTCACATTGAATAACATTAAATCATCTTTAGAATATACTTAGACAACAAAATTTTTTTTCATCTTAAAAATTTCCCCTAAGAGCGCCAACACTTTTTAAATCATAAAGTTTCAATATCTAAACGGTTCTTCGATAGAATACAAAATTTATTGAATTAGAAGTTAATTTTCTAAGTGCAAATGTCGGTAGTCACATCCTTGACTAGGTCTTAAATAGAATACCTCTCCCATCTGCGGGTCGAAATAATATCCCCACAAAATATTGGTTTTTGGCTATTTATTAGAATAATAAATCAAACAATAGTTCTTAATTATCTTAGAATTCTAAGTTCTTAGATAATATTTTCTATTTAATTTGTTTAACAAATTGTTTTATCATAAATATTATGTATTAGAGCCAACATTAAAAAAAGTCCATGCTTAGAGGGGTCATGACCCCCATGGCCCTCCCCCCGCTGGATCCGCTTCTGGATACACGCTGACTGTTAACGGTATCAAATAAATTTCAAAACAAACTGTAATACATCCGAAGTTATTAAAGTAAATGTCACATTTGAAAGTCAAATAAACAATTATACTTTTATTAAATAAGCTATGGCACAGATGGCTATGGTAACAAATAAAAATAGTCAATGCTGTGTGGTTATTAGTAAATAATCTGTATCTAAATGAAAATTTCTATTGTGTAGAAAATCCGTGTTTATTGAGTGTCATTTAAGTACTAATAATACACTGTCAGTACGGTGGTGTGGATAGCGATATGGAATTCGAATCCGGAGATCCCGAATTCGAATCTCACTCAAGCTAAAAATTATATAAACTATCACACTGCGGCTCGGTGAGTGTGGACCCTGTACTGTAATTGGGATTAAGTTCCTGTTGTACAGCGTAACATAAATAACATAAATAAACTCAATCATTATCTATGATCGATTGGTAAATTAATGACAAGCTTTATTTTATTTGATAAAAATAAAAAAAGTAACATAAATAAATAAATAATAAGTTCTATTAAAGTATGCAAGTGAAAATAAATTAAATTTCATTTAAGTAATTTTAAATGGTAATAAGAAACAAATTTGTGCCTTTTTAAATACAAATCGAATTTTTCATTTATTCCCATTACATTTAATAATTGCATACTGAATGATCGCACATCTGGAACCAGTTTTTAAAATAAAAAAATATCAAAGAATGGTTGCTTATCTGGAATCATTCTTAATATAAAAAAGATATCTCCAAGTTTAGGTATGTTCTAATAAATAAATCATCACGCCTTTTACCTATTACTGGGTGTGGCACTCTGCCGTAAGCAGATCTCGGTAAGTGATATATTTTTTCGCTTGAAGTGCGGTTACCAGCCGTCAAATCACGGGCCCCCAAAGATATTAGTAGAGAGGGAGCCACAGGGGTAGATTTAAATTGGTGAACATTGTTTGTCGGCTGTGGGGATCGAACCAGGGTTCTCAAGATCCACAGGCCGACTTGATACCACTGAGCTACCTATCCCATGTATGTTGTAATTAATATAAATATTATAAATAAGTATGTTCTAATATTTATATCACTTAATTGATTACACAATTATCTCTTTTACTCTCGAAACAAATGATTAAGATTGTCTAAAAAATACTTAATCTTGTCGTATGTTTGTATGTTTATAAGTAACAAAAGGTCAAAGTTGAAACTTGAAGGGTTGTTCTGAATCCGTTTGATAAACGATGGTATTTAACTTAAGTGATTCTACTGCAAACTACAGTAGCTGCCATTGTAGTAAACATAGTTGATAAACTGTTACTTTAATTACGTTGCTGGCTACTTAGAGGAAACTACCAACGCAACAACTATTACGTTAGTCTCACAGAGTTGTACTTCCAGGAATTCAAGCACCAGATTCTCATTAGACACACATGTTTACATATCTTTGCAAACAATACCTTCTCTAAATATGTCTCGCTTCTGATGTTCAAATCAAGGACACATCCAGAAATTGTATAAGGAGGAAGAGGGACTATTACCCATTTTTTGATAAACAAGAAAAAGAGGTTCAGGATATACATATATTTCTAAACCATTGTATTTTCTGTCGCTTATTTCTTCCTAATTCGAATGAAACTAATGACACTTATACAAAATCTCAACTAAAAAAACTAACCCCCCCGTAGATCCACCCTTGATTCCATTTAAGGGGTAAGGCCACTCTAGACAAGAAAAAAAAGGGTCATTTTCAAGATTTTTTAACGAAATCTAAACGTGCTGCATAAGAACTGTTTTTGGATCTTTATTTAGTGCTCTTTAAACTTTGTTTCAAAATTTTTTTGAAAGAAAATATTCAAAATTGTCGTCAGAAATTTAAAAAAATGGCGACTCCTCTCGGCGCGTAGGGAAAATCGGGCGAAAACATTCCGGGAACAGCAATAGACCTGGATCAAAAAGGGATATGTTTTCTTAATCTCTGATGTATACTCTAAAAAACTATGGGCTAGATTTTGAAAATTTTGATTTTTAAGAAAATGGCGCACGTTTGAAAAAAAAGTTCATTATTCGGGAGTAAATTTCTATATAAAAACGACCATAAAAAACGAATGAAGCACTTTAAAAAAGCCCCTGTAGTTTTTGAGTATTTTATATCTAGAATAAGAAATAAAAAGATTCAGCACGATCCATCAATTAGTATTTCAGATTTCTTTTCGCCCGATTCTGAAAATATGATTTCGAGAAAAACGCGTTTAAAGTTTCGAGTCATATATATATATATATATATATATAAATAAATACTAGTACTAATAGATATATGCTTTTTTCTCTCTGAAATACTTCCGCGCGGCATTTAAATTAATTGTCCCTTATTCCTAAGGGTTAAACTATAATTTAAGCAAATAAAAAAAAATGCATTTTTAAAAAATTTTAGAGTGGCCTTACCCCTTAAATTTAATTAAGTAAATAGTTGAATTTTTTATAGTCAATGGTTATAAACTAACACTTCTCCTAACTTTATCGCTAAGAAAGTTTAGGAAATAGAGCACTAGTGTAATAAAACTTAAAGACCAGTAAATTAAAAGTGTTAAAGAATACATTGAAGAATTCAAAAAGTTTAGCAAAAACAATTTGAGTTCTAGTTCCAAGTACAAACTCTTTCATTCAGCAAATTGAGTTTGATTTCTAGCCAGACTATTTGCTACGTAATTCAACGTAACGTAAAACAAAAGCGACGCGATGAGCAATTTCCTAATTAATTTAGAATTTAGTCAAGTTTACTTAAACTTATAAATTACGAATTCTTTTCACATAGTTCGAACTGTAATTGAGACAACATTAATCATTCAGTACTTAAGAACAGAATGGTTACTTCAATTGAAAAGAGATTAAATTTTTTAATTGTTGCATTCGTAACTACAACAATTATTTAATTAAATATTACTGTAAAATTTAAATAATAAAACAAAAATTAACTGCATCTTAAGATCCTAAAATGATAGATTTTAAGTATAGATGGGCGAATATCAAATTTCTCGAATTCGAATATCGAATACGAATATTAATCAGGTCTCGAATATTCGAGGTACTCGAATATTCGAATACTCCTAAAAGTTAATTTACTTATTATTAATAATTATTTAATTATGTCCTTTTCATTATTTGAATGAAATTGTTAAGATAAAATAAAATTAAAACAAAAAAGAAAAAGACGAAAACTTCAAATTTAAGGTGAAACGTTCGGGCTGATGTTGGCGAAAAATAAAATTTGAAATATGGTACGTCTTCATGGTTTTCAAACAAAATATCTTTGTTAATAATAACTTCAAAGTATTTTAATTGCTTTAAGTTTATGTACAAATGATAAAGAAAAACATAGTCAAAAATTGAGATCAATATATGGCGCGATATTCGAGGTATTCGAATGTTCGCTATACTGACGTTAATATTCGAAAATCTCGAATATCGAATAATGTCAATATTCGCGGCATTCGACTATTCGCGTATGATATTCGCCCATCTCTAATTTTAAATCAATGTTATATGTTGAATGTTTACTTCATTATTATTTATCAAATTATGTATGATGAACTTAATCAATTTGATATATGATGAGACTAGGTATGTCAGACGGTCATTCTTTTTACTGAATTAAAGACTGATCAAAGTAAGCATATAAAATAAAATAAATATATCATCACGCCTTTTACCCTTTACTGGGTGTGGCACTCTGTTGCAGCAGATCTCGATAAGTGATATATTTCTTTGCGTGAAGTGCAGTTGCCAGCCGTCAAATCAAGGATCCAAAAAAGGTTAGTGGAGGAAGAGCTACAGGGGTAGTTTTAACGTGGTGAAAATTTGACGGCTGGTTCACGCGATAAATATATCACTTACCGAGATCTGCTTAGGCAGAGTGCCATATCCAGTAATGGGTAAAAGGCGTGATGATATATTTATTTATTTATTTTAAAATTGTCGGCTGTGGAAATTGAATCCGGACTGTCAATTTCACTGGCCGACTCGATACCACTGAGCCACCTACCCCATTAATAATATTATTACCCCCTGGAAAGAGGAAAAATTGTGCATTTTTATCACCATAAAAAATATTTATCGTTTCTCAAAAAACAATTCGATTTTCCCTCTTTCACTTCCACGGGAATGAAGGATGAGGTTTAAATATGCAAATAAATTACAGTTTTTATAGAGAATGCATTAGTGCAATAAGAAATGGGGGTTTCCATTTAAGTTTTTGAAAATAACCCCCACCATACCAGGCGGGTGAGGGGTATGTTTACATATTATGTCGGAATAGTGTTAGAAAAATAAAAAAAACACGTGTTTTGTAACTTTGTCATCGAATGCTTCATTCTCGAGATATTTAAGAGGTTTCAGACTTTTTGGACAACCTGTATATATAAATATATCACTTACCGAGAACTGCTATAGCAGAGTGCCACACCCAGTAATGGGTAAAAGGCGTGATGATATATTTATTTATATTATTTTCGGGAAAACTTATTTTTTATGAACTATAGGCTCCACGATGAAATGAAATCCTTAATTAATGTTTATATTGAAAATTCCGGTGGCACACTAGTTATAAGACTAAAGAGTATTTCGTAAAGCTATGTGTAAGTTACGCCACAATTTTGTTTTTGAAGAGTATCACCTTTTCACGATAAAAAATATATATTTTTTTAAGACTAAGAAAACTATCATTCTTCTAATTCTAAATTGTAATGATGTTATTATTTATGTAATAGAAATGTTAAATGTTTGTGTACATAAAACATATTCCAACAATTAAATTTTTTGCTCCAGGGTAAAAAAACTAACCAAATACTTACAACAAACAAAAATATATCACCCCAAAATGTCTTTGTTCTGTTTTATTTCCTGCGTCTGTTCTAATCGCGTGTTTCACTTTGCGGAGTCGCAGCAGGCTGCCAGCAGGAAAACCTAACGGTGCAGCAGGAGAGATCAAGAAGGCAGGACACTAGAGAACAGAGTAGAAATAATACGAATGCCAGACGATCAAATGTGGTCGGTTGTTATCGAATTAACGACATTAGAAGCAGGAGACTTGGCTATGTTGATGTCTGCTAGCAGGGGTGGACTGACTCGAATAGTCAGGTGGCCAACACAAAGGCAGTGATGTAAACAGGGGTATGTAAGGTATACTGTTGCATAGGGGCCTAATGTCCTAGAGCAGCGATTCTTAACCTTTTTGTCTTCATGGACTCCAAATTTTCTAATTTATATTTAAATTATATGGGGTAGATGGCTAAGTGGTATCGAGTCGGCCTGTGGATCTTGAGAACCCTGGTTCGATCCCCACAGCCGACAAACAATTTTCACCAATTTAAATCTACCCTTGTGGCTCCCCCTCTACTAATATCTTTGGGGTGTGTAATTAAACGGCTAGTAACCGTACTTCTTGCGAAGAAATATATCACTTACCGAAATCTGCTTAGGCAGAGTGCCACACCCAGTAATGGGTAAAAGACGTGATGATATATTTATTTATTTATTTACTATTTAAATTACGAATATTATATTAATTTTTAAATAAGGACTGATATAATAAAGACCACAAATGTATAAATTTTACGATGTTTAAAAGTGTTTACGTTTTAAGAATATCTCTATTTTTAAATGGGAAAATGTAAAAAGTTCGTTTTTTACTCTAATAATGGTAAAATACGTTTCTTGCCATATTTGAAAAAGACTATATAATTTTTATTGTATAACCATAAAAAATTACAACAAAAAATAAATAATATTTCGATAGCAAGTGTTAAAATACTAGTATCTGCTATTAAATGTGATTAGAAACGAAACAGTTAATAAGACATAAAATAAGATATCAAAAAAAAAAATGTGAGCCGTCATGGGACGCCTGGCAGATGTGAAACATCGTGTGTGTACAAGTAATATCCATAAAAGATAATATTATTACAGGAATTAAATATAGCCTAATGAAAAAATGAAGTATTACGAATTTCTTACAGAAAATTCTACTTACTGATGACTTGGTAGTATGCCATAGTGTAGTTTCACTTTCTTTGCACAAGGTTGATCACTTTGATCTTCTGAGTTATCACTATCACACATATTTTATTGTCAAAAATTAAAATAAAAAATTAAATAAAACGCAGGTTATGTGTACCGTAGTAAACAACAACGTCGAACTGAGTGAGAAGCCACACCGTACACTCTACTACATATAAAATATATATATATATATATATATATATATATATATATATATATATATATATATATATATATATATATGTATACCTCAGTATAGCGTGGCGACCTGTCGCCACACCGTACACTCTACTACACATAAAATATATATATATATATATGTAAACCTTAGTATAGCGTGGCGACCCGTCGCCACGGCAAGCGTCGCCACGCCAACAATTCGGTTTACAAGTGAGCCTATAGATGTTTCACATCAAAAAAATACAGACAAAAATACTAGTAGGTAGAGTTACAATTAAAACTTGAGATAACTTTTAAATTTCGTGGAGCCTTTGAGTTCTTTTCACGAACCCCTAGGAGTCTGCGGACCTTTGGTTAAGAATCACCCCCTCCCCCCAAAGATCCTTAGACGTTCTCCAAATTAAAGTTACATTTTTTAATTTTAAATTTAATATGGGCTAGGTGGTTCAGTGGTATCGAGTCTGCCTGTGGATTTTGGGAACCCTGGTTCGATCCCCACATCCGACAAACAATTTTCACCAAATTAAAAAACGCAGAGCATATTTCACATGAGAATATGAGAATATAAAAATATATGGGGAGTGGCATCGAGTCGATCTGTGGATTTTAAAACCAGCATTCGATTCCCAAACAATTTTTACGACGTTAAAACTACCTCTGTAGCTCCCTCTCCATTAACATCTTTAGGGGTCATGATTTGACGGAATTATAAAGATATAAGAAAATGTTTCATGTTAAAGTTACATGACTTGATGATACAAACTCAATCGTGAAATCAGAATAAAATTAAAGATGATAATTTCCAAGATATTAATTACAACTTTTTTATTTAAAATGGACGCCATTTTTTATTTGTACTTACTTGAAGCATTTTTTTCTTCTGTTTTTACCGATGTGTAGTAACATATGTTATAATTAAAGTAGTTAACATATTATTAATTATTTTTTCTACAATTGCTATGAAAAGTTGACAATTACGCTCTCATTTGTCATTGTAAAGTTGACATTTTCTGTACAACAATCGAAATATATATTTTTTACTTGTCCAGACTGGGAACGCGCGAAAAAAATTATAAATACGCGCTTATTTCAATAGTTACCAGGGATACAAACAAAACTGAAACTTGTCATATTGACAGTTGACAGAATGAATTTATTTTCAGTACGTATACGTTTTTAAATCATTTTAAAATGCAATCGTAGAAAAAATTATGTGTGTATCACGAGCGTAAAGTGTCTTTGTTTCTCTTGCACTATTGCAGCTCTCGCCTTCGGCTCATGCTGCAATTACCGTGCTCGAGTAACAAAGAATAACTTTACGCTCTTAATACACAAATAACTATTAATTTTAAATTATTTCATATAGGCTTCAAAACAATATTGTAATTTTGTTAATTTTTACATTTAATTTCTGCCGATACAAAACATAGGTAATGAAATTAAAGGCAGAATTTTAAGCTCTATATCTTTTATTTGAAGCATTTTTGTCTAAAATAAATTGGAAAGTAATGTTCACGAAAAAACTGTTAAATGCCTGTGACCTGTTTTTCGTAATTTGTGTCAATTTATACAAAATTCTAAAAATCGAAACACTTTTTAAACTACCTTAATTGGTTTCATTATTATTTAAAATTAACAAACCAAATTATCAGTTCACCGAATATAGTTCCCATTACCAGTGGCGTACCATATCGATTTCAGAGTCATCCCATCTAAGTCTAGTAGGCGGAGGCGGGTGCACTGATTGTATGTCCAATGTGAAGTTGAGTGTGTAATTTGAGTGAATATCATTAGAGTGTTTGAACCCGGTTAATCAACGTGGTTTGAGCCGTCACACCACACATGAGGCTTTAGGGAGGTATTACCACTCAGATCCGGACTGAGGAGAATTGATTCTAATGCTTGTGGCAGGTGTAACCTCATCTGGGTGTTACAAGACTTCTGGAATGCAAAGGTAAACTCGGACGTTATACTTCTGTGTAATATTTTAAGAATGTTCCTTGGTGCCTAAGTGGTATCGAGTCGGCCTGTGGATTTGAGAACGCAGGATCGATTCTTACAGTCGACAAACAAATTTCACTATATTAAAACAACCCCTGTAGTTTTCCCTCTACTAACATCTTAGGGGGGCGCACTAGGTATATCAGACGGTCATTCTTTTTACTGGATTGAAGACTGATCAAAATAAATATATAAAATAAAATAAATATATCATGACGCCTTTTACTCATTACTAGGGGTGGCACTCTGCTGTAGCAGATCTCGGTAAGTGATATATTTCTTCGCGTGAAGTGCAGTTATATATTATATTAAAACAACCCCTGTAGTTTCCACTCTACTAACATCTTAGGGGGCCTCACTTCACGCGAAAATATATCACTTACGGAAATCTGCTACTGTAAATGCCATACACAGTAATGGGTAAAAGGCGTGATGATATGTTTATTTAATTTTTAAATTAAATAAAAATTTACCGAATATATGTTGAATTTTTTATTAGATCTAATTTTTAAGAAATTAAATCAAAATTTAGAAATAACTTTTCATTAATATTTACACACAAATTTAAAATTTTCAAATGCATTACAATACTTGTCAGCATTTATCTTTAAAAGTATGTACAACACATAATATTTTTCATTTATAAGAATATCATACAAACTTCAACTCAAATTAAGAATATGATACACCTGAACCTATACTGTATAATTTGATATACTGATTATAGAACTTTTTTTTGAAATTCGTAAAAATTACTGTATTTCATTCCTAGCGAACATTTTTAGTGTCACTGGTTTAACAGCACATTTAATTGTTTATAATTATGTTACTAATGAAATAAAAGTATAAACACTGCCTACAAATGATCATTTATTAATTAGTTATTATGTAGGTATATTGTGTAATGCCTTATTTTTATTTTTATTTGAGTACCTAGTCTGCTTTCATATACGGTATTGAAAGGGTAAGTTGTAGGAGAAATTTGAGAAAAATGTATAGCAACAGTGATTTAGTGGATATGCTGCTAGTGTATGGAGATGCGGCGCAACATTCCGAATTAAACCGGTGACACTAAAAGTGTTCGCTAGGAATGAAATACCCTAATTTTAGCGAATTTCAAAAAAAATATTTTTGTTCTATAATCAATATAGCAAATTATATATATATCATTAAAGTTTCGTGCAAAGGTATAGAAACAGCCTGTATATAATAACCAATTAATAATGATAAAGAATTAAATTAACTTTAATTTGTCTTTGTTTCATAACCTTGACACATATATACTACATAGGTTAAAAAAAATAGGTAATTTTTTGTACCTATTTTATAATTGTAAATAATTAATAGCATAAAAAAAATACTAGTTTAGAATGTATTTAAATCTGAAAACCGAAATACATATTTCCGTAAAAATTGTCGCTGGCAACATCTTATTTATAATTCAAAATTAACAAATCTATATCACAAAATAAATTAGCATAATAATTCAAATGAACATCATACGACTTTGTGAGAAATAAAGAAAACTATTTCTTTTTCAAATAATTTATTGCGACATTATTAATTCCCACTGAATAAGTGAGTCTGGTGTTACAATTAACTTTGATCCAATAAAAATAAAACAGTTGATAGATACTGCTATTTGTACAAAGCGGCAACATGAAACAAAGGTGTGAGATATTTAATTATAAGCATTCGAAAATTTTGTTTCGTTGCCAAGTGTCAATGTTTGCGGTTACCTTCAAGTGAGATTTATATTTTAGGGAGTTTCACAAATTGACAATAAATCTAAGCGCTAACCAGAAAATCAGATTATTATCATGCAGATAAAATTATAGCAGGCTAATAGATATGCTCCTATCATTTATCTGCAAATAACTTAATTGTTTTGTGAAATATTTCATCGAGAATGTTACATGGAACTATAAATTTTATCTGACAAATTTTATACAATTAAATAAATTTATTTTTCTCATATTTGAATCGTACTACTAAAGAATGTTATTTGTTTGGGAAATTAATGATGTTTATGATTTAATTTAATTTAACTTTTTTCAAGAGCTAATTATAAAAGAATAAATAACAGATAGAAGTATAAAAAAACAGCAGACCACTGCCAGATATTTTCGGAAAATTGATATTATCTATTCCGGACATATTCAATAAATACTCAAATAATTTTTCATGACCTTGTCAGAAAATGAAATTTACCTACCATAAATGAAAGAAGAAAGTTAATTTTTCTTTCTTACAGGAAATGAAACTAAAGTTATATCCATGGTAACTGGAAAAATGATATGATATCTAACCTAAATTTCTAATTCTTATAAAATAAGTTATTTATACAATTTTTTTATTATGCGTCTTTTATAAAGTAACATTTTTTTAAACATCGGCGATATTTTAAACTGAGTTAGTCAATTTAGGGCAATTTGTATATGAAATATCGTGGTTGGTAATTGTTATTAACATTTATG
This sequence comes from Pterostichus niger, assembly GCA_947425015.1. NCBI lineage: Eukaryota > Metazoa > Arthropoda > Insecta > Coleoptera > Carabidae > Pterostichus > Pterostichus niger. The sequence continues at coordinate 31,307,588 of OX380339.1, forward strand.
CAATTGTTTAGATTTTGAGATTATATTGATATTTCGATGTTCTTAACTTGCTAGGTTCAGTATGTCATCCGCTACTACCAACTGTCTAAAACAAAATGTTGCGTATCGTAATGAGCGCTTTTTCGATACGCAACTGGGTTTCGTAATGACTTCCTTATGAACGCAAAATAGAAAAAAGTATCTTACAGAAGCAGTTTATGATAAACATTATATTTATACCTAGTAAACATTTTTAGTAGCACTGGTTTAATAGTACATTTAATTACAAAAAATAAAAATAAGGCATTACTCCAGGAACCTACATAATAACTAATTAATAAATGATTATTTGTAGGCTGTGTTTATACTTTTTTCTACTTCCGTTAGGATATAGACGTTTTATTTCACTTATTTGAGTTAAGTAATGAACTGCATTATTTAACTACTGAAATAATGAGGTAACATAGCAACAGATATCTTGGTAGACGAATTCTAATGTGTTGTTCTTTTATTATTTGAATTTATAATTGTCATTATTATGTCAAACTTTCATAATTTCAAAAACGCTCTTTCGTATTTATTAGAACGGAAGTAGAAAAAATATTGTATGAAACTAGTAAGGACATAGGTTATTACCTTACTTATGTGTTTACATAACTCGACTACGCCTCGTTCTGCAAATTTCACATGCGTAAGGTAATAACCTTCATTTCCTTACTAGTTTCATAAATAGATATTATTTCATTAGTAACATAATTATAAATAATTAAATGTACTATTAAACCAAGTGACACTAAAACTATTCGCTAGGAATGAAATACCCTAATTTTTTCGAATTTCAAAAAAAAATATTTGTGTTCTATAATCAGTATATCAAATTATATATGTCATTAAAGTTTCGTGCAGAGGTATAGAAACAGCCTGTATAATTATGCTTTTACCGCCATGATTCAGTGTGGCATTTTTATGTAGCAGATTTTAGTGATATATATTTATAAGCATGAAGAATGGTTACGAGCCGTAAAATAACAGCCCCCAAAAATTATAATGGAGAAGAAGGTATAGGGGTAATATTAATGTGGTAAAAATTAGTTTGTCAGTTGTGGGAATTGAACCAGGGTTCTCAAATCAGTAATTCGACTTGATATTATTTTTCTTAAACTATGTAACTTAGGAACATGTGACAGCGAGAGAAATATGCACATTTTCAATTATCAATTCATTTGAATATAGTATAAACACAAGTGTTTTAATTTTGATAGTGCACATTGTTGAATTTAATTTGCATATCAAACATTAATAAAAGCATAGGCGCGGTGGCCGAGCATGTTAAGGCACATCTCTTAACATACTGTTACGTCACCCGAGCCAAGGTTCGTCAGTTCGAATCCGCCTGTCGACAATGTGTGATTTGTCGTAAAATATAAAAATACAGCTACATGTATTTATCACACTCGGGCGCTATAAGCTAGTCACTTATACGCCTTAAATAATGTAGCATTCGACTACGAAAACCGGCAGTACGGCAGTGTAAAAACTGCGGCTCGGTGTGTCCGGTAGGCCCAGGCCCGATTTGAGCTGTAGTGCTACAGATAATGATGATGACATTAATAAAAGCATCGTAATAATTCACTCGCCTATAAAAGCAGTTCAACCCTTCATTAAACAAACCTATTGCTCTTGCATTATTTAAATGAAAACTTTTGAATTTCAAAATCGCACACTCATCTTCATATTGTAATTATCTGTTTATTTCTCGCTATATTAATTGTTAAACAAATGCGTAACTTAGTGCCCGATATGTCTATTTGTACTTGTACATGAAACAGTGCCTGAATAAACGATTAACATACACCACTGGTTCATGAACGATTGTGAATGTACAAGTACAGTCACTAGACAAATACACTACAAACTACGCTCATTTAGGATTCTGTTGTTTTGTTACATGATATTCAACTAAATTGCTCGTACGACAATTAATGAAACAAATGTATTTTAAATTGCAATCAATTGTTTTTAAAATTGTGATTGAGCCTGCAATAATGAAATTACTAAAATGCTGGTTGCGTACAAATATTACAATTTGTTCTTTTCATCTATTGCAAATTGCAATTATTTCATCAATTTATAGCCTGGACTGTATAATAAGAATCAATATACTTTATAAATTCGATAGATTTAAGTGTCGGTTCTCGTTGAAACATTTTATAATAAAATTAAATTAAAAAATCAACACTAGGTTAGTTTCAAATAATGTCAAGTTTATTTAACAATACGTATTTCGGTCGACTAGACCATCATCAGGTGAACAAGATAAGAATGAATTTGTACATTTGGAAATATTGAAAAAAGAATTATTTTTTTAAGTTGCAAAATTTTCAAAAATGGTCAAATTTCGGTATTAGTTAAGTAGCGCAAGAGAAATACACTCGTTCAAACCGCATTTCAATATCTCGTTTAGTTTTTGAAATATACGCTCTTAAAGTTGAGTTTTTAAAAAATTCAAAAATCGATATAACTCAAAAACTAAAAGAGATATTGAAATGCGGTTTGAACGAGTGTATTTCTGGTGTTCTGAATTATATAGAAACATAATTTCAAAAAATTTCTAATTTTGAACCGGTTCAACCAAAAATTCACAACAAATAAACATGCCTTCACCCATTCTGGCAGCGGCACGCTATCGTTGTAGATCTCAGTAAGTAATATATTTATGCTTGTGAACTGCAGTTACCAGCCGTCAAATACATGATGTTATTCCTTAATATTTATATAAGCAAAGCAATTTCTCATTTTTGTACTATAAATGATTAGAGTTATTTATATTGATGTTGAGTACAGTTCATTTATTTTAATTGTTGTTGTATCTAATCTAATAAATATTTTAAGAATAGATAATAAATACAAAATAACGTGCAAATTCGTCTAAAAACATTTAGTAAATTTGATGGCACTACAAACCTATATTTATATTTATCTCGTAGATTTGTGTATTTTATCATGATATAAATAAAACCTCGCCTTTTTTGTCAGAAGAAATATAGTTATTCAAAATCTCAATTATTCCAAACCACGAAACAAATTCGAATCAATAACTAGCGTAACAGAATAACAAAAGAAAAAACAAAATCGAAATCTTGTTGAAAAGCTCGTTGGGTCGTAAGCTTGAGCTTTTCCAGCTCACATAGTTTGTTGTAAGGACACGAAAGAGGCACGGGTCCACGAACAACCAGAACACGGATTTAGTGGCCACTTGTCCCAAGTGCTCCCCTGAGCATCGTGTTTCAATCAAACTTGGCCGCCAAGTTTAGCGTAACACAGGATGAAAAATAGCCCCTCCACCTTCACAAGAAGAAACAAAAAACACACACACACCCGGAAAACAAAACAATAAATCCAGAGACGATTAGCGCATCAGATGAGGCGAACTTCCTGCCGTGATGTTGCGTTTGTTTTTACGTTTTTGTTTCGGTTTTGTTTTACGCAGCCAACGTCGAAAATGTCAGTACTGATTGTTTTTGCGCGGCACGAAAAGTGAAACGGATAAGTGGAGCCGCTCTTTGTGGATGAGGTTTTCTTGTTTTTTTGTCTGTCGACTCATGTTTGGGTTTTAGTCCCGTGTTGACGGACACCGGATGCAAGCTATGGATTAGAGATAACGCGGAGATTAATTTTTAATTTATCGTTATTAATATATTAAGTATAACAGTAAAAACGAAAGACAATAGCATATTACAATACAATAGAATACGAGATCGACCAGTGCTTTCTAATAAGACAAGAAAAAAAACTTTGAAAAACGAGATCTCAGGTCTGTTTAAATATAAAGCATTAAACAATTCTCTGTGGCTCCCCCTCCACTAATATCTTTGGAGGCCGTGATTTAACGGCTGGTAACTGCACTTCACGCGAAGAAATATATTACTTACCAAAATCTGCTAAGGCAGAATGCCACACCAAGTAATAGGTAAAAGGCGTGATTTATTTATTTATTTATTTATTTTTCAATCGAGTGTTGTATTAGTTATTTACGTATCAAGTGCAGAAAGATGGGTTTTTTTGAATGAGTGGTCCGTTGCTGCATGCACTCATTCAAAAAAAACCCTTTCTGCACGAGTTGCGTACACTATTTTTTCTACAACCATAAACCAAATTTTGATAAAAATAATAAAACAAATTTCAGTAATTGTAACATCTCTGAATTTTTTTATTAATTTAGAAACTTTAGAAAGATACCTGGTTTAATGTATCCATGACAACTGACAATGAAAAACAAACTCAAGGAAGTATACTGTATAGAGTTTATTTATATTAAATTACTTTTCTGCACTAGTGCAGAAATAATTCACATTTTTTGCACTAGTGCAAAAATCTGCTACCTACTTTCATAATAAAAATAAGTTGAAAAACGTCTACTTTTTTAATGGTTGTAGAAAAAATATTTTACATATTGATTATGAAAATTGTACCAAGATTTCAAATTTAAAAGAATTAAACATTCAGATTTAAAACATGTTATGAATGAGTTTTATCACCGAATAGAGAATTATTACATTCTGTCACAGTTGTAATCCTTTATTTTCCTATTTTCATAAAGAATGACATTATTCACAGTACAAGCAAAAATATCGTGCAGTTCCAAAATATTTTTCACATTAAGACCAGCTGCGAATTTTAATAAAAATTCCAGTCTTAAAAGTAAAGAAAATAACCGTATTTTAACGAGTAAATAAAAAATTATAATCCTTACAATGCCGCATTTCACTGTACCTCTTAAAATAATCTCAGTAATTGTCAAGTTGGCGTTGTGTCCCTGTGAATTATTAATGCAATTTAAGTACCTTCTTCAAACTCCAAAAATAACGTTGGCGCTGGTTAATGTATTTTTTAAATAAGTGCTATTACTTTGATGTATTTGAAGCCTACGATACATGAGTTTATATATTTTTAATACTTTCGTAACATTGAACAAAGGCTATGAAATAAAAATCTGGCAAATTTCCTACCTTATTATTTCCATGCTGTCTGGATTCGAATTGGACTTGCCACACAGTCCCTTGACACTTCACTTTTTTATAAATATAAACAAAAGCACACTGTCGTTACACGTGGGAAAGTAATTATGTATACACACTTACACTTGTAACACTAAATTCATCACAAAATTTATGTAGAATTTAAATTTAAAATAATATACGAATAGAATAGTTATTTGACCGTAAACTAATATTATTTAAATGTATTTTTCACTTATAATAATCAATACACATGTACTCTGACTGCATCCATTGCAAATGAGAGACAAACTCGGCAACGATCACGGTAGGTACTCTATGCATTACTGAACAAATCAGAACAAGTTATGACGCCAAGTCGGCTAATTAATAGTCTAATAAAGTTACAACAGGATTTTGTTTCATTTGAAATACTAGATTTATATTTTATTTAAGCAAAAATACTGTATAGAATATTTGAAATTTTATTTTAAATTGTAACATTACTTTTTATTTTACTTTTTTATACAACATTTAAATTGAAAACAATATACAATTTTACAAGTATTAATAGTTACTTATTAAGCTGTAATAATTGTTATATTTTTTGTGATGTCGAATTTAATGAAATGTAAAATAAAAATAATATTTTATAAAAAAAAAATAAAAAGTAAACACTTGGCTATGTTTCACAAAATTCAGCCTCCAAGTCACCTTATGAGGGCATCGTCAGAGGCTGGCCAGCACAGTTCAGTTAGTAACCATAGACGCGTTTCGCTCTTATTAGAGCTCATCAGTATGGTATAACTCACTTCTTCACCTAGAACAAAGTTCAAGAAAGTTCACCACCTTTCTCTATCTATGGGGTAGGTGGCTCAGTGGTATCAAGTCGGCCTGTGGATTACAGGATACTGATCCGAATTCCACAACCGATAAATAATATTCACTACTCCCGTGGTTGCACCTCCTCTAACATCTTTGGGGGCCGTGTTTTAACGGCTGGCAACCGGACTTCACATGAAAAAATATATCACTTACCGAGATCTGCTGCATCACCGTACTACACCCAGTAATGAATAAATGCGAGATGATATATTTATGCACTATCTAAAGAGCTTCTCTTAAAATAACAATTTAAAGAAAGATATAAATAAATATATCATGACGCCTTTTACCCATTACTGGATGTGTCACTCTGCCGAAACATATCTCGATAAGTGATATATTTGTTAAAGTTTAGAAATATATCGACGTTATAACTTATATGTATATATATATATTAAGCACAATAAATATACTCAAATTTGACAACAAATCTATATTATTTTTCAATCCAAAATCTCAATCAAAAACAATTTCTTGTTACTAAAACAAGACCAGTAAACAATTAAATTAATTATATAAACAAAACATTGAACATTGGTAAATAGATAAAATCAAATAATATGTAGTTAACATGCTATATATTCATGCACGTAAAATGTGGTTTCCAGCTGTCAAATTACGGACATCAAAAATATTAGTAGAGAAGCAGCCACATGCATAATTTTAATGCAAGATATATGAGACGTTTTCTAAACTGAAGACGAGTGCTGAATTCAGTTTCTTATTTTAATTTATTAATGTTATCTAACACTGAGTGGTCATCACCAGTTACCGATAAAGACAAATAACAACTGAAGATTAATTGACACAAAGATTTGTTTTATTGTTTCATCAATTATCCTCTCTTCTATTGTCTACAACCATCTCTATCTTACTATTACACAAAAAGTAAATTCCATTTAGCATATTCCACGACGAGACAATTCGCCCACAGATACCACTGGCGAAGTTGGACTATTCAGCCATAATATTGTGAACGGATTCGTGATTGATAGCTGCACTGATCGCCCAGTCCGACTCAAGTCCGGGGATCACTCCGGACTCCAGGGCATATCTGTGGCTGACCAGCGGTTGAGCGGTTATTCGGGTTCGATTTGTATACTGGAAAGTAAATTATAGGCGTGGATCTTAGATTTTATCAGAACTGATTGAAGATAACGCTGAAATATAATAGAGTGAATAGGATTGTGGATTATAATTCACTACTTTTGAATCTTTGTTCATAAAATCAATCTCTCTTATTTTGTAACCCAATTATTATATGTTACTGATTAATAAATTAATGAGAATTTATTTTTATTATGTTTCTATAAATTACCGTTTCGGCATTTTATGAAAACTAGTACATTATATTATATTATGAGCTCAGAGCTCCTATACGACGATTATGCTCTATATATAATCAGTTTGAGTATCTGTTGAATATTTTCTATGATTCTTATTCATATTTCAAATGTATTTTGCTTCAATTTTTATTCACTTGTGAAATGTAAACGGTAAATTTATAGTGTATATGTCATTTAAAATTAGTGTTTAATATTCCTATAGTATTTAATTTCTATTGTATTATGTCGCAATGTTTAAAATATTTGTATTTTTTCTTTTTCCAACTCTCTGTAATTGGGATAATTTTATCTTATTAAGTGGTTGTAAAGTAAATAAATAAAAAAGTGAGTGAAATTAGTTATTATACGCAAATTTGATAATTATCACGAGCAGAATGACATATCTGGCAAATGCATAATAATCCTTTTGCCAAAAATACGGCTGCCAAAACATTAACAGTAATTAAATTATTGAATACTAAACTGTATTTTAATAAAATAATTAACAAAATTAAGAAATGTTTAAGTAGTACAGAAAAAGAAATATAAAAGTACTAAAAATTTGATTAAAAAGTTTATTTTCGCCAATTGTTCATTTATATTTACTTTATGAATCGTCCTGTAATTAATAAATAAATAAATAGCAACAAAATCCAAGTAAATGTAATAGTTATTTGTGTATTAAGAGCCTAAAGTAATTCTGTGTAACTCGAGCACAATAATTGCAGCGCGAACCGAAGGCGAGAGCTGCAATAATGCAAGAGGAACAAAGACACTTTACGCTCGTGATACACACATCATTTTTTCTACGATTGCATCTTAAATTATTTAAAAACGTATACGTACTGAAAATAAATTCATTCTGCAAATATGACAAGTTTCTGTTTTTTTTGTATCCCTGGTAACTATTGAAATAAGCACGCATTTAATATCTATATCGTTGTCATTGGTAACGCGCGCATTTAACATCTTTTTTGGGTGTTGCCATCGGAGGCGCGCGACAAAGTAATTTTTTGATTGTTCTACAGAAAACATCAACGATGATAAATGAGAGCATAATTGTCAACTTTTCATAGCAATCGTAGAAAAAATAAATAAATATGTCATCACGCCATTTATCCATTACTGGGTGTGGCAGTCTGCCGAAACAGATCTCGATAAGTGATATATTCAAGCGCGTAAAATGTGGTTTCCAGCTGTAAAATTTCGAACACCAAAGATGTTAGTAGAGAATATATATGAACCGATCTCAAAGTTGAAGACGAGTGCTGAATTCAGCTTCTTATTTAAAATTTTAATTTATTACTGCTATCGAACACTGAGTGGTCATCACCAGTTACCAATAAGAACAAATAACAACTGAAGATTAATTGACACAAAGATTTGTTTTATTGTTTCAGGTACCAGTCGTCAAATTAAGCCTCTTCCAAAGATGTTAGTGGAAGGGAAGACACCAGGGTAATTTTAATGTATTAAAAATTGTTTGTTGGCTGTAAAAATCTAACTCTGTTTTTCAAACTCACTCGGTACCACTGATTCACCTACCCCATAAAACATATGAACATCTGTTAACAAATTAACTATATTATATTAATTAACAACAAATATTTTGATACCACATGTACTCAAACTATGCTAGAATATTATTGTTATTAAATTATAGAGTAGTAACGAAATAGCCTGTAGACTTGAAAATCCGAGTTCGACAGCCGACAAACTATGCTCAACACATTAAAATTACCTCTGTGACTTCCTCTTCATTATCATCTTTGAATGCCATAATATGATAACATCCAGTATTGGTTAAACGCATGATTTATTTTATTAATTACATATAATTTTTCAAAACGTATCTAAATAAATAATAAATACCCGTGGTAAAGGTTACTATACGGTGATACTAATAATTTATTAGTGCTCTACGGTAAAAGTGAAAGATAAAAATGTTTAGTTGTTAGCGGTAGTTTCACAAATTACCCAATTCATAATTTACAAAGTGCATCAGTGTAACATTTCCTCCACTCCTGCGTACTCAAACTCACTCCTCTTTAAAGAGAGGAGAGCATGAACATACGAGCATGTTCGTTGGTTAAGAAAAACTACCTTCATGTCCTAACTGTCACGCTAAATGTACGCTATTTATAAAGTATATACTTGCATGTTTCTAAATTTCTAAAAATTCTCGGGAACATTTGTTACCTCACGTTCTCTTCCAGTTAATTTTTTTACTTTAAAGCAAAGCAATTTATTTTAAAAACAAATATTGATAGTTTCAATTTGCTTTTAATGTTTACTTTTCATGAAAGTAAAAACAATAACAAAATAGTATAATGAAAAAATATTTTTTAAATACCATATTGAAGGAACGATGAAAACAAATATTTTATCAGCCGCTATTGAAATCATGAAATCAATATTTGAGTTTCAAATAAAAAAATTCTAATGTATTTAATTAAAATTCTAATTAATACGTTAAACTATTTACGGTATAGTGCAGTAATTTTTTATCTTATAACTACCTTTTTACTGCAACATAAATATCAATTTTCTTGTAACTTAATAAAAAAAAGTACAGATTTTATGAATGATAGTAAAAGAAGTTTATCGGATTTAAACAAAATTAAACATAAATCTTCGAAGCTTTCCAGTACAGCTTCTAAGTTTGGAATCGTAAATTTCAGTATAACTATCTCTAGAGACTATTATTTGACAATTTTTTTGTCCAGACACTAGAAATAGAGCAGCTCAATTTTTAATGCAATCACAGCATAGGTAGCGTATCTACTTCTTCTTCATCTTAGAAAGTTGTAGTTTTATTTGTTTCGCCAGAAAAAAAACATTTTATATATCTGTGATTTCCTTAATCTCAAATCACAAAAAAAGGATCCACATTCCTAAGACAATTGACAAGTGATTTTTTTTCATTTTTCGCTTTGATTTATAGTTTACATAGCATAGCATAACATAGTATAGCACTGACATAACATAACATAGATAGCGTAATAAATGACCATATTTTTATTTCTTTCGTTATTTTATGTTTTCTGGTAATGTTCGGAAATTAACGGATGCCCGATAAAGACGAACTCTCAGTTTATTTTAAATGTCGGAATTACACAGTAATAAGTTTACATGTATTTCTATAAATTTTTCATATAAGACTACTATATCAATGGAAATAGCATAATAGATTTTGGTTAAAATGGACTAACTGAAAGTGATACAACACATGAATCTGCTAACAGTTTTTCTTGGAAAAAATGGTATTATTGTAATTTTAGAAATAAATGTTGTAAATAAAAGTTTTAGAGAATTAAATTCTGCGTCTAGCATATCAAGATTTATTAAATTACCCTTTTTATATAAGCAAGATATGTAAATTTAAAAATTATATATTTTTTGTTTTTTGAAATTAAGTTTGCTAAACATTTAATTCAATTTAAAGCAGACTTAAGTTTTAAATAAATAAATATATCATCACACCTTTTACCCATTACTGAGTGTGGCACTCTGCCGAGATCTGTTATGGCAGAGTAATGGGTAAAAGGTGTGATGATATATTTATTTATATTATTTAAGTTTTAAGTTTGATAGAAATATGTATGAGGGTATTGTGTCCCTAAAGATATAAAATAGAAAACTGTAGTTACACTAAAAATGTGTATGTCCTCGGGCCATTTTTTCATTGTTTAAAATTCAACTCATATTCAAAACATTATCTTTAACCCTCGTATTTTACATGCGTACAAAACTCCCCTTACTGACACAAACACAATCACACAGACAGTCCGGAAGCTCACATCTGCGGGGTTGGTACGCATGATGAAAGAGTCTGGTCACGTGACATATTCGCACTTCCCGTTCACCTCGTTTCCGGTTATAATGAGAGCCAATCAAAGGCTACAGTCGGCCGAGTTATGCGTCCGTGCAATGAATTTCAACTTCAGGAAAGAAGAGAACAGTGAGTACTACCAGATGAAATGTCTTTTAGCAATATTGCAAGACAGGCGAGAGGTTTCTTTCATTGCATTGACAGAAGCGGAGAGCAAAGCAGGGAGGCGGAAATTATACAGGAACTCAATTTATTATCTGGTGTGTGGTGACATCTGTTTTTGCGTAAATTAATTACATGATAATAAATAATATATACTGCTCAAAATTGTACAGGCATATTTTAAACATCACAAATATAAAATTAGAACTGTACGAGTAAATTATATTAGAAATATGTATTTAAGAAGGATCCAATATAAAAATTAATATAAACTATATGCAAATATTTCTAAGAAAACTTTATGTATTCTTACATGCAATTTTTAAAATATCCCTGTACAATTTTGAGCAGAATATATCTCAATAGACAAAAGCAAACGTAAAAATGTATACGTTGTCATTCTAAGAAATATAAACTAATGAATTATAAAACGGATAAGTTTAACTCTCAAAAAGTTTTAATTAATCCTGAATTAGCTAATCTTATTCTAGCCCAATTTTAAATACTAAATTCAAATTACTTTCCAAAATCTAAATGGTAACATTATTATATTAAAGCTTAACAACAAAGACAAAATTAATTGTCAGCCATACACTTAAAAAATATTAAATAAACACTTGGCTAAGTCTCACAAAATTCAGTCTCCAAGTCACCTTATGAGGGCATCGTCAGAGGAACTTAATTAAAAAAATATATATCATCACGCCTTTACCCATTACTGGGTGTGGCACTCTGCCTACGCAGATCTCGGTAAGTGATATATTTTTCACGTGAAGTGCGGTTACCAGTCGTCAAATCACGGCCCCCAAGGATGTTAGTGGTGTGAGAGCCACAGGAGAAGATTTAATTTGGTGAAAATTGTTTGTCGGCTGTAGGGATCGAACTAAGGTTCTCCAGATCCACAGGTCGTCTCGATACCATTGAGCCAGTTACCTCGTTAATTAGACTAATTAATTAAACTTCTAGCTAAAATTTTTTTGAGATTTGAGCTGTAAGTGTTTAAAATTTCAATTATTAAGTTAACATGCATTTTTGAAACCGCTTTGAAACCATTTTAAGTTTTGGAAACGCAAAATATCAACACATTTTTGAGTTATTTCAAACCAAAACCAAATTTCATAGGTTTGACTTAAAAACTAGTTTTAAAATGTAAACACGTAAATATCAGTTTTGAAATAAATATAAATAAAATAAATATATCATCACGCCTTTTACCCATTACTGGGTGTGGCACTCTGCCTAAGAAGCAGATCTCGGTAAGTGATATATTTTGTTGCGTGAAGTGCGGTTTCCAGTCGTCAAATCACGGCCCCCAAAGATATTAGGGGGAGCCACAGGGGTAGATTTAAATTGGTGAAAATTGTTTGTCGCCTGTGGGGATCGAACCAGGGTTCTCAAGATCCACAGACCGGCTCGATACCACTTAGCTACCTACCCCATTAATTAGACTAATTAATTCAACTTCTAGCTAAATTGTTTTGAGATTTGAGCTGTAAGTGTTTTCAATTTCATCAATTAATACGCATTCTTGAAACCGCTTTCAAACCATTTTCAATTTTGGAAACGCCTGGTATCAAAATATTTTTAAGTTATTTCAAATCAAAACCTAATTTCATAGGTTTGACTTAAAAACTAGTTTCAAAATGTAAACACGTAAATATCAGTTTTGAAATAGTGCAACAGTTTTCTGTCGGCTTGATAAAGTTTCTAACCTTCAAATAAACAGACATTTGAGTCCTTCGTGGTACATAATAAAATAACTCTTGTGGATGTATTGAAATAGATTTTAAATCAATTCTAAAGGTTTATCAGTAACAAATAATATGAAATTATATCTCATTTATATCAAGATCTATTACTGCAACTTCTTATGTAAATTAACAGAAACTATGAAAGAATTTATAGCATTCGATATGAAACTGAAACGCAAAGTAAGGAAGAACTTGCAACCTGCAAGTTGAGAAATTTGAAAATTGCAAAGTAGTATTAGCATTTTTCACAGATTTATAACTTCTTTAATGTCTTTCTTCCAGGCTTAAAGGAAATTTATATCAGCAGTCAGATTATGTTACTACCACTTTAGAGGTTTAGAAAATAAAAAGAACATCTGACTATCTTCGGCATATTAGAAACGCATATATCTCATTTAAATTCCTCACATTTAATTCCAGTTTTCATTACAAAATGTAAATATAAAACAAATAATTTAGCGTTGTTAAAATGATGAAATTTTCTTTTTAGTTGGTTAGACAAACAATTTTCCGAGCAATGCAGAATAAGAAAACGGCGTTTAAATAATATTTCAAAGAACAAGAGAGTGAAGAAAAAAACAAGTGACGCCACTGTCGGTACGGCGACTGAGAAAATGCGAGAACGTCCTGATTAAAACATGCGGACTTTGTCTTTATACATTCGAGGAAATTTTCCTGACTTTCCCTTTGAAAATATCGCCGACTGCTTTAGTCTCATACATGCATAAAAAGGTTAAAGGAAACTACACTATGAATTTGCATACTGGTACACTCTACCAAAAATATATTCGTATTCATAAGATTTTACACCATTTTACTTGCAATAAATATGACAAGAAATCCAATAGGTATTTGTGTATTAAGAGCGTAAAGTGCTTCTTTGTTACTCGAACACGGTAATTGCAGCGCGAGCCGAAGGTGAAAGCTGCAATAGTGTAAGAGGAACAAAGACACTTTACGCTCGTGATACACACATATTTTTTTTTACGATTGCATCTTAAAATTATTAAAAAACGTATACGTACTGAAAATAAATTCGTTCTGTCAACTGTCAATATGACAAGTTTCTGTTTTGTTTGTAACCCTGGTAACTATTGAAATAAGCGCGCATTTAATATCTTTTTCGCGCGTTGCCATAGGAAAAGCGCGCATTTAACGTCTTTTTCGCGCGTTGCCATTAGAGACGCGCAAAATAGTTATTTGTGTATTAAGAGCGTAAAGTGATTCTTTGTTACTCGAACACGGTAATTGCAGCGCGAGCCGAAGGCGAGAGCTGCACTAGTGTAAGAGGAACAAAGACACTTTATGCTCGTAATACACACATAATTTTTTCTACGATTGCATCTTAAAATTATTAAAAAACGTATACGTACTGAAAATAAATTCGTTCTGTTAACTGTCAATATGACAAATTTCTGTTTTCTTTGTATCCCTGGTAACGCGCATTTATAATCTTTTTCGCGCGTTGCCATTGGAAACGCGCGTATTTAACGTCTTTTTCGCGCGTTGCCATTGGAGAAGCGCAAAAAAAGATATTTTTCGATTGTTCCACAGAAAACGTCAACTTTACGATGACAAATGAGAGCGTAATTGTCAACTTTTCATAGCTATCGTAGAAAAAGATATTTTTCGATTGTTCCACAGAAAACGTCAACTTTACGATGACGAATAAGAGCGTAATTTTCACCTTTTCATAGCAATCGTAGAAAAAAGAAGCTTTCCTATATATTGGAGTCGCGATATAGTGAACTAATTAATGTAGAACCATAACATAATATCGAGTTTGTTCACTATTTAGAAGGATAATAAAATACATAATTACAGTATTGTAATTTAAGGTAAGTATTTATTGATATGAAATATCTAATATGTAGTTTATTACATGAAAAATTTAAAAATTTAAAATTAATTAATTTAATGAAAAAATTGGTTAATTTAGTTTGTTTCTTTTTAACATTGTGTAACTTTTGAACAAGCTTAGATCGTAGCTGAAGTACAAGAATTTTAGAAAACTCTATTTCATCTGCGTTTTCTTCAGCCCAATGGAGGACAGTATTTTAAGATGTTAAAGATTGGGTACAGGAAATTAATTTGTCGCAATTCATGTCCGATTCTTCAATTAATGTATCACTTTCATCATGAGTTGCAATAATTTATTCGTTTTGCTCATTTTTAGCCTGAATATTGTCATTCCAAACCACAATATCATTTCTTTTATAAACCTATAATTCATTTTGGAAAATCTTTGCGCCAGGTTTTTGTATGTATAGTTTTACTTACATGCGGATTAATGAGCTGTAACATATTCATAACTTCTGTTTCTACACATTCTGTAACATACAACTCAGAGCATATAAAATGCTTTAATATCTATGCGCGATTTGTAAGAGAATATAAACGAAAGTCCCTACACTATTCACTGTATTGAGGCACTAAACGTTCATTATATGGAGCTCAGTATGAGTTCAATGTATTTATTTTTATATAAACAAATAAAAACAACAAAGACACAATTAATTGTCTTTGAATGCTCACTTGGTGAAACTAAGTTTAATAATAAAATATCAAACTAAACACTTGTCTAAGGCTCACAAAATTCAGCCTCCAAGTCTACTTATGAGGGCATCGTCAGAGGCTGGCCAGCACAGTTAGTAACCATAGACGCGTTTCGCTCTTGTTAGAGCTCATCAGTATGGTATAACAAACTCCTTCACCTAGAACAAAGTTCACATGAAGGAGCTGTACAGTAAAATGACATGAGAAGTTCTGTCGAACCAGCAATGCCATCTACCGAAAAAAGCAAAAGCTACGAAACAGCAATTTAAATAATTTGAATTGAATTTTGTGAGACTTAGATAAGTGTTTAGTTTGATATTTTATTATTTATTTTTATGTTCACTGCAGTAGATAGTTCACTATTTAGTGTGTTCACTATATCGCGACTCTACTGTAATTAAGTAATAATAGTTATTTATATATCAAGGGAATAATTATAGTTTTTCTTAAGGTATACGTAAGTGAAAGTGAAACAATTCAGAATTCGGTGACATTAAAATTATTTTTAATATATGACTTCGACTGAACGTACAGTAATGAAGATAATTTTAAAGTTAAATTTTTATGACAGAAAAATTCGTTTTCAGGCGTCATCCGAATTTTTCTGTCATAAAAATTTAACTTTAAAATTAAAATTATTATTTTTCGCTATCAACATCAACTCAACAGTCTAATGAAATATTATCTTAAACATCTTTTTAAAAAATGACTTAACATAGTTTTGTTTATCAAATTTACTAGTGGATATAAATAAATAAATATATCATCACGCCTTTTACTCATTACTAGCTGTGGCACACTGCCGTAGCATATCTCAGTACGTGATATATTTTTCCATGTAAAGTGCGGTTACTAATCGTCAAATCGCGGCCTCAAAGATGATAGTGGAAGGAGAATCAAATGGGTAGTTTTAATGTGTAAAATTTTTATATCGGCTGTGGGAATCAAACCCGACTTCTCAAATTTAGAAGCCGACTCGATACCACTGAGCCACCTACCCCAATACTAATGGATAGTTTGTAATAATTTCAGTATTTATCGAGTTTATGGCTTTTCTGAATTGTCGCGATTGTTAGCCATGATGTGATGACATCTGAGTAAATTATTAGCTGAGCGTTAGTCTAAGATACTCGTAGATTTGACTTTTGTATGGCATCCATTGTAAGCCTCTGGGTTTATTTTTGTAAACTTGTGCATGGGAACAGTTATCTTGAAACAACGCAATGATATCACTCTCTTACTCCTTGACAGCACGTCCCATGGAGAACAACAATGAGTTTGTGGTAGTATAGCTTTAATAGAGACAAGTCTCTTGTTTCATGTGCAAGATGTAGTCTTACTATATAATTAGAAAATGGTTAATTTATAAATGTTATTAGGAGGTTGAAATACCGGCCCTAAATTAATTGAATACAACATTATTTATTTAGATTTTAATTTTTTTACAATTTTTATTTTATTTACATTGCAATACCGTTATACAGAAATTTACAGGCGAGCATAGAAAGGTAACGGGCGAGCGCCAGCGAGCCTGTTATCTGTGTGAGCCTGTAAATTTCAGTTAACGGTCGAGCATTGTACAATGTTTTATGTGCATTTGAATCGCAATATATGTATATTTAATCAAATTAATTGCAATAGTATAACGCAATAACTAAAATGTGCAATCAAGGTAGACTTTGAAAATCTGACAGATTTTGTTTAATCAAAAAATATTTAAGTGTCAAACGTTTAAAATTAGATATGTTGTCATGATAACCAATGTCAACAGCCCGTTATAATTTTTACACGGGCTAGCACGTTATAAGTCTAGTAACCCCTAGAGACAGTTAAGAAAACAGTTCATTAGGATTCAAATGTACGTAAAATTTTAATCATTATAGCAACGCGCAAAAGAGTATTTTTTAAAATTGCCTAAGATATTAATTATAATTATAATAATATTTAAGAAGTAGGGATATTGACGATACTACCGTTGTAGGAATAATAGAACTTTCAAAACTTTGTTTATATAAATAAAAATACAGTTAATTACAGAGTAAATAAAATAATTGACTTTGTTGTGAAACATTTGACTTGTTTCTATTTATTTATGCAAGACATAAAATTTAAATTCCTTGCAAACGGATATGGTACAACCGGTCCTAAATGGAATAAAATGAAGTCCTAAATAAACATTAAACTCTACTGAATTATAAAGCTTTTGGCGTTTGCTTCTGACATCTCACACTACTTCTTCTTGTTTTGTGTATGTGTGTGTGTATATATATAACCGTTGTAATTTTAGTATTCAGGGAATTTGTTCAATAAGGAACTGTATCGCTCTGCGAATTAACTGACATTCAACTGTATGCTTGTATGCAAATGTTATTTTATTTTAAAAGACAGTGAAGCGAGACCCGTTAGTTTGTTGTTTAATACTTTGAAACCGCTCAACTTGGCGATAAAAAGAGAATTACGCTTGTCTGTTATGTATGAAATTTATTATCCTGAGAACAGTTTTCAGAACTTTGACATGATAGTTGTCGTATACAAAAAAAAATTAACTCGTGCAGTACATTTAAACTCCCGAACTGAAAGTTTTATCCCGCTAGAGACAAGCAGTTTGTTGCAGGAAACATTTAAAGCAACAACATATTTTTACAATTCCAACTCAATAAATAGTCGTCTGACATATTTATTCTCAATGTTTTCTTTTAAAAATTAAAGTTTACTTATATTATCTACACAGGGCCGGCACTAAACGATTAGCCTGATATAGTACGTCCAGCGATCATGGGGAAAAAAATACGTTTTTCTACAACTGTCAAAAAATTTTCATTTTTTTTTCACTAATATCAATACGCGAAGTACGTGATTTTTTTTTCATTTACATTACCATGACAACGCGTATTTTGGGCATTATTTTGCAAAATTATGGTGGTATTCTGCAATTTTCTATAAAGCTACAGATCTGTAAAACTGAACATAAGCGCATCATATTTGATTGTCAAATGGCATTAAATGTATTTGTCAATAAAAATCTATGCGCTTTTGTTCAAATTTACAGAACTGTAGCGTTATAGAAAATTACAGAATAGCACCATTAGTTTCGTATTCTAGTGCGCAAAATGAGTATCTCGCGAACTCTCCCAAATTATTTGTTGTCAGGTTTCATTAGTTACAACACTTCAATAGTTTCAAATTAATATTATTGTTGATTATTTTCCTTCAATTTATCTAAATAAATCAATAATTATTGTATTATTCTTTATTTACAGTTGTAGAAAAAATGTTGTTTGTATTTCGTAGGCAAAATTCTTGTTTTTTTTGGCGCGTTTGAATGACTAAAAGTAACATTCTCACGCGCAACAAAAAAAACACTGATTTTGCGCAATTAATACAAAAATAACTATTAAATCACTACATTCACACTAATCGATACTACTGTTAAAAATTCTTGTTTTCAAGCAAATGTATGCTCTATACATAGAATACAAAATACTTAGTAGAAATAGAGGTAATTAAAAGTTATTTTTCCAATGACTACTCGACGTACTATAGGCGCCGTTCGGGCAGGGGCGGATCCACTTTTTTTTTAAATGTTGGCCCTAATACATAATAATGATGTCATTATTTACGATAACTCAATTTGTTAAACAAATTAAATAGAAAATATTATCTAAGAACTTAAAATTCTAAGATAATTAAGAACTATTGTTTGATTTATTATTCTAATAAATAGCCAAAAACCAATATTTTGTGGGGATATTATTTCGACCCGCAGATGGGAGAGGTATTCTATTTAAGACCTAGTCAAGTATGTGACTATCGACATTTGCACTTAGAAAGTCAACTTCTAATTCAATAATTTTTGTATTCTATCGAAGAACCGTTTTTATATTTAGAAGATGGACAATCCCCCCCCAACCCCGAGACAAAATTCACTCCATGACCCCCCCCCCTAATTCGAAGTCTGGATCCGCCCCTGCGTTTGGGGGTGCAAGATGTTGTGGGCCGCAAGATGTTAGAGTGCGCAGCCGACACCGTCAGATAAGAAATAGTTAGTAGTATAAATAAAATAAAAATAGTAGCAAACTATTCAAATCAATTACTACCGTTTACTAATATTATATATTTTAAAGAATTTTGTAACAGGCATATGAACAAACATAAACAAAAACAATATTTGAATCAAAACCTGAATATGCTCCAATCCAAAGACAATAAAAAAAAAACTGTTACTATTTGAAGAACTATAAATGGAACTTAATAAAATAAAAATGAATAATAAACAGTACATATAATGTTTGAGAATTCAATTTGTTTTATTTATATAAAAATATTTAAATAAATGGCCAAAAGAACATTTGAAAAATGTAGACGAAAGCTAAGCAGCAATTAAAGAGTAAAATAAAATTAAATGATTCGTCGAACACACTGCACATATTATATTTTAACTATATGTGTAACAAAGTTTAACAAAATTTAATTTTATATTAAAATTTAATTTAAATAACAACAAAGACAAAATTAATTGCCATCCAACACTTGGTGAAACTAGGTTTAATAAAAAGTATAAAATAAACACTTGGCTCAGTTTCACAAAATTCAGCCTCCAAGTCACCTTATGAGAGCATCGTCAGAGGCTGGCCAGCACAGTTAATAACCATATTCGCGTTTCGCTCTTATTATAGCTCATCAGTATGGTATAACTCACTTCTTCACCTAGAACAAAGTTCACGTGAAGAAGCTGGTGATGAAGAACTGTGCAAGCAGAGAATAAAATCTCTAACAAACAGGTAAGATGACATGAGAAGTTCTGTGGAACAGGTCATGCCATCTACCGAAAAAAGGAAAAGCTACGCATAGCAATTTAAATAACAACAAAGACAAAATTAATTGTCATCCAACACTTGGTGAAACTCTGACGATGCCCTCATAAGGTGACTTGGAGGCTGAATTTTGTGAAACTGAGCCAAGTGTTTATTTTATACTTTTTATTAAAATTTAATTTTATATTAAATAAAACAGAACTAAAATGAAAAAAGATTTCATTCGTAATAACAATAAAATTAATAATATATATTCTTGAATCACAAATTGACAAAGGAAACCAAAGAAAAACAATTAAAATTATTAGACACATTTTAGATTTGTTCATTGTTTAATAAACATAACGAAAATAATACTTTTATTTTTGGTTGACGTATATAACAATTAAAAAAGTAATTTATTTTTTATTGTAAATAAATGTTTGCTCGTGATTATATGTTTTCCGCTGATTTTAAATCAATTATTTAGAAATTTTAATTTCTGTGGTTAATTAAATTCTACTTATCGTAGGTGATTAATATTTGAAATGAAGAGATGATGATTCATTATATTTTGTATTTTATATTAAAAATTGAAAACATTTGTTTTGTTATTTAAGATGCTTTTTCCAAGTTTTACTTCTTTTACTACAAGGCAAGTATTTTTTTTTCTGTTATTCAATTAAATGTAATAAATATAGTATTAACATCTAGTAATGTATAAACAAGAAATATTTATTATATTAAAGAAAATTGTACAAATAATATCATTGAAGAAAGTGTCATAGAGTAATATAATATATATTTAATCATTAGATTTCCCAAAATCATTATTACAGCTTAAATAATATTTCTGTATGTGAAGGACTAGTTGATAATTTCAATTATTGTAAGCAATAAATAAATAAATTTCTTAATGAAAGGGTTTACTTATTCCAAGTACCAAGTATTCAGCTGTGGTGTTATTTAATGCAACAATTAAAGGATAATTAGTGTTTGCTATTTATGTAATTTACAGAACATATGTAACAGTGGCCAATCCTACCCGATTGTGCCAATTGTAATAGTGGCCAATGTATGTGGCTGTACAAAAGCCACTTTGGCAGTGACACGCGAAAAACAGGGCACACCGGCCTTAATTCGCGCGGAGCCTAACTAATATTAGAGGGAACACTCCCAATAATAGTTCTAACGTTTTAACGAACAATCTCGAAGATGACAGACGAAGGAATATCGGATATTAACAACAAGGGAAAATGTACTTTAACTTCAACCAACCTTAATAGCTGTAGATGATGGCAGGTTGCTCAGGAGTCATCAGCGGCTGGTGGGTCTCGAAGTCATCTGAGTGTCAACGAATGACAAACACACACACCACACTAAGGTAGTTTGGATAGGTACACTTTCCTCAAGAAACACCACCACTCTTCTATTGAGTTTAACACTATTTATTATAAATATAAGATATATAGTTTACACAACACAGGACAAACAAATACAGAATTTGAGCACTTGCTCGTAATTAAATTATAGCAATATAAATTAATTATTCTTGAACTAAAAACAGTAGTTCAAACAAACTATAAACCAAAATAGTTTGAGACGATGAGTTGAACTTAATCACTAAAGCATTTCTAGCTTTCCCGAGTGATTATCAATCTACTGACCAGGTTCTTCTCAAGAGCTGGAGTCAACTCAATCACTAAAGCATTTCTAGCTTTTCCAAGTGATTATCAAACTACTGTCTCGGCTCACCCAAGGAGCCGGCGTCACAACAGGTGACCCGCATCCAAAGAGCTCGAGACACTTGAACTAATAACAGTAGTTCGAGACAACTTAACCACTAAAGCATTTCTAGCCTTTACAAGTGATTCACAACAATGTACTGATCAGGCTCTAGCTCATCCAAAGAGCTAGCGAGAATTTTACTAAACAGGCACCAGCTCATCCGACGAGCTGGTGAGAACTTTAAACAATATCTTACTGATCAGGCACCAGCTCATCCGACGAGCTGGCGAGAACTTTAACAATATCTTACTGATCCGGCACCAGCTCATCCGACGAGCTGGCGAGAACTTTAACAATATCTTACTGACCAGGCACCAGCTCATCCGACGAGCTGGCGAGAACTAACTAAGCTCGGAGCAACCAGAAGGGTGCTGAGAACTTACGGGGAGATGTATTAGGTATCTTTATCAATGACTACGTGTCAGTTCCTTCTAGAAGGAATATAATTTGCATCATCTTGTCGGCATATCAAAGATCTACCGCAGACGCTGAATAGGCAAAAGTCAAGCTATATTGTTTATAGCTGAGAAAATTATCAATTAAATAACAATTAATTCCAAGTAAGTGAAGCTACAAATATGTTCATTCTAAATCAACAATAATAATTTAGTCTACAACTCATCAGCTAAAAACAATTATGAATGTGCATGATGAAATGCATCAACCGCGATACCGCATTGTTACACATATAAGACTTAAAAAATAATACATTTTTGTCAAATACGAAATATTAAGGTCAGATTGTTTATTTTTTATTTGTTTTAATAGGAAATTTATTGGTTTTTAACAAATTTTATAGCGCATATATAAATTATACATTAGTATATTTTATAAAGTATACAATTATTTTCTTATTTTGAGAAGACCGAAATAATCACCTCCAACCTCCACCACTACCTACTACTTTTTCCCTCCCTCCATTAGTACTACTACTATTATTACCACCACCACCTCCTTTAGATATTTTTCCCAATTTTCCTCTATTTCCACCCCCACCACCTATGACCAAAATCAGCACCAGGACCAAACACATTACCAGAAATAAAATCATCAGGACCTCCAAAACCACCACCACTACCACCCCAACCACCACCACTACCACCCCAACCACCACCACGACCACCACTACCACCCCAACCACCACCACGACCACCACTACCACTCCAACCACCACCACCCCAACCACCATCACCACCACCAAAACTATAAAAACCACCATCTTTTGGCAATTTTCCTTTCCATATTTTTACTCCACCACTGCTACTATTGCCAGGACCAAAACTATAACTAAAACTATGTCCACCATCAGTATTACCACCTCCACCACCACCATTTCCAAAACTATAACCAAAACTAGTACCAGTATCCCTATTACTACTACCACTACCGCCTGAACCTTTTCCGCCTTTTGCAGTTCTTTTTGCCAATTTTCCTCTCCATATTCTCGGTGCTCGGGGGTAGCAGGGCGGCTTGTATCTATGAACAGGAGGACATTTGTTTGGTGGCCGAATGGGGCGGCACGGGTTACAAGGGTCCCCGATACGACAAGGAACACATTTTCGTCTTGCTTCTGGAGCTATAACAAAATAACACATACTCTCTGATAAAATTCAATGGCACTTGACCGTAGCAAATCTCAGTAAGTGATATATTTAAGCGCGAGAAATGTGGGTACCAGTCGTTGAATTACTGCTCACAATGAGAATAGAGGGGAACCATACAGGTCAATTTAGTATGGTGAAAATTGTTTGTTGGCTGAGAAAATCGAGCCCGGATCACTAATCCACAATCCCACTCGTCAATGCGCCACTATATACATATATATACAGGGTAGCCTACTAGAAAAGTCGAATAAAAATAATTTCTGATATGTCTCAATTACCTTATTTATCTCGATTTTTTTTCATATACATTTATGACAAGTAAAACATCGTTGAAAAGAGAAAAAATGGCGGGTTTTTTTTAATAAAATAATTTTAGGTTCCTATTTGAAAAATAAAAGTTGATAGTCGTATCATGTAAACCTGACTTTATAAAAAATTTCTATATGTGTCATAAAATAGTATTGAAAAGTAATAAGCAGGAATCCAGTCAGAATTATACTAAAACTGCCATATGAAGAAAATTTTTCTATTTCTTATAATCAAAAAGTTAAGGGGGGGTTCGTCTTCGTAGAATCATCCTGTATATATACGAGTACTTAGGAAATCCATGGTCAAATATTTATTTGGCGATATTTTTTCTCCTATCAATTTTAGAACAAAAATGTAAATACAAATACAAGAACAACGAGCTCAAATTAACTGATAAAATACGTTGCTGTGACGAGATAGACGTAACTTACGATCTTGAAATATTTAAATTTCTAGCTTTGGAAACAACTGTAACATTTTCATTATATAACTATAAAAATAAATATAAATAATATTTCTCCAGCAAGGTAACAATTCAAACTTGAGATAAATTTAACTTTCGTGTACCATTTGAGATTCTTTCAGGGACCCTTAAGGCTCCATGGACCCTCAGTTAAAAATCACTGTTTTAAACCATATTAACTCACATTTATAAGATTGATAGTTTAAAGATATTTATTTATTCTTTAAATTATTTTGACACGTGTACTGGATCTTCGATATTTAAATAAAAATACATTATTTTATTTTTAATAACAATACAATTAATAATATATACTTACTCTTCAATGACATATTGACAAAAATAGCCAAAAATATAATTGAAATTATTCGAGACATTTCAAGTTTCTTCAATATGTTTCAAAAACAGAAAGTAAAATATTTCATTTTATAATTACGTGTTTTATTAAAACAATTAAAAAAGTAATTTATTTTTCAATTCAAATGAATATTTGAACATGATCGAAAATTTTATGTATAATTACAAAATAACAAATTTTATGGTTGATTATATTGTAATTAGTGCTATGATAAATTAGGATAAAATATGTGGGTAAGATTTATATTGGGTTTAACGGACGCGATTCTTTAAGAGCGCACATTTTTAAATATAAGGGCTGTTCTTTAAGTTTTGAACCTAATATAGTAAAACATAGTATTTCATTCTAAAAATTGTATTATGTATATTAGAATATTCTTCATTACAGTTAATACGTGTTTGCATTTGAAGGAACTAATCTTCAAAATATATTTCCTGTCATGTACCTCTTTTTGCACAAGCATTGGTAATTTATTAGCCGAAGTAAAACGTATTTCCCGCATTTTATCTTGACCTTGTGTAAACCAAAACAAGTCGTTAGTGGTAGTAATGGTTATGGTTGTGGTCGTTGTAATGGTGGTTCGGTAAATTGAGTTGTTTAAGGTAAGGTGGAGGTGAGGGGTCTACGAATCCTGTACGACGCTTTACTGTAGTGTTACGTATAACATTTTACTTGAAACTTATAAACAAATAATACATATTTTTTCGTAACACATGCACAAGAAACACGATCTTATTCCCTAATTTTAGAGAGAGAAACAATGCTTTTCTAGATAGCATGTTTCTCTCCCTAGAGACTACGATTATTAGCTGTTTACGGCGTTTCCTAGGTAACTAGTTACGCAACCCATATTTGACATTTGTCCCGATAAGACGGTAATTTTTGTGCACTTGTTACGAAAAGTATAATATGCTTCACGGGAGGGCGCGATTATTCCTTGTGGAATAATAGCTTGTTTCCCTCCCTTGATGCATAACATACTATAAATTACATTAAATTAAAAGAGTTATTTGACTTACATATTCAGTCAGTATTTGTTGTTGCTAAGTAACTAGACACTCACGTTTCTTTTATTACCTGCCTAAGCAGGCAATATGTTATTTTCCTGACTAGGCATGCAAAGCAAAGCTTTCCTGAATCTTAAAGGTCAGGCAAATGTTTACTTTCCTGTCAGTTACAGGTAAATGTATTTTACTTACTTTTTTTACATAACAGTTAAATATTTATACATATTCGTGCCTAAGAGCATATAAATTTAGTGTTTCTTTATGAACATTAATTGCGTAGATTTTCATAAAACAAATATAAACGTCCTTGTGGCAGATTCATGTTCGTCTGTTTCTTGTCTCTATTTTCCAGTTTCATTAACCATGTTTCTCTTTATCTGTTTGCTAGCAGGAATTTGTTCGGCAATGGCAACGTAAAGTTCTGTTTCATTCGCTCTTTGACCCAGTAAAGTAAAACTAGACGGGTTACAGAAATTATTAAATATTTTCTTTCAACCCGTTTTACTTAATCAAATATGAAGTTATGAAAATTTTGAAGTTAATTAAAATGAATCCCCTTAAAAGAGAAGATAAAATTACACGTATTGCAAAATATATGTGAGCCCTGCTTCACATCAGTTGGCTTGAATCTTACTTTTCCGTTGTCGTTGTAATGGTGGTTCGGTAAATTGAGTTGTTTAAGGTAAGGTGGAGGTGAGGGGTCTACGAATCCTGTACGACGCTTTACTGTAGTGTTACGTATAACATTTTACTTGAAACTTATAAACAAATAATACATATTTTTTCGTAACACATGCACAAGAAACACGATCTTATTCCCTAATTTTAGAGAGAGAAACAATGCTTTTCTAGATAGCATGTTTCTCTCCCTAGAGACTACGATTATTAGCTGTTTACGGCGTTTCCTAGGTAACTAGTTACGCAACCCATATTTGACATTTGTCCCGATAAGACGGTAATTTTTGTGCACTTGTTACGAAAAGTATAATATGCTTCACGGGAGGGCGCGATTATTCCTTGTGGAATAATAGCTTGTTTCCCTCCCTTGATGCATAACATACTATAAATTACATTAAATTAAAAGAGTTATTTGACTTACATATTCAGTCAGTATTTGTTGTTGCTAAGTAACTAGACACTCACGTTTCTTTTATTACCTGCCTAAGCAGGCAATATGTTATTTTCCTGACTAGGCATGCAAAGCAAAGCTTTCCTGAATCTTAAAGGTCAGGCAAATGTTTACTTTCCTGTCAGTTACAGGTAAATGTATTTTACTTACTTTTTTTACATAACAGTTAAATATTTATACATATTCGTGCCTAAGAGCATATAAATTTAGTGTTTCTTTATGAACATTAATTGCGTAGATTTTCATAAAACAAATATAAACGTCCTTGTGGCAGATTCATGTTCGTCTGTTTCTTGTCTCTATTTTCCAGTTTCATTAACCATGTTTCTCTTTATCTGTTTGCTAGCAGGAATTTGTTCGGCAATGGCAACGTAAAGTTCTGTTTCATTCGCTCTTTGACCCAGTAAAGTAAAACTAGACGGGTTACAGAAATTATTAAATATTTTCTTTCAACCCGTTTTACTTAATCAAATATGAAGTTATGAAAATTTTGAAGTTAATTAAAATGAATCCCCTTAAAAGAGAAGATAAAATTACACGTATTGCAAAATATATGTGAGCCCTGCTTCACATCAGTTGGCTTGAATCTTACTTTTCCGTTTGGTGTTTTATTTTGCAGTTTAATTATCGTGTTGTATTCACGAAAATTGAATGAAATTTTAGTGAGATTAACGAGTATACTAACGTCAGTATTATACGGTAATAAGTTTACATTTATTTCAAGAACTTTGCATTGAGCAATGTGATTCTCATACTTTACACCAGTGGTTTCCAAACTGTGGGACGCACCCCCTTAAGGGAGAGACTTATCAACACATTCTCCATTCACATCATAGCACACACGTGTTCCTAACTAGCGCTCGCAGTAAAATATCCCTAGTTTAACAAACCAAGCCTTAGAAATTTTATTACCGTTCGTAACATCTTATTTGTGTGAAACAGACTTTTCCGCTGAAGCTGTTTTAAAGACAAAAAATGGCGATATCTTCAATGACTCCCCGGTTCGAGAAACTGAAAAACAAGCGCCCATTCAGCACACTCAAAAATTATGATTATATTGTATTAAATGCCTAATTGAAATTAAATAGTAATTCTAATCTTATTACAATTTTATGTTTATAAATGTTATTACTTTATTTTGTTCTATTATTATGTTGTAATAAACATAATTTTAGGCTAAGAAAAAGATTTGATATAACAAATATCTTATATAATAACAATATTTGTTTATAGTACTTATTTTTTTTGTATTCTATAAAATAAATTATTTACGATTTTTGAAGTTAGACTGTTATAAAAAATGAGGGGGGCGCGACAATTTTTTTACGGCAAAAAGGGGACGCTGAGAGATAAAGTTTGGAAACTACTGTTTTACACGATCATATACTTACAGAATCGTTATTGTTCAGTGCGATATTTTATAAAATTCTCAATTAAAATATATTGTAAATATCAAGGAGAACTGCATGTAAATTTTGTGGATTTCTAAGGATTTTATTTTGAAAGGTTTAACAATTCTACACAGTTTTTCGCCCTAACCCATAAATGTCAGGGTATCGCGAAAGTTATGTCATTTTGTTTGTTTATAATTACTTCATAGATTTTTCGTGCGATTTTGTTTTGTGTTTTCTCAC
The DNA here is from genome assembly GCA_947425015.1 of Pterostichus niger. NCBI lineage: Eukaryota > Metazoa > Arthropoda > Insecta > Coleoptera > Carabidae > Pterostichus > Pterostichus niger. Next base: position 31,336,160 of record OX380339.1, read on the forward strand.
ATATGCCTTTTGCATCTCTTGATTAGAAATTCACAACGATTTTAAAGATATATCATATATCATGTAAAATTACATACAATATATCGCGAAAAAATCTGATGTTGAACAGAAGAAGTATAATAAAAATAAAATGTTGATAACGGAAGAAAGTTGGAAAGAATCTCAGAAGTTTATTAATATTAATGAAGTAACATTTTTGGCGAGAAATCCCTCTAGTGCTTTTTACAAATTCTTCAGGATATTTCAGTCCTTTTATTTCAATTAAAAATATGCAGAATCAGTTAATTTCATTGAATATTACGCTGCGTTCGGAAATATATTCCGAGTTGGCGCAAGAACATCGCTTTATTAACAGGCAGTTCCGTTCATTTTAACTGGAAACTTTCAGCGTTTCAGCTTCATGGCACCACTCGTTATGAGACCTTCAATTCGCCATCGCTTCTTTACGTTTTATATTTCTTCTCAGAATAAGGAATTACTTAATTCCAAAATGGAACTTAACAACAAAATATTTACTTCCAACTGAGAACAATTACTTAAGAAGGAACAATCACTCTCAGGCAATCGTAGTAAAACTTGCGTTTATTAATTAACAAACAAGAAGCCGTGCGTTAAAATCTAGCTGAATTCAACTTAAAAAAATACGATTATGTTTAAGAGGTTCGGATTTAATTACAATCTGCTATAATTGAGATTAAGTTCCTATTACCTGCAGAGTCACAAATAAAAAAAATATTGAAATTATAATTGTTTCTACAAAAAATTAAGAAAAATAAAACTAATTTATGATTTTTGCAGCATCTACTTGCTGCTAGAGGATAAATGAATCAACTAACCAATTAAAGTAAAATAAATAAATATATCATCACGCCTTTTACCCATTACTGGGTGTGGTACTCTGCCGGAGCAGACATATTTCTTCGCGTGTAGTGTGATTACCAGTCGTCAAATTACGACCTCCAAAGACGTTAGTGGAGGGAGAGCTACAGGGGTAGATTTAATTTAGTGAAAATTGTTTGTCGGTTGTGAGATTCGAAACCGAGTTTTTAAATCCACAGGCCGACTCGATACCACTGAGCCATCTACCCCAATATTATTACATAGGACTTATTTTATTCTGATTCTGACTAACTGACAAAATGTATTTACTAATAATAATAATAATAATAATATATCATCACGCCTTTTACCCATTACTGAATGTGGCACTATGCAGTAGTAGATCTCGAAAAGTGATATATCTCTTCGCGTGAAGTGCGGTTACCAGCCGTCAAATCACGTGAAGGGCAGCCTCAGGGGTAGATTAATATTTACAAAGCATATAAATGTGAGACAGTGACAGTACTAAATGAACTTCAATTAAAGATGGCGTGCAATTTGATGACATTTTATAAAAAGTCTTGCAGATTCATTTTATACAATTTTTAAATATTAAGTACCAACATTTGTAAGAATATGAAACAATAAAATTGATTCGACGCTGTCATAGTCACAACTTCTTATGTCTACTTTTTGCCAATCAGAACCAACATCTTATGCAACGACACTGTAATCTCTCGCTGAACAGACTTTAATTGAATGACGACTATGAAACCAAGAAAACAGTCCAGTAGTGACATCTGTCGACAGAATAATAAATCTGATCTAGAAGTTAAACTTTTTGATAGGACACTGAAAACATTGCATATTTCGTTAAAAAAATGTAATGCTTTCTTTAGATGCTTACTCGAATATCGCTTGTCTTCGACGTGGGAAATTAATCTGCAACTTCAAAAAGAAATTTATCTCTTGATATACAAATAAGTCTTTAAAATATTAGAGCAAGGAAAGCTACAGGATTAATTTTAAATATGTACAAAATTTCAATGATTGAAATATATATCTTTTTCCATTAGGCAATAATATGAAATTTTGTTTAATGAATATATATACCCTGAGTTTTTCTTATCAGTAAGCATAGCAGCAATACATTAGAGCGTTTATTTTGAAAGTAAACATAGGGAAAGTCCCGCGTGATGGTCGCGCGGGTTGAGGGCCTGACTCGCAACCATAAGGTCATGGGTTCGGGTCCCGCCCGTGGCGACCATACAAAGGACATATCGGCATATGACCTTAGTAGTTGGTCCGATATATAAATTAAAAAAAAAAAACATAGGGAAAATAATATTTTCAGCAATGCATTGAAGTGTAATTGTGTATAGTCTAAAAGGAACATTTTCAGTTTAAACAAATTAAATGAATTTGAATTACTTTAAATTACATTAACTAAACGTCAGGTATAAATCTAGAACCTCAAAATAATCCAAAAGTTCTTTTGTGTAGAGGTTTGTTCGCAAATTCTTCGTTTAAGAGCTCGTATATACAAATAATGAGAATTTTGGGTTGAACCAGTTCAAAAATCGAAAATTATTAAAATGTGGTTCTATATAATTCAGACCACGAGAAATCGAATGGCGCAAAGCGCATCTTCATATCTTTTTTACTTTTTGAGTTACAGCGATTTTTGACTTTTTTTTAAAGATCAACTTTGAAAGCCCATAACTCAAAAACTAAAAGAGATATTGAAATGCGGTTTGAACGAGTGTATTTCTCGTGCGCTACTTAACTTGTACAGGTATTTTGAAAATTTTGAAAATTTTTCAATTTTTTTCAAAATTTTTCTTCCTCAATATTTCAAAAACTTGAAAAGATAATGAAAATCTGAAAACACCAGTGAATTTCTGGCGTGAAAATACATAAGTTTGCAAATTTTCACAATAAAATTCGCACGGATACATTTTTTATTACAAAAAAACGAAAAATGACCAAAAATCGTAAAAACCTTAAGAAATCTTCAAAAAACGGCCATATTCGATTTTTTGTAATAAAAAATGTATCCGTTCGAATTTTCTGCTGAAAATTTGCATACCTATTTATTTTTACGCGAGGAATTCACTAGTGTTTTCATATTTACATTATCTCTTCAACTTTTTGAAATATCGACAAAGAAAATATCGAAAAAAATTTAAAAAATTCAAAATTTTCAAAATACATGTACAAGTTAAGTACCGCACGAGAAATACACTCGTTCAAACCGCATTTCAATATCTCTTTTAGTTTTTGAGTTATGGGCTTTCAAAATTGAGCTTAAAAAAAGTCAAAAATCGCTGTAACTCAAAAACTAAAAAAGATATTGAAATGCGGTTTGAACGAGTGTATTTCTCGTGCTCTGAACTATGTAGAACCATATTATAGAAATTTTGACTTTTTGAACTGGTTCAACCAGAAATTCACATTTGCATGTTTATATGTCAAAATTCTGGTCATTCTTGGCCATGGCAGTTCTGCAATAGCAGATCCTGATAAACTACACATTTTAAGCCGTTAAGTACAGTAACCAGTTGTCAAATCACAACTACCAAAAAAGAAAATTTTATTTAGTTTAAATAGGAATTTTAATTCAATAACTGTTCAAAATTACGCCCATTTACCTGCAAACAATAGCCTAAACGATTATAAAATGAATTTATAACATTATTTATTTGCTCTGGAGGAATCTCATGCGATGCAACACTAATTCTACGTTTTAATTGTTCTGCACTCATTCTACCACCATTATAAAATTTACTTTTTAAGTGGCCCAAAAAAAAAATCGTTTGACGCAAGATCTGGTGACCTTGCAGGCCACTCCACTTCTGCACCTCGTCCAAGCCATCGTTGGGGGAATATCCGGTGCAGATAATTTCGTACATGTTGTTGGAACCACACTTCCTCAATATTTACTCAATATTACTCTCTCTTGTAACAACTCTAAATAATTTTCCCCATTTAAATTTCCATATATATAAAAACGCCCCACTATTTGATTCCCTATTAACCCGGTCTGATTTTGAAAGAGGACAGTTTTATTACTTTGACAACTATAGATGACAGCAATGTTATTTTCCCTATGTTTACTTTTAAAATAAACGCTCTAATGCATTGCTGTCAAACTTTGTAACTGTAACTATGGTAATGGCTAATGGCATATCCCTATGTTTACTGATAAAAAAACTCCCGGTATATATATAACATATAGATTATCTATGTTTAAAAATTATATTTATTGTTTTAATTTGTAAACTGAATTCTAGTGTGCATAATAATTTCATTGGTTATTTAGCAATTACCATAAAATAAAATGAATAATTTCGTGATGCATTATAAATAATTCAATTGTTTTATATTAATAAATTCATAAACGACAATCATATGTCAAGTTTCTCACTCCTTTCACATTGCACATTCAAATATTTTAATAAAATTTGAAATTCTAAAGAATAATAAAGTGGGCTTCCACAGATATCCAGAAACCCAGAAATTTTCCTCATATGCAATGGAGGTTTGACTAAAATGCATAATAAGCTTTTAGATGAAATATCATCACATGCATAACAAATGAACGTCACTGCAAAGTTTTGTTCACTTGTTCGCATAAACAGCTGTTGACACAGGAACATTCTTCACCGGAACAGTTGAATGTAGGTGCTATGACGTCACCACTGAATTTCCGGTACCGGTAGAGGTTTAATTAAGATTTATATATCAAATGAAATATGCACTTAAACATGTCTCTGTTTATATAAAGCTTTGCTGGAAATTTTGGCGTTATGTTCAATTACAAACCGGATAAATAAATTAAGACAATAAGCAAATATATAAAATGAAGAATAAACAACTAAATATAGACAAACAAAATCGTTCCTTTAATGAACACATCTCTTCAAAGATGTTCTACATTTTGTAGTTACTCCTAGCGCCAGACCTGAAGCGGTAATTTTAATTCGATTATACAATGTGCCAGATAAATGCCATTGCAATTTTATCATCATCATCAATAGTTATCTGCTTGTTGCAAGTCCTTCTCCAACTTCTTCTACTTATAGCCAGAGACCGCAGAACGTTTTTTCGAAAGGGGTTGCGAAATTTTTTTGACCGGAGTAAAAATAGAACACAGATAAATTTAGGTAATTAAAATGAATAATTAGGTGAGATACATTATATTAATAATATAATTTATTTTTGTCAATTAATGTAACAGTTTTATAAAGTTTTTACATCTGTATAAATTGAAAAAGACAATTTTACTCTATTGCTCCGAAAACTGTCATTCGCTCTGCGGTTTTATTGATGAATATTTTCATCATCTTATTTAAATCAATGTCCAATGTTTTAATTTTGTGTATATGAAGAAAAACTAAATGAAACAGTCGTTTTTGTAACATTGAAGTCAAAATTCGACGAACCCCACTGAATGACCTTTCGGCTGACGATTCTGAAGCTGGAATTGTCAACAGTCATATTAAGTAGAATTTATACTTCTTTGAAAAGTCTCGGTTTGGATTTTGAATTCGTACTCGTATTTTAGTTAGGTATTTTATTTTATTTTACGTGTCCTGAACAGGGGTTGCGGTGCAACCCCCAAAAATGATCAGGAGTTGCGACTGCAACCCCTGCAACCCCACTTCCGCGGCCACTGCTTATAGCAAGCCTTTTTATTTACATATATTTGTTCCTCCTTTCAGATCGTCCACCATCTTCCTTCCCTCCCTGCCTCTTGTACTATTCCATGTTCCCAGATTAGCATCCAGGCATCCGAGGACTTTTTTGTACCAACATCCAGTACTGATGTCTTGTTGCGTTCTCCTGTATTTACTAAAATAAATAAATATATCATCACGCCTTTTACCCATTACTGGGTGTGGCGCTCTGCCAAAGCAGATTTCGGTAAGTGATATATATTTTGCGTGAAGTGCGGTTACCAGCCTTCAAATCACGGCCCCTAAAGATGTTAGTGGAGGGAAAGTCACAGGGGTAGATTTAATTTGGTGAAAATTGTATTTACTATGTGCTTAATGTCAGATAATCAGTATGTTGATACATTTTTGTAATTTATGTATCTATTTATTTATTTATTTTTATTTGTATTTTTTAATTGTACTGTGTATTGCACAGAAGTATGTATTTATGATTAGTTTTGTTTATATACGTAGCTCTTAATATTTATTTTTTAAATATCTTTTTGTATTTTGCCCTGTAAATGGACCTCTGTTGGGCAATAAATCAATCAATCTATCAATCAATAGCACTTTATTTGGCAGAAGTTCAGCCGTGTCTGCTTTTACACTTAACCTTTACAATAAGTGAACATTAAAAAAACAATGGTATATGAATTGGTAACAATAACAAAATAAAGTTATATTATTTACATATTATTTGTGTCGACGCGATAACCGTTAGTACGGCTCCGTTACACGTGCAGTTTAATCTCAGTTTACTCCGGTGAATTGTGACATAAAATCGTAAAAAACAGTTTAATGTGTAGAGAAAGAAAGCGGGATTAGAGTAGTGATAAAGTGTTAGTAAATAACTCGGCACAAATTACAAGTGAGGCTAAATAAATTCAGTTATAGTTTACAAGGCCAAGCGAACTGAAGCCAGTAAGCAGCTGAGCGTAGTAGCGCGCTAACGCGTGCTTGGTGAACAAACAGGGTCGGACTGTGCCTAAAGTGCAGTATAGTGAAATTCACGAAATAATTCAATAAAAACGCCTAAATAAAGTGATTCGCGAAGTAGAAGTCGGGTGGGGCAAATGAGTGTTGAAAGAAAACGCGGAAGAGGACAAGACGGTATAGACAGCGAAGACGAAAAAGACATTTTCAGTAGAAATAAAAAAACGCTGAGATCTCCGGAACAAAGACAAGCATTAAAAGAAAGAGAAGAAGCTGAAAACAAGGATAAAGTAAACCACATTAGTATACTGGATAATACCAAGCTAGAAGAAAGCAGCATGGAAGAAATGAAGAGCATGATACGGGAAATGACGAGAGAGATGATGAAAGAAATGTCAAAAAATACAGAAGAGCTAAAAAGGGAAATAAGTGAATTAAAAACGGAAATGAGAAATAAAGAAAATAAATGGCAGGAAGAGAAAAGACAACTAATAAAAAGAATAGAAACCCTAGAAAGTAGAGCTGAGAAAGAAGAAAGGGAAAAGAGAATAAAGAATATTATAATTAAAGGAATAGCCGTCACAAATGGCAACGAAAAAGAAGAGGTAGAAAATTTCATCTACACTAAACTAAACGTAACAGCAAAAATAAAGAGGGCATACAAAATAAGTAAAGAACAACAACCCGATATTATACTAGCAGAAATGGAAACAAAGGATAATAAACAGGAAATAATGAAGGCAAAAAATAAGTTACGAAACACACAGATTTATATTGATAATGACTTAACGGTTGAGGAAAGGAAAATTCAAAGGGAGATCCGAAGCATAGCCAAAGAAGCCAGAATGAAAGGAGGGAAAGTTAAAATTGGATACCAGAAAATTACTATCAATAATGAAGAATACAGATGGAATAAGGAAGAAGAAGGAGTAACGCCATGGACAAATAAGAAGGATCCTTCAAAAAACTACTAAAAGAGACGTCAACAAGCAGGACCAACAAAGGAACACAGGCAGCGAATAAGGACATGAATTTGAAATCGAAACGACAAGAATTATTATACTTTGGAACTTGGAATGTCAGGGGTACCTACTCGGAAGGTGCTCTCAAAAACTTAGTAAATGAGGCAAAACGATACAAAATAGACATACTAGCCATCCAGGAAACGAAGCAAAAAGGCAATGATATAATTGACGTCGGGGATTACACATTATTTAAAAGCGGAGGCCAAAATCGAATGTTGGGTACCGGTTTTCTTGTGAATAAAAGAATTAGTAAACATGTAATAGAATTTAAACCAATATCAGAAAGAATATGTTACATAAGAATCAGAGGCAAACACAGAAAACTGAGCTTCATAAATTTGCACGCCCCAACAGAGGAAAAAGGAGAAGAAGAAAAAAACGATTACTATGAGGAAATAGAACATATATATAACTGCATTCCGAGATACGACATTAAAATTATACTGGGTGACTGCAACGCGAAAATAGGTAAAGAGGAAATGTACATACCGACCATTGGAAGGCACAGCAAGCACGACGTAACAAACGAAAATGGAAGCAGACTCATAGATTTTGCGATGGAAAGAAATATGGTGATCAGAAGCACACAGTTCGAACATAAAGATATATTCAAAGGGACCTGGATGGCGCCAAACGGAGAAACAGTCAACCAGATAGACCATATATTAGTTGAGGAACAACATGCCAAATGTATAAGTAAAATAAGAAGTTACAGAGGAGCAGATGCAGATTCGGACCACTATTTAGTACGAGCAACACTAAAACAGGGTTTAAGAACAGAAGAGCAAAAGAGGGCGAAACAAATAATAGTATATGATCTGGATAACCTACAGAAAGAGGATAAGCAGAAACAATATGAAGAGGAAATGGAAGAACAACTAGGTAGCTCTGAAACCACCGACACTATATCGGAACGATGGAAGCAAATTGAAGAAGCGATAAAAGCAGTATCAAAAAAGACACTAAAGAGTAAAAAGAGAGAAAAGGCAAAAAGTTGGTATGATGAAGAATGTAGAAAAACAGGTGAAAACAGGAAAATTGCAAGAGAGAGAATGATTAAGGACAACACAGAAGAAAACAGAAGAAAATATAAAGAAGCCAGAAGAGAAACGAAACAAATTTGCAGAGCCAAGAAGAGAACATACAATGAAAACAAAATAAAGGTAATGGAAGAAAAGTTCAAAAACAAAGAAATAAGAAATTTTTACCAAGATGTGAAAAAAGCGAAGTTAGGATACCAAAGTAACACAAAATACTGTAGAAGCAAACAGGGAAAACTTGTAGGAGGTGAAAAAGAAAAAGCAGACAGGTGGAAACAATATTTTGAGGAGCTTCTAAACATAGCGGACGAAGAAGAAGAAAATATAGATCAGGAAATCCAAGAAAACGAAGCGAGCACTTGGACGGATATAGAAATTACACCACCTACGATAGAAGAGGTACAGAGGACGATAAGAAAAATGAAGAACAATAAAAGCCCAGGCGAAAATGGTATTAGAACAGAAATGATAAAACATGGAGGACAAAAACTGCATTCTAAAATACATGAGCTCATTACGAGCATATGGACACAAGAAGAAATACCTGATAGCTGGACAAGAGCAATCTTGAACCCAATACACAAGAAGGGAGATAAAACGATGTGTGAAAATTATAGAGGAATAGCGCTACTAGATACGACGTATAAAATACTCGCAATGATACTGAAAGAAAGAATCAGCATCTACACAGAAAAAAACATAGGGGACTATCAGTGCGGATTCAGAAGCAACAGATCTGTAATGGACCAAATATTTGTACTAAAGCAAGCACAAATGAATTTCTACGAGCACAACAAGACTCTGTACACAATCTTCATTGATTTTAAACAGGCATACGACACAATCAAGAGAGAAAAACTATACAGTGCAATGAAGGACCTTGGAATTCCAATGAAGCTTATACATCTTACAAGAATGACTTTGACAAACACAGAAAATGTCATAAAAGTGGGAGATACTACAACTAGTCCTTTCAGAGTAGACAGAGGATTAAGGCAAGGAGACCCCTTATCGGCTCTGCTATTCAATTTAGCATTAGAAAAAATTATAAGAGACAGCGGGACCATCACAACGGGAACGATCTATAATAAAAACCACCAATGCATAGCATACGCGGATGACGTTGCCATAATAGCTAAATCCCAAAAAGAGCTACAAAAAGTAATAAAAAGGCTACACCAAGAAGCAAGCAAAATGGGACTTAAAATAAATGAGGAGAAATCCAAATATATGGAGATGGGCGATGTTATGTCAGATCCGGAAAATGGTAAAACCTTAAAAGTACAAGTTGCTGAAACCACAAACCTGGAATTTGAAGGAGTACAAAATTTTATATACCTCGGTACTATGATATCGCACATCCAGAATAGCAATAAGGAAATAGAAACAAGAATAACAAGAGGAAATAAAGCTGCAGGAGGACTAATGTACGTGATGAAGGCAAAGCAAATATCGCAGAAAACCAAAATTAGAATATACCAAACGGTCATACGCCCAGCGGTAACTTACGCGAGTGAAACATGGATAATAAATAAGAAGGAACAAGAAAAACTTAGCAGATGGGAAAGAAAAATCCTAAGAAGAATATACGGAGGAAGAAAGACAGAGGAAACGTGGAAGAGAAGAACGAATGAAGAAGTAATGAGAATGTACGGGGAACCAAATATTATTCAAGTAATAAAGGCGCAAAGAATACGATGGTTGGGACATATACAGAGACTACCCAGAACAAGAACAACAAAGATCATGCTGCGAGCGGGACTAATAGGACCAAGGAGAAGAGGAAGACCAAAGAATAAATGGATCGACTCAGTGGAAGGAGACTTAAAACAGCTTAATACACATAACTGGACAGAAATAGCAACGGATAGAAAGAAGTGGAGAAGAATAGTTGAACAAGCCCTAGGCCTAGACGGCCTGTAGAGCTAATATATATATATATATATATTTACATGTTCATGAATTTAAAGAGTTTTTAATTGTTGTGATAACATGAATTGTTTCTATTGAATTGAAAACGAGGAGTATTTGAGATCTTTAAACTCTACTGGAACCTGATTATATATTATTATTATTATTACCTTCTTCTTCTACTGTCCCTTCTATTACGTCCTTCATTAAAGTATCACTTCGCAGCGCATGACTCAACCACATTCTCCTCCTTTTGAAAATAGTCTCATAGAATATCATTATTTCTCCTGTTCTTTCCAAAACTTGTTCGTTGCTAACTCTATCATTCTCAACCTTTCTTCATATTCATATTTTCATGGCATCAATCTTTTCTTATCCTTGTTTAAAACTGTTTATGTTCCAAACCCGTACAATAACTGGAGAGGCTGGAAAGAAATAAAGTTTCATACTGAAATGACCAAAGAAGCGTTTCGGAAGAGAAGTAGAATACTAAGTGGTAATTTGTATCCTTGAAATTTAGAGGCCCAAATTGTCGCTTCCTATGATTTATAGTAAAGCCGGGCCTGATTATTCCATAGAAGACATAAAGAGTATCAAAATAAGCTATGTACATTAAAATTTTAAATTATAAAATAAAGCAGAAATAATTGGATAGGTGGATCTTGAGAACCCCGGTTCGATCTCCACAGTCGACAAACAATTTTGATTAATTTAAATCTACCCCTGTGGCTCGTCCTCCACTAATATCTTTAGGAGCCGTGATTTGACGGCTTGTGTAACCGCACTACACGCAAAGAAATATATCACTTACCGAGATCTGCTGAGGCAGAGTGAGACACCCAGTGATGGGTAAAAGGCGTGATGATATATTTATATTTTATTTATTTATTTAATATTAGTTTAAAATCAGCTCAACGACAAGTAAATTCAAATACGGAAATATCAATTCTTAATTTTGATTCCTTGAAATTAGGGAAAATAATTTAGTACTTTTATTTTATTTCTGGCGTTTTATCCTCTTAATGTCAGCAGTTACCTTCTGTAAAAACAAATGCCAGTGATTTATAGCATGCCAAAAATTTCATGCTTAGCTTCTTTATTAAATTTACATTTATTTTAAAATCTTTAGGCCTTATTAAGTGAGTCAGGATTACAATTAATTGTCAGAGAAGATGAAACAAAAGAAAAATTTATGGAACAGCTTAACATCGCTTGGGAACGAGGAAAGCAATTTAACATAATTAAGAAAAAAATCACGAAATCTCTAGAGATGACAAGGAAAAAGAATCTACTCTCAAAATAATTTAAATAAGTTTTTTTTTATGTTATTTACGGCATTTTTGAATATCCTCATTACTAAAAACTCGAAGCATTATTTTTATTAATGCCTACACAAAAAAAATGTTAGCATACAGAGATAAACAATTATCTAAATGATTCATGAAATGGGGTAGGTGGCTCAGTGGTATCGAGTCGGCCTGTGGATCTTAAGAACCCTGGTTCGATCCCCACAGCCAAGAAACAATTTTCACCAAAGTAAATCTACCCTTGTGGCTCCCCTTCCACTAATATCAATTGGAAGCCGTGATTTGACGGCTGATAACCGCATTTCATTCTATAATATATATTACTTACCAAGATCTGCTACAACACCTTTTACCCATTACTGAGTGTGGCACTCTGCCGTAGCAGATCTCGGCAGAGTGACACACCGAGTAATGGGTAAAAGGCGTGATGATATATTTATTTATTTATTCATGAAAATTCAAGAAAAATACATTTATAATAGGAACGAATGAATAAATGTGATTGAAGGTTACTTGATGAAGGATTCAGAGTGTGAGGAATTAATGAGTTTGTTTGAAGGGAACGCGAATGATAAGAATGTTGAACAAAGACTGATTCTTTTTGTGAATGTTTCAGGGGTTCGTGTTACTCCATTCAATGAGATATAGCGTGATATTATAGAACATAAGACTTTAACAAATAAAATCATATTTTTATAACTTCCTGCTTCCCTTATTATTTTAGAGAAAAAAGCTTCAAATAAATGTTGGGAGCATACAATTCTACATTAAAATCAATAAACATTACTGTTGCATGCTTTATAGCGGCCAAAACTAAATTGAAAATGTTGAAAATTAGCTTTAAAAGAGGGATAGCCTTGGAGATGATAACATGATCGTTGTTTTCCTATTAAAATTAGAATAAATATTATGGTAATTATTAATAGTTTGTAATGTTCTAGAAGAAAATTCATCACTATTCTTTTGTCTTTTAAAATTTACTTGTTATAACCTATTCAATTTAAGTAAATTCTAAACGAAGAAAAAAAAATCAGTACAAAAATGAAACAATACTTTGTTTATTTCTAAAATCAAACAACCCGATTCTCAAAAGGGTTTTAATTAATCCTGAATGTCGGATTAGTTAATGTTATGCTATTCCGATTTTAAGAAAACCAAATGGTGACAAGATTATATAAAAGTTTATTTAAACATTTTTTTAAATATGGGTTGGCTTAATTTAAATAGTCCAAAATCCAGGATTAATTAAAACTCATTTTTCTACGATTGCTATGAAAAGTTAACAATTACGCTCTCATTTATCATCGTAAAGTTGACGTTGTCTGTGGAACAATCGAAAAATATCTTTTTTGCGCGTCTCCAATGGCAACGCGCAAAAAAGACATTAAATGCGCGCGTTTCCAATGACAACGCGCGAGAAAGACATTAATTGCGCGCTTATTTCAATAGCTACCAGGGATACAAACAAAACAGAAACTTGTCATATTGACAGTTGACAGAACGAATTTATTTTCAGTACGCATACGTTTTTTAATAATTTTAAGATGCAATCGTAGAAAAAATAATGTGTGTATCACGAGCGTAAAGTGTCTTTGTTCCTCTTACACTATTGCAGCTCTAGCCTTCGGCTCGCGCTGCAATTACCGTGTTCGAGTAACAAAGAATCACTTTACGCTCTTAATACACAAATAACTATTGTGAATTGGGCTGTTATTTTTGAGAGAAAATCTAAACAGTATATTTTTATATTTGAATGACTAGTAGTCAACTACGTTAATAAATATATTTTTAAAGGATTTTATGAATCAAACAGAAAACAAAATAGTGTCTGTTCTAAAAGATTCAGGATGCAGTTGGGGATAGTGCAACAAATTGAAAATAAAGAATAAATATCGAACGATATCAACGGAGTTTTCAATTCCAGTGTATCATTGAGATACCTGAGGTTAATTTCTCTAGTGACATTTAAATCTTTCAGGTGAGTTGCTCCAGATTCCTCAAAGTGTTTATTCTAGTGCACCCGATACTTTCTTATAAATTCATATCAAGTGGGAATTCGCTAGCAGTGCAATTGACCGAGAATGATTTCTAAAGTCGTACTACAAATTTACGAATACGTTATGTTTATAACTTAGCAGTTATGTTTAAACTTTGAACTGGAATTCATCTTATAATATGCAAGATATTTAGTCAACTCTATGAATAATTAAATTTCAGTCGTAGGCGGGTAATGAAATATTTATGCTAGAACTTTAATCCTATAAAGTTATACTTTGTAAAACATAGTACAGTATAAATTATATTTTATTGTTTTAGTTATTAAGTTTACATAGGACTTTATTACGTTTGCAATTTAGATAATGTCACATAGTATGTAAATATCAATGTAGTGGCAACACTTATTATAATTGTTTATAAAAAGACGCATTTGTCTTCAGTGATTCTTTTTATCATACAGCGCAAACAAATAATACTTTTAAATAATTTCAGTCTATTTTATTATAAATACAAAGTTCACGTGAAGAAAAGCTGGTGACGAAGAACTGTGCCAGCAGAGAATAAGATCTCTAACAAACAGGTAAGATGACATGAGAAGTTCTGTGGAACAGGTCGTGCCATCTACCGAACTTTGTTCCAGGTGAAGAAGTGACTGATGAGCTCTAATAAGAGCGAAACGCGTCTATGGTTACTAACTGTGCTGGCCAGCCTCTAACGATGCCCTCATAAGGTGACTTGGAGGCTGAATTTTGTGAAACTGAGCCAAGTGTTTAGTTTATACTTTTTATTAAACCTAGTTTCTCCAAGTGTTGGATGACAATAAATTTTGTCTTTGTTGTTAGTTTAAGAATATTAATAATCATTAATAGTATATTATGTAACTAGCAGGAAAAGTGATATATTTCAGTACGATACTGCCAGTGTTGAATTAACCAATAGGCAATACTAGGCAATTGCCTAGGAGCCCCCGTCAAACAGGGGCCCCGCAAAATGAATTTTTAAAAAAATTGTACTGGTCAGAAAGTTGAAATGCAAAAGACACTTCTTCTGAGTTGACCGTTGCAGTAGTAATTGCAAATGTTTGTTTTTCTTTATGAATAATTATATGATTAAATGGGGTAGGTGGCTCAGTGGTATCGAGTCGGCCTGTGGATCTTGAGAACCCTGGTTCGATCCCCACAGCCGACAAACAATTTTCACCAAATTAAATCTACCCCTGTGGATCCCCCTCCACTAACATCTTTGGGGGGCGTGTTTTTTCGGCTGGTAACCGCATTTCACGCGACAAATATATCACTTACCGAGATCTGCTTAGGCAGAGTGCCACACCCAGTGATGGGTAAAAGGTGTGATGATATTTTATATATATATATTAATAATCATTCACAGAAAGTATACAAAATCTTGAAAATATTACAGTAAAAAGAAATCAATATTTATTCCTTCATTATTTTGTGCGAAATGCGAAATTCAGAGAGGACTATTCTTCCACGTAATCTAATAAAGATATTATAAACATTTATATTACGCGCGAAATTATCTTTAATCCTTATAATATTATTGTAGCCAATAAAATTTAAATTCAGATTGCAATCAACTATTTCAAAATTGATTGAGTATCTTATGTCCTAAATTGAATAGACTGGCCAAGTAAATATGTTGTCCATTTGTAATTATATACGTGCGTGAATTTCAACAAGAGTGAAACCCGTCTAGTAAATACTTAAATATAGTCATTAGAGAGTTATTTCACGGTAAAGCTAAGGCCGGTCATTATTTCAAGCCACTTGATTTCGCAACAATAAATGTCAAATACACGTAATTTACAAGTCCCTTTAGTGAGTAGAACGGAACGTAGAACAATAATATGTAGGTAACTAAAGCATTAGCACTACACTTTCGTCACATAATTTCTATTCCCATTATCCGTTGGCAAACATGCGGTTCCCAATATTAGAAAAGGCTCCAGTTCTCATTGTTAGCGAGTAATTGGATTGCTAATGCCGTTTACTCTCCCTAAAGGGTTGTTCACTCGTAACTTTGGGGCTGACACCTTCATAAATTTTGATTTCGACCGCATGTGAAAGGAAATTATTCACTGAATAAATATTTAGTTAAATGCGTCGGCTTGCACATGACGGGTATTTGTTATTTCATTTCAGTTTTATCTTTTCAATTTTACAGGTTGTCTAAATTAATTTTTACTTTATTAACCTTGGGATTTACAAACTTTAATTACAGTGTTAGATTTTTACATTTTATTCGTAAAAATTTGGCAATATTTAAGAATAAATATATTTATTCTATGAATGCTATGAAACGTTGAAAATTACTCTCTCATTTGTCAACATAAAGTTTTGATACGTGTCTCCAGTGACATGGCGCGAAAAAGATACTAAAAGCACGCGTTTTCAATGGCAACTCGCGAAAAAGATTAGGTGCGCGCTTATTTCAATAGTTATCAGGGATACAAACAAAACAGAAACTAGACGTATTGACAAAATGAATTTATTTTCAGTACGTGTCTCACCTTCGACTCGGGCTGCAATTATCGTGCTCGAGTAACAAAGAATCACTTTACGCTCTTAATACACAAATAACTATTTTTACAGAGATTGTTCTAGTATATAAACTATTTTTTTTTACTCCGATTATTATAATTTTATTGAACTTATTGGTTTCCATGGCGCTACATACCACTTAATCATATGTTGTCCTACCGTGGCTTCGAACGATTTAGTCACGGCGTGAATATAACAACTGACATATTAAACATATTATGGGGTAGGTGGCTCAGTGGTATCGAGTCGGCCTGTGGATCTTGAGAACCCTGGTTCGATCCCCACAGCCGACCAACAATTTTCACCAATTTTAATCTACCCCTGTGGCTCCCTCTCCACTAATATCTTTGAGGGCCGTGATTTGACAGCTGGTAACCGCACTTCACGCGAAAAAATATATATCACTTACCGAGATCTGTTTAGGCAGAGTGCCACACCTAGTGATGGGTAAAAGGCGTGATGATATTTATTTATTTATTTATTTACATATTAAATAAGGGATGAAGTTAGCTTCCTGCACCTAGCATTGTAACTTAACATTACTTTTTAAATAATTCATAAAACATAAACCAAGCACGCCGAAATGTTATTTAATTTCAATTTCATCTTTTGAACTTTACAAGTTGTCTAAATTATAAAATATATCACTTACCTAGATCAGCTTCGGCGGAATGCCACACCCAATAATAGGTAAAAGGCGTGATGATATATATTTTTTTAAATATGCTTCAAAATCAATATGTACATACGTTACTGAATACTAAAAAATATGTTTTATATGAACTTATTTGCAAAAGAAAAATTGACCAAAATCTTTTTTTTTTCATTGTCTAATCACATATAAAAACTAAAATCGTTAGGAAAATTACACTACTTTTATCATTTAACCGACTTTATATTTGTTAAAGTTCTGGAGATCCCACTAGTTAAACAAAATAATAATACATGCTGTATAAAAGTTAGAGTAGCACAGGACAGAATTAGTTTCCTCACCATGATCCTAATTTCTCATTAATAAACTGAACTAGGATCCCCTGGCATCCCGTCAGTCCTTTCATCTTTATTAATTTCGCGTTGTGGGGCGTTCGGCAAGCCACAAAAGACAGAAAAACAATTTTCACACGGAAAACAAAAGATTTAATGTTGTGGCGGGTGGTTCACGTGATCCATTTAAGGGTTGACGTGTTCGCGCAATGGTTCACGAGCCCGCAGAACAGATGGTGCTACCACCGCCGGCGCCGGCGTCGCGACACACGTGCGCTGGACCAGTGCCAACCCGCAGGTACCAAGTGACAAACGCACCACCATTCCAAATCTAGATCGAAATCTAGACATCCACGCAATGAGCTCATATAGGATTATAGCGTTTAACCTCGATTAACATTTTTTATTCTATTATTATTATTATTAATTTTATTATATATCTAGGTACTGGATATTTTCAATATAAAGGGTTCAATAATAATAAAACGAAGCATTCGATGACAAAGTTCTAACACTATTCATGCATAATATGCAAACATATACCTACCCCCTTGGTATGCGAGGTGGAGATGAGTTTCAAAAACTTAAATAGAATCCCCAATTTTTATTGTACTATTGCATTCTCCATAAAAAAAAACTATAGTTGATTTGCTAATTTCAACCTCATCCTCCCACCCTCTTGATGGTAAAAAGAGGGAAAATTTAAAAAAATCATTTGAACGCGCCAAAATACAAGAATACGAAGCATTCGATCTCAAAGTTATAAAACCCTTGTTTTTTATTTTTCTAACACTATTCAGGCATAATATGCAAACATACCCCGCACCTCCTTGGTATGCGGGGTGCGGGTGAATTTCAAAAACTTAAACGGACACCCTTATTTTTTATTTCACTATTGGTTTTTCCATAAAAAACTGTAATTGATTTACAAATTGAAATCTCATCCTCCTACCCCTTTGGAGGCGGAAAGAAGGAAAATCGAAAAAAAAATCATTCGAACGCGCCAAGAATTAAGACTTACGAAAAACATTTTTTCTACAACTGTATATAAAGAATAATACAATAATTATTGATATATTTAAGTAAATTGAAGGGAAACAATCAACAACAATATTAATTTGATACTATTGATGTGTTGTAACTAATGAAACCTGACAACAAATAATTTGGGAGCGTGCGCGAGATACTCATTTTGCGCACTAGGGTGCAAAATAATGAGCAAAATACACGTTATTATGGTAATGTAAATGATGAAAAAATCACGTACTTCGCGTATTGATATTAGTGGAAAAAAATAATATTGGAGAACTTAGATAATTGGAATATCAGTCTAATTTATTTTATAATTGTTACAATTCCAACGTTTCGGTGATAACCATCGCCTTCTTCAGGGATATTATCTAAGTTTCTCCATTATTTAAACAGTCGATCATCGTATTTACTCTAAAAATTAATATTATTTGACAGTTTTAATTTTACTTAGGACATGAAAAAATGATATATACACCTCGGGAGAGAATGCTATTTTTCCCTCAGTGTTTTGTAGACAGAGGGCAAAGCCTCATAAAAATTCATGCATTTCAATATACTATTTTTTTTTAGATTTAATTGAATAATTTTGACGTTGTATAACATACTATTTATACTCGACCCAATATTAAAAAATGTATGTAGTATAATTGCATTAACCAAACCAATAATTTGAACATTTGTTATTTGTTCAAGCAAAACTTGTCTGATCTGAATAGCATTGTTCCTCCTTCATAATATTCCACTGCCTATCTGTTTCCAACTAATCACCATTGAACCTTTCGTCTGCCTTCACTATTGTCCCACAAATGAGCAATTTGAGGTCAATCAACGCAGACGATTATAAAAGATCGCACAAGGGAGTGAACTAAGTGGATGAATGCCCAGAACCCAACTGAGAACACGAGAACAGCAGAAATGGGTCTTTAGCTCTCAACTACCACGAGAGTTCTGCGTTACCCGCTAATTCAAAATCGATGAGAAACTTACGTAGTGACGTCTCAACGTACAATTATATAGGAACTTCGTAAGACGAGCCGCATTCTCAAGACATTCAGCACATTTCACCGAGAACGAGAACCTAAACAGATTTTTACACTTCATGCTTCCGTGACTTTAAAGATGATGTACCTATCTGATTAAAACTCGTCCTCTATATTATGTTTTCTTCTTTTCTCTGACAAGAGATAATTTGTCTAAAAGTTAACAGAGATTATTTTTGTCGTTTTATGGAGTCGGTGGCACAGTGGTATCGAGTCAAACTGTGGATTTAGAAAACTCTGGTTCGATTGTCACAGCCAACAAACAATTTTCACCACATTTAGTAGTGTAACACGAGCAGTTTACTTACAAAAATACACAAGTTACAAAAATACACAAGTTTCACACAAAAACTTATGTATTTTTATCCGTAGAATCCGAATCTGAAATAAAAAATGGAGGTTCCTATTTAAGATTTCAATGTTGCCCACCGCCCCACCCACTGGGGGCAGGGGGGTCCTGCTTTTAGCATAGAATGATTCCCCCTTCAAAACTGTTAAGATTTGGTCTCGGCTCAATTTTTCGTACATCGCGTCAGCCTGTATATAGCAAAATTATTAAATTGAAAAAAAGTGATAGATATTAAACGAAAACATTAAATTTCTATTTAATCAACTTGTATCAAAGATGGCAAACAACAACAACATATGAACTAAAGTTACTACATGGCAAGACTACATCTTGTCAATCCAAAAGCTAAACCACCACTGAATATTTGTTGTTGTTTTCCATGGCATATGCTGACAAGGGGTAAGAGGATGGAATCGTTGACTTGGTTAGAAATAACTATTCCCACACTCGAGTTTACATAAAAAACACCAGACGTTTCTAAGGGATGAAATATAAGGATCAAAAGCTATCTCAGCTAATAATTTACCCAGATATTTCATCACATAATAGCTAACAAGCGCGACAATTCAGAGAAGCCATAAACTCTGTCAAGTCAACTTTACAAAAAAGATACTTAAGATAATATTTAATTTGTCTGTATCTTTCGAAGCTGAGTTGATAGTGAAAAATTCTAATTATAACAAAAACTAATTCTGAATTGTTTCACTTTGTTACAGTAGCCTTGTATGTCATAGTAATCCTAATTAGTTTGCGGACGAAATACGGAAGAATATCAAATGTAATGTGACTTGATCAATTTGATTTGTGAAGTATCTGCGATAAATGATTGAAGGTATGTTCTCTCGTAACTTCCGCGCTTAATTAGTTTATTTTTTCCAGATACCAAAGTATAGTTATAAACTTTTATTTAGCCAGCTAATACTTTGAGTTATACAGATTTTATTTAATTTACTTCAAAATCAATGTTCATAACAATTTTAAATCTGGCGTTTCGATTTGAAGCCAAAATGACAGCAAATCGCAGGGACTTTAGTGCAAATGTAAGCGTTACAGAACAGCTGAGCTCTGATGTGAATAGATAACAACGTTATTCATTTAAAATACGTTTTCTACAAACATATCGAATAACAGAACTGGAACAAGCAAAACATTAAAAATCAATCATTCCGAAATATAATACATATTTCAAGTGGAATAACGGAGGCTGAGTACTATTATCGAATAATAGTATTGTTTAGTAGAGTAGAATAGAATATTTAGACTACTATAAATAAAATATACTTGAAAGATTGTTAACAATAAACTGTAATAACTTTTTTAATTATAGGCTCGGTAGTTAAACGAGTTAATTTCTTTACCGGTTTCAGAATATTAAACCTATGTTTACATACACAACAGTAGACTATTAAGTAATAACTGTATTCTGTACGGTAATATTACCATACTGACTTGTCAAAACAGTCAAGAAAATGAAAATAAAACACAATAATAATATAAAACTATTAATACAAACGGAACTCAAAACAACAATAACACAAAGATTATTTCTCCTGCTTATCATAATATATATGAATTGTACAGTCTTTCAAATTAGAGACGTCCACGTTAAGAAGTTTAAATAAAAAAATTATTTATAAATATGATACAAAACAATTGTACCCATGACGTTAAATAAAAACATACGGACCACAGACTTACTTGATCACCTTCTAAAATGATGACAATGACGTTATTCATTAAAGAAATTCAAAAAATAATATTTATTAATGACCTAACGAGCTTATATTCTGAAACCGGTAAACTATTGAACAAACCACATATGTTATGAGTCATAACAGGCCTTAGATATCTTAAAATCCTTGCTCTACCAGCTCGGATTTCAAACTGATATCTGCAGCTGTTATGATACTCATAACATTCCTAGGTATGTTAATAGCTATAACATACCATGACAATACCTGAACCAAGATTCGTCAGTTCGAACACTGTGATTTGTCGTAAAATTAAAAAAAAATAGTTACATGTATTTATCACCTTTGAGCGCTTGATTTTGTAACATTTGATTACAAGAAACGGTAGTAAGGCAATGTAAAAACTGCGGCTCGATGTGTCCGGTAAGCCCAGATCTCCAATGGATTGGGGTGCCACAGAAATAAGAACTCTAATTGCAAATTTATAAATACGAGTAAATATATCATCACGCCTTTTACTCATTACTGGGTGTGGCACTCTGCGTGAGCAGATCTCGGTAAATGATATATTTTTTCGCGTGAAGTGCGGTTACCAGTCAAATCACGGTCCCCAAAGATATTAGTGGAGAGGAAGTCACAGGGGTAGATTTAAATTGGTGAAAATTGTTTGTCGGCTGTGGGGATAAATACGAATAAATATGAAGTCAACTCCATTTTTATTCCAAATTGAAATGATATTAAATTTATTTGTAGAACAAAATAAGGTAGTTAATAAATTTTGAGTTATCGTTGATGTTTCATACGTCATATTAGGTTATATTTGGTGCCTATTTATCACATATTTTTATGAAAAGAAACAGAATTAAAATTAGTACAAACAAAAATAATATTAGCGACTAATCTGTTTTGTGAGTTTGCCTACAACAACAAAAATTGTTATTACTGAACTGAATAAAAAAATAATCTGTAAAAGGCGTGATAATAATAATAGAATCTAATTTTAGAAGGGCTCACTACCCTCGCTTTTTGAACAATAATTAAATTCTCACGACTAAAGACTCAGTCTAGTTATTATACTTGATTTAAAAAAACACTTTCATAGTTGAATAATGAACATACTAATTATAGCTACATCGATTGTAAAGAAATAGCAAACGATGGTTCGCAGTTATTTTCGTTCCACACAAAGCATGAATCATTATTTCTTTGTTGAAAACAAAAACAGAACAATATTTATATCTGCACTCAAATCTATTTAACGATAATTCTATTTTTGTTAAAGGGAATCTAACTAATAATTATGATGTAAGACGAGTTAAGAAAACGAGAGAATTCATTGATTTTCTTTGAGTAATTTCGTCGTAATGTGTGTTTAATTCGAAGGAGAAAAATTTCCAGACGTTTGTAAAACTGGACAAGCGACAAATTGTGATAAATATTCAAGATTACAGACAGATGCAAACTTTCAAAAATTTAATTAAAAATATGTCTGCCTATTTGCTACAAACTTTAATAATATTATGCAAACAACTCTAATAAAAAAATGTAAAGCTCTAAGAATTCTACGGAAACTTTTTTCATAAAAGGAAACTGAAATATTTCCATATTATTTTGTTTAATACGTGTCATATTCACGCAACAATTGTATGACATTGTATGAATAAAACTTGTGTTACAAGAAAAGAATTATCTACAGTTTTTTTTCTTTTTACTCATATCATTTCACTTATAACTTATGACCGATTGTTCTAGTGTTAATAAACCTTTTAAATTCTACTAAAATGGTACTGAACCATCAAATTAGTCTTTAAACATTGAACGATATAGTTCAATTCAATATTTAAACTAAAGGTATATTAAATAACTACGTAAAAAGTATCAAAGTGTGAAATGAAAACACAAGTTTCAATTTAAGTTAGAATAACAGATTCAGAAACCTAACTTCACCCCGTATTTAATATGTTAGTTGTTAGATTCACGCCGTGACTAAATCGGGTCTAAAAAATAGAAATATTATACAGGCTGTTTCACAACTTAGAACAAAAAATTAAAGGGTATATTCTGTACGACGTGCTGATCATGAAACAAAAAGAATTTTTTTAATTCGAAAAATTAAGGGTTGTTAACCTAAAACATTTTTTGTAGTACTGCACTGGATTCGCTTTCCTATTAAACACGAACAATGAAGAAGGTATCAACTACGAAAAAATAATTACACCATTCAATTATTAGCAGTTATTTATAATAGAATTTTATTTAATTAATAACTTTAACATAATCATCCACCCATATAGTGGCAGTGGCAACGAAAAATTTTGGTCTGGGAAACATGGAAAATAGTTTTGCGATTTAAAAAAAAATTCTATTTGTTTCATGATCAGCACGTCGTACAGAATATACCCTTTAATTTTTTGCTCTTAGTTGTGAAACACCCTGTATAGCAAGTTTTATAAAGGTCTCTATAGTTTAGTTGAGTTTATAAAAAATCTAGTATCTAAAGAGTTTATAAAACAAATCACATACTATACCTTATAAATACATAGTTTTATAAATTATTTAAAAAGTAAGATTAAGTAACAATGACAGATGCCTGAAGCTAACTTCACCCCGTGTTTAATATCTCAAGCCGTGACTAAAACGTTCAAAGCCACAGCTCTGCAACATGTGACTAAGATGTTATTTACCACTATGGAAACCAATACATTAAATGACATTTTAATAACGGCAGTAGAAAATAGTATATTATGTAACAAGTTTTATAAACGTCTCTTTATTTATGAGTGTATAAAAATGACTATCTAAAGAGTTTATAAAACGAGTCACATACTATATTTTATTTAAGATTACAAATTAAGACAAAATCTAAATTTTTCGTTTTTTGAATTATTGAAACAATAAACATCATGGAAACTATGTTAAATGACATTTTAGTAACGGGAGTAGAAAAAATTAAATGCATTTGCATTTATGCTTTCTTTTTAGTGGCTTTAAACACCCAATGTGATTTAACAGCTGATGTTTTTATTTATACTAAAAATATAAATGGTTCTATTATTATTATTGTATAATAAAACAACGTTAAACAACGTGCACTAAACAAATTACAAACTATATTCTAAAATAATAATTATGCATGAAGGTAGCAAGCACGTTCGGACAACAACCATTAATGTATAATACATATTTTACTGCCACTTTAAAGCTCCGTGCAAACCGTACACCGTAAGCTTAAAGCTCCAAGCCCGTGGGCAACAGAGCTTTCTGTCGGACAGGTAAACCTACACGTCTCGCATTTCACGATCTTAAACGCTCTGAGAATGAGTGACAGAAGACGTTGCTAGGCGCCTCCGCCATTTTACTGTTAATCCTCTGTGATGCTCAGATGTTGAAGGTACTGATGAGAATAGATGCATTTAGATCTTATCGGAGAAGAAGCAAGAGAAACTGAGGTTTTTATTTCCATCTAGAAAGCACAGTCAGCGAGAAGTGAGCTTTGTTTTTCCTGGAAGAATGATTAAGTGAAAACGCTTTTGTGAAAAGTTGGTGTTTAAGCTATCTCTTGAAACTTGCACAAGAAGTCACAATGTATTTATAAACAAGCAAAATGAATTCTGAAATCTTTATAAATATTTGTTTTTATAGTTATGCTTCAATAATATCTGTGACCGAATTTTTTTATGCATGATTCTAGATAAGAAATTAAAATATCTTTATTTTTTAAAACGATTACTTATTTTCGTAGTTTATGAGAAAAAAAATTGTTGAAAGTAACTTTACACTCATGATACACATATGATTTTTTCTAAGATTGCATCTTAAAATTATTAAAAAACGTATGCGTACTGAAAATAAATTCGTTCTGTCAACTATCAATAAGACAAGTTTCAGTCCCTGGTAACTATTGAAAAAAGCGCGCATTTAATATTTTTTTCGCACGTTGCTATTGGAAACACGTCCATTTAACATCTTTTTCGCGCGTTGCTATTGTAGAAGCGCGACAAAGATATTTTTCGATTGTTCCACAGAAAATATCAACTTTACGATGACAAATGAGAGCGAAACTATTGAAATAAACGCGCATTTAATATGTTTTTCGCGCGTTGCCATTGAAAACGCACGTATTTAACATCTTTTTTCTACGATTACTATGAAAAGTTGACAATTACGCTCTCATTTGTCATCGTAAAGTTGACGTTTTTTGTGGAGCAATCGGAAAATATCTTTTTTGCGCATCTCCAATGGCAACGCGCGAAAAAGACGTTAAATTCGCGCGTTTCCAATGGCAACGCGCGAAAAGGATTATAAATGCGCGCTTATTTCAATAGTTACCAGGGATACAAACAAAACAGGAACTTGTCACATTGACAGTTGCCAAAATAAATTTATTTTCAGTACGTATACGTTTTTAAATAATTTTAAGATGCAATCGTAGAAAAAATTATGTGTGCATCACGAGCGTAAAGTGACTTTGTTCCTCTTGCACTATTGCTGCTCTCGCCTTCGGCTCGCGCTGCAATTACCGTGCTCGAGTAACAAAGGATCACTTTACGCTCTTAATACACAAATAACTATTTCGCGCGTTGTCAGTGGAGACGCGCAAAAAATATATTTTTCGATTGTTCCACAGAAAACGTCAACTTTGTAATGACAAATGAGAGCGTAATTGTCAACTTTTCATAGCAATCGTAGAAAAAACACTTTACGTTTATCTTCATGTTTTCGGGAAAAAACTACTACTATAAAAAGATAAAAACTTAGAGCTTTAACTAAACAATTTTTAGTCCATTTGATACCAAAATTATTTTCCGCGTTTGTTTTCGATAGGAATATGAAAACTAATAACCATTCTTGAATAATTACTTGACAATTTCAGCTTTAATTATGTAAGCGTGATCCAATTTCAAGATTAAACTGAATCTAAAATAATTGAATGTCTCAATGGGGTTGCATCACGTCACATCACAACACAACTCGTGAAATTTTGATAAAATGGCTGCGTTGGCGTAAGCGCAAGCCGCACTGAACGGAAGATGATAAGTTGACAAGTTAGTGGTGAGACTAAGAAGATATTAGGTTCCGACAGTCAACTTAGTAAGTCAGATTACGTTATTATTAAATTAGGTTATGGGGACTCGTTGTAATTTCATATCCCGTCTATATCATTTTAACACGAGAGACTTTTGTACAAATTACAGCATTCATGTCATCACGACACAATGCAGACAAGTAAATTTAAAAAAATGTAAACTCTTAAGTTAGATTTACAAAAATTTACACGAAATAATCACTGAATTATCCACATCATAATTCATTCCATAGAAACAATTTTTTCATATCACATGCATTGAAACAGCGAGTTTTGATCTCTGTTTTGACAGTTGAAATAAGACAATTTCAGACCAATGCGACTGTGTTAGTCAGAAACAACGTTGTTTCTGCCCGGCACATTCATTTATTTATTATTTATGTCTTTATTTCAAGTCTGTCAGAATCGCATTTGTAATAAACAAAAGCGAATAAAATCATAATTGTCTGACAGCTGTCATCAAATCGTTGTCAAAGATTTTAATAAATTACAAATAAAATTACATGTGATATGAAAAATATAGTGTGTGGCACGGGATGAAACAAAGACGATTTCAGACCAGGGCGATGACAGCCCTCGTCAGAAATCGTCTTGTTTCACCCCTTGCCACACAATATACTATTTTCCTCGTACTCGAAAACTTTCGATCACGAAATAAACTTCCACTCATATTCCTATATTTATTCGTAAGTCGTCTACGAAATATCTCACCCTCACTTTCCCCAACATAACATTGTTTCACCAATCTTTCATTCGACATAAGTTCCACATTCTATTAATCATACTCATAAATCTGTTAGTTGAGACAAAAACAATGCTGAAAATAAGGAACTTGTACCGAAACCAGATTGAACCGCCATATTTTAAAAAACCTGAACATAATATAATTTTACTGTTACTTAGATTTCAGGCTTTAGTGAAAAATAAAAAAGCAAAGTTTAAATATTCATTAAATTTCTCTAAGGCCTGAAATTCAAGTAACAATTATTAAATTTATGTCATTCGGCTTCTCAAAAAGAACTAAACTCTTTTAGATTTTATTTTTTTACTTTCTTCTATAACATTCAAGATCGAGAACCTTAACTAAATTGTAAATATTAAATCGATTTAAAAATAAATCGGTTCAACATGTGTGATCTTTAAAAAATTAGACAAATTTAAAGTGTGGTTCAATTATAAAAAACGAATATGTGTTTTTTATAAAAAGAAAAAACAGGTTACAGAGAGTATTTGAACCTGGTACATATGAACTCCAGGCATATGCTTTAATCAACTAAACTACGGTGGCCATGTAATTCAAATTTGATTATATTCCAGTTTTTCTCTTCATTTTGTTATGTGTCTCGATCCAAAAACTCTTTCATATACTGATAGACTTGATACGAAAGTCGTCTGCAGTGACAAATATATTTATATTAGAATATTTATATTCTAATATAGAATATAAATAAAGAATATTTATCTACTAGTATTTTAAGTAAATAATTAAAAATTGATCAAATCCGATTAAATAAAGAGAAAAATTGGGAAAACGCCTGGATTTTAACCTGAGACCTATGACCTTCGGTCACTTAAAGCAGTTACACTCTGATTTTAATCCAGTTTTTTCTCAATTTTGTTATGTATAATTTTTCTCTTTAGAATTCAATTTGATTTCATCACCCGTTAGGTATTTACTTAAAAATAGTAAGTAATTAATAGAGATTATTACTACTAAATAAAACTAAAAGGAATAACAAACAAGAATATAGATATATTCGTACAGAATAAACTGTTTAAAAAGCCAAGGACTGCAAAAACTAATATTATTATCGCTTACTTTGAGCAGGAATCAGCTACCATCCACGATCCATGTTGCCCGCTGAAATCTTACGTTCTCCACACAGTTTATTCCACTTAATTATCACTTATATATTAACTACACGACACTCAAAATACAAATATAACAATATCGCACAATTTAAGTAATTTTATGCATTAAAATATTCACTAAAATGTCCATAAAACTTCGGAAATACTGTTTTCACTTCTAACGCTTGCACTCTACTGAACTAGTCTAGCTCAGCGTGAAACAATATTCTTGTACGCTGATAAAATATCTTGTGATCTATGTTCTATCTTGTTTGTTAATGTTAAAACTGATTAAAAAAATTGTTACAATAATAATATGTATAAATATCTTAATGGTCAGTTAATTTCAGGCAATGTAGGAACGAATCCGAATTAGAATGATGATAGTATTTAGGAATTTAAGTAAGCATTCACGAAACACAGGTGTTGGGTGTGTATCAAATTTTATTAGTACAAATGTAGAAAGTTTTTGGTTAACGTATAATTCAAAAGACAAATTTGATTTTGAAATCATTTAAATTCTGTTAAAAAACGCAAAGCACATTTCACATAAGCAAATTATGAACAAAAATAACATTTTTTAAATGCCTGATACGAATAATTCAAAAATAATTTTCATGTTGTACTATGAAAATATGAGAATATAAAAACTTATTTAATGGGGTAGGTGGCTCATTGGTATCGAGTCTGTGGATTTGAGAACCCGGATTCGATTCCCACAGCCGACAAACAATTTTCACCACGTTAAAACTACCCCTGTAGCTCCCCCTCCACTAACATCTTTGGGGGTCGTGATTTATCGGGTGATAACCGCACTACACGCGAAGAAATATATCACTTACCGAGATAATAAGTAACTTTTTCATGTATTAAATAAAATAAACTCTTAATTAATACCACATTTGTTTTGATATTTTATGGCACTGAAGGGTAAAAGGTGTAATGATATACATATTTTTTAAACTTATTATTTTCATGTCAAAACTAATAATGTACTGAATTAATAAAGGCAAAAAATATTGTGATACATTTTTATTAATTAAAAAGTAATTTTATATCTTTTTTGAGAATCATACGTAAACTATTAATTATCTAAGATTTAAATTTAAGTTGAAGCTGTATTAAGTGAAAGATAGGTCATTTACTGGCAACAGTTTACAAATTCTTATTTACATTTTAGTTCATAATACATTATTACTAAGTGATATAAAACATTACAAAATTGTAATAAAATGGAAATAAAGAAATATTTAATATTAAGGAAAGAAAAAAACATTTTATAAAATATTGAACAAAGTTTGTTGTAATGGTAGGACTATATTCTGCGCCATATGTCAGAACGATCGTCAATTGTTGATAATTACTAAATCTTGAAGTGAATGATTACGCGAAATTTATTCTTTTAATTAAAATTTAGTTATTAATTTCACGATTTAATTAAACTATTCATATAAAATCGCGCATCTAAATGTACACTTAAATTTGTAATAATAATTTTCAATATTTGCTGCTTAAAGAACCAAGAACCAAAAAAATATATATAACCAAAAAAATTTTGTTTTTCTTATTGGAATTTTAGTGAAAGATGGATCCGGAAAAAAGATACGATTCAGAAGTAAGTTTATTATCATTTCCTCGAATTTTTAAAACTATAATCTATTATTTTTTAATTTGTATTTCCAGCCGATTAACACTGTCAAGTCGTCCAGTTCCAGTCCCTATTCTGCCATTGACGTCATCAGATGTGGCAGAGGATCCATGGCAAACGAGTAAGTTTATTTTATTTTAAAAAGTAAAAATATTTACTTTATTTACCCTAATCTGAATGTAGCAACTTTACATTTATGCAAATATTAATTAAACAAATTTTATACAGTATAGACCGTCAGTACGGTGGTGTGGATAGCATTACGGAATTAAAATCCGGAGATCCCGAGTTCGAATCGCACTTAAGCTAAAAATTATATAAACTACCACACTGCGACTCGGTGAGTGCGGACCCTATACTATAATTGGGATTAAGGTTATGTTGTAACATAAATAGATATATAGGTATTCATCCAAAACTCGAATATAGGGTTGAAACATGTGATATCAGTTGTTTCTGCCCATTGCTTTCCAATTTATTTTACAAAAAAAATGCTTCAAACCAAAGTTCTACTTCCCTAATTAATTTAGAAAAAAGAATTGAAATAAAATTGAAAGAACATAAAATTTTGCACTTAAATCAATAAATAAAATTAATATCCTTGGTTTATAACGCTAGATATTAAATAAAAATAACTAAAACAATATATCATCATGCCTTCTACCCATTGCTGTGCGTGGCACTCTGCAGAAGCAGATCTCAATAAGTGATATATTTCTTTGCGTGAAGTGCGGTTACCAGCCGTCAAATAACAGCCCGCAAAGATATTAGTGGTGGGGGAGCCACAGGGATAGATTTAATTTGATGAAAATTGTTTGTCGGTTGTGGGGATCGAACGTGGGTTCTCAAGATCCACAGGCCGACTCGATACCACTGAGCCACCTACCTTATATAAATATGAAAATTTTGAAAATCAGTGCAAAAATTTAGATATCCTTGAAAATGAAACAAAATTATAAAATAAATTTAAATTATTAAATGAATTATTATAATAATTTTTTTTTATTATCAAATATAAATAAATAAATATATCATCACGCCTTTTACCCATCACTGGGTGTAGCACTCTGCCTAAGCAGATCTCGGTAAGTGATATATTTTTTCGCGTGAAGTGCGGTTACCAGCCGTCAAATCACGGCCTCCAAAGATATTAGTGGTGGAGGAGCCACAGGGGTAGATTTTTTAAATTGGTGAAAATTGTTTGTCGGCTGTGGGGATCGAACCAAGGTTCTCAAGATCCACAGGCCGACTCGATACCACTGAGCCACCTACCCCATTTTTTTATTATCAATAACATTAAATTTATTATGGGGTATGTGGCTCAATGGTATCAAATCGACTTATGGATCTTGAGAACCCTAGTTCGATCCCCACAGCCGACAAACAGTTTTCATCAAATTATATCTACCCCTGTGGCTCTCCCTCTACGATCATCTTCGTGGGCCGTGATTTAACAGCTGGTAACCGCACTTCACGCGAAGGAATATATCACTTACCGAGATCTGCTACGGCAGAGTGCCACACCCACAAGTAAATTTTTTTATATATTAAATTTATTTATTTTATTATTATTCGTCTGACTGGAATTATTTGTATACAATCTTACAAAGTGACTATTTTCCGTATTAACAAACCAATTAAATTGGAGCATTTTGTCGACAAAACATTTAATTCCTACACTACTTTTTTGTTTGCCTCAACCACTTCATGTACAAACAGAAACAAGCGCACTCGAATTCCCATAATCAACAGATCAGATTCACCTGACGCTAGATATTTTTTATTAAAATATTTCAAAACCAATCCTATCGTCGAATTCCAATCAATAATAAATAAAAACAAAAAAAAATCCCAGTATGACAGAGTCACATATTTTACAAGCACAATATTTATGTTCGATACAAAGTTCTAAAATAAGTTACAGTGACATTTATTTCACCTGATCAATCAGGTAACCGTAAAATCGGAAACAGTCCCAAAAAATATCCATTAACCTACACTGTGCGGTAACGAAACGGAATCAACACACAGAGCACCTTCTTGCTTGTAGTAAATCCTGATCTAGTTGGCTGCTGCAGCTAGACAGTTGCAAGTCACTATTCATTTATCACTGGGTGACAGTTGAACATCTGACGAATAGATATAATTGTCAACACACGGATATTTCTAAAGCCATTAGTACGACACACTTTTAATAGTTGCACAGACATTGGAATATTAATTATAGAGATAGAAGTTTTCTTGACATTATGACATTATAATTTCAAAAAACTAGAAAGAAGATGGTCTACTCAATGAATAGAACAAAATGTATTATTCAAGATTAAGATACAAATTAAAAATTAGGAAATGATTAATTAATTTAGCATATTCAACTCTTTTCAAGCTGGATGCCACGTTTTTTCTTTTGTCTACATGCTGCTGACTCTGGAACATAGGATTTTAACAGTAAAATCATATTTTTATAATTTCTTGCTTTTTCAATTATAAATAAATAAATATATAATCACGCCTTTACCCATTACTGGGTGTGGCACTCTGCCGTAGCAAATCTATATATTTCTTCGCGTGAAGTGCGATTACCAGCCGTCAAATCACGGGTCCAAAAGATGTTAGTGGAGGGGGAGCCACAGGAGTAGATTTAATTTGGTGAAAATTGTTTGTCGACTGTGGGGATCGTAGAGTTCTCAAGATCCACAGACCGACTCGATACCACTGAGCCGCCTACTCCATTAATTACAAGTAAATTAAAATTAATGATAAGTAAATTAAATTTGAATCATGTTAATTAAAATTCATACGAGATACATACTTCTAAAATGTCTTGGGCTTGGAAATCTATATTTTTCTTCAGAAAAATTGTTGTGTAAATATAAACACAAGAATTGGTTCTAAATAGTACGTCAAATTATGGCAACGCAAGTACAGTGGCATCTTGTACGATTTATATTAAGACAAGTAATGAGAAATAAACGGTAAGAATAAAATAGTAAAAATATCGTCCATTCTTAAAAAAATATAAGGTTTATTATTATTTTCAAAATTTAAGTTCAACAAATGTAATACAAAATTATAAATTAAATAAATAAATATATCATCACGCCTTTTACCCATTACTAGGTGTAGCACTCTGCCGTAAGCAGATCTCGGTAAGTAATATATTTCTTTGCGTGAAGTGCGGTTATCAACCGTCAAATCACAGCCCCCAAAGATGCTAGTGGTTGGGGAAGGCACAGGGGTAGATTTAAATTGGTGAAAATTGTTTGTCGGCTGTGGGGATCGAACTAGGGTTCTCAAGATCCACAGACCAGCTCGATACCACTGAGCCACCTACCCCATTATACTATATTATATTGTACTATATAAATAAATGTTACATCTATCCTACCTTAATATTTATTATGAAATTTTCTTTATGTAAGCATCATAAAAACTGCTTTCAGTTCAACGTATAAGACGCAATTTGGCCAGTATAGAATGCTACATGTTCGGCAATGTTTGGTATACTGTAGTAAAGGCAGTGAAAGCACTTAAAATTCTGCTTGCCTGTACGTATTGTAAAACAGGATATGCCAGTGAATACATTTGATTAACAGCGTGGCAGACAACAGCAAATTAATTTTTGTATTTCAGTTTGCTTTTAAGTTTTCATATACTCAAGTTTTAAATAAATAACTACAAATAAATATAATAGATATATGTTGTAAAAATAAATGAACACTTATAAAATACAAAGAAAATCACTGCTTATCTTGCTTGCATGAAGAAAATTCCACTACACTAATAAAATCGAAGTAGATACTAATTTTTTCAACATTCTAAATTATAAATATCAAAAACAAAATTTGTTACAAATATCTTGTACCACAATCAAATTCAATTACATAGCTTACGAAATAGTCAAATCATTAGACATGACATACAGGGTGTTTCACAACTTAGAGCAAAAAATTAAAGGGTATATTCTGTACGACGTGCTGATCATGAAACAAAAATTTTTTTTTTTAAATTCGAAAAATTAAGGGTTGTTAACCTAAAACATTTTTTGTAGTACTGCACTGGATTCGCTTTCCTATTAAACACAAACAATGAAGTAGGTATCAACTACGAAAGAATAATTACACAATTCAATTATTAGCAGTTATTTATAATTTTATATAATTATATAATTTATATAATTAATAACTTTAACATAATCATCCACCCAGTGGCAGTGGCAACGAAAAATTTTGGACTGGGAAACATGGAAAATAGTTTTGCGATATAAAAAAAATAATCTTTTTGTTTCATGATCAGCACGTCGTACAGAATATACCCTTTAATTTTTTGCTCTAAGTTGTGAAACAGCCTGTATAATAATTCGTTTTTATTAGTGATCACTTGAAGCTATTTTTAGTGCTGAGACAATTTGAATATGAAATACACAATAACTTTTAGAGCCATAATGACATTGGAACTGCAAGAGAAAACAAAAACAACTTTAAAGGCGCTGTTGTAAATTCTATCAGCCAAGCACGAACAAACTAATAAATTAAATTTTGGAATTTGTGCAGACTTTGAATCAAAGTGTCATCATAAAAGAGGAAAATTTGATCAAATTCCTTTATATAAAAATATTTCCCGGCAAATAAGACCCGCGAAAACTGAATTACGACTACGAGATCAACTACGATGTTAGAAATAAATCCATACAAACGAAATTGCCGGAAGAGCATTTTGTTACGGGTAATGAAATTAACAAGAGGGTTAAGAGAAAATTGTATAATAAATGTAAACGGTTTGATAATTAGTTGGACGTGAGGAAAATTGTAAGAAGGTCGCGTTAAGTTTGCAATAAAACGAGTGTAATTTAGTGGGTAGTATTTTCCAGTTTGTTAGTTTTATGATTTAGTTACGCTCCGATTCGGTTCTTTCATTCCTTCCTACGGCTGCGAATACTGCAGCGCATTCTAAAGTTTAAACTCTGAAACCCCGCATTGTATTTTAAAATTTTTAAATGAATTAGTTTATTTTTATTTTAAAACTGTGCCACTAAAGTCATGCAGTTTTACTAACAAAGAGAAATAAATAGAGAACTACGACCATAGTATTATTCAAACTTGCTAAGCATTTTCAACCACAATTTGCAAATATGTTGAAGGATTAAAATATCTAAAAAATAATAGTATATTACATAATAAGTCAGGAAAGTGATGCTTTACTTGACGAAGCGTTTGTTTGAAGTACGAGACCGCCAGGCCGAGTATTTTAATTCGCTGAGTCAAGTAAAACACTTTCGTGACGTATTATGTATACTATTTTTTCTGAAATCGTTCTTATTTATATTTTATCAATATAATTAATAATAAATATTTCAAAATGTTTTAATTTTTTTGGTAAGAATCATATTGACAGCAAACTACATATCCAAGGTGATAACAAAAGTTGTTGAAAACAATATCTTATGTGAAAAATCTATTGAATATATTTGTGTCAAAAGTAATATTGTTGACAGAGAAGATTTCTTTATAATGTTGGAAAATATAGATGAAAATGAGTATAAGGCGGTATTTTCAAGTACTCCTCCTGAAATCTTAAATCAAGCAACTGCGGCTGTTGAAAATTTATTACCGAGCAAGTCCAAAGACCGATATGATAAAGAGTATGAAATTTTCATGGATTGGAAAAAGCAGAATAATTTGTCAGCAAATGTGCTACTTGCTTATTTTATTTACTGAATCTCCAATAAATTTAGCTTCAAATTCGCCAGTGTCATACATAAATTTTAGTAATTTAAGCAATTGTATATTTAGTATTAATATTATTGATAAAAATAAATAAAAATCTTATTAAATTTTTTAGTTATTTAGTTTATTTATTTGAGTCAGGTAAACACTTACTTTCCATACTAAAATGCGTCAGGAAAGTAGGCATTTTCTTGACGATTTCAGAAAAAATATTTTACTCATAATTAATGTTATTGAAGAATGGCGAAATCTAATATAAAATTTGCTGGGTTAAATTAACTAAATTTTAATAGTATATATTGGCAATTAACACTATAATATGATTTTTAGTGATAACATTCTACGCTTAAAGTTCGAAACTCTGCCGTCAAATGTATAATAATAATAAGTAATTTATTGTCCAACAGAAAAATACAATTACAGGACAAATACAATTTATAAGAAAAATTTAAAGAAAAACAAACTAATAATTACAAAAATATATCATTATAAACAAATTCTGCATTATGACACATTATAAAAATTGGTGAACAGTTTATTGTGTCTTAAATAAAATAAATATATCATCACGCCTTTTACCCATTACTGGGTGTAGCACTCTTCCGTACCAGATCTTGGTAAGTGGTATATTTCTTTGTGTGAAGTGCGGTTACCAGCCGTTAAATCACGGCCCCCAAAGATGTTAGTGAAAGGGGAGTCACAGGGATAGATTCAATTTGGTGAAAATTGTTTGTCGGCTGTGGGGATAGAACCAGGGTTCTCAAGATCCACAGGCCGACTCGATACCACTGAACCAACTAGTGTATATAACTTTTCCTATTATAGATGAAATTTAAATTTTTAGTGCAAAAAATACAACTTTTCTTAACCCATATAAAAATGAAAATATAAAAACAAAATCAATCAACAATATGATACATACATAAAAAAATAGAAATTCTAAACCAATTTCTCGGTAAATAAATAATGAAATATTTATTTTAAAAATAGATATTTTATTTTATTGTATTACACATAAACAAAATGGCTGGTACCACAAGCTCTGTTTTTTGCCTGTTTTAAGAGCAGTGTTTTAGGTTGTTTTAGCTATCTCTAACATGTTAAAATCGTGCTTTAAAACACCCAAAAACAAAGCTTGTGCTACCAGCCAATATCTCTAAAAATATAAACATAGCTAAAATAAATGTAAAAAATCTAAGGCTAAGAACTAACTAACAAAGGATTTAACCCCTAAACCTTAATAAAAGAATCAAATCTATATACGTATTTCAAGAACTAAGTTCTCGAAATACGTATATAGATTTGATGCTTTTATTAAGACTTAGGGGTTAAATTCTTTGTTAGTTATAAACATGGCATTACGTTTTTTACTTCCTTGTACGAAGTAAAGGAAGTATTGTAATCGCGAAAATTTTCGGTTCTCAGATTTCAGTGGAAATACGCATTTTGGCCCTGCCTGAGTCCATTTTGACTAATTTCGTCGTGACGTCTGTACGTATGTATGTATCTCGCATAACTCAAAAACGGTAAGCCGTAGAAAATTTAAAAACCTCCCTTTTTGGTCATTATATAACTTCCGGAAGTGGTACTTTACTTGAAGCCTATAATAGATTTTCATGAAAAACTATATTCAAATATAATTTAAAACTATCCAAATTTGGTATATAAGACTACTATATCAATGGAAATAACATAATAGATTTTGGTTAAAATACACTAACCGGAAGTGACACATTACATGACAACAGTTTTCCTTGAAAAAAAATGGTATTATGTTAATTTTAGAAATAAATGCTGCAAATAAAAGTTTTAGAGAATTAAATTCTGCGTCTAGCACATAAAGAATTTTTAAATTATCTTTTTGAATAAACGAGATATCTAAATTTAAATATTATTTTTTTTTTTATTTAAAAAAAAAAATTAAGTTTACTATGGATTAGAACAAAAAAAGGTTTAATGTCAAATATGTGCAATTAAAAAAATATCTATAGTTTAATACGCGTACAAGAAAGTCATGTGGTGTCCACATCAGATTTTTTTTTACCATTACTGGATTCTCATATCCGACAAGATACGAGTAATGTAATTATCCTGTGTTGAATAGATCCACATAAATTTAAAGTTCTAATCAAAGCAGAAAATTAAACAACATAAACCTAAAACATGAGTAGAAATAAAAGACAACTATCGCGAGTCCTAGCCCCACTCATAAACTGCAGTAACTTTCCACCACCAGCAGATTAACTCCCATCTGCCGCATTAATTCTAAATTACATTTTCATACGACAAAATAGAAGAGAAAAATTCCACTCTTCGTTGCGGTAATATAATTTAGCGCAAACGGTTCTCATTGTGAACGCGAGCCATCCAGAGCTCTTCCCGTAACTTAGCAACGGAAACTGCGGTTCCTTGTTTGTGTTACCCGGTTCAACCGTTTCAGAATGCACCATTATCTATTTAACCAGAGTCAGGTATGGGATTGCGCGGTCGTCAGCATCAGAAGCAGATTTCAGCGACCACTGAACGACTCAACGAGGATGGAGTATTTTATGAGTGTTTCGTGATATGAGTAACCATTACTTGGTTATAAAAGTCGCTAAAGCGATAAAGATTCTAAAAATTGTAGAGATAATTTAAATTTTATTATTTTTGTTTAAGGGAAACTGATTTATACTTGTAATATGTAGATGGTTTTAATGCTTTATTAAATGGAACGATGAAAAAATGGTTGAAGAACTTGTATAATAAATAAATATAAATATATCATCACGCCTTTTACCCATTACTGGGTGTGGCGCTCTGCCTAAGCAGATCTCGGTAGGTGATATATTTTTCACGTGAAGTGTGGTTACCAGCCGTCAAATCACGGTCCCCAAAGATATTAGTGGAGGGAAAGCCACAAAGGTAGATTTAAATTGGTGAAAATTGTTTGTCGGCTGTGGGGATCGAACCAGGGTTCTCAAGATCCTCAGAC
The DNA here is from genome assembly GCA_947425015.1 of Pterostichus niger. Taxonomy (NCBI): domain Eukaryota; kingdom Metazoa; phylum Arthropoda; class Insecta; order Coleoptera; family Carabidae; genus Pterostichus; species Pterostichus niger. Next base: position 31,374,853 of record OX380339.1, read on the forward strand.
TGACATGATACCACTGAGCCACCTACCCCATAATTTGTATAATATATATTTTAAAAATCTGATGTGGAGACCACATGACTTCCTTGTACGCATATTATACTATACCTACATTTTTTTATTGCACATATTTGACGTAATTTGACATAATTTTTTTATTTTTTCCTTATTTTTCATTCTAATCCATAGCAAACTTAATTACAAGAAACAAGAAATATATAATTTTTAAATTTAGATATCTCGCTAATACAAAAGGCTAATTTAAAAATTCTTAATGTGCTAGACGCAGAATTTAATTCTCTAAAACTTTTATTTGCAGTATTTATTTATAAAATCAGAATAATTCCATTTTTTTCAACAAAAACTGTCAGCAGCTTCATGTAATGTATCACTTCCGGTTAGTCCCCTTTAACCAAAATCTATTATGTTATTTCCATTGACATAGTAGTATTATATACCAAATTTGAAAAGTTTTGGATTATATTTCAATATAGTTTTTCATGAAAATCTAATGTAGGCTTCAAGTAAAGTACTACTTCCGGAAATTATATAATGACCAAAAAGCCGACAAACAATTTTCGCCAATTTAAATCTACCCCTGTGGCTTCCCCACCACTAATATCTTTGGGGGCCGTGATTTGACGGCTGGTAACCAAACTTCACGCGAAAAAATATATCACTTACCGAGATTTGCTTAGGCAGAGTGCCACGCCCAGTAATGGTTAAAAGACGTGATGATATATTTATTTATTTACCAAAAAGGGAGGTGCACAACTAGATGTTATAACAGTCCTAAATACAAAATTTCAACTTTCTACGGCTTACCGTTTTTGAGTTATGCGAGATACATACGTACGTACAGACGTCACGACGAAATTAATCAAAATGGATTCAGGGATGGTCAAAATGCGTATTTCTGCTGAAATCTGAGAACCGAAAATTTTCGCGATTACAATACTTCCTTTACTTCGTACAAGGAAATAAAAAATGATTAAATTATATTTATAATAAAATTAAATAAAGAAAAGGCTTCAGAATCCAATATGTTTTTTAAAATATTTATTTGTGGACGTTTCTAGCTAAAATACTAGCTCATCATCAGCACCTTGAAAACATAAAAATATTTTTTTGTTTTGTTTTTAGTTTGTTGGTTTTTTTTGGTCACACCATAATTTTTGCATTCCGGTTCGCGTTATTTTTCATTTCAACCCCTGCATAAGAATATATTTAAACTGTCTAAATGTGACAAAAATACATCAAATTTTAACTGCAATAATTGTATCCTGTACTATACAATGTCTACCTGCAATTGTGTTAAATTTATTTTTAAACCTGTGCAGACGATGCTGCATTTATTTCTTTACAGATTCGTTGTTAGAGAAGTGGGCGAATGGATGGATGGAATTGAAAGAGCTCAATGGAGAAAGCGTTAATGTGGTTGAAACGAGTATCGGGATGAAAATGTTGACGTGTACTTAATAAATCTTTTAGTGGATGTTTTGTGAATGTTTCAGAGGTTCCTGCTACCCCATTTAATGGGAATATAACGTGATGTTATATATGTATGTATGTAATTTAATCCTACTGTTAAATTTAAAATCTTAGAAAGTATATCATCTTCTTATCTTACATAGTTTCACTTCAAATACGTAGCAAATAAAAGCACGACGATATAACCCAAACAATACCCGTATTTATAGAAATAAACGTCTTAATGACCCAAATAAAATCCAGTCACATAAACAGCCTGAACTTAAGAACACTTCAGCATCTATTCCACACGAAAACTCGACTGTCTCTCAGACCGCCAATTATTTAAGTCGCTCATTTATGTACGTTAAAAGTTGGACCATAACCATTTCGCCGTCTTCACCACTGGCACGCGTGTGAAACTGCGTGTGCGTGTATGCGAGCTATAAATCTAGCGGAAGAAACGCAACGGAAGTGGCAGACAGGCACGGACTCTCAGCGCGTGCATAAATGCCGGAAATGGTGAAATTATGTCGACGTGAGCCACTGGAGGGTTGGCATTGAGAGCACGATATTGTGGCTTGGAGAAAATAAGACTGAAGTGCCGAAGAAGCTTAATTGTGTTTGCAGGTTTGGAAGAAGTTATTTAATATTTAATTTTGTTTAAGTTTCTAACTGTGTCTATTCACGAAGAAGTAAAGATATCATGGAAATAACTAAAATTAAATAAAGAGATACGAATTCAATTCCAAACTACAAAAAAACATTTCAGCTAGAGTTTCTATACCATCTTATCAAACTTCAGAGTTTAGCTTTGATTTAGAATACAATAATTTCCTTATATTCGATCATTATCTTTTATTGATCAATCAATTAATAACAACTCTTATTTTTCATAATTACGTTATAGATTACTACCATTTCGTTATTTTCCAACCAAAGTCATTTGTTCATCATTTCGAATTAGACAATAATAAACGTTTTTTACTTCCTTGTACGAAGTAAAGAAAGTATTGTTATCGCGAAAATTTTCGGTTCTCAGATTTCAGTGGAAATACGCATTTTGGCCCTCCCTGAGTCCATTTTGACTAATTTCGTCGTGACGTCTGTACGTACGTATGTACGTATGTACGTACGTACGTACGTATGTATCTCGCATAACTCAAAAACGGTAAGCCGTAGAAAATTGAAATTTTATATTTAGGACTGTTATAACATCTAGTTGTGCACCTCCTTTTTTGGTCATTATATAACTTCCGGAAGTGGTACTTTACTTGAAGCCTATAATAGATTTTCATGAAAAACTATATTCAAATATAATTTAAAACTTTCCAAACTTGGTATATAAGACTACTATATCAATGGAAATAATATAATAGATTTTGGTTAAAATACACTAACCGGAAGTGACACATTACATGAAGCTGCTAACAGTTTTCCTTGAAAAAATGGTATTATTTTAATTTTAAAAATAAATGCTTTTAGAGAATTAAATTCTGCGTCTAGCACATTAAGAATTTTTAAATTAGCCTTTTGCATAAGCGAGATATCTAAATTTAAATAGTATATATTTTGTGTTTTTTTTTAATTAAGTTTGCTATGGATTAGAACAAAAAATAAAAAATAAAAGATTTTATGTCAAATATGTGCAATTAAAAAAATATATATAGTTTAATACGCGTACAAGGAAGTCATGTGGTGCCACATCAGATTTTTTATTCTTAAAATAATACTTTTTCTCCAACTGTCAAAAAATGTTTTTCACTAATATCAATACGCGAAGTACGTGATTTTTTTCATCATTTACATTACCATAACAAAGCGTATTTTGCGCACTGTTTCGGATCCTAGAGCGTAAAATGAATATTTCGCGCACGCTCCTAAATTATTTTTGGTCAGGTTTCATTAGTTACAACACATCAATAGTATCACATTCATATTATTGTTGATTGTTTCCCTTCAATTTACTTAGATAAATCAATAATTATTTTTTTTTTTTTTTTTTTTAAATTTATATATCGGACCAACTACTAAGGTCATACGCCGATATGTCCTTTGTATGGTCGCCACGGGCGGGACCCGAACCCACGACCTTATGGTTGCGAGTCAGGCCCTCAACCCGCGCGACCATCACGCGGGACAAATAATTATTGTATTATTCTTTATTTACAGATTTAGAAAAAACATTTTGGACAAAATTCTTGTTTTTTTTGGCGTGTTCGAATGACAAACAAAAAACACTCATTTTGCGCACTTAATACAAAAACAACTATTTTATCTACAAATTTGGAGAATATTTAAAAAATAAGTAAATATACCCAATATTCTGTAACTCCATTATCACTATCTGTTGTCGATCGATAATTAAAGACAATCCATATTTTTCACGATTATCATCATTTCGACATTCTTTGATTAAAATCATCGATTCTGTTATTTCTGTTTTATTTGTATGCATTTTGCTTTTGTACAGAGCTGCCAATATAAAAGAATATTACTTTTTTCCACGACAAAATTTTTAAAGTATGAAGTGACAACGCGTCTAAGAGAGTGGATTTGGTAACCGCACTTACCGAGATCTGCTTAGGCAAAGTGCCACACCCAGTAATGGGTAAATGGCGTGATGATATATTTATTTATTTATTTATTTTACTTCCATTCCTGCAAACGATAAAAAGTATTCCACATTAATATTAGCGATTACAAGCCGTCAAATCACGGCCTTCAAAGGTGTTAGTGGAAGGGGAGCCACAGGGGTAGATTAAAATTGATGAAAATTGTTTGTCAGCTGTGGAGATCGAACTAGGCTTCTCAAGATCCACAGGCCGACTCGATACCACTGAGCCACCTACCCCATTTCATGAATTATAAATATAATTTTAATTTATATTATTTTTATTAAGAGACTTGACACGCAAATGAGGCTTAAAATAAAAATTCCAATTTGACACTCATCATAAAAAGAGAAAAAGATTGCATCCATCTGGTACTATACACCAACGTGTTAATTTTGACACATTTACCCGCTTTTAAACTGCAATAAATCCACGTATAAATCCTCATCATAAATCAATCTCACTCTCTTGTAAAAAAAAAAACAATAAATCAAATGACATGTAACATCGCTTGAGTCCGTCTCTTGTGTACTGCTCTTCGGGCAATAGGAGAGCTACAACCAGGGCCGTATTACTTTCTAAGAAATAGAGTCGCTAACATTTTAAGATTCAGAAATTTTTGTAATTTTGTACAAAACAAAAATTTATTGATAAAACCTGGAGGTCTATTATTATTACTTGTGATAAAAATAAAAATATTAACATGCCTTTTACCAATTACTGGGTGTGACAATCTGCCGTAGCAGATCTCGGTAAGTGATATATTTCCTCGCGTGAAGTGCGGTTTCCAGCCGTCAAATCACGGCCCTCAAAGATGTTAGTGGAGGAGGTGCCACAAGGATAGTTTTTAAGTATTTAGTACCAACCTTTTCGTTCTTCTTATATTTGAAGTAAATAAAAATATAGTAATTTGTGTATCAAGAGCGTAAAGTGATTCTTTGTTACTCGAACACGGTAATTGCAGCGCGACCCGAAGGCGACATAGTGTAAGAGGAACAAAAACACTTCACGCTCGTGATACACACATAATTTTTTCTACGATTGCATCTTAAAATTATTAAAAAACATATGCGTACTGAAAATAAATTTGTTCTGTTAACTGTCAATATGACAAGTTTCTGTTTTGTTTGTATCCCTGGTAACGCGCATTTATAATCTTTATCGCGCGTTGCCATTGGAAACGCGCGTATTTAACGTCTTTTTCGCGCGTTGCCATTGGAGACGCGCAAAAAAGATATTTTTCGATTGTTCCACAGAAAACGTCAACTTTACGATGACTAATGAGAGCGTACCTAATTGTCAACTTTTCATAGTAATCGTAGAAAAAATATATTTTTGTTGTTACAACTAATACAAACTTCAAAATATATCAACAACTTGAAGACCTGTAAACGCAAATATATCACTTACCGAGATCTGATGCGGAAAATACCACACCCAGTAATGGATAAAAGGCGTGATGATATATTTATTTATTTAAAATATCGCTCGTATTTTTCGTTATTGATGTCTTTTTGGCCTGGGTACATACCTATTTTTTTATTGAGTTTTGTGAGACTGTAGCAATGTAACTACTGCGGTCCTGGCAGCATTCATTCTAACAAAGCCGTTTATTTTATAAAATATGAGGTAGCTGGCTCAGTGGTATCGAATCGGCCTGTGGATCTTGAGGACCCTGGTTCGATCCCCACAGTCGACAAACAATTTTCACCACTTTAAACCTACCACTGTGGCTCCCCCTCCACTAATATCTTTGGCGGCCGAGATTTGACGACTGGTAACCGCACTTCACGCGAAAAAATATATCACTTAACATCTGCTTAACCAGAGTGCCACACCCAGTAATAGGTAAAAGGCGTGATGATATATTTATTTATTTAAAATATCGCTCGTATTTTTCGTTATTGATGTCTTTTTGGCCTGTTTTTTATTAAGTTTTGTGAGACTGTGGCAATGTAACTACTGCGGCCCTGGCAACACTCATTCTAACAAAGCCGTTTGCTGTTCACGAAGAACATAATAAACCAAGTGGTTTGTAAGTAAATCATCTCGGAGCGCGATAAACCGTGTGGAGATATCCTCGGTGGTTGGCAACATTAAGAAAACCTTGGAACAAACACCCGCGACGAGAAACGCGAGATCAACCAACTACTTTCTTGTCGCCTTCTCGCGTTTGAATCTTATTTGCATCGTTGTTATTGTTGTTATACTGTTATACAACATAAAACGTGGTTTTCTCAGCTCTTGTTTCATAAATGAATTATGGACGTACATATATACATCGATCCTCTTAAGATATACTCATCAATTTGTAGAATAAATAAAAATAAATATATCATCACGATATTTATCCATATCTGCCGTACAAGATCTCAGTAAGTAGTATAATTCTACGCGTGAAATGCGGTTATCAGCCACAGGGGTAGTTTTAACTTGGTGAAATTGTGGGAATCGAACCCATTCCACAAGCCGACTCAATACCACTGAGCCACCTTCCCTATATTTGTAGAATAATCCCTCAATTTGTTGAATTTTATTCTAAATACTACTTATCATAATAATTCTGTTAATAAGTAACGCACAGAAAGAGTAAATTTCGTTGTTAAACAATTGGATAAACTTACGTAAAAAAATAATATCAGTAAAATGTGTGTCTCCCTATTTAGTCTATATGTATGTTTGCCAAATGATAATAATATTAAAATTGAAAATATCATAGAAAATACGTAGCTATTAGGGTTAACAGTATGCAATACGAGTATTACATAAATTATAAATTAAATTTTCCATCTCATTGGAATGTTCAACAAGGATAAAAATCTCGCTTGAGTAATTTTGACAAAACTATTAAAAGTTTTCACAATTTATCGGACATACTAAATTAATGTTCCGGTTTAAAACTAACTTCGACAACTAATTTCAATATGGAACATTTAGTTTAACTACTTTGACCTAATTATTCAAGCAAAAATCTTGTAAACGCAGTAAATAAATACTTTAGACTTTATTGTAGTTTATCTATCTACAAAAAATATCAAAACAGCTCTTATATAACAAATATAAATAAATAATTAAAAGTTTATAATATACACTTACGAAAATTTATACTGCCGCTCTTAGAAAACAATTGCTGTTGGTCAATTCTAAACCAACCAAATATCAGCCTTTAAATATTTACCAATATTCAGTTGTTTTCAAATAAAAATCGTACAAAGTGCGTGGTGCGTGATAATTATCAATATTTGCATTTAATATGTGTATATTTTACTGTGTATTAACAGAACCCGTGTATATAGTTATCAAAGCGGTACCTGCATGGTAATTAGTACCTTGTTTGCACAGTGACAGTGACATTAATAATGACAACAGTGCCGGTCGCTCAGGAACTGTGTCTGTGGTCCATATACACCAACCCGGATGTATCATTGCGGATATTTGGAGATTAAATCGTGCATACTTTATATCGTCATGGTTCATGCAGTGCATCAGTCGTATTTGAACCAGGTTAAGTACATCAAGATATTAGAAATCGTCGAATAAGTGAAAATATAAGAACATTATTAAAACTGGATATTAATTGAAAAGCAATATTAGAATATAATAATCAATAAATTTAATATTATTTAATATTTGTTTCTTGGCTTTTAGGTTTAAATGAAAAATAATAAAGAAAGTTTAAATTTTCATTAAGTTTCTCTTTTATTATTAATAATAGCGACGTTTTTGAGGTGTACAAGAGTCAAAACTTAACTATGTAAATGAAATAAATAAATAAAAGAGAAATTTAATGAAAATTTAAACTTTATTTTTCACTAAAGCCTAAAATCCAAGTAACAATTATTAAATTTATATCATTCGGCTTATTAAAAAGAACTAAAATCTTATGGATTATAAAATTTTTATAAATTTAATAAATGCTACAGTAAAAAAAATATCGAATAGTTTAAATCAGTATTTATTGTTTATGAAATAACATAACAAAATAAAGTACGTACTTTAATTATACACATAAAAATTAAACATTTGTTCGATTAATTGAGCTTTTTCTTCAAATTAATACTTTCTTTGGCAAAATGTGGAAACAAGACAAACCATGAACACAACCAGTTAGATAAAAATATAGCAGTCGCAATTTTGTACAGCCAATTTCCATAAATTAAAGAATCTACAATGCTGAACATTAGAGCTTGTTGACTTGCTGTTATACCACGAAAAAAGACTTCTTTTAAATCTTCATTTGGAAATGTGAAATAAGTGTATGTTAACACAACAAAAGTCATCACTATGAAAGGATGAACAATAATCCACAGTATTTTTTGTATCTTTGATCGGAAACTAAAAAAAAAATCAAATTTAAAATATTTTTTACTTTATAAAATATTGTCACCTACCTGCTCTTCATTGGAGAAATTAGCAACACAATTGGAACATATAATACGCCAGTAAACAGCGCCAAAGAAAAATTCATCATTCCAATTGCTATCAAAGCAGTTCCCATTTCTAAATTTGCGAAAATATTCAAGATATGCATATTTTTCTCTGACATCTTACCGGGTACCACAAAAGGTAACAATAATAAAATTAAAGAAATTGCAGCGAAACCGAAATATACCGAAACATCAGTAGGATAACCGTATAGCAAACCGATCTGCGTTAAATATTTTGGTGAATTCATAACACAAATTCCAATTGTATGAGTTAACAGAACTATTACACCAACTTTAGCTAAATCAATATGACTCTTATCTTTAGATTTTTTCTTCTTTTCGTCTTCTTCGTCCTCTTTTTTAAGTTTATCTGGAAAAGCATCGGCATGAAGTCTATACCAATGTGCGCAAGGCTTCACAAAAAGCGTTCCAGCTAAACACATAATTACTGGAATGTATAAACCAATCGATACAAATCGATCAGATGATGGTAATAAATAAAAGAAATAACTCTGATGAAATCTTTCTAAAAGATTGTTTAAACTTCTGAATAGTCCTTCTATTATTCGACCCAAAACAAAGAAACCATCATTGTTGCCTGTATCTTTTACTTTTGAAAATCCTTCCATTGTCACTGCCTCGATACCAAATCGGTGGAACAAACCATGATTACCATTTGGTACCTAAACAATTAACAAATTAATAATTGAACAACAAAATAATAATTAATTTCTTACTCCTGTGCTTTGAGTAGCAATCATAGACATCATAGTTTGAAAGGAATATTGCCATTCTAAATATTGATCATACGATTTAAAACTGCCACGGCCTTTAAAAGTATTCTGTATTCCTTCTTTTGAACACATTCGATTACACAAAGTTACTAAATCTAAGTTAGGTAGATGGCCATTTAATCCCTCGATTTTTACATCAATTCTTCCTACGTTAACATCGTGAATTTCTAAATTGATAGCTGCTTGAATAGCTCCAGCTCTTCCTCGCAAGTCTCCGTGTTCTAAAGTACCACTAGATCCACAACTTGCACTATGATAGGCCTCCAACCAAGCTTGAATTCCTAATTGTTCGTGTTCCGTAATAAGAAATATAATATCTTTTGCCCAATACTTTTCTCCTAGAAATATATAAACTGTAGTTTTGTTACGATGGTAAATGTTTAAATTGTGAACTTACGGTTTGCAAATTTGGCAAAAGCTAACATAATAGCAATCGATGGTGCAGTAGTTGGATGAATACTAGAAGGAGGTCGATAAGGAACACTTAATACAACTGATTCTGTACTTGCTGCTCTAGGAGCGCGTAAAATTCCATAAATATTTTTTCCGGTAAATTTCTAATTTAAAATGAAATATCAATTAAATGATCTAGTATACAGATATATTATCACTTACTTGTGGTTTTCCGAGAGGGTAATTCAAAGTAAAATTATGAGAATAAGTATCGAGACCAATCTGTCGAAATTTCGCCAGCAACCACGGATAAGGAATGCTATCTTTGTAATTATTCATTTCATCCAATAATTCCTGGTAGTACGTTTTAGCGATACTTTCTTCATTGAATTCCGATTTAACTAAACCAGGCAATAAAGCATTTTCGGAAAAGTATGTAGCAAGGCTGACTGAACTATGAGCAAGTAAACAAAACCACACAATCGAGCCGATGTACATAAGTATGCATAATTTTGTGTAGTATTTAATTAAGAGTTTGATTAATTTTCCTTGACCTGCGTTTGGATCAGTTAAAAGTCCCATTTTGCTGAAATAATCAAAAATAAGTAGGTAAATTTAAGGTTAGGTGTTACTTGTATATTTACTTTGTCGTTTATCACATAAAATAAATTTCTATAACATATTCTTTAATATGATACTAAATAAATCATAGTTACTGTCATACTGTTTAATACAATAGCGCCGATATTACACTTATGACATTTACTTTGCGGTATGGTCGATGCAGCTGACATATAAAAAGGCGGGGCAAAAAGATTGCTGTTTGTCTATCAATTTACAATAACGATTACTTTAATAAAAATACTTAATAACAAATACAATATAAATAATATTTAATAACTGCACTCTTCAATCACAGATTTAACAGTACATACGTATATCAAATTATATAGGTACATAACTAAACATAACAGATAACAATGAGATACTTGAAATACAATTAAGTTTTAAATGCATTAACTTGTAAACGAAACCAATCAACTGAACTGAAAAAAGGATGAGATTTGATATCATCTGTTCCATTTACTCTACATCCTAAACGTTCCATTGGTTGATAGACTAATAACTATAAACACAAATTAGTTAATTTTAAATTATTGCAAACAATATACAAAATAACTACCTGTCGTAATAGTGACTTCCCTTCTGCTGAAACATATTTAGGAATTTTCAAGATCGTGTAATTATAAATTCCTTCAGGATGTACCGATCTTAAAGGCTGTAAAATATATTAATTAAAAAACTTAACTACAATAAATAATAAATACTAACCATTCCAGTCAATATTTCAAATAAAATTGCTCCATAGCTCCACCAATCTGCAGCGAAAGTGACATTTTGTAAACTAAATACTTCAGGTGCGCAATAATAATTATATTCACTTCTGTGGCAATACATTTTTCCTTTTTCACGAAAATTACAAACGAAAGTTAAGAGTAAATTTCTTCGTTCATCTAACAATAAATTTCGTGGATCTAAATCTCTACAAAATAAATTTTGTAAAGTATTGAAAAATTTTAGTAATTAATTTAGATGCCGGCAAATTTCGGACATTTATTTTTTAGCGAATCTTTCCAAAAATAAACTTTCCTACGAGTATTCAAAATATGTTAAATAGTATATTACAATAAGATTTCACAAAAATATATCAAATTCGCACTACAATATCTACCAAGTTAGGAGTTGTAAGTTTGATATAATAAACAACTTTTGTTTGAATCATTTTAACAAAAAGATGTTTTTAGTAAAGACAAATTATTGTTCAAGTTTTGGAAGTCACTGCGCAGCGATGAAAGTATTGACTTTCTAAAATTCAGTTTTTAATTTGGTAGCTACTACAACTAATCAAAATATGCGAAGAATTTTGTACTATTTTTAACAATAAATTCCAAATTGTTAGTTACATACAAATATTATATTGACCATGCAACATGTAGCTATTGTTGAAGAGAAAAATGTTTGCAGAAACTTTTCCGATAATATGTTTTTAGTTTCTAAATTTCTATTTTTTAAAATTTGCCGATTTGCCAACAGTAATCATAATATAACTTACGAAACCACGATTCCAACTTTGTGTAATTTGTCTATAGCTAACAAAAGCTGTGCAGACCATTTAATAATGTCTTCTATCGGTGGAATGTAGCTAACGCTACTAAATTCTTCCGTGTACGATTTTTCGCTAAACGTTCTTTGAAACATCTTCTGTGCATTTATATTAACAGTATCATCTACTTCCGTTTGAATGTCATTTTTTGATTTGTTTAATACACTATCTGAACTATTACTTTCACTGATATCTCTTCGTTCAGGATCTGATGTGTGACTAGTAATTGAAGATTCTTCTGTATCACTATTTTTATCTGATGGGTCCTTTGTATTTTTTGATATAGACGAACTGGATTGAGAATTCTTAGATGCATAATCAGTAATTAAATCTGAGTAACTGCATTCAGATGATTCGGAACTAATATCATCGAAATCTCTATCAGCTAAATCACACAATTCCTTTTCAAATGTTACAGAAGAAAATTTTGTTAATGGGTTACTTCTTGAAATACTTTTTTGTTTAATTTGATCGAATAATTTTCCGCCACTAGAAAAACTATGGAATATACATTCTACATATTATGCAATATTTTTTCACTTACCTAACGTACTGAGTTACAATAAACATAGCATTGATACTGTCATAATACTGAAATAATTTAACCATATAAGGCACATCTTTCGGAATGTTTAAATATACGGATTCAGACATTTGTGGACTCTTTTGCATCACTTTTAAATAAAATACATTATGTTCTTTTCGATGTAACACTACCATTCCGTTATCCATAATTTTTAGAACTTTGTAATTGAATAAATCTTCTAACGGCCGCTTTATACTGTAAGTAATATCGATACCATTTTTACAAATCTACAAGAAAAAAATAATTTAGTTCGATGTTTAGTACATTTTAATATTTTCAGTGCGTACATTTTTTAATTGTGTAATTTCGGGCGACAAATGTAAATTATAAATTTTTTCAGCTCTTAACAAATATTTTTCTATTTTATGTCTTACAATTTGTCGCCTATTTGAGTCTTTATCCCCTAAAATAATTTGTTTCTTTTTAAATAGTATATATTATGGATAATTTTGTATATTTTTTACCCTTTACACCCTCCAGTAAGTTCGCTATTCCATTTTTGTAGGCCGCAAAAGACTCTTGGTATTTTTTTTCAGATTCAAATTCTGTGGCTTTAGTAATATGTTCGGCAGCATTTGTCAAATATTGTGTTGGACTATTTTGTTGTGGACTTACAGTAGATTCAGGTGTAGAGGGCGGTGTAGGGTAAAAATTTCGATATGATTTATTGCTAACTGAATCAGGTGATGATACTTTCGAATTAGCAGATTCTAATGTCTGGTTTAAATTTGAGTGAGAAGAATTAGATCTTCTTTCCAAGACAGATGAATCATCAAGCTAAAACAGTTGATAAAGAATACATTTTGTTTATTGTGCATATTTTATTTTATTTACATGCAGTATCGATGTGCTGGCAAGGCTAAATGTAGATACGGAATCTGAATCACTTTGTCCCTGATCATCGTCAGAATTTGGATAAATTATTTCGGGATCATTCGGTAAATTAAGCTGTGCACGTATTATGTTTATGTTACTAGTTAAAGATTCCTGAGGTGTGTGACTGGTCTAAAATAGTAAAATATACCAATGAACATGCAATTTTGTTTTACTGATATCTAATTATCATATAACAATACCTCAAAAAACTTAACAAACTCTGTTGACTTAAAAAGGGAAGGGTGTAGAGCAACATATTCTAAAAATAACAATATATTGTTTCTTCTCTGTGTGATTACTTCAGCATCAAATCTTTTAAAATACGACGAATTCGGCAAATTCGGAAATTTGTCTTCTATCTGCAAAGACTTATGTCTAAGCTTTAACTCACGATGTAGAATTTTGAAATCATTGTATCGTTTCCAAACAGTCACTTTTGTAACTGCATCTGGGCACGATTTCGGATAAACCTAACGAAAAATACAAGAATATTGACACAATTAAATTAACCTCCAAAATTATTAATATCTTACTATTGATACTATCTTATATAGCGTAAATCCTTTTATATGTTTACTTGTTTCTGGAATGTCGAAGACACGAACCCACTTATCAGTATATAGAGCCATTAAATTACTTAAAACTACGTCGTCGAATTCACTATTTTCCTTGTTTATGCATACAACTGAGCTGTCAAGCGAATCACCCACAAATGTACACTCAACATAAAAACTGTTGCCATCCTGTACACTCCTAAATTTAAAAATGAATTATGGAAAATACATTCAGGATTCAATCCAATGCTATCTTTCGGAATGGGTCAAATAAACAGATAATTTACAAAACAAGTTTATTGCAGATAACAGCATTGTACAAAAACATTTCTTATACATTTAAATAGTTAAAAAAAGGAAAATAAATCTGAGTATAAATCAAATAATCAACATAAAATAATTTTGTGCATTTCCTAACTAATAAAATATGCGTAATATTACATATTACATGCTAGTTTCAAATTGACTTCGTTAAATTTCACTCTAATTTAACATGAATAATATCTCTATAATTCACATAAGCGTAATTTTGAATTAATGCAAGCGCTGAGTGAAACATGTTAGAAAGATTCATGTTAATAATAGCCCATTTATTAACATTGCTATTCAAACATCATGTTCAATCTAAAAAGAAACATGCAGGAAAGTGATACAAAGGTAAAGCTATAAACCCAGAAACTTATCAATCAGACAAGCCTTAAATTACCTAGAAAGTTGCTGCATTTGAAAAGAAGCCGCTACTTCTTCGGAGGGTGATTCTTTAAAAAGACTGGACGATAAATCTATCACAACATATAAACCACAAAGCAAAAGCGGACCAATAATTGCTCCCTCAAATCCCAAACAAAATATTCCACCCGCTATCGCTAGACCCGTCAAATATGGATGACCCCTGCAAATATTATTGTATAGTTAATAATTTCATGATAGTGTTTTTATCATTTACCCTTTAATTTCCTTGTATATAGAAGTATCAACTACCATACTGGGTAAAAATTGGAATATCGCTAACAATATTGCTTTAAATCCACAAGATTGTGCAAGCCACAGATCTAAAACTGCCGGTACACAAGCCCAATATGTGCCTAAAAATGGTACTGCACCCAAAACAGTAGCCAAAGCTAAAACAAATACAAAATTATTGAATTAATCAATCAAGAAATAAAAGAAAACTTATAAGTTCAGAAATATATTAATTGTTAATTATAATTACTGCAGTTGAGAAAAGAATCAGTACAACAAATGCAAATAAAATATTATCATAAATAAATTATTTTTTTTATATTATGTTATGTACTAAAACTCACCTGATGATAAATAAATAATTTTTACACCAAACAAGTTGTGAATAAACCAAGTCCACAATCCATAAAACACAGCCATTTTGAGTGAAACTTTAAAAACGCCATTTACCGCTCCTTCTAACGCTACACCGAATCTATTGCCATTATATGGCGAAAAATTTGTTATTAAGTCTACAGGTTTGTATAAATTGCCACTTGAACTCAATAGGTAAAATAATGTTGTCAGGAACACAATCTGAAAATATTTGCAAATTAAACATTAAAATTTGTATTAACATTTAGATAGAAATTACCACATTGAGTATGAAGTTAAGTACAGCAGTACCTCCACCTAATAAAATAGAAACTAGAGCGCTAAAAGATCCAACGAGAATAGTCAAATTTCCTTTTAAAATTGACCAAAGAGATTCCAAAACAGACATGAAAGTCCCGATATTTTGTTTTACGAAATCTATCAGACCGTGTATATTAAACATTTCTGCAAATAGTTACATTTTAAAATCATAATTACTCAAATATAAAATTGGAATACCTGGCGATTTTTTTATATCATCCAGAAAAGCTTCCCAAGAACTTTGAACTGCATCAGGAGTAACTTGAGGTCCCTGATTTGTATTTGAAGACATCCATGCTTGATAAACTCGATCCCAGAGTTCTAGAACTTGTTGTTCCAATTTAGCAGATTTTACGCTATCTATGTCATTCATCATGCCTCGAATCTTTCAGAAATTTTATTATTAGATATAATAATATTGTATATATAATTTAAAAATTACCAATTTACTAATTCCTTCTCGACCATACTGATAAGCATTATCTAAAACTGAGTCTAAAGTTTCATCTAAAGAAGGAGGTAAAAGTTGTCTTAATTCTGGATTGTGTACCACCGTGCTATTAATTACATTGCCGGTTGTTTGTACTAACATTATTGCCTCGGCATAAATCTAAACAAATTAGTAGCTATATAAATATATCGAGTATTTTTAAATTTAATTTCTACCTGTATTGCAAAGAATATCGATGCACAAGTCATAAAAACAATGAGCCCTAAAATAACAACAATACTCGATACAGTATCAATACTATCTCGTACTCCATCTTTAACGCATGAGTTAATTTTCAAAATAATTTTATATAATCCTCTAATAGAAGTAGGTACCAAGGCATCACATCTTGTTAAACACCAATCATAAATTGTTTCTCCAAGTTTTATAAACTGTGATCCGATCCATTGCCAAAGTCCAAGATAAATGCCAACGTGTTTCAAAATGTAAATTATAATTGGCAAAGGTAACAAAGGAAGTAAAGATATGTTTTTCCAAAAAATCATTGCTCCACAAGCCCAAAACAAAAAGTATAAATAACTATCACTAGCCAAAGGTTCAGTATTTTTAATCATGTGTGATTTAAATGATAAACGTCTGCGATCTAAAGCACCTTGCGGTATTCCTCTAAATCTACTCATAGGAGAAGGATGACTAAGAGATCTTGTTGGTTTAAGATGGTGTACTCTAGTCTTTGGCACTGGTTGATGTGTAATTGTTTTTTCATTGTCTTTGGTTTCATTGTCAGGTGTTTGTGTTTTGTTTTCAAAGAGTTCTAGATTCCAAATGTTATCTTTTTTTGTAGTTATATCTTGTTCTTTCCCGTCTCCTACTTTTTCCTTAATTTCCTCAACTGATTCCGACTTTTCAGAAGATTTTTCACTTTCATCAGGTGTTATGTCAGTGGGTGTTGTTTCTTCTGGTGTTTTGTTCTCAAATGCCCATAGAGCAGACTCAAAGTATGTTATGTGTTTACCTACAATTGAGCAAATTTGAGTTTCAATTATATTTACATAATTGATATTATAAAGCGTACCTGCATCTTGCATTTCATTATGAATGTTCATAACTTCAAAAATAAATCCTCCGAGAGATATTAATTGTAGAGTGATGAAAACAGAAACTTGAAAACTTCCTGCTAAGTGAGATAGGTAACAAGAAAATACCATCCACATGAGTATTGAAGCATATCGAAAATGTTTGTTTGTTGTTGGTTTCCACCATATCGCTAAAATTGAAATGTATCCAATAGCAAGCAAGATAATCTGTAAGAAAGCGACCTGTTTGACATCTGAATCAAATCACTTGTAAATTGTTTGTAAATTTAAGAGGCATATACTTACTGTAGAAGTGGTAGAAATGTCAATCAACCAAGCTACAGTCGTGTGAGTGTAAATCCCTAGTTTCCAAGCAATACAAATACATAGACGAGGAGTGTAATAATAAATTACATGTATCAAAGGCACTGTGACTATCAGTGCAATTATTATTTTTATATGTTTTAATAGTTTTCCACCAATAAACTCGGACACATCGTTTATGATATTTATTGGTAATACAAAAACACCAATTACAATAGGAGTACGAGCTTCATCTAACTTGTCAAACCAAGATCGGAATTTAGTGGCTAGTGAATATTTGAGAGGGTGCAATACAGAACCGACTAGCAAAGCCCATATTAATGGCTTGATAAAAGGTTCTAAAATAATATACAGTGCCCATGCAGCTGCACAACACAGAAACAGAAACAGTAAAGCTAGCGCGTTGTATAAAGCATGTTTGAGAGGTTTCTCGTGTCCTTGTGGTAAACCTCCAATAATGTTAAAAATATTTTCAAACGGTGAACGAAGATTTTCCATTTTTCACACAATTTAAAACCACACACTCTTACTTTCGTTATGTTAACCCATTTTCCTGGCCCATTGAAAACTGAACTCTTCTATTTTTAGAAATGACATTTATAGCCTTGTAAATGAAAGTGAAGTGTGACAACATTGAAATTGGCTGCATTTGAAATGTCAATATTTTAGGTTAGGTCTGTAAAAGTGGAAATAATTCAAAATGAGAATATTGAATAAAATATACAATATATGCAGAAAATCCTGCATATTAAACAGTAAACATTTTTATAGCAATGACCCAAAACAACTTGATATTAATCGTTTACGAAATATTGGAATTTTGGCACACATTGATGCAGGTTACTTGATTGTTATCTATAATTATCAACAAAAAAAAAATATCAATTTGCATATCTTTAGGTAAAACAACTACAACTGAACGTATGCTATATTATTCCGGAATGATTCGTTCCATGGGAGAAGTACATCATGGTAACACAGTTACTGATTATATGGAGCAAGAAAGAGAACGAGGAATCACAATAACAGCTGCTAGTGTTTCATTTCGTTGGAATAACCATATATTCAATCTCATTGATACACCAGGTCATATTGATTTTACTATGGAGGTTGAACAGACATTAAATGTTTTAGATGGTGCCATAATCGTATTAGATGCATCTGCGGGTAAAATTTCATAATGTTGATATTTTTAGAGACTCATTTATTTAATTAATTAGGGGTTGAAGCGCAAACTTTAACTGTTTGGAGACAAGCTGATCGGTATAATGTTCCTCGTATTGTTTACATTAATAAAATGGATCGATTAGATGCTGATATAGAAATGTGTTGTAAATCAATCGAATCAAAATTAGAAAAATCTATTATTTTACTTCATTTACCAATAAAGGAAAATGGAAAGCTAATAGGTATTAATTAAATTATCTGACATAATTTTATAATTTCTAAAATTACAATATTTTAGGACTTCTTGATATTATTAGGCTAGAGAAATTAATTTGGGAACGTACGGACAGAGGAAAAATAATAAAAAGAGTAGAACTAACAGAAAAAGATTATTTATGGGAAGAAGCCAAAGAATTACGTATAACTGCGTGTGATAAATTATCAAATTCTGATGATCATCTTGCTGAAATAATAATTCAATCAGGTTCATTAGAAAATATTAGCAATAGTACATTAGTAGAATCTTTAAGAAAGACAACTTTAACTCAGGTAGTTTTAAATTAATCAAAAAATAAAATTCAAGTTTGTTTATAACAATTTTTTAATTTAAGAAAGTTGTGCCTGTAATCTGCGGTAGTTCCTATAAAAATATCGGAGTACAACCACTAATGGATACTGTAATATCTTATTTACCATCCCCTGTAGAACGAAACAAACAATTCCAGTGTTTCGAAAATAATCTTTGTGGTCGAGCATTTAAAGTCATCCATGATAAACAAAAGGGACCATTAGTTTTCTTTAGAACATATTCAGGAAAATTTACAAAAAACCAAAAAATTTATAATATACAACAAAATATTACCGAACAAACTGGAAGACTTCTATTGGCTTACGCTGATGATTTTAAAGAGGTTGGTGAAGTATCAAATGGTAACATTGCAGTAGTTTCAGGTTTAAAGGTACAGTCGAAAACACAAATAATTCAATCAAGAAATAATCATTTCGGTTGTAGAAAACAGTTACTGGAGATATTGTTACAACTAATGCAACAGCGTATCAATCTGCTAAGAAATATTTGATGAAACAAAAGAAAATTACAGAAGACAATGTTGATAATTTATTAGGAATGGGCAGATCTGTACCAGAACCAGTTTTCTTTTGTTCAATTGAACCACCGAGTTTAGCATATCAAACAGCTTTGGAAAATGCATTAAATGAATTACAAAGAGAAGATCCGAGCTTAAGAGTAACTCATAATTCAGAGACTGGACAAACTGTTTTAGCCGGTAATTTATTATTTATATAGAAAAATAACATCAGTTTTAATTACATTTTATTCTTAAAGGAATGGGTGAATTACATTTAGAAATAATAAAAGATAGAATAAAGCAAAACTACAAAATTGAAACACACTTAGGTCCATTACAAATAGCTTATCGCGAATCTCCAAATAGTTCCTCGAAAACTCAACACATTTTGGAAACAAGAGTAGGAAATACAAAACATTTTGTTAACGTTACTTTATCAATTGAACCATCGTCAACGAAATCACAAAAAGATATTTTAAAGTTAGACAAAAGTCCAGAATCAGCTTCAAATTTATCGAATTTACATCCAAAAAATTTGTTAGCTATTAAACATGGTATTGATGCAGCTGTTAATCATGGACCAAAACTAGGGTGCCCAGTAATATAATTAAATATGTTTTCTGGATTATTGTGGTATAAATTATGATTTTAGGTCGATAATATTTTGGTAACGCTACATTTTATTGAAATTGGAAGAGGTACTTCAGAAACTATGATTGCTGCAGCTATTACTCAGTGTATCCAAAAGTTACTGAATGAAGTGGGAACAAAAATTTGGGAACCTGTAATGCATTTAGAAATAGTTACTGGTGAAGAATATCTTTCATCTGTTTTAGCAGATTTATCAAGAAGACGAGCTGTAATTCAACAAGTTGATATAAGAAGAAACAATAAGGTATTCTTCGTTTAATATTCTTTCAGTTATAAATTTAATGGAATGTATACTTTAGGTTGTTAGTTCTTTAACTCCTCTCTCTGAACTAATGGGTTATTCGACTGATCTTAGAACATTTACATCAGGGACTGCTACTTTTAGCATGGAATTTCATTCTTATGAACAAATGTCTGCATTAGATGAGGCAAATGCAGTTAAAAATGTTATTGGATTTTAATTTAATTTTGTAATTTAGATTAGTTTTTGATATTTTATTGTTTTATTTTATGTTATAATTTCAATAAATTTTATTTGTACTGTAAAATATTACAGTTTTTTTTAAATATATATTTATCGCGCTTCTACTTTCCTTCTTCGTGATTGGTGGTTAGAATGTTAGGAGATTGGTCGTGTTTGTTTGGAAACTTTGGGTTCAACGCTGAACTGAACCAGAACTAATTCTTGTTACTTCCAAATAAATTATCCATCTATTATTAGTTGTAAACATTAGCATGAAATTTAAACGTTCGAAATGACTTCTGCTTTAGTTTTGTTTGTGTGTAATTATGTGTCGTTATATTTTTCTCTGTGAAATCATATACACATACTTTTTAAATATTTTTTCAGAAAAATAATTATAAAATTACTTACGCCTTTCATACAAATAGTTTCTAACTTTACTAAACAAATGATATTAATTTAAATCAGATAAGGAACACAAAGAGATCCTGCCAACCGAGTATAATAAATGAAGAAGTAAGATCAGTTTAGGAACTGTTCTGGGTTACTTAAAACGTGCCAATTAAACAAAAGTAGTGTCAATCAAATACGACCAATAGAATGAGTAGGAGAATCTTGTTGACAATGTGTTAGGTTTGAAATTTGTACTTTTATAAATTAATTTTAAATCATGGAATCTACCAAGAATATATTGACTACAAAATGTAATGAAAAAGTACAGACATTGGACATAAAAATACCAAATTTAATCCTAACCCCTTTAACTTGTGCATCGTTGATAAGTGAAATGTTAAAATGTTTACTATTTGACAAATCTTTAATACCATATCCTTACAACTGGCTCAAGAAGGTTGCTGTTGAACATAGAAAGTCAAAAGAAGTGTTACATGAAAACAACAAAAATATGAAACTGGAAAGACAGCAACGGGTGGCTGTCGCTGCATATGATGCCACTGAAAATATAATTAGTAACATCAAGAAACTGTTCAAATTGGGAAATAATATAACAGAATTTTTAGTTCTTATTGGAGCTACTCCAGTTAATCCAAAAGAAGTATATAGAATAAATATTCCAAAAATAGCAAAAGGACATAATGAAAGAAATCATCACACTATGATTACTAAATATCAACCTAGAGTATTGAGGTAAAATCATATTTTAATTAATATTAACAATAGTTTAATTCATAAAATGTTTTTTTAGATCTCTACTTCTCTCTAAAGAATGGATGTCAAGAATGGAACAATCGATACCATTAACAAATCTATATGTGTTTGTAAAGATAGCGAACGGTAAAAGTTTTTTAGTAGATAGTAATGCAGTTGAAAATTTTGCACCTTCCTCATCGTTCTTTGTTCCTAAAAATGCACAAAGTTTAACAATAAACTTGTTATTTGATGATAGCGTTTTGCATAATTGTTGTGCAAATTTAACTATTTATGAAGACAAATGTTTAGAAGTACAAGATAGATTAGAAGACGATTCTACAAAAGAAGAAATAGATGAAGATAATGAAATTTTAGAATTAAATGTTGAATGGTTGCAAGCAAATTCTATATTAAAAGGTTTTAAATGAAATAAATAAATACAATAATTAGGTAATTTTATTTTTAAATAGGATAATTTAATCATTTTTAAACTAGATTTAATAGCTATTATTAAATTAACTGCTTAAAATTGTACAGGGATATTTTTAAAATTGAATGTAAAATTAAAACTAAATTACATTCAAATAATATCTTAGGTATTTATGGCATACCATACTCGTTTTTATTTAATAATTTGCGACATGCTTGTCGAATTAAAGACGACTTCAATTTAATTTAAGACGTCTCTAATTCAATTTAAGACATCTTAAATTACTTTTTGATACTCGAAATGAATTAAAAACGGCTGAAATTGACACCAAGACTAATAAAAGACATGTATTTTAAAATAAATTAATTAGAGACGCCTAAAATGTAATTAAAGACTTCTGAAATTGAATTAAAGACGTCTTAAATTAAATTAAAGATGTCTGAAATTCAATTTTTATCTATGCAATGGGACCAGTATTCTTAGAAATATTGGAATATAATTTATGTTTTAATTTTACATTCAATTTTTTAAATATCCCTATACAATTTTGAGCAGTGTATTTCATAAAAATATTAATATCTATACTTGGCACGCGGAACCGGCAACATTATGATAAATATAAATTTATATTAATAATAATTGTGTCTTAGTATATTATTGTGTTAATATTTTTGTGAAATATTACTCTGAATTCTAAATGATTAATTAAGGCTGAAATAACAACATTTTGTTGGAAATAAATTATTATTATTAATGCAATAAATAACTGCCATATTGATGTGTAATTTGTAAGTTTTAAAATATTGTATTATGATGAATAAATTTTATTAAAACAATTATTTTCGTATCAAATATTTGTCTTCCATGTAGGTATAAATTTTAAAATTAATGGATTATTATAGCATAATTTACCGGAAAAGGCATTTGATTTGGTTTAAGTTTTTGTATTAATTTTGATAAGAAGTAAATTTGATCTAAAATATAAAATTGATCCTAATTTGAAACTATATATATATATATATACGATATACCGGGAGTTGTTCTTATCAGTAAACATAGGGATATATCATTACCATAGTTACAGTTAAAAAGTTTGACAGCAATACATTAGAGCGTTTATTTTAAAAGTAAACATAGGGAAAATAATATTTTCAGCAATGCATTGAAGTGTAATAGTCTATAGTGTAAAAGAAACATTTTAAGTTTAAACAAATTAAATGAATTTGAATTACTTTAAATTACATTAACTAAACGTTAGGTATAAATTTAGAACCTCAAAACAATCCAAAAGTTCTTTTGTGTAGAGGTTTGTTCTCAAATTCTTCGTTTAAGAGCTCGTACATACAAATAATGAGAATTTTGGGTTGAACCAGTGCAAATATCGAAAATTATAAAAATGTGGTTCTATATAATTCAGACCACGAGTAATCGAATGGCGCCAGACGCATCTTCATATCTTTTTTAATTTTTGAGTTACAGCGATTTTTGACTTTTTTTTAAGCTCAACTTTGAAAGACCATAACTCAAAAACTAAAAGAGATATTGAAATGCGGTTTGACGAGTGTATTTCTCGTGCGCTACTTAACTTGTACAGGTATTTTGAAAATTTTTCAATTTTTTTCAAAATTTTTCTTCCTCAATATTTCAAAAACTTGAAAAGATAATGAAAATCTGAAAACACCAGTGAATTTCTGGCGTGAAAATACATAAGTATGCAAATTTGCACAATAAAATTCGCACGGATTAATTTTTTATTACAAAAAAACGAAAATTTTAATGCTAACCCCTTAAAAATCTTCGAAAAACAGCCATTTTCGATTTTTTGTAATAAAAAATGTATCCGTTCGAATTTTCTTCTGAAAAATTGCATACCTATGTATTTTCACGCGAGGAATTCACTGGTGTTTTCATATTTACATTATTTCTCAACTTTTTGAAATATCGACAAAAGAAAATTTCGAAAAAAATTGACAAATTTTCAAAATTTTCAAAATACCGGTACAAGTTAAGTAGCGCACGAGAAATACACTCGTTCAAACCGCATTTCAATATCTTTTTTAGTTTTTGAGTTATGGCGTCTCAAAGTTGACCTTTTAAAAAAATCGCTGTAACTCCAAAACTAAAAGAGATATTGAAATGCGTTTTGAACGAGTGTATTTCTCGTGCTCTGAACTATATAGAACCATATTATAAAAATTTGGACTATTTGAACTGGTTCAACCAGAAATTCACATCTGCATGTTTATATGTCAAAATTCTGGTCATTCTTGGCCATGGCAGTTTTGCAATAGCAGATCCTAATAAACTACACATTTTAAGCCGTTAAGTACAGTAACCAGTTGTCAAATCACAACTACCAAAAAAGAAAATTTTATTTAGTTTAAATAGGAATTTTAATTCAATAACTATTCAAAATTACCCCCATTTACCTGTAAACAATAGCCTAAACGATTATAAAATGAATTTATAGCATTATTTATTTGCTCTGGAGGAATTTCATGCGATGCAACACTAATTCTACGTTTTAATTGTTCTACACTCATTCTACCACCATTATAAAATTTACTTTTTAAATGGCCCCAAAGAAAAAAAATCGTTTGGCGCAAGATCTAGTGACCTTGCAGGCCACTCCACTTCTGCACCTCGTCCTAGCTATCGTTGGGGGAATATCCGGTGCAGATAATTTCGTACATTTTGTTGGAACCACACTTCCTCAATATTACTCTCTCTTGTAACAACTCTAAATAATTTTCCCCATTTAAATTTCCATATATATATAAACGCCCCACTATTTGATCCCCTATTAACCCGGTCTGATTTTGAAAGAGGACAGTTTTATAACTTTGACAACTATAGATGACAGCAATGTTATTTTCCCTATGTTCACTTTTAAAATAAACGCTCTAATGCATTGCTGTCAAACTTTGTAACTGTAACTATGGTAATGGCATATCCCTATGTTTACTGATAAAAAAACTCCCGGTATATATTATATTTTCAGGATTCTTAAAGTGAAAGTTTTAAGCTGTTTAACAACCTATATTTGAAATATAAGTTTGATTTTACGATATTTTCAAAATGAAATTGTTATTTTCTTCACACGAAGTAGATTCAATCAATCTACAAAATAAACCCTCGCTTTTCTATTTTTAAACTCGAGGATAATGCATCCCCAAAATCAATCTCAATTTCTGGGCAAACGTCTTTCATTGAAACAGTGGAGGAGCAGTCCCGAACCCATCACGCACGCGAAATAACAGTCCTTCGTCCCTCGAAAAAGAAGACGAAATCTCAGTGCACCCTACACCCAATTCAAGAAGCTTTTCCTCGGTTCTCTTTTGCGATAGTGTGATCCTTTTCCATCCTTTCTGTGATCAATCTACTTATTCGCTTTTCTTATCGCACCTGGCTGGCGTGAATGGCAGAAGTACGTGCCTCGTTTTAATGGTCTCGGCTGCATTATACATGACCGCATTCAGCTGCTGTTGATTTCTTCTGCTCTTAAACTTACTGCACGTGGAGCTCGGATCCTGACGATTGGATGGTGGATAGTGACCGCTGGCGACTCAATGATTCTGTTGAGATGACTGAGTCCGGAAATGGATGAATTATTTAAAAGTAATTTAAGTTGTTATATTTGACTTCAGATTTGCTTGGTACTCAAAAGAAAATGGAAATAGTAGCAAATGCAAAGCAAAATTTCAATGTTTATTTAGGATTTATTGTTGTTCTGTATAAAACCTATACGGTAACTTTGAACCCAATAACCGCCAACGTCCCATTTTTGGGACGCTTAAATATTTGGCTGTAATCATTTTTTTTACATTTAAAATGTATATTTTTTTAATGAATATATTAATTAGTTATGTTATGACAGCCAGTCACATCCAATTTTCAAATATTTGCAAAACCAATAATTTTAAAAATATTCAAAGTTACTTAATTTCGATGTCTTTAACAATTATATTTCAAGGTCAGATATATTTTAACACTTAAGTATGTATAACTTTTATTATCAAAAACTTGTTTTTTAGAACTCAAATAAAGATATTTTTACTGAAAATGTATTATTTTATTGATCATTGAATTGCGGCGGGTATTGGGTTAATATAATATAATCAATTGAACTGACAAGCCGGGTTCAATTCTCACAGGCGACAAACTATTTTCATCCCTGTGGCTCCCCTTCCACTAACATCTTTGGGGGCCATGATTTAATTGCTGGTAATCGCACTTCACGAGAATAAATATACCACTTACCGAAATCTGCTCCGGCAGCGAGCAACACCCAGTGATGAGTAAAAAAAATATATTTATTTTTTATTTATTTGTTAATTAAAATTAATTTTCTGGAAATAATTTTCTAGCTTAAAAGATAATTAAATTGAATATAGTTTAAATATAATTTGAAATTAACTTAATTTGTATTTTTATGTCATTATACCAATTAAAAATTATTAGCTGGTAGCACAAGCTCTGTTTTTGCTTGTTTTAAGAGCGGTGTATTATTTGGGTGTTTTAGCTATTTCTAACATGTTAAAACCGTGCTCTTACCAAAAACAGAGCTTGTGCTACCAGCCATTGTTTTTATCTATCATAATTATAATAAATAAATTATTTATGTATTAAATAAAATAAACTCTTAATTAATACCACATTTGTTTTGTTTTGAATGATGTTTTAAAATAAAATACCAATATACATTTTCATCATTTTTTCGGTTTCAGGTAGAATAAAATTATAAATATTGTGTAAAAAAATGCAGAAATGTTTCCTCTACAGTAAACTATTTAACTTTTTTAAAGTAAAATAATTAGGAAAATCAATAATTGAACATTTCAAAAATAGCATTTAAAACGCTAGATGCGTCCTTCGATTCAGCACCATGTATACGATTTATTAATCAAAGTAAAAAATGTAATATAGCTAAAATGTTATTTGATATTAGTGGCTGAAAATGACTTATAATAATAAATTTTACAGTAGGGTATTTATTTTGCTTCGTTAGTTTAGGATTTATATTTCAAATATCATTCAAAATTAATTCACAAAGTGGGTGTTTGAAATTCACGCTAGGAAAATCGCCAAGGATTTGTTTGGCCCCAGATTTAAATAATAGATTTATTATTTAATGCTTTCGTGGTCCAAATAGTGAATATTTTGTGTGAACAAGATTTAGGACGGGTGAAAATAAATTATAAATGTGTCATTGGTTGTTGAAACTAGGGTTGTTAGTCAGTTTGCATGGCAGAATAGGATAGCGAATCGGGGTGTGTGCGCGTATGTGTAGGTGTATACTGGCCTTTTCCTCACTGCTCTGATTTTCAATTGGAAACAAGGGGTGAATAAATAATGTCGTTGTCCCAACACGCAAAGGAACTCACACAATTTACTTCATTTCCAATAAGTGTTTCACACTTTTCACATTTGTTTGTTCGTACCCTAACAATTTACTGAAAAGTTGTGGATAGTAAAGTACCATCAGCAAATAAATTTTCCGTTTTCCCGACCGAAAATATTTGGTACCTTTAAAATAAATTGAACCTTCGTGAATTTACTTATACATTATGTTACATTCCTAAAAATTTGGAAATGTTATGCTTTTTACATTTTATAGAAAGCTCATTATTTTTGAAAGAGTTTCATAATTACATACATACATACCATCACGGTATATCATATTAAATGGGGTAGCGCGAACCCCTGAAACATTCACAGAACATCCACTTATAAAACATTATCATCCTGACCATTGAGTTAAAAAGACATAGGAAGGAGCATATACTCAAAACTGTTGCAACAAAAAATGTAGTGTCTCAAAATGGCGGCCTCTAACCAGTGGCGTAACGTAAATATTTTAGTGAAGCTTGAATTTCTGGTCAATTTCAATTACGTTGAAAAACCGTTTTAAAGTTTAATTAAATTATAACTAATAACTCTAAACAAACAAAGCACAACTTTCACTCAACTACCACGATATATACTGTTCAACAATTGAAACAGAAATGAATCCCTAACATAAGCCGACACGAGTTACACTGCTCAACGGTCATTTTATTCAATGATCCTGACACACGAAACTCGCTTCCATCACATTAACACTCCCTACATTCAAGCTTATTCATTCCTCACACCGAAATCCACCATCACGCAAGAAACCCTCAATTGCATCGCTCCATTCGCTCCTGTACACCTGTTTCATAAATCTTTCACTTACGCCCATTCCTCTAACACCGAATCTATAAAGAAATGAAGGAAACATCGGCCTGAGCTTGTTTTGGAAGTAAATTCTATACAATTGCAGTTAGACACTCTATAATAAGTACTGTAATAAAATATAAAAATAAACAGTTTGAAAGGAGATTAATTAAATTAAATTTAAAGGTTACCTGCGTATTTCGATTAATTAAATATTGTTTATTATAACAATTTATTATATTAAAATATTACAAGTTGAATGAAAAAAATACAGCGTGTTTCTATACTTCTGCATGAAACATTAATGACATATATAATTTGATATATTAATTATAGAACAAAAAGAATTTTTTGAAATTCCCAAAAAATATGGCATTACATTCCTAGCGAACATTTTTAGTGTCACTTGTTTAATAGTACATTTAATTTAAAAAAAATAAAAATAATACCTTACACCAGGTACCTACATAATAACTAATTAATAAATCATTATTTGTAGGCAGTGTTTATACTTTTATTTCATTAGTAACAAAATTATAAATAAAGAAATGTACTATTAAACCAGTGGCACAAAAAATGTTCGCTTGGAATGAAATACCGTAATTCTTGCGAATTTCAAAAAAGTTTTCATGGAACTGATGATTTAAAAAAATAGCAATAAATATTTCCGTCATTTGCCGGTTCCAGATAGAGTAAAATTATAAATATTAGTATCAAAAAATGAAGATATTTTTTCTCTACAATAAACTATTTAACTGTTTTGATGTAAAATAATTAGGAAAGCCAATAATTGAACATTTATAAACTACAATTGAAAACGTTATGGTGCGTACTCCGATTCAGCACCCTGTATAATGATTTATTTATATATTTAAATAAAAATCATTAAATTATAAGGTTAATATAATAAACACTCCTATTCCTTGGTAGATAACGAATAACCTATTAACTGTTTAACAAAGTACTATACTGTACATAACATTCCACAATCATATTTTCTTAGTGGCCACTCTAATATTTAAAATTATCATTTTGTTTATAAATTGAATAAAACTAACATTTTTCTAAACGCAATTCATAATTTCATCTTTTCATGATTACAAACTTATAAACACTAATAGCATATTATGTACCAAGTTTTATAAACATCTGTTTAATTACGAGTTTTAATTAGTTTATAAAACAAGTCACATACTATAGTTTTTCTACGATCGCAAATTAAGATAACAAAAAATGTATAGTTTATGAATTATTTGAGAAGTAAAGTAAGTTCACTTTGTGCTCACTGTGACAGTTGTTAACTGCACGCCGTGACTAAAACATTCGAAATTACAGCTTGTCAACATGTGATTGTAATGTTATTTTTCGTAACACGTGCACAAGAAACACGTCTTTATTCCCTGATTTTAGAGAGAGAAACACTGCTTTTCTTATTTTATGTTGCTAAGTAACTAGACACTCACGTTTCTTCCAGTACCTGCCTAGGCAGGCAAAGCAAAGCTTTTTTGAGTCTTAAAAGTTCGACAAAAGTCCTGTCAATTTCAGATAAATTATTTTATTACAATTTAAAATTTGGTCTTGATAAACTAAAGCTAGAGTGATATTAACATAATTTACAAAATTGACGACTTAGGAACAAATGGATAAATATGATTGAAGGGTTGTTGCGTGAGCGAAAGATTCCGAGCGTGAAGAATAAACGAGCTTGTATGAAAAGAAATATGAATGTAGTTGAAGCAAAAGTGGTGTGTCAGGATAGGAATGTTTGGCGAAAATTAATTGCGGGATAAATATGATGAATCAGGACAAGCGTATGATTCTTGATTTTAGATTCATTGGTTAGATTTTTCGAGTGTCCAACTACAATTGTGTGGACTCCCTTCCTTCCTCATCTTTTTTATTCTTTATTTTCAATTTTTACTATACAGTGTGTAACTGCAATTGTGTTAAATGTATTTTTAAACAAGCGCAGGCGATGCTGCCTTCATTTCTTATAGATTCGTTGTTAGAGAAGTGGGCGTAGTGAAGATTTACGAAACAGGTGTACAGGAGCGAATGGATGGTTGTTTGTTGCGTGATGATGGATTTTGGTTGTGAAGTAAGAAAGAGTTCGTATGGAGGAAGTGTTAATGTGGTCGAAACGAGTATCGTGTGTCAGGATGAGAATGTTGAGGGGTTCGTGCTACCCCATTTAATGGGATACAGGGTGATGGTATGTATGTATGTACAAAATTGAATATATAATTTAAAAAATTGATATTAATATTCGTCGTTTTCAAGATAATAAGGATAAATAAAAGTTTGTAAACATTTCTCTTGTTAGTTGTCAAACTGACTGGCGTCTTCAAATATAAACTAAATTATCTACCCCTGTAGCTCCCTCTCCACTAATATCTTTGAGGGCCGTGATTTGACGGCTGGTAACCGCACTTCACGCGACAAAATATATCACTTACCGAGATCTGCTTAGGCAGAGTGCCACACCCAGTAATGGGTAAAAGGCGTGATGATATATTTATTTTATTTATATTTATTATCTATGCAATTTTCTTGCAGCTAAAAACAAACTTTTGAAATTCATACATCTTCATTTTCAAAATAATTTCTGTAGCACTAACATTTTACTAAACGTCAAACATAATCGCGTTTTTGCCTTGTGATAAAAAGCATATTTTTGGGTAATCTGTAATTTATGTTCTCACATTAAACATAGGGTAGTTGTTGCGAGATTTATTTTATCGTCAGGAGTGGAGGAAGCGAGCAGGGGGTAGATGCAGATCTAGAGGGGCGACGGCGGGGCAACGTCTGCAATTTCCGGCGGATGTTGCGCCCTCGACTAAAACCGGAGAGTTACACTTAATTTCCTGACCGAATCAAACATTTCTCGTATATTATATAGTTTTTTATAACGGTCGAGTTACTCGGCACTCTCAGAAAATGTATTATAAGTTGTTGCTGCAGGGAAATAAATATAATTTTATGCTTATTTACTAACTAAACTTATGATATTTTGATGTTATTTAATATATAAATATTTAAAAAAAGAAAGTGAAGCCCAAAAGTTTACATACAATAAAACTACCCCTGTACCCTTTTGGAGGTTAATATTTTTAGCTTAAAATATGAAAACAAAAGCCAAGATGACATAAATAAAACTCTATTATTAGTTATTACCCTAAAATTACACATTTTGTTCATGAATGAATTATTTATTAAACAAAAATTAATAATATTTAATTCGTATTTTTAAAAGTAAATACTTCATATAAGTTAAGGGATAAGGCCACTCTAGACAAGGAAAAAAAGGGTCATTTTCAAGATTTTTTTAACGAAATCTAAACGTGCTGCTTAAGAATTGTTTTTGGATCTTTATTTAGTGCTCATTAAACTTTATTTAAAATTTTTTTAAAAGAAAATATTCAAAATTGTCAGAAATTAAAAAAAAATGGCGACTCCTCTCGGCGCGTAGGGCAAATCGGGCGAAAACATTCCGGGAACAGCAATAGACCTGGATCAAAAAGGGATATGTTTTCTTAATCTCTGATGTATACTCTAAAAAACTACGGGCTGGATTTTGAAAATTTTGATTTTTAACAAAATGGCGCACGTTTGAAAAAAAAGTTCATTATTCGGGACTAAATTTCTGTATAAAAACGACCATAAAAAACGAATGAAGTTCTTTAAAAAAAAAGCCCTCGTAGTTTTTTAGTATTTTATATCTAGAATAAGAAATAAAATGATTCAGCACGATCCATCAATTAGTATTTCAGATTTCTCTTCGCCCGATTTTGAAAATATGATTTCGAGTAAAACGCGTTTAAAGTTTCGAGGCATATATATATATATATATATATATATATATATATATATATATATATATATATATATATATATATATAAATACTAGTACTAATAGATATATGCTTTTTTTCCTCTGAAATACTTCCGCGCGGCATTTAAATTAATTGTCCCTTATTCCTAAGGGTTTAAATTATAATTTAAGCAAATAAAAAAATATGCATTTTTTAAAAATTCTAGAGTGGCCTTACCCCTTAATATGATACAACAAAAATAGAAAGAAAAATTGGAATAAAATTAAATTTGATTCATAGGTGACAATACCTTAATTGGTTTAAAGCATATTACCATAGTTCATAGGTCCCATAATTCATAATTCTTCATAATTTGATTTAAAAATACATAATTTAAATTGTTATATATCCGTCACCGGGACTTACTACCAAAGTTGCAGCGAGCAGCTTTGGGCTGCAGTGATTGTGGCCAAATTACCAACAAGATACGAATGTGACTGTGGAGTATTTTGGATGAATGATTGAAGGTGTATTCTTATTGAAATTTAATGCTTAATTAAAGTTTTCTTTTCAGATGTCAAAATGTAATTAGTTAAATTAGAACTGCCTTTGCAGAGGCAATGTTTTTAGTGGGACGGTTTATATTTCATGTTAGTGAGGTCAATTAAATTAATTAATTATCACCCGAATATTTTATTTATCTAAAATTATCCCTCATAACATCTGTCGTAAAACTGTGCAAGTTTGCTATTTACTTTATAAAAGTTTACATAAGTAACAAGAATGATTTTTAATGGTATTAAATATTCTTTGCCTGTATTGATTTTCGTTAATTAGAACACAAATAATTTACTAAAATCAGTACCAATATTTCTTTTCAATTAATAAGGCCAGTTATATCAAAATTTAATTTGATACCATCTCAAATGTCATCATTAAAACAGTTACTAGCAAAGAAATGTAACACTTACCGACAGCTCAATTTTACAAAAAAATGAATGGGGTGTATCTTCGTCATTATATTTGAAGCAGGTTCATGGCGAGTCCCTGGGGTGCTCTGTCTCCGTAAATGTCCCCTAAATCACGCACCGTTTATATTACACCCCCTAATGAGTCGCGGTTATATATTTCGAACGGTGATAAATCACTTTAAAATAATAAACCGCAGCATACTGCGATGGCGCGATGCTATCCCGGGATCGTTTGTTTGCCGGCTGCGAATTTCAATTATTTATATATTTGTACTCAATTTCTGTGCCTCTGCGCGGATGCGGATGCGGATTTTATACTATGATGAATTGGAGGTACTTTTAGCTATGGAAATTTATTTAAATGCGATTATAATTGAAGTAATGAACTATTATGTTTAGAAAATGAATTTATGGGCCGTTATCTCAATTCTGAAGGCACAAAATTTATATTTTATTGGTTGAAACTTGTAATTAATTTAAGGGTGTTCTTATAATATATATATATACATTTTTTTAATGCAAAATACCTACTCAAAAATAATGTTCGAACATCCCTTTTTCGATAATTATTGTTGAAACATGGAAAAGTTCTCATTTTTATGTTTATTATATTTTTTTCTTTAATAATTTTGTAATACATTCATTATATATTCGTTTTTTGATAGACAATGCAGTTCATTACACCCGGCTGTGCGCCTAATTTGCTCTCATGAGCCCATCAAATTGAAGTTACTGTGACAACGCCACCAGTGATGGCCATACTAATAATTTAATATTCACAAATATGCAACTAAACATTTACGTCATACAACTTCTAATAATCGGACTTTTAAATCAAAAATTGTTTTAATTTCAATAACATTAGTTTAAAAATCTGATGTGGACACCACATGACTTCCTTGTACGCGTATTAAACTATAGATATTTTTTTAATTGCACATATTTGACATTAAATCTTTTATTTTTTGTACTAATCCATAGCAAACTTTATTTTTTTTAATCAGAAAATATATAATATTTAAATTTAGATATCTCGTTTATGCAAAAAGCTAATTTAAAAATTCTTAATGTGTTAGACGCAGAATTTAATTCTCTAAAACTTTTATTTGCAGCATTTATTTCTAAAATTAAAATAATACCATTTTTTTCAAGGAAAACTGTTAGCAGCTTCATGTAATGTGCCACTTCCGGTTAGTCTATTTTAACCAAAATGTATTATATTATTTCCATTGATATAGTAGTCTTATATACCAAATTTGGAAAGTTTTAAATTATATTTGAATATAGTTTTTCATGAAAATCTATTATAGGCTTCAAGTAAAGTACCACTTCCGGTAGTTGTATAATGAGCAAAAAGGGAGGTGCACAACTAGATGTTATAACAGTCCTAAATATAAAGTTTCAATTTTCTACGACTTACCGTTTTTGAGTTATGCGAGATACGTACGTACCTACGTACAGACGGCACGACGAAATTAGTCAAAATGGTTTCAGGGAGGGCCAAAATACCTATTTCCGTTCGTACAAGGAAGTAAAAATTAAGTCAAATTAAATATTTAAATAAATATATCATCACGCCTTTTACCCATTACTGTATGTGGAACTCTGCCGTAGCAGATCTCGATAAATAATATAATTCTTTGCGTGAACTGCTGTTCATAGAGAGAGAACCACAGGGGTAGTTTTAACATGGTATAAATTGTATGTCGCCTGTGGGAATCGAACCCGAGTTTTCAATTCCGCAGGCCGACTCGATACCACTGAGCCATCGACCCCATATTTAGCATAAATATGATATTTTATATATAATAAACCTACAACCAAGTATACATTTATTTAATTCAATTAAATAATATGTCTCTATAATAAGAAGGTTGCAAGAAATTTCTTGCGCGGCCTCTATCAAGTCTGATTTCGTTCACTAGTTGTTTCAATATTTCCTCGAGTCAGTTTAATTTTGTATGTGCTGCAGTGAAGATCCAGGTAAAAATATAGTGAAAAGTAATGTTTTTGTGTAATATTTGTGTTTAAAATATAGTGAAAAGTGTAGTGTATTCAAGAATATTTCCAGTTTGGTAACCGGAAGGCGATTGACCGATAATAGTCCCCGGAAAAGGTAAGAATATTTATGTTTTTATGTAAATAAATTTGTATTGATGTACCAGTAAATCTAAACATTTTATTTTATAATTTAATACCTTCAGTGAAGAATTACAACTTGAATACATATTTAGTTTTGATTTAATTGATCGATAAAAATATCAAAATGAAGACATGCTTACGTCATAAACACTTGTGACAATATATATATATATATATATATATATATATATATATATAATATAATATCTTTAGTATTTTGAGTGAGGGATTACAGTTTGATTGCATATTTGATCTGGATTCTGATTGACTGATAAAAACATCAAAATGAAGACTTGCTTACGTCATAAACACTTGTTTAATCCACACGGTGTACCATTTGGTTACATGTTCTAAAATGCCTTAAAGATTCATTTGACTAAACTTTTCTACTTCCGTTCTAATAAATACGAAAGAGCGTTTTTGAAATTATAAAATTTTAACATATTAATGACAGTTATAAATTCAAAAAATAAAAGAATAACACATCAGAATTCATCTACCAAGATATCTGTTGCTATGTTACCTCCTTATTTCACTAGTTAAATATTGCAGTTCATTACCTAACTCAAATAAGTGAAATAAAACGTCAATTTCCTAACGGAAGTAGAAAAAATAAATAATTATATCATCACACCTCTTTACCCATTATTGGATGTGGCATTCTGCTGTCGCAAATTTTGATAAGTGATTTATTTCTTCGCGTGAAGTGCAGTTACCAACCGTCAAATCACGGCGCACAAAGACGTTAGTAATAGACGAGCCACAGGGGTGGATTAAATTTGGTGAAAGTTGTTTGTCGATTGTGGGAATCGAACCCTGGTTCTCACCTACCCCATAAATATTTATTTATTTATTTATGCTATTCTGCATAGCAAAAACTTAATCCCAATTACAGTACAGAATTCGAACTCACTGAGCTGCAGTATGAAAGTTCATATATTTTCTTTAGCTTGAGTGGGATTCGAACTCGGGATCATTAAGCCCTTTACCCATTACTATATCGTGTACCTGCAACTTCCACGGAACTAAAATTATAAATATAAATATATCTTTACGCCTTTTACCCATTACTGAGTGTGGCACTCTATCGTGGCAGATCTCGCTCATCCTCAAAGATATTACTGGCCTCATACGGGTAATTTTAAATATAAAATATATAAATATATCATCACGCCTTTTACCCATTACTGGGTGTGGCACTCTGCCTAAGCAGATCTCGATAAGTGATATATTTTTTCGCGTGAAGCACGGTTACCAGCCGTCAAATCACGACTCTCAAAGATGTTAGTAGAGGGGGAGCCACAGGGGTAGATTTAAATTGGTGAAAATTGTTTGTCGGCTATGGACATCGCACCAGGGTTCTCAAGACCCACAAGCCGACTCGATACCACTGAGCCACCTACCCCATAAAAACGTTAACGTTAAAAATGTTAACGTCTTGTTATAATTATAAGATTGAAGCATCATCTTCAAACCTAGCTCAGTACAAGATGACACATTTATTATTATATAATAATAATACAACATTATTATTTCGAAGGATTCCCGGCTCCCGGTGCCACTCTTCTAAATCTGCCACTGAAATATAGTCACATTTATATAGAATCGTATTAACAAAAATTTGGTTTAAAAGCCTTGAAAATCTCATCAAAATTCCACTTGAAAATCTAGCATCGGCTGTAGTTCACAGATAAATCCATAAAGTCTATATTTACATGTACATACGAAGAACCTCGCTACACAAAATCATATTTTCCGGGCTGAAAAGGTAGGGAGAGTTCCTGATTCGATATATTATCGGCGAATTGCCGGCGGCTCGGCTTATTTCCATATTTGTTGAACATACACACACTGATATTATTTGACAGCGGAGAAGTTCGCTTCAAGTACGTGTACCAGAGCGGTAAGGTATGAGCCCGGACACCCCATGTTGGGTAAGGGTTGGTTCCGGGGATGAAAGGGCCCGGACTTGAGTTGTCATATGTAGATGGCTTATTTAGCGCGGAAAATCGGAAAATGTATCGATTTTATACATTCTCGTGATATATGAAGGTATATAGTACAGGCAGATTGTTTTGTACTTCCCTAAGGAAATATTTTACTACCTGCAGAATTTATTTTTATTTAATAAGTATTTTTAAAGTAATGTAAATAAATATATCATCACGCCTTTTACCCATTACTGGTTGTGGCATTCTGCCGTAAGCATATCTCGGTAAGTGATATATTTTTTCGCGTGAAGTGCGGTTACCAGCAGTCAAATCATGGCCCCCAAAGATATTAGTAGAGGGGGAGCCATAGGGATAGATTTAAATTGGTGAAAATTGTTTGTCGACTGTGGGGATCGAACCAGGGTTCTCACGATCCACAGGCAGATTCGATACCACTGAGCCACCTGCCCCATAAATAATAAATTGTACAGAGAATATTTGACATATCGCAAAGATTTGAACTTAGGGCCAATGAACTCGGGTCATATGTTTTAAACCAGAGGTCCCCGAACTTTTTTGTTTCGTAGATCACTTGCCATGTTTTCCGGTTTTTTGTAGACCTCCTGCTTACCTAATATTGAATTTTTGTAAATTTATCAAGTTCAAATGTGTTTTTGACAGCTTAAAGATTTAAATTTCTAACTGTAGTGAAGTGTAGTATGAAAAATTTAAAAAACACATGTTAAGTTTTATACATTTATTAATTAAATTCTAATTAAAACGAACCAAATTTAAATTTAGTATCTGTTACATAAAATGGCTAACCAAAAAATAAGTACTTGTAGTGGGAGAGATGAACCTGATGCTTTAATAATGTATTATTGCATTAATTGCTTAAATAAAATCTACTATCGTGGACCCCCATTTATAACTCATAGACCCCCATTTTTTTTTCGCTGACATGAACCTCTTGCAGGTCGTTGTCGACCTCTGCAGATCTTTCTTAGAATTTTTTTTGCCGTCCCCCAAAAGACTGCCGCCCGAAGCAGTTCCCTTCTTGCCTAATGGATAAATTAAATACATTTTTATTAAATTAAATTAGCAGAAATTAAGAATTAAAAACCCTGTTATTTCATGTTCTGTGTGTCCTTGTACAACAATCTACAAAACAGAAAGATTATTTTATATATTAGATTCATCAAAATCAAAAACACTTTTTGCAATTACTATAAAAAATCTGAAAACATAACCTTCCCTCCTATTTGTACTTGTAGACAATTAGTATTCCCTTCTCGGCTTCTCTTGCCCCGTCCCTGATAACATTTGTTAGATAACCGCACGCTATCGCGACCCGCA
This sequence comes from Pterostichus niger, assembly GCA_947425015.1. Classification (NCBI taxonomy): domain Eukaryota; kingdom Metazoa; phylum Arthropoda; class Insecta; order Coleoptera; family Carabidae; genus Pterostichus; species Pterostichus niger. Next base: position 31,413,576 of record OX380339.1, read on the forward strand.
AATGGCCGCGGTGGTGTAACAACTTTCTCGGGTTGGCCTGGCCTGGCCTGGTTGACACTAGAGCCACGAGGCGGCAGCACAACTGCGCTCGCTGGCGGTTAGACAAATTTAGTGAAGTATCACAGATGTGCTGTTATGGGCTAAATCTTATAGGAAATCTGGTATAAAAAAGGGACGAGACCCATTTCATAAAACAACGTATTATCCAAGCCTTCTGCGTTATACTTGTCTCTCAGCGTCCATAACACACTTTCTTCTACTGCTCCTGCTGTTGCTGCTGTTGCTGCTGGAGGTGATGATAGTGGACTCATCTGTTGTTTTGTCTTTCGGCCTGTCTCTGTTTAACCACTGCATTTTTAGTTATTCATGAATAAAATTACTTGGCAATTACGTCATTCAATTAGATGAATTCCACAATTTATTTTTTTCCATATACCGGGTGGAACATCATACCTGTGTACATAGGCGATTAACATGAAAAAATAGTATTTCTGTGCGCATTGCTCCCCAAATTATTTTAGCCAAAAATGCTTTAAATAAATGTTGTAGAGCATAAAATTCTGCATCTAAATCAATAAACAGAATTACATTTACATGCGTTATAACGACAGAAATTAAATAAAAAAATATTAAAAATTACGTTGAAAATATCAAATAGCCATGGAAGTGAAACAAAAATAGATAAATGCTTGACGTTTGACAGATCTCCTGATTTAACACCTAGCGATTTTTTTATGGGGTCATCTTAAATGTAAAATTTATAAGCAACGCCACCCAAATATTAATTCTTTGAGAGAAGCTATCGTGGATAAGTGCGCCTTAATCACAAATAGGCAGCTCGTAATTTTTAATATTTTTTTATTTAATTTCTGTCGTTACAACGCATGTAAATGTAATTCTGTTTATTGATTTAGATGCAGAATTTTATGCTCTACAACATTTATTTGAAGCATTTTTGGCTAAAATAATTTGGGGAGCAATGCGCACGGAAAAACTGTTTTTTCATGTTAATCGCCTATGTACACAGGTATGATGTTCCACCCGGTATACATACATGTAATATAATGTAAAAATTAAATTAGTGGAACATAGGTTTTTGCTAAATACACTTTCTTTGAATTTTCAGAAATCACAATAATACTATAATGGGGTCTGTATGATCATAATAGAATTTATAAAATGAAAAAATTAAACATTATGTTGTCTCATAATAATAAAAACTAAAATAAATCATCAATTTCCCCTATAGGGGTGTGGCACTTTGCTGTAACAGAATTTTCGGTAAGTAACATATTTATGTGCATGAAGTGCAGTAAATTCAACCAATGAGAATGTAGTATTTATTTATTTTTCATTATTTTTACTTTTATGGGAAAGTGGCTTAGTGGTATCCTACAGTCGACAAGCAATTTTCACCACAATAAAACTATCCCAGAGACTCCCTTTTCACTAATATCTTTGGGGGCTGTAATTTGATATGTGGTAACAGTACTTCGCGCGAAGAAATATATCACTTAGCGAGATCTGCTACGGGGATTGCCACGCCCAGTATTAGGTAAAATGAGTGATGATATATAATTATTTATTTTTATTTTTTTGACATTTTGTAAATAGTTAAAAAATGTACAACTTTTCTGATCAATATATAAAAAAAATATATTTTGTCGATTGTTGCACAAGGTCACACAGAATATGAAATACGAGTAGCAGAACTTTCGTAATTCTTAATTTTCACTAAAGTTTGATCGCAGACCCCATTGATAAAATAAAAGCTCAATAAACATGACAACTATCAACACGCGAAATGAGTATTTTTTGTCTACAGAACGCAAAAGACTTTTGCATTATATTTAATGTTCCAATTGAGCAATTATTTATATTTATCCCGCTTGAGAAAGCTAACTGGTGTACTGGAATAGTTTCTTGAGAAATGCAATGCGAATCCCAATAAATCGCAGAAAAAAATTAGAACGTTTGTTTGGTTTCTATTGCCAACCAGCTGTCAATTGCTGGTCAGAGAATACCAGATTTGATAGCAATTATATTACATACATTGTTGTCATGGAGACATTAGATGTCACATTAATTAATCCTAAACGTCAAAATTTTCTCATTACATTATTACTAATTTTGGGACATAGTTTTCGAAAAAACGTTGTTTGATACTCGATTGCGAAATGCTTTTGCATTCTCGAAAGCAAAAGTAACATTTCGTAATCTAGAATCAAAAATAACTATTTAAGCACTGTTATCAGTTTTTTTATCACATTTTTACTGCAAAATTATTAGTTTACGCACTGTGTGTATAAAAAGATAACAATGTGAAGAAATATACATTCAATTCAGTATCAGCTTATATTATGAGTAAGATACTAAGATATTGCGTTGTTCGTTGTCGGATGTAATTTTATATTTGGTCGAATTAGAAGTGGCCTAAATGAAATATTTAAGATATCTGTGGCTCGTATGTGTGGTAAGTTTTACTTGTCCCAGTGCGGCCCTGCATATGAGTGCCGTGCAATTCTATATACGCGCCCCGTTAAGTGAGAACGATCTGGAAAATTGCTGAATGAATTTTTAACCCTCCAGTTCTCGGCTTTTTTTTACTAGTTTTATACTTTGAAAATTTTATTTTAAAATTTACCATTATTACTATACATACTTGTATTTAACGTTTTAGTAAAGTCTAATATTTATAATAGTTTATTAATAAATTTAGTTTTTCTACAACGAAGTACGTGATTTTGTCACCATTTACATTACCATGACAACACGTATTTTGTGCATTATTTTGCACCCTAATGCGCAAAATGAGTTTTTCGCGTACTATTTCGTATTCCAGTGCGCAAAATTAAAATCTCGCGCACGCTCTCTAATTATTTGTTGTCAGGTTTCATTAGTTATAACACATCAATAGTATCAAATTCTTATTATTGTTGATTGTTTTTCTTCAATTTACTTAAATAAATCAATAATTATTGTATTATTCTTTATTTACAGTTGTAGAAAAAATCTTGTTTGTATTTCGTGAGCAAAATTATTGTTATTGACGCATTCTAATGACTAGTAAACGGTCAAATTTATATTTCTGTTTTGAATATTCTATATTTTACTTTAAATTTTAATATCGTTTATCTTATCTATAAGAGCAAACCACATATTATTTATGAAAGTATTTCAACTTATAAAAACTTCATGCATTGTTATGTCTTTGGTGTTCCTTTAAACAGCAACCAAGGTTTTTTTTTTCATACACATAAAATCTGATGTGAATATTTCAGCGTGTTATCTGCAAAATTAAACAAATAAAGATCACAGGGCAGTAACAGACGAAGGAAGAATACATTGAGTTATAATTGCGTTTAAAACTTTTGCTATTTCGAGAAGGAATGATTAATAAATTTCAAAAAATATTAAAAGTATGTAGCGTGATGAACCGGACTAAACAATGTTGCAAATTCTTTTTAAAATGAGAAAATTTCAATTCTGTTGCACCGCGACAAAATGTGAAACTTCGGCGCAGCCCGGAGCTGAAAGCGGCGGACGACGTCTTTATTGAATTAAAAGTAACTTTTTTATGAACAATCTTTTATCTTTTGATGCGAATAACGTGCTCAAGAAAAGTTAAGTTTTTCCGAACGCGATTTTTTAGATTCGTGCTCTTGTGCAGCGAACGCGACAAGTATTGTGTTTTTATGAGATTATTTTTATATAAAAGACTTTTCTTTGTCTCCTGACATGCTAAATTGAGTTTCTAGAATTGAAACAAAAGCGAATTGTGTCGGTATCAACTTGCCAAGAATTATTACTTCTGGTATTTGAATGATTTTGAAGTAAATATAAATTACCTGTCATTATTCCACCCTAATTTTACATTTACAAAAGTAAATGCTGTTTAAAAATGTGAGAAAATTTGAACAAGATCAAGGCATATCACAAATCTATAATTAATTTAAAGTTGTTTTTGTTTTCTCTTGCAGCTCCAATGTCATTATGGCTCTAAAAGTTATTGTGTAATTCATATTCAAATTGTCTCAGCACTAATAATATCTTTAAGTGATCACTAATAAAAACGAATTATTATACAGGGTGTTTCACAACTTAGAGCAAAAAATTAAAGGGTATATTCTGTACGACGTGCTGATCATGAAACAAAAAGAATTTTTTTTTAAATCGCAAAACTATTTTCCTTGTTTCTCAGTCCAAAATTTTTCGTTTCTACTGCCACTGGGTGGATGATTATGTTAAAGTTATTAATTAAATAAAATTCTATTATAAATAACTACTAATAATTGAATTGTGTAATTATTCTTTCGTAGTTGATACCTACTTCATTGTTTGTGTTTAATAGGAAAGCGAATCCAGTGCAGTACTACAACAAATGTTTTAGGTTAACAACCCTTAATTTTTCGAATTTAAAAAAAAATCTTTTTGTTTCATGATCAGCACGTCGTACAGAATATACCCTTTAATTTTTTGCTCTAAGTTGTGAAACACCCTGTACAAAGTTTCTTTATAAACTTATAAATCAGTAAATAAATAAAATTTTCAAGTACATATTGTTATCAGCGTTATGATTTATTAATTATTTTATAATACCAGTTAATATTTAGATTGATAATCTAATAATCCTTAATACTCAGTGATAGTATATATTAAAGTACATAATTAAAAAAAATCTATATTCATACAATTCATTATCTTATCAATATTAGTAAATTATTTAGATATTTATTCCAATCTTCTCTCCCTTATTTTCCTCCAAATCCTGGCGGTTGCTCCTGCATCTGGACAGGCTGTTGCATCATTGGCTGCATGGGCTGTTGACCACCAAACTGATTCTGTCCACCGCCAAACTGATTCTGTCCACCTCCAAACTGATTTTGTGCAACTCCATATTGCTGCTGTACATCACCATACGGTTGTTGCATAGCATACTGTTGTTGAATTCCTCCTTGTTGATATTCAATCGGTTGTTGTTGTTGTTGTATTGCAGCAAATTGTTGTTGCATTCCAAGATCAGCGGGTTGTTGCATATACTGCTGTTGCATACCAAGCTCAGCGGGTTGTTGCATATATTGTTGTGGCATTCCAAGCTCAGCGGGTTGTTGCATATATTGTTGTGGCACTCCAGGGTCAGCGGGTTGTTGCATATACTGTTGTTGCACTCCAAGCTCAGCGGGTTGTTGCATATATTGTTGTTGCACGCCAAAGCCAATGGGTTGTTGTGCAGCATATGCTGGTTGTTGAAGCATTTGCGGTTGTTGCAAAAGCTGAGCTGCAGGAAGTGATACATCAGGGGTTTGAGTATTGTAACTAGAAGAGTAGCGTAGGATGTCGTTTTGCCAGTTATTGCCAAAGTTTACGATATGACCACGGCATAAACCGGCGCAGCCAGCTTGTTTGCTACAATACCCTGGGTTGTATTGGCCTCCACAGACGTAACAAGAGCCGCAATCTACAAGTAAATAAATAATATTGAAATTAAAAATAAAGTTATAGTCATAAAATTATTTCATAAAATCTTTTTTTGGTAAATCTATACGGAATGTTCCAAAAAACAGGCTCGTCCCCTCCAAAAAGAAATTTTTTTTTTTCGAAAACTCATATAAAGTTAAAATTTACATGACAACTATCAACACGCGAAATGAGTGTTTTTTGTCTACAGAACGCAAAAGACTTTTGCATGCAGGATGCAAAAGTTTTTTGCATCCTGCAATTTTTTAATAGAAGAAAGGCTCACAATTTAATAAAATTAGTCACTTTATTTTTTGCTTGGAAACAATACTTCTATTATTTAACAAAATTTATATTTAATGTTCCAATTGAGCAATTATTCATATTTATCCCGCTTGAGGAAGCTAACTGGTGTACTGGAATAGTTTCTTGAGAAATGCAATACGAATTCCAATAAATCGCAGAAAAAAATTAGAACGTTTGTTTGGTTTCTATTGCCAACCAGCTGCTAATTGCTGGTCAGAGAATACCAGATTTGATAGCAATTATATTACATACATTGTTGTCATGGAGACATTAGATGTCACATTAATTAATCCTAAACGTCCAAATTTTCTCATTACATTATTACTAATTTTGGGACATAGTTTTCGAAAAAACGTTGTTTGGTACTCGATTGCGAAATGCTTTTGCATTCTCGAATACAAAAGTAATATTTCGCAATCTAGAATCAAAAATAACTATTAAAGCAATTACATTTGTTTTACAGATTTAGAAACTATATCAAAAAGCACGCCAAACTACACAAAAAGAGAAAAATATTTTATTTTTTATGTAATCGGAAGTGGACCCATTCCATATTTAGTATAACAATAATTTTTATAATTTATATTTACTTATAATGAAAATGAACTTAAAAAAGTCGAAAAGTCAAATATTGAAACTAAACAAAAAATGAGTTATTAGTTTTTATACCTTGCGCTAACTACTAAACTTATTAAAATAATTTTATTTATTTCTTATTTACTACTCTATACAACATAAACTTCATTTTCTAGCATGAGACCTTATAGCTTATGATAGAATTGGGAATTTAGATGATTACAGCGAGGTTCGAACACGCGATCTCTCGCATACTATGGTGATATACCTGGCCATAAAAACAATAAATTTTATTTGATCTTTACGTCTAAGAAACTAAACCTAAATCTAAATAATTTCAAACAATATTTGTTAACGTTTGAATTTATCTGATAAGTTCTGATTATTATGTTCTAATTTTATTATGGATGATTTCTCTTGACCTCTTTACAATTAAACAAATGCAACCAATAAGCACAGTTTTATACCAATAATTTACCTTGACCTGTATTTAATCAACTGTAGTGTAAAACATTTGAAAGTAAATGCGTTTATATGCTGTCAATTTGACACAAAAATATTTTGTCGCGAAAGTTATCTTACCAAATAGTATGCAATCTCTCAGATTTTCGCAGGTATATTTTTATTTTCAAGCACTCAAATATTTTTCTTGCAGAAAAATTACAAGAGCAAATTGATATTTACTATACAGTGTCCTATCGTGCTTGTTGCTAAGCAAAGTGTTTTCCTATAATTAGTAAAAAGAGTAGTTTTTTGTTTTTCATTTGTTGGTGACAGAAAGTATACAGTGAGATTATTATATTAAAAAAAAATTATAATACTTTAGCTAATTTCAATAACAAAAATAATATTTCTTAAAAATTTAAAACTTTTCATTTGTAATATTCGTAATAATGTTTCATGGCATCGATTTCATAACAGTGTCAATAAATACAGAACACGATTAATCTATTTAAACCAGATCTTATTTTATTTGAACATGAAATACTAGATTTAAACAATTAATTATTATGTACAAATAATATTTTATTTTGTTAATGTCTTATTTATTTGAAAGTTTGAATTTTAAGAATTATTCTACTTTGTTACCCTATCTTGGGTGTTTTTATATTTTGGGAAAACATTTATTGCAACCGTATTTGAACCGGTACCGAACCACTCACCTTTTTTTCTGAATCCAAACCGAACCTAAACTCAATAGCTGGTAGCATAAGCTCTATTTTTATCTGTTTTAAGAGCAGTATATTTGGATGTTTTAGCTATCTCTAATATGTTAAAACCGTGCTCTCAGAACACCCAAAGACAGATCTTGTGCTTTTCGCTTTTCTGAACCAGAACCCAAACCGGAACCATTTTTCCATGGTTTCTGATACAAGTAACTATTATGCAATCAAATTCGAGAGATCTAAGCTCGGTTGTGTAAAAACGCGATCTCTCGCATATTATGGTGATATAACTGGCCATAAAATCAATAAATTTTATTTGATCTTTACGTCTAAGAAACTAAACCTGTCAAAATCTAAATAATTTGAAGCAATATTTTGTAACGTTTGAATTTATTTGATAAGTTCTGATTATTATCTTCTAATTTTATTATGAATTATGTCTCTTGACCTCTTTACAATCAAACAAATGCAAAACACTTCAAAATGTAACCAATAAGACAGATCTTGTGCTTTTCGTTTCTCTGAACCAGAACCCAAACCGGAACCATTTTTCCATGGTTTCTGATACAAGTACCTATTATGCAAATTCGAGATATCTAAGCTCGGTTGTGTAAAACGTTGTCCGCTAATTATGCTGTTAACTAAGTAAAAAGTTGAATTACAATAAAAATAAATGCATTTAAAATATGCCATAATTATTAACAATATTTTAAAACGTTATAATATTTATAGTAAGCATTAAACTAATAATTATTTATAGATAAATAGTTAAGAAGGATCTAATTTTATATTAATATTTACTACATTTTACAAATATCTGTTTTATATGTTACGTTTTTTGAAGTGCTGATGGTGAGTTAATATTTTAACTTAACGCGTTTTTTTTTTTAAATATTTTGGATTCTGAAACCTTTTATTAATTAATTATTAATAATTATTCATTACAAATATTGTTTTACGATTGTTATTTAACTAACAATAAGCATTTTAATGCTGATATTAATTGATTATAACATATAAATCAGAAAATATATAAAATTCTGTTAGCTAAAAATATCCAGTTCGTTAGTTCGAATTCGCCTGTCGACAATGTGTGATTTGTCGTAAAATATAAAATACAGTTACATGTACTTATCACACTCGGGCGCTATAAGCTAGTCACTTATACGCCTTAAATAATGTAGCATTTGACTATGAAAACCGGCAGTACGGCAGTGTAAAAACTGCGGCTCGGTGTGTCCGGTAGGCCCAGGCCCGATTTGGGCTGTAGCGCCACAGATGATAATGATGATGATGAACAATATTCAGTTATAAAAATAAGAAAGTTTTCACTTACTTTGTGCTCCATAGTGTCCACAGCTGATCCACGGGAACCTATTGATATAATGACAAATCCTCCTATATCCGCATCCTCCATTAAATCCACATTGAGTTCCACATCCTCCCGCTACTCCTCCTGCTACTCCTCCTCCACAAGTACTTCCACAACCTGCACCTGTACATACATTTGGACCTGGGACGTAGACTGGCACCGGATATCTCTTTTCAACTGGATACGGAACCGGATATGGTTGCTGCACTACTACCGGTGGTTTTTGAACAGGATACGGATAAGGTACCAGTCGATCTTTACCAGGAACATGAACGATATGAACCACCACAGACGTACAGATCTCTCCACATTTCTTCTGTCTTCTTTCAATACATTTCTTGTAAGGATACGTAGCGATATCGTAACAGTGGACAGGATAAACAACTATACAACAATTTGGTTGGATGATCGGATCACCAGGTGGTTTTTCTGAAGAACAACATTTACTCTCATTGAAGTTGTTGTGGTTGACGTTGGTGATATTAATCGGAGTGTTGATAACATTCTTGTTGTTGATATAATTCTTCAAGTTGACAATAGTTGTTATATTGACAGGATTGTGATTATCAGGTTTGTTGATAACAACAATTGTTTGATTAGCCTCCTGAGGAGGAAGAGGAGCCGGCATTGATATGTTAATACTAGGAGGAGCCATAGGTGTTATAGGAATAGGAGTATTATCACATGTCTTAGAACAAGGACACTGCTTGAAACAATTCTCATAGCAATGATCTCCGTAACATTGGTTCCTGCAGGAATTGAAACATTCCGATCTATCGCAACAGGAGTTGCTTTGACAAGTCTGTACACAAGTGTTACGACAAGCAGGAGTAGAACATCCCTGGTTACAAGTATTTACGCAGTTGTTACAAGAAGAACCTGAACAGCAGTTCCGACCAGAGCACACGTTGCAGTTTTGTCCATTGCAGCAGTTGCCGCTAGGACATTGGTTACAACCAGCTCCGTTACAGGAAGTCTTGCAGTTGTTTCCTTCGCAGGTTTGGCACGAGTTTCCGTTGCAGGTTCCGCAGAATCCACCATTTTGACAGCCAGTGTCACGTTTTTTAATGCAGTGAGTGTAGGCGAAAGGGTTCTGGTGTTCTACGCACAAAGATACTTCGCTTTCTTCTTCATGGTTTTGAGCAAACACTCCAACCACCAAAATGGCGGCAAGTAGTAATAGCAGCCTCATCTGAAATTAGAAATAGTTTTATAAACACTTATTATCATAATGCCTAGCCGAAGGAGTGTATAACTAGATACTGATCTAAATTTTTATGGTACTTGATTTTTATGTTGGTTCAAAATTGAATTTTGTAAGCCTTTTTAAACACTTATATGATAAGTACATTTATGTCTATAATATGAGATAAGTTTATAATCGGTTACAATTGCCGCTAAATGGAATTTCAGTGTTTAGATAAAAAAACAATGTTAAATTGATAATCCGTAATCCCTAAGAATTGGGACAAATTTTTATCATTTGACATTAATTTAATTTACATTTGAATATATTATACCACGTACAACGAAATAAATTTAATTTTATATATCAGACCAACTACTACGATCTTATGCCGATATGTTCTTTGTAAATGGCCGTCCCGGGCGGGAGCCGAACCCACGTTATTGCGGTCTTGAGTCAGGCCCTCAACCCGCGCTGCCATCACGTAAAACAAAAATTTAATTTATAAATAATATGTTAACACTTTTTAATATTATCAAATTTGAAATATGTGATACTAAACTAATTAATTATTAACACTTAAAAAACTTTTCTAAACTCATTTATAAAATAAAAGCAGTTTATTTATGCTAAATTCTGTTCTGTTTGATAATAGAAACTTTTAAAATTTTATTATTAAAATATATGTAAATGTACTTTACCTGAAATTTGCAGTGTCGCTATCTAGCAATTTTTCTGAAATGGGAGAGTAATAGATATCTAAATTTATGGGACCCTAAATTTTACAAATTTTTTTAACAATCTCCTTGAAATGCTGATAAGATAGCAGATGAGCTTATAGTTTTTTTTTTGTAGCCATGGGAATAAAAATTTATTTGTTGAACATTGATCAAATATTTGTGAATTTCACACTTCAAATAGTATTGCGTTATACTACGGAATGAGTACAGTATACTGCACCTAAAAATATTTAAATTTCATTGTTTCGAATGAGATGAAATTTATCAGTACTTCAAATTTGAACCTTTTGTTATTACTAGTTAAAAGATTAATACAAGATAAATGTAGGAAAACAAATTAAGAAAACAAAGAAACATTTATTTTTTACCAACATTTTATTACAAAAATTAATATTCTAATGATACATGATTATGGATAAAACATATAAACATTTCAATTAAGTGATTTTATAGAAATGATATTAGTTTTAATTTAATAACTAAATGAACATGATTTAATACATTAGTATTTAAAATACAATTAGTATTTCATATTGAACATAAGTTTACGAAATAATTACTTTGGAAGTGAGTCAGTCGTTGATTTCTTTTCATTTACGTGTTCACTAATTGATTTTTCTTCCTTTTTCTTCTCTGTTGTATGTTCATGTTCATGTTTATCTTTCTTCTTTCTGTATTTCTTTTCCTTTTTCTCTTCCCTTTTATCATGATGGCTCGGCTTTGCAGCATCTATAGAAATCAGAGCATACCTTGATCCTCCTGCACTTGAATTATCTTCAGCTAAATTTGTTTTGTTTGTTTGCTCACCTAAAATTGTTCCAGATTTCAAAAGATGATCCGCTGGAATTACAGTTTCGTGTACGTAATGTCCTACAGGATATTTTATATTCATTTCGTTGTAATTTTCAGAAGATTGGTTATCTATAATTTCATTGTCAATTGGTCCATCTAATCCAGGATTTATTCCTCCATAGAATTGTGGTTGTCCATATAACTGCTGTCCATACATTGGACCTCCAAATCCTGGTTGGCCATAAGCTCCATACGGTTGGTACATTGGCATTGGTGGTGGCATTGGAGGCATGACAGGATATCCTCCATAATATCCTCCTGGATATCCCATACCTGGATATCCGATCCCTGGATACCCAGAGTTAACAGGTGGTTGAAACATTCCTCCAGGCTGCATGTTTGCTCCTGCTCCATTGTCATAACATTTTGAACATCTCATGTGATGGTGAATTCCGCTTGTTGCACCTCCAGATGAGATATGATCATAACATCCTTGGCAGTTGTGGAAAGTTTGTTGTTCTCCGCAGTTGATGAAAGGATAAGTGGGGGTATGGAAACATTTTCGTTGAACTTGAGGAATATAAAAGAGTTTGTTGTGGCAACCAGATTCGTCGCAGTATTGTTGATTTTGTGCATGGACTATAGATGCAATACAAAATGGTCCACACTTCTTATGCCGATAATGAAAGCATCTCATGAAGGGATGATAGTTAGTTTTGACACATTGTCTTGGACTAACAACAAAACAACATTTTTCTCCTGTTTCTTCATCAGTTTCTGGTGGTTGTTGTTGACCTTCATCAGTTCTTCCGTATTCTCCACTCACACTCATATGACTACCATGGTTTCTTCTTAAAGTAATATTATTATAATTAGTATTGTTAATCTTAATTGGAATATCAATCAAATTTGTATTGTTGATAATATTGTGTAGATTAATAATGGTAGTAATATTATGTTTTGCCAGGTTATTAGTACTACTATTACCCAAAAGATTCACCGCAATATCTGAATCCTGTCCACCATAAGATATACTCCCTTGTTGATAAATCCTGTCTTTACAGTCTTTCTTACATTCCGATCTGCAGTAGTTGGTCTTACACTGATTGTGGCACGTCTTATGGCAGCAGAGATTCGTGCTGCAGGTCTCACTGCAACATTGTCTACAGGGTGTAGGACATTCGCAGTCAGGACAGTCAGGTAAACAGGACTCTTGACAGGACTGGCAGTCCACGTACTCGCAGGAATCGACCTGGGCGAGAGGACATCCTATGGAACGTTTATGGCGTTTGTTTTCATCCAGACAGGTTATGTAAGCATTGTATTCGGTTACTCCAGCGCAAGGGTCCGCTAGTTCTTCGATACAGTTTTCTTGGGTAGCTAAAGATGGCGAGAGGATGTAGATGAGAGTGGCTAGTAGTAGAGACCTCATCTGAAAATTGTGAAATATTTTAGATTAATTATTAGTAACTGATCTTAAATTAGCATTTATCGATAACAGCAGATTAATTTTGAGAACAATGAAAATTTAATATAACTATCGATTCATCACGTAGCAGTAATAGCATGAAATTTAATAAGTAAAAAAAGAACTAAATGTTTAAAACAATAAATAAACAGTACAAAAACAAGTAAAACATATTTATAGATATAATTAAATGGGGTAGGTGGCTCAGTGGTATCGAGTCGGAATGTGGAATTGATTCTATTCCCACAGGTGTCAAACAAATTTCACCACGTTAAAACTACCACGTACATCTTTGGGGGCCGTGATTTAACGACTGGTAACTGCATTTCACGCGAAGAAATATATCACTTATCGAGATCTGCTACGACAGAGTGTCAAACTCAGTAATGGGTAAAAGGCGTGATGATATATTTATTTATTTAAATATAATTAAAATATGCATTTTACAAAAGCAAATAATAATATAATTATTTCGAAAATTATTTAAATTTACTCTACTAGAGAATAATAGTATATAATTCAACGAGCGTATTATGATAGCAATTATAGTCGAGTGGCATAATCCTCCGGATGAATAATTTCTATAACACACCAGTTGAATAGGTAATATACTCTTTTCACACCCATTCAACAGGAACTTGCGCATTTAGGTCGTAGTTTAAGGAAAATATTTTTTTTCTACTTCCGTTATTAAAATGTCATTTAAAGTATTTGTTTCAAATTGCGCTAAATAACATCTTAATCATATGTTGACAAGCTATGGCTTCGAATGTTTTAATCACGGCGTGAAGATAACAACAGACATTAAATACGAGGTGTAGTTAGATTCCTGCATCTGACACTGTAACTTAACCTTACTTTTCAAATAACTCATAAAACTTTGTTGTATTAATGTGAGATCGTATAAAAAAATCAGTATATGACTTGTTTTATAAACACATTTAGATATTTATTTTTGCTTCGATTAGCTCGTATAAAAAAACCTCATAACTAAAGAAACGTTTATAAAACTTGTTACATAATATACTATTTAGAAGTTACATATTAATCGCCAAACTTGAGTAGTTTCCAAGCAACATAAAAACAACAACAATAATAATTAGTGCACTGCGTTACTATGGTAGCCGCAATCTGATTGGCTTAAAAACTGTTGAATAATGATTCATTATTCAACATTTTTAAACAATGAACCATGTTATCTATCTAAAATCTTACATACATTGAATGCATTACTTAATGGTTGTGAAAAAATATAACCACTGGAAAATCTTTTAAATAGTTCATTGATAAAAATGTTTACTAAAATTCTATTTATGTAAATAATGTGCATCCGACTTCCTTATAAATAATTACATAATTTGCATAAATTAAATTGATCATACTGAAAAAAGAATACTTGAATATTATTTTAAAACGATGGGCGTATACCTTTTGTATTTAATTGTAAAATAAACAATTGAAAAATGTACATAAACAAAATTAATTGAAAATAATAATATCTATTGATATCAAAGATATGTATATTTATTTAAATAATGATCATGTCTCACAGCACATTATTTTCGTTTATATTTCTAAAATAATAAATAAATTATAGTCAATTAAAAATTGTATTGAGAAAACTAGACTAAAAATTAAATATTTGCATTTTGAAATGTTTCTTATACTAACATTTTTGTGCTTATGTTAAATTATTTATGAAACATATTTTTAATTGAATTACAATAATGAATCAAAAGAGGTCAAATATATGTTTGAACATATTAAAAATTCTTTAATTATATCAGATTTTATCGAAAGTTAAATTCGACAAAATTGTACATTTAGGTAATTTTTTGTAAATAGATAAAATTTATCTATTTGTACAAACAATTTTTTTTTATCTTATTAAGAAAGTGATTATATTTGTTATAGGTTTCACTTTTCGTGTTTTAAGGCCAATTAAACAATCTCAATATTCTTATGATAAGAAAACAATATATTATTTTATTAATATTTTTTAAAGTAAATACCTCAATTATTATTTTCTTTCTTTGAAATATAATAAAAATTAAAATTCATATGACATCTAGTGGGAAAAACAGTCCCGGGTTCAAATACCTCGTCGACTGAGTTTTTCTCTTTACAATAATAATTAATAAAAAAATGTTTTTGATATTCTATTTGACTTGCCTGAATATCTAATCAATTTGCTACTCTCTTATTAACAAAATATAAATATAAATACATAATTTTTGTAAGTTTTTAAAATACTTATGATAATCATTCGATTAATATGTAGGTACATATTTTAATTCAAATAGGAAATTCCTAAGAAATTAAAACATATAAATCCGATGCGATATTTTTCACTTATTCAGAATTTACTCCGCTTACTTTAGAAAATTTGTAAATATAATTGACAAAACCGCACAAAATTAATTAACACATTTTATAAAATAGCTATATACAGTTACCATATTATATTCCAAATACTGTTAAACAATTTTACGTAATTTCACAACTGTATTATAATTCACAAATTATTACTTGTGTCACTTGGAAACAAAAGCAGACAAATAGAAACAAATGTAAACCCGCTGTTAGTATCACTTATCAGTAAAATGATGATCGCACTTACTTTTGAACTTGGCAGGCTCGAAGTCAAAGCAAATCTAAGCTCCATTCAATCGCGGCGAGCGCTTTTTCTAGCGAACTAGCCGGATGATGATGAGAATTTGTTGCATTTATTTGTTTTTCCTCTGATAGTAGATCATTGTTTGACTAAGGGACAATGCATGGCTATGCATTTTTGTGGTAATTGGGTCATATAGATGTGTGACGAAATTACAATTTTGTTAGTCTTGTTCAAATATTTTATTTCCCTATGCAGATCTTAACTTTTGGAGGTATAGAGTATCTATCGAATTAGACAATTTACGCCATAAATAAGTATCACTAAAAACAATGACGTTATGTGCTAATAAGTTTACAGGTAGGAGCGACGAAGTCGTTATTATTAGTAGGGGCGATTAAAAAAAAATTTGGGGGTAAAATAATACAAAAGCTTTAACTAGTGTTGCACAAAAAAAAACCTAGTTTAGAATCACGCGATTGCGTGGGAAATTAAAATAATATATTTTAATATTTTAACAATATGTAACTTAAAATCAGCCAATAAAATAATTAACAAATTTATTAGACGATGGTAAATCAAAATTAATTAAAAAGTGATAATACTAAACTAAAAATTTTAACAATTAAATAACTACTAATTCATACATCGGGGGAACCTTTGATTTTGAATAGGAGGATGCCCTTATTTATTCAAATAAAATAAATAAATAAATGTATCATCACACCTTTTTCCCATTACTGAATGTTGAAGCAGATCTCAGTAATTGATATATTTATGTGCGTCAAATCACTGCCCCTAAAGATGTTAGTAGAGAGAGAGCCACAGAGGTAATTTTAATGTGGTGATAATTGTTTGTCGATTGTGGGTATGAAACCCGGGTTTACAGGCCGAGTCGATACCACTGAGCCACGTCCCCATAAAAATAATTCAGTGGCTAATAAATTATCTACGAGCTTTTAGCTTTGTCGTGGTAGAGCTTTCGGTATTTTGCTAACAAACAACAAAACAAAAATGACAGCGACAATGACAGTATAGGTGAGAAGTATGATATGAAATAGTTATTTGTGTATTAAAAGCATAAAGTGATTTTTTGTTACTCGAACACGGTAATTGCGAGAGCTGCAATATTGTAAAAGGATCAAAGACACTTTACGCTCGTGATACACACATCATATTTTCTACGATTGCATCTTAAAATTATTGAAAAACGTATACGTATTGAAAGTAAATTCGTTCTGTCAACTGTCAATATGACAAGTTTATGTTTTGTTTGTATCTCTGGTAACTATTGAAATAAGCGCGCATTTAATATCTTTTTCGCGCGTTGCCATTGGAAACGCGCGCATTTAACATCTTTTTCTTATGCAACGCGCGACAAAGACTATTTCGATTGTTCTACAGAAAATGTTAACTTACGATGACAAATACGAGCTCAATTGTCTACTTTTCATAGCAATCGTAGAAAAATAATAATTTTTCCTAAAATATATTTAAAAATACAGGATGTTTAAAAATTATTGCAAAATAATTTAGGGTATTGCACATTACTTAAGCATTTTTCGTACCACTAGACCAGTGGTTCCCAACCTTTTTTTAATCGTGACCCTTTTTAGTTTTTTAAAAATGTTCGCGACCCCCCTTTCGCATATTTGATCAATAAAACAAAAAATAAAAGGTTTGACAAAATATATTTTAGGACTTAATGATTATATTTTTTCCCCTCAAAAAAGCCCAGGCGACCCCCCAAAAAAGCTAAGGCGACCCCCTTGTGGGTCGCGACCCACCGGTTGGGAACCGCTGCACTAGACTGACAGGTTACAGTTATAAATAAAAATTAGTAAATATAAAAATTTATTTAATTTAACTGACGCTTTCAATGTTTAATATTTATTCATTATTGTAACCTATCATTCCAGTAGTACGAAAAATGTTTGCTTCAAGTATATAATTAATTATTTTTGAAATAATTTTGAAATACCCTATATCATAAATTATATTAATGGTTTTTAATCCAGATTAACAATTAAATACTATAATAATAATATACATTTAAAATTGTAAACTTAAATTAAAATTTCTCTAAATGATGACGTAATTTGTTTGATTCGGTGAATGACTTATAATGTTATTACTCATTTTAAAATCGATTATTTTTTATGGACATTGAACAATATAAATAAAATAATATTCGAAATAAACTTGATTATTTCATCAAATATAATTGTCGTAGTTTATAATTATCTTTGATTGATATATTTGTATGTATTATTTTGTTGAAAATGTAATAAATCTCTTGATATTTATCAATAATCTGTAGGTCTGTAGATCACCTTCGAAATCAGACAAATCTGTAAATCTAGCAACAATATCGTACAGACTCTGGCTGTACCATACATTTTGTTTACGTGCTTATTGCTAAGCAAAATAATTTTGTGAAAAATTAAAATGTATCAATAAAGTCAGGACGTCTTATACATAAAAATGCTAGAAATTAATTTCTCTATATTTTTATTTGAAGACAGAGCTGTTACACTCAAGAATGAATGTGCCATGATAATTTCTTCTTATTATTATATATTTTGTGCTATTGTATATTATTAATAATTAATATTTTTTATAAGAAAAGATAGTATGAAACAGGGGTAATGGAACAGTTAAATCGTTCAAACAAAGTTATCAATATTATATCAAAATAATTCTTCTCGGCGTTAATTCGCAAAGGTGAACGATCCAGGCTGTAAGTGCATTTATCACATATTATCTTTAGGTAAATAAATTTGAGTCACTGCCGCTTAGAATGAATGAACAATTTGTATTTTTAATAATTTAAGGTGAATGCTCGCTACAAATAAAACTGCAATGGGGGTTCTTATAATTTAGTAGGTTGATGATAAGATACAGGATATTTTTCAGAAATTGGCGTGTTTATATTAAAATTATGTCAAAGGTATTTTAAATAGACGGAAAATATTTGAACATGATAAAACTAGAATAGATAGCGTTGTTACATATTATTTAGCAATAATCTTATAAAAAGACGTAACCTAAAAATGGATAATAGATACTTGTAATGTTTGACAATTTGTCGGTAAAAATTATCCGGAAGTTTCATAAAACTGATATAAGAAACACGTTTTTAGAACTCATATTTAATCAGTTAAACAATATTTGTTTCTTTGTTATTTATTTGTTTATAGTCAGAGACTGCGGAACCATTTTTCGAAAGGGATTGCGAAAATTTTTTGACCGGAGTAAAAATAGAACACAGATAAATTTAGGTAATTAAAATGAATAATTAGGTGAAATACATTATATTAATAATATAATTTGTTTTTGTCAATTAATGTAACAGTTTTATAAAGTTTTCACATCTGTATAAATTGAAAAAGACAATTTTACTCTATTGCTGCGAAAACTGTCATTCGCTCTGCAGTTTTATTGATGAATATTTTCATCACCTTATTTAAATCAATGTCCCATGTTTTAATTTTGTGTATATGAAGAAAAACTAAATGAAACAGTCGTTTTTGTAACATTGAATTACGATTCCAAGTCAAAATTCAACGAACCCCGCTGAATAACCTTTCGGCTGACGATTCTGAAGCTGGAATTGTCAACCAGTCATACAAGTAGAGTTTCTACTTCCTTGAAGTCTCGATTTGGATTTTGAATTCGTACTCGTATTTTAGTTAGGTATTTTATTTTATTTTTTGTGTCCTGAACAGGGGTTGCGGCGCAACCCCCAAAAATGATTAGAGGTTGCAACTGCAACCCCACTTCCGCGGCCACTGTTTATAGTTATGTTTTGTTTTACCCTGCGGAAAGTATACGTTCAATTTACCTAAACGTTGAATTATATCATATTTACAGAAGTTAAACAAACAATGGTTTAAATTATTCATAAAACTAATTACTCGTTTATAACTCACAAAAATTAGTAATTCAGGTTGACACATGAAAGTAAAATGATAAACAAAAAACAGTATAGTGTTTATAGTATTATATTATTAATTGTGAGTTTTTAGGATATACTAAATTTTATGAAAATGATGTTTGGGGTTTTTGTTTGTGTTTCTAAACTAATACATTTTGGTCAAATGTGAGAACATATTGGAATGGGTGAGGGATGAGAAGGTATGTGTGAATGATTCAGGGCGCATGATATTACATCACGCTATATCCCATAAAATGGAGTAGCACAAATCTCTGAAACATTCACACAGACCATCTATGTATCAGATTTATCAAAAATTCAGTCTTCATCAAACATTCTCATCCTGACACACATATGGAGCATATGGAGCATATGCTGAAAGCATGCAAAATTAATCCTGTTTATTGATTTTAATGTAGAATTCTATGCTCTACAAAATTTATGAGAAGTTTTTTTGTCTAAAATAATAAGGGAAGAAGGAAATTATAAAAATATCATTTTACATGTTAAAGTCCTATGTTCCGATGTCGGGGTCACTATCCTGTACATGTTAAATATTAGCAACATTTTTGTATCTATTGAAACTAAAAATTGTTTAGAATAAAATAAATTTCCTGTTTCTCGTAACTTTCTGTTAAGGTGTGGGCAACAATAACAAAGTCAAGTTATTTACTTAAATGACATTAAAACAACTATTCAGCTATCAGTCATTTACGAGTTATATTTGCAGTTATTTACGACAGCCGTCATCAGATGCACATAAACGATTATAAGCACAAAAAGTAACAACGAAAAATATAGAAAACTTTTATAAAATAACATGACTTATTGTACGTTGAAAATTTTTAACAAGATGTCGGCAACAATTTACTTTGCTACTTATCATATTAAAATTATTTTCGTAACACATGCACAAGAAACACGTTCTTATTCCCTAATTTTAGAGAGAGAAACACTGCTTTTCTCCCCTAGGGACAGGGAGAGAAACATGCTACCTAGGGACATGTTTCTCTCCCTAAAGACTACGATTATTAGCTGTTTGCGGCGTTTCCTTGGGAACTAGTTACGGAACCCATATTTGACATTTCTCCCGATAAGACAGTAATTTTTGTGCACTTGTTACGAAAAGTATAATATGCTTCACGGGAGGGCGCGATTATCCCTTGTGTGAATAATCGTTTGTTTCCCTCCCTTGATGCATAACATACTAATATAAAATTACGTTTACATTTTATGATTTCATTAATATTATTATAAAATATTCAAATTATGGAATTCAAAGATCCAATAATTATTAATTTAATAAATAAATAACCAATATTATAACAGAAACAACAAACTGATTACTAAATAAAATTTAAATTTTCAAATAAAGTCAACTAGCACAAACAGGTTTTGTTTTTCAGTTCTTTAGTTACAAATAAAAATACGGCTTAATTAAACTCATAATTATTTGACATAATATTGTAACATGTTTTTCAATAATTGTAATGATTTTCAGTTTAATATTAGTTATAATGTTTTATTGACATTTTATTAGAATAGAATTGGGTCACGACCACGAGTAAAAATGAGTTAAATAGTCCTGGAGTTACATTGACATATATAAATAATAATGTTTATTCTATAAATAATGTAGGTATATTTGTTGTAGCAGTTATTTGTTTAGTGTGCAGTATGGTTTATGTGATGATGGAAGTACAAAGTCTACATACATTTTTCGCCCTACATACATTTTTTTTCTAGTTCGAAATCTGTCATTATCACTATTAAATCTCACTGATACTGTGTTCCAGTTTCTTATTTGAATTTTTAATAATTTTTCAAAATGGTTACTTTGCAAACTGTTTACACGTTACATATAAGACGAGAAAGTCGTCATGACAACACTTTATTTATTTCTATTTATTAAGTACTAAACAAAAAGTTTATAATATATATATATATATATATATATATATATATATATATATATATATATATATATATATATATATATATATATATATATATAGATATATACAGGCTGTTATATTTTAATGGACCCAGCAAACATGATTTATACAGCAACATGTAAGCTAATTGATGACGTATGTACTTTTATGATATCATATCCGGTTTATTAGTAATTAATATCAACTTTTAAATTTCAAATGGAACACACTATATTTTTTTACAAATTTGAAAAGTGCATCAAATTTGCTTTACAATCATGTAAAATAATCCATATGTTACATTTTTAAAAAGTAAAATGGCGGGCACTTTATTATACACCTAATCGGAAAGAGAATAGTGAGCCATGACTGTGGCTTGAAATAAAACAATTAACTAAAACAATTGTAACTTTTATTATTAAATGAAATAATGATTGAATATTCTAGTGAATATAGTAAATAAGAAAATTTAAAAAAAGCAACAGCAATTGGGAAAGCAACTCAACTACTAGTAAGCCAGTCCTAAACTTGAACTGCATTTTGGAAAGAAGCAACAAAGTGTGGTTGAAAAAGTCACCCAACACTGATTTTACTTTGAAATTGGGGAGTCCTCTGGACGTTTTGTGTATCGTGGCGTCGGCTGATTTGCATTGCACTATGTCTTTAATTTAAGGTATAAGCAGGTCAGTCCAGCTCTTGCCAGAAACTGGCCGGAGTGTAGTGTATTGTCTTTATGTCTAGGGTGCATGGTCCGACTTGGCGATTCTGTATCTCTAACAGAACAGAACAGAAATAATGGTTGAATATTCTAAAAAGAGACAGGTTAAGTAAATTCAATAAATCATGTTCAAACAGAATAGTAATTTATGGTACAAGGACGACACTAAAAATGTTCGCTAGGAATGTAATACCCTAATTTTTGCAAATTTCAAAAAAATTCTTTTTGTTTTATAATCAGTATATCAAATTATATGTCATTAAAGTTTCGTGCAGAGGTATAGAAACACCCTGTATGGTACTTAAAACTTGTATAGAATATATAAATATATTAATTAAATTAAATTGTAATTGGTCTCTTGAATACTACATAACTATAGCGTGGCTCGTTATAATATATGAAAAACTGGCACATGCTTCTCATTGGCTTCATGCATACCACCGCTGGTATATACACGTTATGAAAGTAGTGTTTTTCTACGATTGCTATGAAAAGTTAACAATTACGCTCTCATTTGTCATCGTAAAGTTGACGTTTTCTGTGGAGCAATCGAAAAATATCTTTCTTGAGCGTCTCCAATGGCAACGCGCGAAAAAGATATTAAATGCGCGCTTATTTCAATAGTTACCAGGGATACAAACAAAACAGAAACTTGTCATATTTACAGTTGACAGAATGAATGTATTTTCAGTATATATACGGTTTTTAATTATTTAAGATGCAATCGTAGAAAAAATTATGTGTGCATCTCAAGCGTAAAGTGTCTTTGTTCCTCTTACACTATTACAGCTCTCGCCTTCGGCTCGCGCTGCAATTACCGTGCTCGAGTAACAGAGAATCACTTTACGCTCTTAATACACAAATAACTATTTTATTCTTGGTAAATTGTAACCGTTGCGTCGCCTTGTGTTTCCATTTTATACCTCAGGAAAACAACATGTACTTCTCTCCCTTGGTGTATAATACCGGGTGTTTCAGGAAACGTGCGTCATAGTTTTTTTTTTTAATTAAATGTCAAAATATATGATAATTTGTTTTAATGAATTTGTTTGTTATTTTATTTTAATTCCGTGGCTAACACTATTAAATAATAATTTTGTAAATTTTCATATTAAATTTTTGCCGTTACAAAACATAGGAAATGAAATTGGATTATTGATTTAGATGCATAATTTTAACCATTACAACTTTTATTTAAAGCATTTTTGTCTGAAATAACATGGGAAGCAATGCACACCGCATTTCGTGATACACCCAGAATACTATTTCAGTTTAAAAAATAACAATTAACATCAATATTTCATTGGTTTGATTGTTCTTCCTCCAGAGATATCCCTCCTCCCCGTGGTGGTCCTGGGCGGACCTAAGGGGATGAGATCCTATGTTCAGCAGGCCGGCGCTATCAACAGCACCTGGTTGTTGTTAGTGCGGTCGTTTGTCACTCGGCCACGGAGGCGCCACGTGCCACTGTCACGTGACACTGGCTAATGGATTTATTACAGTCGTTAGCTCCGTTATATATTCACAGAGTGCGCCCTGCGACGCCGCGACGCTGGCGATGCTTGCTGATTCTGTCTATAAACTCCTGCAGAGCACCACGTTAATCGGTTACGTGGTGTTGATGTGTTCATAGGTGTCGAACTATAATATATGGTTGCTTGGTAACATCATTATTATCAGATCAGCAAACAGGAACGAAAATGTTCTTATGAGTTGTTGCTACGGTTAGATATGATTCAGATATCTGTTTAGAATCTTATCTGAGATGTTAACAGATTTCATTTATTCAAATAAATAACAATGAAAAACGACATGACACATTTACAGTCAAATTTCCATAAGAAGAAGATTCTAATCGTGTTATTGTATAAACGAATTAAAAACATGTGCATAATGCATCTATCTTTTATACGGTGATGTTATATTCTACTGAGAATTCACCACACGTCACTGTCAACCAATAGGATCACGAATTTGTTTGAAAATGAACCAATGAAATGTACATTTCGTCGGAAATTCATCACAAGTAAAATTGATATCGGAAATACCACTGTTAATAATATCCTTGGTTACGAATAAAATAAATGATATTTTCAATATTTTTATAAATGTCAATTTTGAATATTAAATGTACACTGAAAAAATGTAGAATTTTCATCACTGTAATACCTAATTAATAATGTGCAAATAAATACCTAACTATTCTTGTTAATTAACTCTTGTTTGGTAAATTCTCAAGCCGAATACAACTCGTAGTATGAAAATTGACAGATAATATTTTGACATAAATGTACATTCGTTGTTACGGAAATAGGAAACACAACTCGTGCTTCGCACTCGTTATGTTTCCATTTCCATAACAACTCATAATTTATTTCAAAATATTTTCAGAAATTTTTATACTACTTATATGACAAGTCAATGAACTAATATGCGATCAGTACAATGGTGTGGATAGCTATCCGGAATTCGAATCCGGAGTTTGAATCGCACTCAAGCAAAAAAATATATATAAACAACCACACTGCAGTTCGGTGAGTGCGGACCCAGTACTGAAATTAGGATTAAGTTCCTTTTGTACAGAGTAACATAAAAAATAAATAAATCACTTGCAAATTAAATAATATCAATACAAAGAGTGGATAAATTACAAATTTAGGTACAAATAACATATGAGACAATATAAAGATGCAATGAAACAAGAACAACAATTAAAAATATTATTTACTTAATTTAAATGAATCTTAATGTGTAAAAATCATTGTTAAGGATGTAATAATAGGTGAAAAAAGTACTTAGTACTTAGATTTGAATGGTTATATATTTCGGCTCTGTTCAGAGCCATCTTCAGAGTACGTGATGATGCGATGTGAGGTGATCGATGAATGAATATCATCTGGCATATATTTTGAACGAAATAAATCATTCTGCATTATTTAAACCATCATCGTCAATGGCGCTATACAAATATTATATCACTAAATTCAGAATTAAATACTTTTTCGAACAAGCAAATAAAAAAATATAGTTCCATTTAAAATAACAAAGTTGGTATCCACAGTTTGTGAACCACTGGGTGAAAAAAATTATGCTCATTAAAATAGTCTTGTAAGATATAAATTGTTTCGTAATTTAACCGACTTCGTAAGTCTTATAGTTCTAGAGATAGCAATATAGCAATAGTGGACAAAATAAAACGAACACCTATATATATATATATATATATATATATATATATATATATATATATATATATATATATATATATATATATATATATATATATATATATATATATATATATATATATATATATATATATATATATATATATATATATCTCTTTGTATACGTATATAAGATGGCAAAAATAAGTATAAACAAGATTGAAAAACAAACACACATGTATGACCGTATTCTGAAACCTGAAGAAGTGAAAAGAAAGCGAGAGTGAAACAAAAGCATTAGGAAATAAATCTCAGATCAAATAGTGCATGCGACACCTGCCCCTACTGTAGCAACACCACCGAAAGCAATATCGTGAAAAGGAAACCTTCATAAAATGCCAACCTTTGCAATATTTCACCATGAAGAGTAACCACCTAACCACTTCTTGTAACTATTACCAACATTACCATATTCTTAACGGCCCGTACTTGCGGATATATTGAAAAAGTATGTACGAAAATGCCCTGGACACATTGAGAATGCATTTTTATTAAAATTTTATGACTTAGGCGAGCGTCTATATATTCTATAGCCCACGCTTGCTCGTATATTGGTTAAATCTTTTAGATAATGGATTCCGCGTCAACTGTTTCCTCCGGAGCGGCAATCTCATTCCGGAAGTGCATTCCGGTAGGAGGAAAGGGGATTCTGGGTGTTGAATTGTTTCCGATATCGGAGGAGTGCAGCTTGCTGAGATTTCAGATGTCGGATTGTCGCCTGCTGAGGTTTTGTGACGCTGTCGTACTGTGATTTTTGCGATTTAGATTGAGGATTTGATGTGATTTCAAGTGAAGACAAATTTTTGATTGAATTTTGACAGATTTATTTCTTTTAAATGGCGTTTTGTAAATCATCTTACCACCTATCACGGATTTAGCGTTATGTTAGCATAGACGTATTTCTTTGGATCAGGCATGGCCAAACTATTTCATTTGCGGGCCACATTTTGATTGGAAAGTTGTTGTACAATCGATAAGTCTCTGGAATGTTCCAGTAGCAGGCGAGGAGAGAAAAAGGCGGCGCTTCGAGAAAGTGTAGTTGAAAATAAATTCATCATCGTAAATAAATAATGCTCGACTAGTTTAAATAAATAATAGTCTATTGTTTAATGTTGTGAGCAGTGTAATAAGTGTATAAGATTTTGTATTCATTATCTGTGGCGCTACAGCCCAAATCGGGCCTGGGCCTACCGGACACACCGAGCCGCAGTTTTTACACTGCCGTACTGCCGGTTTTCGTAGTCGAATGCTACATTATTTAAGGCGTATAAGTGACTAGCTTATAGCGCCCGAGTGTGATAAATACATGTAACTGTATTTTTATATTTTACGACAAATCACACATTGTCGACAGGCGGATTCGAACTGACGAACCTTGGTTCGGGTGATGTCACAGTATGTTAAGAGATGTGCCTTAACACGCTCGGCCACCGCGCCTGTTAAGATTTTGTATTAGTTATTTTATTTATAAACAGAGTGTAAACTTTTATTTCCATTATTAAATGATTATTATTTATGTTGTTATTAACATTTTTGGTTTAAATAAAAATTGTTGAAACCCATAGATGTTACAATATATTGCAGAAAAATATATACATATAAGGCAATACTATATATATATATATATATATATATATATATATATATATATATATATATATATATATATATATATATATATATATATATATATATATATATATATATATATAGTATATATAATTAATTTAGTAGTACCTAATATTGTGAAGTGCCAAGTGATGGGCGTTTTTTAATGTTCTTTTAATTAATTATTAAATGTAATTACAAATCAAAAAGTAATATCAAAATTATATTTTATTTTCTGACAATTATTGTTATTACTAACAGAAACTTCTATTCGTCGTTAAGTCTAGCAATTGCTTCCCTTATAATATCAGTATGTAAAAAATGATGTAAACAAAATGTACTGAAAGTATTTGTTTTCATTACTAGTTGTAGTAATTTATATTACCCGTGTTTCAAGTTATAACCCAATCCAAATCTAACCTCAGATACTTTATGTGCTGAAAAAATTACGTAATGGCACGTTGTGCTACTATCCCGAAAAAGTTAGTGGCAGTCCGTTAAAAAGTATACAAATAAAATGTGTTTAGGGACACTTATTTTCCAAATAACCAGACGTTATGTCCACTAATATTTAGATTCATATGGATTCAAGGCAGAAATTTCATTCCAAATTTCCATATTTTCCATGTCGAGATTAAGTGCAACTGAGAATTTCTTATCAATATCCAAATACATGTATTTGCCCGCTTTCATAGGTTCCCATTCTACATCGATGATTGAGTCATGATTTTTTTGATTCGGATTTCCTGTTTTTACGAAATTTGACCAAAGTTTGACCATTTTTCGAATACATGTTTCTTCTAAACTGCCTTTAATCAGTCGTGGGTTCACAATAGTCTTGAAAAGATAGCCCAATTCATCGCCATGGCAAGCTCCTAAAATAAAGATAATAATCTTTGTTTAGGTAACAAAAATACGCAATATTTTGGTATAGAGTGAGAATAGTTCCACATTTCAACGACATTTAAGTAACATGTTTATTAATGTTTTTTGATATACTGATTTTATAACAAAATAGTACGTTCTTATACCGGATCGAGCTCTATTATAACGAGTTTCCAACTTTTCACTCGTTAAAATAGATGTTCCGGCGTAAAGGACTTTTTTAGTTAGAAGTGCACCTCCTTTCAATATTATTTTATTTGTTGAACAAATTTTCGCGGAATAAAAAGAATCACGTCGCGTGTTTAATCAAACTACACTCATTGACATGAAGTTAGTAACTATAGCCCCACGCTCATTTGCTGAGTTTTGGAGCTATAAAATTTTTAGTTTTAGGACTATACAATTTATATCGGCCAGAAATGGAACAACAATGAAACCACCTGTAAATAGTTATTTGTGTTTTAAGAGCGTAAAGTGATTCTTAGTTACTCGAACACGGTAGTTGCAGCGCGAGCCGAAGGCGAGAGCTACAATAGTGCAAGACTTTACGCTCGTACACATAATTTTTTCTACAATTGCATCTTAAAATTATTAAAAAACTTATACGTACTCAAAATAAATTCGTTCTCTCAACCGTCAATATGACAAGTTTATGTTTTGTTTGAATCTCTGGTAACTATTGATATAAGCGCGCATTTAACATCTTTTTCGCGCGTTGCCATTGTAGACGCCCGACAAAGTTATTTTTCGATTGTTCCACAGAAAACGTCAACTTTACGATGACAAATGAGAATGTAATTATCAACTTTTTATAGCAATCGTAGAAAAAGGGTATTTTCGTTTCAGAAATGTGCATGTATTGAATGTATTACTTAGTGGTTGTGGAAAAAATTATAAACCCTGTCTTATAAGAATCCAGTAGTACAGCAAAAAATTCACTTTAAATTAACTGCATTTAATTTTGCAAATTTAGATAAAGTGGTTATAGAATCAGCATCAGTTGTAAAATACCCTGTAAACTGTAGTTAATCACGGCCGTGTCTAATAACTCATTATTCACGGCTTATAGTTAATCATTTTTAGTTATTATTACTTTCATTAAACTTATTTAGACCGAAAAGTGTAATTTCCAGTTGATTTATTGTAGAAAAAATTGTAGTACTGAACTTGTGTGTCATGGATAAATTACAACGTTTTCGTTTTCTGCCCATGTCGCAAATTTTATCCTTACGACATTTTAACGAAGTTTTTCAAAAACCTACATTAGATAAGAATAATAATGGTCGATTTTAAATACAATTTTAACTCTAAAAATATTGGTAAGTAAAAAGAAAAGTAGCTACTAAAGCTCTTTTAGATTAAATCATTAATTTTATTTTCCGAATTGCCTATTTTAAGTTTGAACGTCAAGTTAAATGTTGTGTAGGTATTTAAAAAGCATATATTTTTATCTATTTTAATTATGTTCTTGTATAACTTACCGGGCTGTTTTATACGAATGCTTCGTTTTACAAAATTTAATTTTGTAACAGCTGACAATTTAAACATGTATATTGGACACCTCAAATTTTCTATTGATAAATTTACAGTATAATAAACTCCCAACAACATTAGCATATTGGTTTGCATCTAAAAATAATAAAAACATAGATTATTATTAATATAGTTTTTAATGTTTTTAATTATATTTACAGTAAGAAATATGTCTGTATTAGTTTTTGTTTTTACTGTTCCATTGTTATAAAAATAGTTTTTAATTTTTTCTTGAATTCTTTCGGAAAATTCTGAATCATTGGGAATATTAAATTGATAAGGAATTTTTTTTGCAAAATCGTCGAATGTTTCATAATCTGGTTTGTCTGGTCCATATATTATTTCACTAGATAATCCTTCGCTTGAATTGTATCCAATCATAAATGGTACTTTATTATATTTTCCTGACTTTATTATATCTACAGGATGTTCAGATAAAAACGCTTGTTCGTTTGATACTTTTTCTATAACTGGACCAATTGATCGCATTTTGTGAATGTAGAAATACTGAAAATATCATTACTTATGAAATACAAACACATCAAATGGGGTAACACAAATATTTGTTCATCTTGTAATTCACCCATATATATACTAGTAATATATTGCTAATGCCCTATACCAGCAATGTTATCTAAACGAAAAAGGAAAGAGAGTGAGATATATGCTATCTTACCTTTATCCATACTTGCTTGAAAATGCGCATGCCCGTAATACTGAAATACTATTGGCTAATAACGAAGTGGGAGAGACATTGCAAATATGGCGAGCTCTCTTTGTCACCACTTGTGTGAATTTGAATTAATCTGTTTGCTACATTTGTTTGTGACTATCTTCTTCGTTATTATTATGCCAGTCAGTTGTTATTTGTGTTTTTCAAAATCTCAAGTTAGTTTAGATGGTTAAATGATTTAATAATCGGAATGTTAAATATTTTTATTTACATGTGAATGATTTTGTTCACAGTTTTCCTAAAAACAAGGCAATATGTAACTTATGGAAAAAATATGAATCAATAATTTAATATGTACTGCTATATTAGTCGATATGACCTTCAATTGATAAAATATATAATTTTCAACAAATTTAAAATATGGCGCTAGATTTTAACATGGTAGAAATTGACGTTAGTCAATCGTACTCCAGTATTACGGGCATGCGCATTTTGAAACAAGTATGGAAAAAGATAGAATAGTATATATCTCAGTGTCAGCAATATATTACTAATAGATATATGAATTCACCAAAAATTTTTACTCTCACACATCCCTTTAGTTTCATCCGCATTCATAATTCTTTCATGCAAGTGGGTTTATTCTTCTCACTCAAAGTCTTACGTCAGTTAATTTAAGTTGAACTTCTAATAATGATT
Source organism: Pterostichus niger (assembly GCA_947425015.1). Classification (NCBI taxonomy): domain Eukaryota; kingdom Metazoa; phylum Arthropoda; class Insecta; order Coleoptera; family Carabidae; genus Pterostichus; species Pterostichus niger. The sequence continues at coordinate 31,444,467 of OX380339.1, forward strand.
TTGTAGAAACTGATTGAAGAATTCGTAACATTTCCTTTTCATCGTGACCTTCATATCCTAATTCTTTAACAATTTTTTCTCGGTTGCTTTTTGTTAAAGCCCAGGTATTTAAAGCGGAACCTGAATGCATTATTGCTCCATGGAATAAACCTATAACATATGTAAAATTATCTTATGGAGTTTCAAAATTTATATACACAATTTCATATTAAAACTATGCTACAGATATATATTTGTTATTCTTTTAGTCAATCCGAACCACCAAATTTAATAAATATTATTCGCGCACTACCTAATTATATTAGTATATTATGTAACAAGTTTTACATGGGGTAGGTGGCTCAGTGATATCGAGTCGGCCTATGGATCTTGAGAACCCTGATTCGATCCCCACAACCGACAAACAATTTTCACCAATTTAAATCTACCCTTGTGGCTTCCTCTCCACTAATATCTTAGAGGGCCGTGATTTGACGACTGGTAACCGCATTTTACGCGAAAAAATATATCACTTACCGACATCTGCTTAAGCAGAGTGCCACACACAGTAATGGGTAAAAGGCGTGATGATATATTTATTTATTTATGTAACAAGTTTTATAAACGTCTCTTTCGTTATGTGTATATAAAGAGTTTATAAAACGAGTCACATTCTATACTATGCGTAAATTAAGACAACAAAGTTTAAAATTTTATGAATTATTTAAAAAGTTACAAAGCTAACTTCAGCCTGTGTTTAATATCTCAAGCCGTGACTAAACCTTTGAAGCCACGGCTTGGCAACATGTGATTAAAAAATATTATTTAGCGACATGTAAACCAGTACGTTAAAGCCATTTTAATAACGGGAAGTTATTTTTGCCCCGAGGGCATTATATAAATGATAATGCACAGAGGATATTATCATTTAGTAATGTCCCTGATGCATACAAGATTTTAACTTTTTATGAGAATAAATATTAAAAATTTACAAATTTTTCAAATCGATCAAATAATGTTTTTACTTCCTTGTACGAAGTAAAGGAAGTATTGTTATCGCGAAAATTTTCGGTTCTCAGATTTCAGTGGAAATACGCATTTTGGCCCTCCCTGAGTCCATTTTGACTAATTTCGTCGTGACGTCTGTACGTACGTACGTACGTACGTACGTATGTATCTCGCATAACTCAAAAACGGTAAGCCGTAGAAAATTGAAATTTTATATTTAGGACTGTTATAACATCTAGTTGTGCACCTCCCTTTTTGGTCATTATATAACTTCCGGAAGTGGTACTTTACTTGAAGCCTATAATAGATTTTCATGAAAAACTATATTCAAATATAATTTAAAACTTTCCAAATTTGGTATATAAGACTACTATATCAATGTAAATAATATAATAGATTTTGGTTAAAATACACTAACCGGAAGTGACACATTACATGAAGCTGCTAACAGTTTTCCTTGAAAAAAATGGTATTATTTTAATTTTAAAAATAAATGCTTCAAATAAAAGTTTTAGAGAATTAAATTCCGCGTCTAGCACATTAAGAATTTTTAAATTAGCCTTTTGCATAAGCGAGATATCTAAATTTAAATAGTATATATTTTGTGTTTTTTTTTAAATTAAGTTTGCTATGGATTAGAACAAAAAATAAAAAATAAAAGATTTTATGTCAAATATGTGCAATTAAAAAAATATCTATAGTTTAATACGCGTACAAGGAAGTCATGTGGTGTCCACATCAGATTTTTTATCACAAGTAACAAGATCAAGACTTCTTTCTATATTCAAGACCCAAGCAAGAGCAAGACATTTCTTTTTCTCAACATTCGTGCACGCTTAAAAAAAAGTCTTAATCAAAATCAAAAGTTGAAATAAAAGAAATAAAAGACACAGATAAATAGGACGATATACTTGATGAAGCTAACGAAGAACTCATTTTGTTGCACTTCTTTTTATTCTCAAATTTAACAAAACGTTGAAAAGCAACTTTATTTACATATGTTTGATACTATAACCAGGGAAACATAAATATTTAACCATAGAAATGACATCGGTAAATAAATAAATAAATAAATATATCATCACGCCTTTTACCCATTGCTGGGTGTGGCACTCTGCCTAAGCAGATCTCGGTAAGTGATATATTTTTTCGCGTGAAGTGCGGTTACCAGCCGTCATATCACGGCCCCCAAAGATATTAGTGGTGGGGGAGCCACAGGGGTAGATTTAAATTGGTGAAAATTGTTTGTCGGCTGTGGGGATCGAACCAGGGTTCTCAAGATCCACAGGCCGACTCGATATCACTGAGCCACCTACCCCATATCGGTTAGTTTCGCAAATTATTTATTGGGTTGATAGAAATAACTGCAACTGCAGCAATATAGGGGCTTGATAAATTTAACAAGAAAATCAACTTTTTAATTGTCGTTAGTGAAAACCACCCATAATTGACAAATTATTTGTCAAAATGTTACTGATTTTGATAAACTCCGATATGCTTATTATATCTATCTTTGTGTTTCATGACAAGATTTGATGACATTTTTTGATCATACATTACCTGTAGCCATAGGTGAGAGCATTAAATAGTGTACCATAGCTGCTCCACAGCTATTTCCTGCTATAGTCACATGATTAGGATCGCCACAAAATGATTCAATATTATTTTGAACCCAAGTTAAAGCCAGTACTACATCTTTTAAAGCAGCATTTCCTGGGACATTTAAATCCGGATCTTCTAAACTTAAGAACCCTACAATCATAATATAGTATCAGAGATAACTGTACTTTATTTTCTTTGGTAGTATAAGGGTAGTCGTTGAAAGTGCAACACCAAAATTGAAAATTTAGTACAAAGGTAGATTATTATTAGTAGTTTATAGCTATTAACATACCTAGGAATGTTATGAGTATCATAACAGCCGTAGATGTCAGTTTAAATTGCGAGCTCGTAGAGCTAGGATTTTAAGACATCTAAGGTCTGTTATGACTCATAACATCCGTGGTTTGTTCAATAGTTTATCGGTTTCAGAACATAAATACGTTAACATCATTAATAAATATTATTTTTTGAAATTCTTTTATGAATAACGTCATTGTCATCATTTTAGAAGGTGATCAAGTAAGTCTATGGTCTGTATGTTTTTATTTAACGCCATGGTTACATACTTTTTTATTTAAACGTCATTTGTGATACATATATACTATATATATATATATATATATATATATATATATATATATATATATATATATATATATATATATATATATATTTATTTAAAGATATTATTGTAATTTGAATTTTGTGATCTTAATTTTTATTCTAAATATTGGAACATTTTACATTGTTGAAAAAAGAATATTTCGGGATAGCCATTCCAATAAAAAAGTACCCCTTTCTATTTAAGATAATATAACTATAATTTCCTCCGTGACATCCCCCATATAATTTCATTTTACCAACCATACAATTATGTCCCGCTCCTTCCTGTATAAGCCTGTGTATTTACTTTTAGTTAATCGTCAACACTGATTGGATAAACTCAGCCTATATATATATAGATATATATATACAGAGTGTTGCACAACTTAGAGCAAAAAATTAAAGGGTATATTTTGTACGACGTGCTGGGAAACATGGAAAATAGTTTTGCGATTCTTTTTGTTTCATGATCAGCACGTTGTACAGAATATACCCTTTAATTTTTTGCTCTAAGTTGTGAAACATCCTGTACACAAAATATTCTTATACCTAAATATCCTAATCGGTAGTTTGTTGTTACTACGATAATATCCTCCGTTATGATATAATCTGGACCATAAAAACCAGTATTTCCTGATCCTATAACAAAGGTTCCTCCATGAATCCAAAATAGAATTGGTTTTAATTTGTCATTTGGTGTTTGATTGATCTGTAAAATAGTTTTATTTTGTTGCAGATCGCGCAGTCCAGTACCAAGGTAAGATAAAAGATTATTTTTTTTTTAAATGTAGAAAACAAACCTTTGGTGTATATACGTTTAAAAATAAGCAATCTTCAGAACCTGAAATTTCTCCTGTTACTTCTTTTATCTGCAAACTTATGTTACCTTCTTTCGTGGCATCTTTTATTCCTTCCCAGGGCTCAGCAGGTACAGGTGCCTTTAAATATACAGGGTGTTTAACAACTTATGGCACTTATTTTAACCCCATATAGTACTCAACGCATTGATTATGAAACAAAAAGATTTTTTCAAAATTTGCAAAATTAAGACTAGTATATTTTGAGTAACTAGTTATTAAATTCGATAAAAAATATTCGTTTTAAAATTACTAAAAATTTATTACCTGAAAACGAAAGTAGCACTAACCACCGTCAACTGATACGTAAATTTATGTTTTACGTAACGTTAGGTATTGTAGAAATTATGACGTTTGAGATTAATAATTAAACAAAATATTAGAAGCTCCTATTCAGCCAGAAGCTTAAAACTAGTTATTTAAAAAACTACAAAATACATTTTGCGAATTTTGTAAAAATTCTTTCTGATTTGCAATCAGTACGTTGAGTACTATATGGGTTCAAATAAGTACCATAAGTTGTCAAATATTTGTTATATATATTACAAATAAAGACATTTATTATATTGGCTTCAAAATTTTAGGAACCTTAAAGTTAAACATCATACCTAGGTATAAACGAATTCATATTATATTGCATTTATAGATTAATGCGGAAAATAGTTATTTATGACATAAGGACGAATAATGCGGTGTTAGAACGCGTGTCATATACTATTTTTAAATGAATTGTAAGGAATTTTTATTCAGAATAGTACTAAACAGAATAGTATTTTATAGATGGTAAAAATAACCATCAACTAGCAACCACAACAAAGATTGAAAAGGTTAACTTTTCGTACAAATATTTTAACATCAGTTTTTAACACAATCAAATATAAAATTATTTGAGTCCGTTTTTGGGGATTTTTTTTTGTTTAGTTGTCTAGTTGTAAAAATATCAAATATAAAGTTTTGCTGTCATTCCACGGCAATGATTTTTTTAATAATAAAATAATAACATTAAATTGTGAAACGTTTTTTTTATTAAAAATTATAGATATTTAGTTTTATAACATAATCTAGACCTAGATAATTATGAATTTAAACCTAACTAATAAATATCAAAGTAAATTAAATTTCATAAGTTTATAAAATTTGTCAGTGATAATTTTTTAATAAAAAATTTGAAATAAAAGTAAATGAATGTCTTTCAATATTCTATTATTTTCGTTTGTGATCAGTGTAAAAACAAATACATAATAAAATGTAGAAAAAACGAATTTGTATTACAGTTGTCATAATTAACATTCCTGAAATGGCGATTTATTTCTATTGAAAAAGTTGAAAATGAGGTTAAAATAAAAACAAAAATTATATATACAAAAAAATTTAAGCAGAAGAGAGACGACATAAAACTCTATAAAATGAAAACTTACTTTCACCTAACTGATAGAATGATAAATATATTTGTAGTTACGTGAAAAAAAAAGTTATAATAAGGAAAGTACACATGAATGATATTTACAATTATTTAAAATTAAGAATTAAACATGATGTTTTTCAAGAAACTTTTAAATAGGCTTTGAAAACGTTAACATTTGTTTCCGACTCTCACTTCATTTTGTTTCGCGTTGTCGTTTATCAATTTTGTTGTGATTTGTGTGTTATATATTTGATAAATAATGCCTAAAGCATTTAAAATATTAGGAAATTTATTATACATTTATGCATTGCATTTAATTTTTTGTATATCCTTTAAACGTAGCCGTCTTTGACGTTATTATTCTAGTTACAAATTTTGATGACGTCTCTCTTTTGCTTAAAATTTGTTTGTTTAAGTATGATGTATATATTTAGATTTCTTAAAGTAAAATTTTGTATACTATGAGCATTAAAACATACTAGTTACTATTATCAAGTTGTGTAAAACTAACAATGAACTTGATTATAAGTATAATATTTTAAGAATTTAACAATGACGTTTAAAAAGATGTTTGTATGTAACGTTCCTAAAAATTTAAGACAAAACAATTGAAATAAAACTTGTATAAAATGTTTAATGTAGATATAATATTATTATATGTATTTACCTTAAAACGCAGGTCACCCAAAGGTGGTTTCGCGAACGGAATTCCTTGAAAACTGTAATAATCTTTTCCATCATAATCTTTACAAACTTTTCCTTTCAATTTTCCTTCAGTTACTTGAACAATACATTCACTCATGTCGGAATATAATAAAGGTATATAGACTTCAAGAGACTTAATAAATATCCACGAGTAAGTCAACGTATTTATCTGCAATGTAGAAAGGTACTACTGAAAACGTTGTTTGAGATATATTTTTATGACCATTAATATCTAACTTATGTAAGCTGTTTTTTAAAAAAATAATTCATTAACTGTCTGTCATAGTGACACTATTTCTTTGATCTATAATTTATTGTAATAATCAAAAATTGAAATTTCTTTTAAGCCGTCAAGATTAACAGAATTAAAAAAGAAATTACTTGATATTCTATTATAATAAAAGAATTAATTATCCATGATATATGAGGCTCAAATATAGTAGTCAACTCATTTAGGCGCGGCGATAAGGGGAAGAAGCATAGGGGCCATTGCCCCCGCCAAGAATGATTACTTAAATTTATTACATATACATTTTTTTAGATTACAATTATAGATATAAATATGAATATTTAGTAAATATTTACTAATTTAATAAATCCGAACATATAAACAAAGTATTTGTAATAATTCGCAAAGTATCAGCTATTATGTTAATTTACTCGTAGCAACTATAGAATTTTTATTTGATATTTGAAGCATTTTATACCTGTAACCTTTTGAGATAATGTGGTCCCCAGTATAGTCACAAAATAATAAATTTGTTTTTATATTAAAGCCAACCCCAAAAACTTGGTGCCACAGATAATCAAAATTTCAAAAATATTTGAATTTTTAATACCTCTTTCTGGCACATCTAGCCTAAGTTTATATAGTTTTCTTTTTAAAATAACTCATATTCTTGCACATTTTAAATAATTTGCTAAGAAAATTAATTTATATATTTTTGTAAATGGCTACTAGTTAACTACAATGGGGGTCCTCTACTATTTATTTTTTTTAATGAAACTTCTAAATTGAAAACAATGTACAGTTCTAGAAAGTCTTAATTGATATTCATAAAAATATTGTAACGTCAAACTTAAGAAAATGTGAATCTCAAATAGCGGACCTCACATATAATTGTAGTCACATATATGATCAACTTTATCATTTAGAAAAATATATAAATGAAGTTTAAATAAATTTCGTGGCAAATAATTAAAAATATGCATTGCTATCAGTTATTTCAGAAGGAAAAATAAATAAACTGTAAGATTATATTAATTAGAGATGGGCGAATATCGAATGCCGCGAATATTGACATTATTCGATATTCGAGAATTTCGAATATTAACGTGAGTATAGCGAAAATGCGAATACCTCGAATATCGCGCCATATGTTGACCTCAAATTTAAACTATGTTTTTCTTTATCATTTGTACATAAACTTAAAGCTATTACAATATTTTGAAGTTATTAATAACAAAGATATTTTGCTTCAAAACCATGAAGACGTACCATATTTCAAATTTGTTTTTCGCCAACATCCCGTACGTTTCACCTTAAATTTGAAGTTTTCGTCTTTTTCTTTTCTTTTTTGTTTGTACTTTTTGTTTTAATTTTATTTTATCTTAACAATTTCATTCAAATAATGAAAAGGACATAATTAAATCAGTATTAATAATAAATAAATTAACTTTTAGGAGTATTCAAATATTCGAGTACCTCGAATATTCGAGATCTGATTAATATTCGTATACGATATTCGAATTCGAGAAATTTGATATTCGCCCATCTCTAATATTAATTATAGGTACGATTTCCTGATCTACACTATTCAGTATGACTTTCCTTATTCCTTTCACTGATTTGAATCCTAATCAAAATTTCGAACTAGGCTGTATTTAACAACCATTTTATCTAAGTAACATATTAATTAATTAAGAAATGATATATTTATATCAAATATTTATTTAAAATATAAATATCAATTCTGTAAATAACGACGTAAACATATCAATAACTTCAAAATTAACTGTTAGACGAAAATAGAAGATGTGAATAATGGAAACTATAAATAGACTTGATGTGCGAGAGAGATGGTTAAAAACAGATTGCAAATATCTTAAAAATCAATAGCATTTTGAAACTTTCATTGTCTCTAGTACGATGTTTTTGAATCTAGTCTCAATATAAATGACAAATTTAATAGTTTGTGACAAGCGAGCCCCACTGTTTGAGGATCCTTCAAGTTATTGGCTAATAAACTAATATAGCATCTGTTTACTTTGCCGGATTAAGCGAATTGAAACAATATATTGTTAGAGGGGGAAGAAAAATATATTTAGAATTATTTATTAATAAACAAATATAATAATCACAATCAATTATAATAATAAAAAAATCAATAGTTTTTACGTAAATTAATTAAAATATTTTGCTACTCAATTTAATTTTTTTTCGGGATCTTTTTGTTTATTGGTGAATTAGGCCCTGTTGCAGGGCTGACAAAATATAACAACAAAGACAAAATTAATTGTCATTCATGCACTAAGTGAGACTAGGTATAATAAAAAATATTAAATAAAACTCTAGGCAAAGTCTCACAAAATTCAGCCTCCAAGTCACCTTATGAGAGCATCGTCGGAGGCCGGCCAGCACAGTTAGTAACCATGGACGCGTTTCGCTCTTGTTAGAGCTCATCAGCATGGTATAACTCACTTCTTCACCTAGAACAAAGTTCATGTGAAGAAGCTGGTGACGAAGAACTGTGCCAGCAGAGAATAAGATCTCTAACAAACGGTAAGATGACATGAGAAGTTCTGTCGAACCATTAATGCCATCTACCGAAAAAATGAAAAGCTAAGCAATAGCAATTTAAATCTTACCGTTTGTTAGAGATCTTATTCTCTGCTGGCACAGTTCTTCGTCACCAGCTTCTTCACATGAACTTTGTTCTAGGTGAAGAAGTGAGTTATACCATGCTGATGAGCTCTAACAAGAGCGAAACGCGTCCATGGTTACTAACTGTGCTGGCCGGCCTCCGACGATGCCCTCATAAGGTGACTCGGAGGCTGAATTTTGTGAGACTTTGCCTAGAGTTTTATTTAATATTTTTTTTTTATTTTTCTGACAAAATATATTAGATTAGCGTTTTTATTCGAAAAGTTTATTATTTATAAAAATATTTAATTATGTTCAGCATTAATTCAGATATCTTAAAATTAAATTCTAGTAATCTATAAAATACAATGTATTTGATCTTTTAATTTTGATTCTTATAAGCAGCTGATTCTGACGTTCAGTGAACAAAATGGCAGGAAGTAAGAGCTCGGTTCTAACTTGATTTTAGCTAAAACCGAGGAACGGAAATGATGATGTTGCAACACTGTTCATAAATGTTACAAATACGAATATGTAGATTTTAATTATATGACTTACCTTATACAAAATTCATCCAAAATTAAATTTGTACTACATTAAAATAATTTTTTTATTTTATACTCATAACTCAGCTGTCAAATGTTTGTATTTTGTTCGTAACCAAGGAGAATTATTTACAAATTTCTGTTGCACGGTTTTATCTAAAACTAAGTTAGAATAGCTTACTTGCAAATTATTTCTGTTTATCAGTTATTTATGAGCAGATAAATATAAAAATAAAGTTTTTTTTGTTTTTAGTTACATAATTATATGAAACACTATAAATAAGGTTAAAGATATGTAAAACATATTTCTATATAAGCAAAAATACCACAATACTTATTGTAGTTTAAGATTTTTTAATAGTTATTTATTGTATAAGTGTTTTAGGTGACGTTTTATCCACGAAAGATTATCGAACTTCGTTCTCGCATTTAATTATCTTGAGTGGATAATGCGCAACTAAAACACGAATACAATATAACGTTTTATCCACAATCAAAACTTCTATTCAAAATTAATTCATTTTACAAAATATCATTTCTTAATTTATCAAATTCTAGATACGTGCTGTCAAAAAAATGGATTACTGTGGCATTTGTTGCTATGACAGGATGTTTGTTTATCGTTTGTTACATTGAAAAAAATTATGAATTTGATGAAAAATGGAAGAAATTGACTCTATTCCTACAGAATTTTTTGAAGCAACTCTACGTTTATAGCCAGCAAAGTCTAAGGAATTGTATGAAAAAGAGTTTACTGAATTTAAGAGCTGGAGAGAAAAACGGAGAGTAAGGGTAATAAATGAAGAAGTCATGCTTTCATATTTCTATAAAATCAAGAAAAATTATGTGGTTTCATCAGCGTGGTCTAAGTATTCCATATTGAAGGCTACTATAAAAGTTAACGAAAATATAGATATTTCAAAATATAGCAAGCTGACAGCTTATTTGAAGAGTGAATGTAAGGGGTACAAACCGAAAAAAGCAGCCGTTTTGGAAAGAGAACATCAAATTAGATAAAACGAACAATGATTTAAGTGTTAATATAAATGTAAATGTTAATATTAATAAGTAATTCAATAAATTTGACTGATTTCTGTGCATTATTCCTTCATTCTTTTAACAGTGGAATAAAATTACTTTATTCCACTAGTGTATAATTGGTCCCTTTATACAGTTGCAATGAGCACAAATAAATGCATATTATGAGTTGATTGTGGATAAAATATATTTATTGCATATATATATTATAAGCAAAAAGTATAATAAACAACAAATATGCACAGCCTATTATAATAAAATTATACAGTTCAGTCATCTTCTATTCGTTTAATAAACTACTTCTTAAACCATTTTGGATCTGCTCTTCTTAAGGTATACAATAGTTATTTGTGTATCTAGAGCAGAAAGTTGTATTATTTTTTATAAGAACATTTTAAAAAGGATTGTGAAAAAAATGTAAAATTATTTTTAAACAAGCGGAAATATTACATTCTTCATTATTGCTTTTGGGGACAAACGTGAATGTTATTTTCGCGCTTGTTGCAATTGGAGATAATCGGAAAATGAAAATAAACGCTTGTTGTTCGGGAAATAATTTTCCGTTATCAAATGACTGTTTAATAGCATACTTTCATCATGATCGTATAAAATAACTATGTATTGTGCAGAAAGTTGTGTATTGCTGCTCGAGATACACATATTATTTTTCATTTTCATCTTCTATATAAATGACACTTTATAGGTATTTTTCTACTTCCGTTAGGAAATAGACGTTTTATTTCACTTATTTAAGTTAGGTAATGAACTGCATTATTTAACTATTGAAATAATGAGGTAACATGGCAACAGATATCTTGGCAGACGAATTCTGATGTGTTATTCTTTTATTTTTTAAATTTATAACTGTCATTAATATGTCATAATTTCATAATTTCAAAAACGTTCTTTCGTATTTATTAGAACGGAAGTAGAAAAATATTGTATGAAACTAGTAAAGAAATGAAGGTTCACATGCGTAAAGTAATAACCTACATTTCCTTACTAGTTTCATAAATAGCTATTATGGTATTAAGTAAATGTGTAATTACAGCGCGTAGGGTGTATTTCCTTGACACTGACAGTAGTTATTTTTTCATCACAACATCATGACAATGTCTAGCTATAAATTGTTTTAGCGACAACCACCTTTGATTACAAAATGTAATGTATATAATTTATATAACCAATAAAAAGTAATAAAAAAAATTCTGTGAAGGTGGAAATAAAACTTTGTACGCGGCACGCTTGCAATTAATCTTTACTGGGCTCACTGGATTATGGAGGTTTGCTCTTTCGTCGTTCGCCCCACAAACTTTCCAGGTCACCCGTAAAAATTAATTTACTATGCTGACCACGTAAATAACTATTACAAGACAATTTAAAAACGCTTGAAAAATAATTTTAAATAATTTTTGACACAATGAGACAAATAAATGTTTTTAATTAAGTAAATTTACTTATTCTAATTGTCTATTTACATTAAAATTAATAACAACAACGACAAAATTAATTGTCATCCATACACTTGGTGAAACTAGGTTTAATAAAAAATATTAAATAAACACTTGGCTAAGTCTCACAAAATTCAGCCTCCAAGTCACCTTATGAGGGCATCGTCAGAGGCTGGCCAGCACAGTTAGTAACCATAGACGCGTTACCGTTTGTTTGAGATCTAATTCTCTGCTAGCTCAGTTCTTCGTCACCAGCTTCTTCACATGAACTTTGTTCTAGGTGAAGAAGTGAGTTATACCATACTGATGAGCTCTAATAAGAGCGAAACGCTTCTATAGTTACTAACTGTGCTGGCCAGCCTGTGACGATGCCCTCAAAAGGTGACATGGAGGCTGAATTTTGTGAGACTTAGCCAAGTGTTTACTTTACATTTTTATTAAACCTTGTTTTACCAAGTGTTGGATGACAATTAATTTTGTCTTTGTTGTTATTTAAATTGCTATTGCGTAGCTTTCCCTTTTTTTCGGTAGATGGCATGACCAGTTCCACAAAACTTCTCATGTCATCTTACTAGTTTGTTAGAGATCTTATTCTCTGCTGGCACAGTTCTTCGTCACCAGCTTCTTCACATGAACTTTGTTCTAGGTGAAGAAGTGTGTCATACCATATTGATGAGCTCTAATAAGAGCGAAACGCGTCTATGGTTATTAACTGTGCTGGCCAGCCTCTGACGATGCCCTCATAAGGTGACTTGGAGGCTGAATTTTGTGAGACTTAGCCAAGTGTTTACTTTACATTTTTATTAAACCTTGTTTCACCAAGTGTTGGATGACAATTAATTTTGTCTTTGTTGTTATTTAAATTGCTATTGCGTAGCTTTCCCTTTTTTTCGGTAGATGGCATGACCAGTTCCACAAAACTTCTCATGTCATCTTACTAGTTTGTTAGAGATCTTATTCTCTGCTGGCACAGTTCTTCGTCACCAGCTTCTTCACATGAACTTTGTTCTAGGTGAAGAAGTGTGTTATACCATATTGATGAGCTCTAATAAGAGCGAAACGCGTCTATGGTTACTAACTGTGCTGGCCAGCCTCTGACGATGCCCTCATATGGTGACTTGGAGGCTGAATTTTGTGAGACTTAGCCAAGTGTTTATTTTATATTTTTTATTAAAATTAATATATTTTGAAGTGAGGTACTGTTGTCGCAAATGTTAGGTACCTACTAATTATATAAATGTATAAAATAAATATACTAGAAAAAATTAATATTTCGAATTGAGAGCAGGAAGGGTTGCAATATCGTCCCAAAATTTCATTCGATCTGAATCAGGATCTTGTCCTACAACCAAGTCAACGCCGATGTCCATATAGTTGTAAGAGTCTTTCTTCACTGGGATCCAAGTAACTTTCAATTTATCTGAATTTGGGTTTGAAGTTTTTGCGAAATTTGTCCACATTGTCACAAATCTGTCAACACATTTTCCTTCTATGCTATCTACATCGAATTTTGATGTATGATCAGTAGTGAATAAATAACCAACAACGTCGCAATGAGCTGCACCTAAAATCAATTTGTGAATTAAAATAAAACTAAACGTGGTAATGCACACATCATTATGTTAATTTATAAAATAAATAAAAATAAATATATCATCACGCCTTTTACTCATTACTGAGTGTGGCACTCTGCCTAAGCAGATCTCGGTAAGTGATATATTTTTCGCGTGAAGTGCGGTTACCAGCCGTCAAATTACGACCTCCCAAAGATATTAGTGGAGGGAGAGCCACAGGGGTAGATTTAAATTGGTGAATATTTATGTTATATATATATATATATTTTGTTTTAAATTTTTATATTTTTCGTTTTGGTGGTTCGATCCCCACAGGCGACAAACAATTTTCACCAAATTAAATCTACCCCTGTGGCTTCCCCTCCACTAACATCTTTGGAGCCGTGATTTGACGGCTGGTAACCGCATTTCACGCGAAAAAAATATATAATTTACCGAGATCTGTTTCGGCAGAGTGCCACACCCAGTAATGGATAAAAGGCGTGATGATATATTTATTTTATAACAAATATCTGTTTTATATTATACGTTTTTTCAGGTTTGTTTGACATTTTGATTAATTTATTAGTTTTTTATTTTAATTTTTGTATTTGTATTTTAAGGTGATAAAGACGAGCTAATATTTTAGCTTGAAACATTTACAAATATATTGGATCTGAAGCCTTATATTTATTTATTTTTATTATTATTATTTATTTCACGCGAAAAAATATATCACTTAACGAGATCTGCTTATACAGAGTGCCACACCTAGTAATGGGTAATAGACGTGAAGATATATTTATGTTATTTTATTTTATAAATCTGAAACTTTTTTGCCTAGTTAAACAAATAACAATTAGTTTCAGAAATTGAAACTGTAGGACTCGTATCTGTCAAAACGACAACGTTGGACGTTTTATCTGTCAATCGTTGACGTTAAAACGCCAAGCATTTATTTATTTTCTGTTCAATTCCATGGCTGCCTGTATTTTCAACACAACTTTCGACATTTTAATATTTAATTTCTGTCGTTACAAAGCATGTAACAGAAATTATGTTTATTGATTTAGATGCAGAAATTTATGCCCTAAAACTTTTATTTGAAGCTTTTTTGTATAAAATAATTAGGGAAGCCAATAATTGAACATTTGAAAAATAGCATTGTAAACGCTATGGTGCGCAATTCGATTCACCACCAGTATAGAATAATCATGCAAAATAAGAGTTGTCATTAAGTTATCTATCAGTAACAGATAATGGATCTAGTTACATAACATAAAGGTGTATGTGATAAATCTTAGCATCCATTTATTCGTACCTGGTCTTTTCAAATTGCCAATTACTTTCATTAAGTTTAATTTAGTTTCAGCTGTCATTCGATACAAATAAATTGGAAAATTTAAATTATTCAAAAAATTTCGAATAGTTACGAAAATGCCTCTCCAAAATAGAACGTCCGTTTCCAACTGTAAAATAAATATTATTATAATTTCAAAAACATTTTTCAAAAATAGTACTTGTAAAAATTCATCAGCAGTCTCAGCAGAAGGTTCCTTGTTTCCAAAATAAAACTCTTTTATCTTTTGGACAATATTTTTCGATAGATCCGTTCCTTTCGGAATATTGTAATAGTGTGGTATTCGTGTAGCTAGATCAGTTGGAACTTGAAGTGATCCAAATTCCCGGATATGTCCAACTTCTGTCATCATTCCTTCTCGATTAGCGTAGCCGATCATTACAGGAACTTTGTTATAATTTCCTGAAGCCATAATTTCTAAAGGATGTTGGGTTAGAAAATTCGGTTCTGTTGTTGATGGTTTTTCTATTACCACGCTGAAAAGGCGAAGTTCATCGCAACCTGAAGGCTAGAAGAAGAATAAATAAGTTATTGAAAACGTATTTGAAATAGTTTATGATTACATTATGTATTTCGTTTTGAATGTCTATAAATTGCTTGTAAGGAATTTTTCGAAGGTGTTCTAGAAGATCTTTTTCGTTTTCAGTAGGAAGTTTTAAATGTTTTGCTAATTGTTTAGATGAATTTGGACAATAGATCCATGGATTTAAAGCGCAGCCGCTTTGTAACATTGCACGATGAAATAAACCTAAAAATATCGAATAATTAGACAGGCAAATTCACATGGACATATGATATATAATAGTCTAGAACTTTGAACTTTAAAGAGGTCTACAATCATTGGTCTGTTTTGGGCAGGGATGTGCGTGTAGTCTACTGCAAGTAATCTACGCCATTCTCTACGTGTAAACAATCATGTAGTCTACGTCTTCATTTTTCATATAAACAATGTAGACTATGTAGACAATGAAAACACCTGGGTTCACTTAAGTCAGATTAGAAATTTTATCCCTAGAACTAGGGAATTTTAAATGTTAGAGATTTTTATTTTTATTCTAGGGATTACATGAAAAAAAATTAGTTGTGCAGGGCAAAACGTTCAAAATTTGTCAACTGGTTACTGTTAAAAATAGCGCTAAAGAAAACTCCGTCTGGTGAGATGGCGCGTTGATCGATTTTAAAAATATGACAGTTCGCCCAAGACCCAAGACAGACATTCGTCTAGTAATGTACGAGCACTTGCTTTATTAGTTTTATTATATAAAGACCGATAATGACCCCAGCTCATGAATACGAATACATGTAATAGTTACAAAGGAATAAATTTAGGTTATGTTGAATTTTACAACTGTCAGATGCATTATCTACATTGTTTGCATTGTCTACGTCGCTAGAATTGTCGACGTATTGTCTACGTGTAGATGTAGACAATTAAAGATTACACGTAGATGCACATCTCTGGTTTTGGGGTGTTCTAAGAGCACGGTTTTAACATGTTAGAGATAACTAAAACACCCAAAAACACTGCTCTTAAAACAGGCAAAAACAGAGCTTGTGCTACCAGCCATAGTTTTTTTTCAGTTCATAACATATTCAATTTTAATATTTTATAATTTACATACATTTCTTGTCAAGAATAGAATTAAAAAATAATTAAATATATTGTAACAAAATGAACAATTCAGAATTAGTTTTTGTTATAATTAGGATTTTTCGCTATTAATTCAGCTTCGAAAGATACAGACAAATTAAATGTTATCTTAAGTATATTTTAAAAAGTTGACTTGACAGAGTTTTGATTATCAAATTTATTAGTGCATATGCTTGCAATAATTTCAGTATTCTTCGATCATCGTTTATCAAGTTTACGATTTTTATTAATTGTCGCGCTTGTTTGACTGAGCCTTAATCGCACATGTAATGTGGTACCAAGTGTCAAATTACACGAAACCAATCTTTTATGTAAATAACAACAATAAGATAGCTCACATTGTTACAATGTCATACATAAATGTCAAGTCATTTGACTAGGCATATATAAGTCAAATTCTACCTTTAGCCAGCGGAGATAACATCAACAGATGTGCAGAAGCACCTCCTGCACTTTCACCGCAAATCGTGACATTTTTCGAGTCTCCTCCAAATGTTTCAATATTTTCCTGGACCCACTTTAAAGCTTGAACCATATCTTTCATTCCTGCATTTCCGGGCACGTTTAGAGAAGAATCCTCTAAACTTAAAAATCCTGCAAGAAACAATTTTCAAATATTTTTATTTATTTATTTACATAAATTAATTTTACCTAAGATTCCTAAACGATAATTAAATGTAACAATGACAACATCTCCTGTAATAAGATGTTCAGGACCGTATAAATCTGTATTTCCGGAACCGTAATGGAAACCGCCTCCGTGTATCCAAAACATAACTGGCCTAAGTACGGCCCTCTCTTTATTTTTGAATATTTGAGGAGTGTATACGTTAAGATATAAACAATCTTCTGAACCAATTATATTATTTCGAATTATAAAATGTTGTGATAGACTTTCGCTTCCTTGTTTAGTTGCATCTCTGGTTCCTTCCCATTTTTCTAGCGGTACAGGACTCTAGAAATTATAATAATCAGTATGCCGTTAGAATAAAGGAGTGGAATCAAAGAGAGAAAAGTTCATGAAATATGTTATCAAGAAATAGGTGGCTCAGTGGTATCGAATCGGTCTGTGGATCTTGAGAAACAATTTTCACCAAATTAAAACTACCCCTGTGGCTCCACCTCCACTAACATCTTTGGGGGCCGTGATTTGACGGCTGGTAACCGCACTTCATGCGAAGAAATATATCACTTACCGATATCTGCTAAAGCAGTGTGCCACACCCAGTAATGGGTAAAAGGCGTGATGATATATTTATTTATTTATTTTTATCATTCAATTTAAACTAATTGCTTATGAATATTAATTATGATGTAAACAGATAAACTAGTGTGTAATTACTTGAAATATAATAGCTGTTTTAAAATTGACTTCAAAAGAACTTAATAAATTATGAGAGAAACTTGACAGAACGTAAATAAAATATGATAAATTTATTTAATTGTCAAATTTTAGTGTTTTAAAAAGTGACAGAAAAAAAGTAAAACTGTCTTTGATAGTAGCTAATAATAAAAACTTCTAGAAACACAAAGGCTGCTAGCACAAGCTATGTTTTTGCCTGTTTTAAGAGCAGTGTTTTTGGGTGTTTTAGCTATCTCTAACATGTTAAAACCTTGCTCTTAGAACACCCAAAAACAGAGCTTGTGCTACCAGCCATTATGTATATTTCAAAATAAACTAATTTAAAACTTCTAATTGGTGGCAGTGGCCGATCATGTTAAGACACATCTCTTAGCATGCTGTGACGTCACCCGAACCAAGGTTCGTCAGTTCGAATCCGCCTGTCGACAATGTGTGATTTGTCGTAAAATATAAAAATACAGTTACATGTATTTATCACACTCGGGCGCTATAAGCTAGTCACTTATACGCCTTAAATAATCTGACTAAAGAAACCGGCAGTACGGCAGTGTAAAAACTGCGGCTCAGTGTGCCCGGCCTCTATGTTCCAAAACGGAATGATGGGACTCATTATTATTATAATTTATCAAATACATGTAATAACAAAAGTTGACAGACGATGTAAAATATCAGATTAACAAACCTTAAACCTGAGTTCGCCAACCGGCGGCTTCGCGTACGGTATTCCTTGAAAACTATAATATTTTCCACCTTTGTAATCTTCAGCAATTTTTCCTCTTAGTTTTCCATATTTAATTTCAACAATTGGTTGCTCCATTTTTCACACAAACAAGAACACGATATGAAACTCGGTAGCAGAAAGAGAACGTTGAGAGACTGCAGTTCCGTTTTGAAATTCCCCTCTACCTACTAAAACGTGAAAGACCTTGGCCTCGTATCTGCGGTAGTGGTATTATTCTATAAAGAAATATGGTAGATTAAATTCGATTTTATAACTTACACAAGAATAACATAAATAGATTTTTATCATTTGTTTCTAGTTTTATTTACCAATAATTTATTTATGTTATGGTTGAATTACAAATTTTATAATTTATTTGTAAATACAGGTGTTTCTATACCTCTGCACGAAACTTTAATGACATGTATAATTTGAATACTGATTATAAAACAAAAATTTTTTTTTTTGAATTCGCAAAAATTATGGTATTTCATTCCTAGCGTACATATTTAGTACATTTAATTATTTACAAATAATCATTTATTAATTACTTATTATGTAGGTACCTGGTGTAATGCCTTATTTTTTTTAATTAAATGTACTATTAAACTAGTGACATTAAAAATGTTCGCTAGGAATGAAATATCCTAATTTTTGCGAATTTCAAAAAAATTCTTTTTGTTTTATAATCAGTATATCAAATTATACAGGGTGTTTCACAACTTACAGCAAAAAATAAAAGGGTATATTCTGTACGACGTGCTGATCATGAAGCAAAAAGAATTTTTTTTAAATTCAAAAATTAAGGGTTGTTAACCTAAAACTTTTTTGTAGTACTGCACTGGATTATCTTTCCTATTAAACACAAACAATGAAGTAGGTATCAACTACGAAAGAATAATTACTCAATTCAATTATTAGCAGTTATTTATAATAGAATTTTATTTAATTAATAACTTTAACATAATTATCCACCCAGTGGCAGTGGCAACGAAAAATTTTGGACTGGGAAACATGGAAAATAGTTTCACGATTTAAAAAAAAATTCTTTTTGTTTTATAATCAGTATATCAAATTAAACAGGGTGTTTCACAACTTAGAGCAAAAAATTAAAGGGTATATTCTGTACGACGTGCTGATCATGAAACAAAAAGAATTTTTTTTAAATTCAAAAACTTAAGGGTTGTTAACCTAAAACATTTTTTGTATTACTGCACTGGATTCGCTTTCCTATTAAACACAAACAATGAAGTAGGTATCAACTACGAAAGAATAATTACTCAATTCAATTATTAGCAGTTATTTATAATAGAATTTTATTTAATTAATAACTTTAACATAATCATCCACCCAGTGGCAGTGGCAACGAAAAATTTTGGACTGGGAAACATGGAAAATAGTTTTACGATTTAAAAAAACTTCTTTTTGTTTCATGATCAGCACGTCGTACATAATATACCCTTTAATTTTTTGCTCTAAGTTGTGAAACATTCTGTATATGTCATTAAAGTTTCGTGCAGAGGTATAGAAACACCCTGTATAGTGAATGTTTCAATTTAATTTGAAGAACTTCTGCCTTTATTTTATTGTCGATTTTTAAAAGTTTGAAAAATCAGTTCTTTTAGTATTGTTTATAATTGCTTACCGTTGCTAAATAGTAGTTAGATCAGTTACCGTCAAAGATATAAAAATATAATATAAGAAAGTAATAACAATTAATTAATAAAATATTTATTGTTATTTGTGTAAAGTTGATGATATAACAATTATAAATTTATGTAACAGATATGAGCATTTTATTGTAAAAAATATTCTTAGCAGACGACTTATGACTATGTTATCTTTAATTTATACAATTGCACTAACGGTTAAAACTATTTATTATTTTATACTGTACAATTATATCAAAATTATCAAAAAAGGTTTAAATAATTTTAAATTTTGGTTTAGCTAAAACTTATTTTAAACTAGTATTAAAAATAAAGCCTTGTTTCAACTTTTTTGAGGATATTCATGGAAAGGATAATTTTAATAAGGCGAAAATATGTTACTTCAGACAACAGGAACTTAATCCCAATTACGATACAGGATGCCTACAACTTATAGCGACATTCGAACCACTTAGATACAATAATATTTTTGGATATAAGATGAAATCAGCTTGATTTGAACTAGAGATAGGCATGTCGGATCTTTTAACTGAACCGGATCACCAGATCTCGATCTTGAAAAAGATCCGAATCACTGACTCGTCTCTTCGAGGCCCAGGACACTTTATACATCTTTCTGATATTCGTTAGTGCAGCGTTATACTATTTTCATTTTAAACTGGAGGGATCGGCATAAAACGATTAAACGTTCCTGTCCCATATAACTACAATGAAATCTATTAGTGCGGCTACCCCATATCGCTTAACAATGGTCACAACAGGTCATTTTTTAAGGGTCGTATTCAGCCTAAACTTATTCTTGTTTTTTTTTCTATGATTGACCATTTAAAAATACCGGCGAATAGGGCTGTACAACCTTGTGCGAACCTTGTGACACCAGTTATAACGGGTCATATTTTGAGTTCCTTTGTAAACGTAATTGCGGTGCATTTAATCGTTTTATGCCGATCCCTCCAGTTTAAAATGAAAATAGTATACAGTAGTTCAGCGGAACGACTGAACCGCTCAGCTCTTGGCTTTTTAGCTCGGAAGCACGAACCGTAAAGCGAATGAATGACTTAAATGATAGCTCTGTCTCAGGTTGCGCATTACATTCGTTAATTAATATTTTATTTGTTATTGCAATTAAAGTTATTTATAAAAAGTTTCCGCAAAATTTACTCAATATGAAAACATTTTACTAACTTAGGTGGCAATAAAGTAAAATGTTATTATTGTTTCTAAATTTTAAGTGTTAAAGATGGATGAACTGGAAACCTTAATAGACATTTTAAAGCAAAACATTTTACTGTATACAACTTGCAAAATAGAAAATTTAAAAATTCTGCAAAACTTATTTGATTTATTTTGTCAAAGGTACCTATAGTTTACAGTTTACAATCTGTGATGTTTAACAGTGTGGTATTCTAAATCAAATCGGATTCGTTCCTAAATTTACCGAGATACTCCCTTCCTTCCTCATCTTTTTTTCTTCATTTTCAGATTTTAATATAACGTGTGTAACTGCAATTGTAATTAAATTAAACAAGCGCAGACGATGCTGCCTTCATTTCTTATAGATTCGTTGTTAGAGAAGTGGGCGTAAATGAAGATTTACGAAACAGGTGTACAGGAGCGAATGGATGAATGTTTGTTGCGTGATGATGGATTTTGGTTGTGAGGAAAGAAAGAGTTCGTATGGAGGAAGTGTTAATAATGTGGTCGAAACGAGTATCGTGTGTCAGGATGAGAATGTTGATGTGCACTGATGCTCTATGAATGTTTCAGGGGTTCGTGCTGCCCCATTTAATGAGATATAGCGTGATGTTATGTATGTATTTACCGAGTTCTACTCGAAACATCTAGCAATAGAAATGGCGTGGCGCGCAGGTTTGCATCAGTCACTGAGCCGCGACCCGGATCTTTTTTATTTAGTGATCCGGTTCATATCGTTCACGGTATTGAACCGGTTCAATTGAACGGATCGATCACGAAATAGCCATCTCTAATTTGAACGCATAATATGTTACTGGTCTTACTTGTTATTTAATCAACAAAAGTTTTAGCTCGATTTTATTCAATGAGCTACAATTGTCTGTTAAAGATGAATTCAGGCTCAGTTAAACCTTTTTTGATAATTCGTTTATAAATTTACAAATAATGATAAAAACGAATAATAAAAGCAGCATTCAACAAAACAAAAATTAATAATATAATAATAATTTGTCTATACATATATATTAAATAACAAACGTTATAATTTTGAATTAAAATTTGCGGATACTTGATCCCAAAATTGCATTCGATCATTTTCGGGATTTTTCGTGATGGATAATTTGTTTCCTATTTCTAAACAGTTGAATGCATTGGCTGTAACTGCAGGCCATGGAACATCGATAAGAGGATCTTTGACTGCCGGATTTGGGTTTCCAGTTTTCGCGAAATTTGTCCAAAGTTTTGTAATTCTGTGGACGGTTACTCCTTCTAGACTTTGAGGATCGATTTCTGGAGTGATTATGCTCTTGAAGAGGTAGCCTAGATCATCGGCATGACAAGCACCTACAAAATAAATTAATCATAATTACACTCGAGAACAACTCCATTTTGTCATCAAGTCACAATTGCATAGTAAACCATCTGTATTCTAAATTCTACTATGATACTATTAGAGGAACTAAATAAACTAAGAGTATGGACAAGAGGTCAAAAATGTGAGTGTCACATATACTAATATTTTGTTAATGTACGTACAGTTAAAAGTACATCTTGAAATGACAGTCATTCAAAAATAAAATAAACGTATCTATAATAATTAAAACAGGCGCGGTGGCCGAGCGTGTTAAGGCACATATCTTAACATACTGTGACGTCACTCGAACCAAGGTTCGTCAGTTCGAATCCGCCTGTCGACAATGTGTGATTTGTCGTAAAATATAAAATACAGTTACATATATTTATCACACTCGGGCGCTATAAGCTAGTCACTTATACGCCTTCAGTGTAAAAAAAAACTGCGGCTCGGTGTGTCCGGTAGGCCCAGGCCCGATTTCGGGCTGTAGCGCCACAGATGATGATAATAAATAATTAAAAGCTATTGTTTTAAATAATAATTAACTTTGATTTCATCCACCAAACTGCCTATTGCATAATAATTGTAATACTCCAATTTGTTTTAAAACTGTTCTCTTGGTAAGTGTTATATTTCTTCGCGTGAAGGGCGACTACCATCCGTCAATTCATGTCCTCCAAAATGTTAGTGGAGAGGAAGCCACACGGGTAAATTTAATTTGGTGAAAATTGTTTGTCGGCTGAGGGAATCGAACCCACAGACCGACTCGATACCATTGAGTCACCTACCCCATTAATGTTTAGTTCCATTATCAAGTAACTAAGAATTTAAATTATAAGCAACATTTCCAACTACATGTTTAATAGTCAAAGTTAAATTTATATATTAAATTTGCTTATAAATAGTCTTGGTTTATGTTTCCATAAGAATGAATTGTATCATAAGTACATATCAAACGTCATTTGCCTGCGGGATTAGTATCTCACTATAATTATGAGATTTCTCTTTTTATTAAAAAATGGAAGAAAAAACTGATACAGCATAATTTTAGCAGACTGCAGTGATAATTTAGAAATCTAGAGTTTTTATGAAATAGTGGTCCCGCGTCATGTATGCAAAATACTACATTAAAATGTAAGCAATAATTTTTAAATCGCCAAATTACCAGTATTTACGTTGTGTATTTTGTATATTACCTGACACAGGTCGTTTTATGCTATATTATATAAAATAATATATTTTTTTACGAATGATAAGTTGACAATTACACTCTCATTTGTCATCGTAAAGTTGATATTTTCCGTTGAGCTATCGAAATATAACTTTGTCACCCGTTTCAAATGGCAACGTGCGATAAAGATATTATATGCGTGTGTTTCTAATGGCAACGCGCGTAAATATATTAAATGCGCGCTTATTGCAGTAATTACGTATTTATTTTCAGTACGTATGCACACGTTTTTATAATAATTTAAGATCATAGAAAAAATTATGTGTGTACGAGTATCATGAGCGTAAAGTGTCTTTGTTCCTCTTGCACTATTGCAGTTCTCGCTGCAATTACCGTGCAGGAGTAATAAAGAATCGGTTATACAAATAACTATTGTTGGCCAAATGACAGGGATTCTATTGTCGCTAATACAATTCTATATTGCACGATCCGAAGGGCTTATGTGATTTTGGTTTCGTACTTATGTTATTAGTTTTACCTGGAGCAGTGATTTTTCCAACTTTCTTGTACAAATTCAAATCTGATTCAACAGATAATCTGTAAAAATAAATTGGGGCAGTTTGAGTTTTCAATAAAGATTTGATAGTAATTTGAATTCCTCTGATGAAATATGTATCAGATGTCATCTGAAATAATAAAGTAGATAAATATTATTTGTTTAAAACAACAAATTTTCTTCTGAACTTACTCTATAATAAGGGTCAACATCATCTTCAGGAGTTTTAGACTTTCCATAATAATAATCTTCAATCTTTTTTGCAAGAGTCAGCGACTGTTTTGTGCCTTTTGGAATGTGGTAACCTTTAGGAATGGCTTTTTCAAAGTTTGGCATACGATACACACATTTTCCAGCATAATCTTTCCTCTGAATTATTTCCAGAAGCATCCCTTCTCTGGAATTGTACCCAATAATTATAGGAACCTTGTTATAGTTTCCAGAAAGCATAATATTTAATGGATGCTCAGTTAAGAATGCGTCTGGATTCGGTTTTTCGATAACCGGGCTAAATGGTCTATCTTCGTCAATGCAAAGTGGCTACAAAAATAATTAGAGTATTATATTTTGTGTTTTTAATTGGGGGTAAAAGTGGTAATTACATCTACGATAAATTGTTGAACTTCAAGAAACTTCATAGCAGGTACTGTTCTTAAGAATGTTAGTGCATCTTTTTCGTTTCGGCTCACATATCCTAATACTTTTGCTACTTCAATAGCGTTTCTTTTTCCAAATGCCCAAGGATTTAAAGAACAACCACTTTGTAAAATTGCTCGATGAAACAATCCTAAACAAAAATTTGTCATAGGTTAGTAACATAAGAAATAAGTTTTTCAAAACCATTGCTAGCTAGTAGGAATACTTTACAGAAAACAGTTTTAAATAATAGTCTAATGAGTCAAGACATTTTATTTCATTATATACTTTTAAAATTATACATGCATACATAGAGTGAAACACAATTAATGGCAATTAATTTAACCTCATATAGCCTCAAAGTACTGATTATAAAACAGAAATAATTGTTTCAAAATTCGCAAAATTTATTTAGCAGTTTTTTAAACAATTATTTGTCTGCGATTGTTAAGAAAAGTAGACAATTACGCTCATTTATCATCATAAAGTTGACGTTTTCTGTGGAACAATCGAAAAATAACTTTGTTGAGAGTTTCCAATGGCTACGCGCGAGAGAGATATTAAATGGGGATATTTTAAATAGCAATGCGCTAAAAATATATAGATGCGTGCATACTTCAATAGTTAGTTATCAGGGATACGGACAAAACATGAACTTGTCATATTGACAGTTGATAGAACGAATTTAGTTACAGTACTTATACGTCTTTTATTTTTACCTTTGGCCATGGGAGAAAGAATTAAAAAGTGAACAGCAGCAGATCCAGCACTTTCACCAAATACTGTGACACTGTTTGGATCACCACCAAACTGAGAAATATTTCTTTGAACCCATTTTAGAGCTAGAACCATGTCTTTCAAACCAGCATTTCCGGGAACTCCCAAAGAAGTGTCTTCCAAACTTAAGAAACCTTAAAAAATACATCATTTTTCAGTGTAATACAGTTTGCATGGTAACATAATTATGAATGTATTTTTTAGTTAAGTTAAATTCGTTTTAATATTTGATAATATTAACATTATCAATAAAGACAGATTTTATTTTCTAATTTACGTATTCTGTATTTGATTCTATTAATTTTGAACGCCTGTTAAAATATGAAACCATTTAAATTTTTGTGTTGTTTATTGGTAGGGGATTCATGGCTCAGTGGATTTGAGAACCTAGGTTCGATTCCCACAGCCGACACCCAATTTTCTCCACATTAAAATTATCCCTATCTCTTCCTCTCCACTAACATCTTTGGGGGCTGTGATTTGCACTTCACACGCATAAATATATCACTTATCAGTTATCGGTAAAAGTCGTTTTAAAAATATATATAATAGAATCAGTTACAGAATACAGCTATAATTCTCAAAATTTCGAATGTCGAAAAACGTATTTCAAAATAATTTCTATAGATGTTTTACCTAATATGCCAAGACGATAATTAAAAGTTACAAGAACGATATCTTCTTTGACGAGAAATTCAGGTCCATAGATTTCACTTTTGCTAGATCCAGCAGTAAATCCACCACCATGAATCCAGACCATAACAGCTTTTGGAGCATTTCTATTTCTATTTGGTAACTAAACAATAAAATACAACATATTTAATATGGGGTAGTCGGCCTGTGAATCTTGGGAATCCTGGTTTGATCCCCACAGCCGACAAACAATTTTCACCAATTTAAATCTACCCCTGTGGCTCCCCATTAACTAACATCTTTGAGGGCCGTGATTTGACGGCTAGTAACCGCACTTCACGAGATCTGCTTCGGCAGAGTGCAACGCTCAGTAATGTGTAAAAGGCGTGATGATATATTTATTTTATTTATTTATGTATTTATGACACCTATAGTATGTCATGGCTTGATAATTACATTGTTTTTTAAATCATGAACGCAACAACAAACGAAACATTTTTTTAACTTTTTTACTAATGTTGAAAAACTGCGTAAATAAGAGAGTAAATTAATGAAAAACAAATTCACCAACGTAATTGCATGGATTATACTCTGGCATACACTTTATGCAATGCCATGAAATAGAGCTCTGATAGCTGACAAACTGTAGAAGCAGCATTTCGTTAATCTGTCAAAATCATGTTATTCACTCCCATATTTTATAAATTTAAAATTGATTTAATTTTACTCTCTAAATTTAAACAATTATGTTCATAAATTATTCTATTTAAAAAATATTTAAATAAACTCCGTTTTTCGTAGTAGTTTTTTGGTATTTTGTAGTGCTAATATTAAAATTCTTGGAAATGAAGATTACACATATAAAATAAATTTAACATCTTTCACTTCGATCTAAAAGATCATATATACTAATTTATATTTTTCAACAATAATTTTGTATGTTTAACATTTTAGAAATTTCAGACAATGTACTTTTGCACCAAACATAAAATATAATAACGAAAATATAAAATAAAAAATAAAGATGAAATACCAACATTATAAAATTATTAAGAAACGAGATTTATAGTGACTATAAATCCAAACAAGAAATTATTTCAAATTTATAAAATCTAACAAGTATGAAGAAGCGCCATTTGCAGCGAACTGCTGCATCTTTTGTTTTATATTTCAGGTCCTTATATATAATAAAAGCTACAGTTATTTCGTCATCTATGTAAAATACAGGGAGTTTTATAACTTATAGCACTTATTGTAACACCATATGGTACTCAATGTACCGATTATGAAACAAAAATTTATTTTTAATTTGCAAAATTAATTGCACTTTAATGAAGTAAACATTTGCAGTGCCACTGGCTCACTTATTTATTATACAACACTAGATAAATGCCTATTAGTAGTGTTATAATTATATTTTAATTATTGATATATTAGAAATAACTCTCAAACCAGTGGCGCTAAAAATACGAGTATTTACCTCATATAAAGTGCAGTTAATTTTGTAAATTTTTAAAAATCGTTCTCTTTCATAATCACTATGTTAAGTATTATATAGGGTTAAAATAAATAACATAAGTTGTAAAACACGCTGTATATCTAAGACAGGTCAAAAATTATTTATAATTTTGTACTAGCAATAATGATAATGTAGAATATGATGATAGTCTAAAGTTCAATAATCATAAGAATTGATAATAATATCCGGAACCAATATCGAAGTTCCAAAAGTCATTACATTAAACTTGATAATGCAAAAATATAAGGCCTGGTATGTCACAAAAAAACAGGTGAACACTGAGTGCTAAACTTTGCCGCAAGAGGCGCTTTTTTCGAAAATAATTTTAGCAATATTTATTGTGTAGGTCCATTTTTACACATACATTATTTTAAAATTAGGTTGATGAAAATTTGGACAAGTATTTATTTTTTTAACTGTCGTCTTAAAAATCAACAGGAACAACTTAAATTATTATATAAAAGTCGTACCGATCACCAACATCGCTAAAAGAGCACCGCTTGTGGCAAAATTATTCAACATTTGTTCCCCGTTTTTTATTTGGAATCTCGCGTGATATTTCAGGCCCTTATACAGGGTGTATCTGTACTTCGGGAAAAAAATTAAAGGGTGTATACTATAAGACGTACTGATCATGGAACAAAAAGATTTTTTAAAAAATTCGGTAAATTAAGGATTAGCATACTTTATTGCTTGACCTGCAGTATTTAACTAAATTAAATTATTAATTACACAACATCAGACATTTATTTGGTATTGTGTAAACAATTACTTGTAAGAAGATTTAAATACAGTAATTTAAAATAGCTATCAACCAGTGGCTAACAAAATGTTGCCTTTAAATACGATGCAATTTTTTTGCGAAATTAAAAAAAAAATCTTTTTGTTCCATTTTTTTTCGAAGTACAGATACATCTGTATATAAAGGTAGGCGACGGTTTTACCTATGCTAATTTCTTTTTAATAGTTCTTAGAATATATAATTATTTTAAAGATAATTGCTATTAAATATTACCATTATTATTATAATATTAATTTTTATAATTAATAATGGTTAATAATTTATGCATTTTTATATATGTATACATGTTATCTAACCTGCGGTGTGTATACATTAAGAGATAAGCAATCTTCCGATCCGACTGGGTTAAAGAAAATCATGTGTTTAGATATACTTTCGTCAGTTTCTTCCTTAGCATCGCGTATTCCAGTCCATGGTTCAGCTGGTAATGGCGCCTGAAATAAAAAAAAACTATATTAATTACTGCTTACTTCCTTATAATGTTACTACACATTATTTAGTTAGCAAGGTCATAGTTGGGAATTGTATACAATGTGAAAAATAGAAAGGAAATAGTTTCTATTTAATTAATTGTATCCATGGAGTACTCGTATATACAACAAAATTACGTAACTTGTTAGGGTAAAGGGATAGGTGCAAGGCCGGTATGAGCCCCGCGCATTTTTTTTTAGAATTATAGATTTACATACATACATACATAACATTACGCTATATCCCATTAAATGGGGTAGCACGAACCCGTCAACATTCTCATCCTGACACACGATACTCGTTTCGACCACATTAACACTTCCTCCATACGAACTCTTCCTTTTCTCACAACCAAAATCCATCATCACGCAAGAAACATCCATCCATTCGCTCCTGTACACCTGTTTCATAAATCTTCACTTACGCCCACTTCTCTAACAACGAATCTAAAAGAAATGAAGGCAGCATCGCCTGCGCTTGTTTAGAAATACATTTAACACAATTGCAGTTACACACTGTATAGTAAAAACTGAAAATGAAGTAAAAAAAGATGAGGAAGGAAGGGAGTATCTCCCTACGCTTGTTTTATAGATTTAATAACAGTAAATTGTATTAAGAAGATAACAATTTAATTTGTTTATAGAATATAATTTTAACAAGATGTTTTATAACTATTATTGCTATTAGTATTATTATTATTTTCAATGACAGCTTGTAACCGCACTTCACGCGAAGAGATATATTACTTACCGTGATCTCCTACCGCTGATTGCCACACCCAGTAATGGGTAAAAGGCGTGATGTTATATTTATTTATTTTATTATTTTCTGTAAATAATAAATTAGTCATCCATGTAAATATTATTCTACCATTGATATTTTAATGACAATAAGCATTTTAAAGCGAATATTAATTAATTATAATATAAAAATAAGAAAATATGTAAAATGAGGCATCAGCTATTTGGGCCATTGTTAACTTTTACTATGCTGTTTGATGTCAACATAGTTAATATCGCTTTATGTAACCGGGTCTGATTGTGAAATATTAAATTTATGGTTCGTTTATTAAGAAATAATTCGAATTAGAGATCATTAAATAAGAACGAGCGCTAAAATGTCCAAAGTCTAGTTGTATAATGATAAAGCAAATTTAATATCAATTGAACTACAAATAAAGAGTAGATATAAAGCTGTCATTAATAAATCGATATCAAATTAGATATTTAAATTTAAATATAATATCATTTAGTTGCTATTGTCATGTAAATTAATTTGAAGATAAATTATCTTCTTATTTGATTCGAATGAGTATTTAAATATTTTAATAATCATAACTCTAAAAATAGAAGTTAACATCATGTAGTTTTACCTTAAATCTGAGTTCTCCAACAGGCGGTTTTCCATAAGGAATCCCTTTAAAACTATAAAAAGTTCCTCCATTTAAATTCGTTCCAGTTTTCCCTTTTAGTTGGCCTTGGCCAACTGTCACAACAGGCTCTGCCATTGCAGCTCAACACTCAGATCCACAGCGCGCTAGATACCGCCGAGAACTAAACTCGAAACAGCTGAGGATTGCCGATTATGACAAGTGACAATCACACTTTACTAACATGTGCGTAATCGATAAATTATTGTCTTTATTCAATTTGATAATAGTTGGCATATCTCTGGCCTTGGAATGACATTTAAATATGATCGATATTTTGTAGAATATGATTAGTAGTATTTTCAAAGTTAATTTGTTTAAATTTGGAGCAATCCGGAGTTTGACGAAGTTTTATTCTTGACTTGAATTAAATGTGCTGTTGGCCTTGCCGCGAGAATCTCTGCAAACAACCAGTTGAATAAATCATTTGAGTTATACATAAGTTTTATTTGTATATTCGTTTGGACGATTCAGATATTTAAGTCTAGTCTGTACTACTCTTGTAACAGAACAAAATGCATCGATATTATAATATTTTATTAAACAACTGTAGTTTTCAGTTCATTTTCATATACAATATATTTATATTTTAATAGAACGGTATCTCGCTTATTTATCAATTTAACAATTTATATAATATAACATGATTTATACAGCATTATGTAAGCTAATTGATGACAGATGTACATTCGAGATATCATTTCCGGTTTACTAGTAATTAATATCAACTTTGAAATTGGAAGTGATATATACTATACCTTTTACAAATTTAAAAAGTACGTCAAATTTACTTTACAATCATATAAAATAATTCATACAAAACATGATTAAAAAATGATATGGCGGAGCATATTAATTATACCCTAATCAGTAAAAAAATAATGAGACATGGCTGTGTCTCGAAATAAATCAATTAACTAAGGCAACGATAACTATTATTATAATTGTATTTATAATATAACAGAATTTTGTCCTTTTTAATAAGTCAAATTATATAAGTTTATAATTGTAATTGGATTTTAGGCTAAAAAAGATATTTTAAATAATTATGATTTTTATTATTATTTGACGACGTTAGGGCACAATATTTTGGCGTTTTTCAAGCAATAAAAATGTATATCAAATAACTTGAAAGTTTCATGGTACAATTATATGAAAAAAAAACTTTTTAAAATTTAGTTTTTTAAATATAAAATACCTTTGGCTTCCCTTCCATTAACTTTACACGCATAAATATATCGCTTACCAAGATCTGCTTCAGCTACTCCCAATGATGGATAAAAGGTGTGAAGATGTATTTATTTTTATTTGTATCATAATAGTAGTTTATGTAACAAGTACATAATTAAGGTCTTTATTGGACGAGCCGAATTTTATGGCAGAGCGAGCGCAGCGAGTGAGGCTAATAAATAAGGCGAGTCTATAAAGTCCGATTATGTACGAGTTGCATACAACGTTTTATGATCGACTGCATAGAGAATATTTTCTCTTAAAAAATGATTATGTCAATACCTATATTTAAAACATTTCATTACATCTCAAAGTGTGCGTCGTTGTTATGCATTTGCTGCTTTATTTATCAAATTGTCAAAGTGAAAAAGTGTTGAGATGGATGAAGACATTGAAGACATTATATCTAACAATTGTATGAAGACACATATAATACATACAGAAAATGGTGTTTAAATATTTGTTTTGAATTTTGTTTTAATGTGACATTGACAGCAGTCCAATTGTGCATTTTTATCGTACTAGTCCAATAAAGTACCCGATTATGGACAATAAACAGTGTCGTAAAACAAGGTAATATGATGCAGTCGAACATAAAATTTATTATATGTTTAAATAATAATAGTTACCATTATTTTAGTTAACTGTTGTATATCGAGGTGCATTCATGGTTCACTATTCTTTTACCGATTAGGACATAATTAAATTTCCCACCATTTCTTTAAAAACATTTTATGGATGATTTTATATGGATTGTTAAGCAAATTTGACGTACTTTGCAAATTTATATAAAAGTATGTTCCATTTGAAATTTCAAAGTTGGTATTAATTACTAGTAAACCGGAAATGATATGAATGTACATCCGTTATCAATTAGTTTACATGTTGCTGCATAAATCATGCTAAAAGATATAAATTGTTAATTTGTTAAATAATAAAATAAATAATTATATCATCACGCCTTTTACCCCTTACTGGGTGTGGCACTCTGCCTAAGCAGATCTCGGTAAGTGATATATCTTTTCGCGTGAAATGCGGTTACCAGAAGTTAAATCACGGCTCCCAAAGATATTTGTTAAATAAGCGATATTTGCTTGTTCTCTTAAAATTTAACACCCTGTATATTGCAAATGCAAAAATTGTTTCATTTACTAATTATTTTTTATATTAGAACGTTGTTTTGAAGAAACTCCCTTCGATTGCACTTCTAGTAAACAAGTCCTAATTTTGTATCACTCATGCTTCACAAATACGAGCAATTATATTCGGTCAGAATTTTATATATTTATTCAAGTATTGAACATGTACTTGGCCAGGCTCGATTCGCTCGCGTGTTAAATAAACAAACCCTAAACCCTTAGAATGCAAGTCTTTATATTTGTTTTTGGCAAAATTTGCATAATTTAATACTGTATTTCACACGTTGCTTGAATTTCACCTTTGAAATGTTTTTTATTTTAATTGCATATAGTATTCGATGTACTGTTTATAAAACATTTTTAAACAAGCGCAGGCGATGCTGCCTTCATTTCTTATAGATTCGTTGTTAGAGAAGTGGGCGTAAGTGAAGATTTACGAAACAGGTGTACAGGAGCGAATGGATGAATGTTTGTTGCGTGTTGATGGATTTTGGTTGTGAGAAAAGAAAGAGTTTGTATGGAGGAAGTGTTAATGTGGTCGAATCGAGTATCGTGTGTCAGGATGAGAATATTGACTGGTTTGTGCTACCCCATTTTATGGGATATAGCGTGATGTTATGTATGTATGTATGTTTATAAAACATGTTTCAAAATTCGCAAAATTAATTGCATTTTACATGAAGTAGACATTTTTAATGCCACTGGTTCGAGAGTTATTTGTAATATATTAATAATTAAATTATAATTATAAACACAACAATAGTCCATTTATTCATTATATAAAAGCAAATAAATGCCTATTAGTAGTGTTATAATTATAGTTTAATTATTAATATATTAGAAATAACTCTCAAATAAGTACTACTAAAAATGTTTACTTTATGTAAAGTGCAATTAATTTAGTGAATTAAAAAAAATAATTCCTGTTACATAATCAGTACGTATTGTATGGGGTTAAAATAAGTGCCATAAGTTGTGAAACACCCTGTATATCTAAGACAGACCAAAAACTATTTATAATTTTATGTTAGTAAAAATGATAATACAGAATATGATGATAGTTCCAAAGTTCAAGAATCATAAAATTGATAATAATTACTATATCCGGGGCCAGTACCAAAGTTCCAAATGTCATCATATTAAACTTGATAATGCAAAAATAACAATACACCTGTATTTGACTATAAAGTTCTTTCAAATTAAGTATGCCACGATTGCTATCTCGAGAATTCGAGTTGGAAGGTTGATTAAATTAGCAAATACATACCATTTTGCAACGCTATTACAAAACTATTAACAACTATTTTTTCGACCAATGATTCTGAAATCATAATACAGCATGGAATTAAACTGTTAAATTAATAGCTGTTATTTATTTGTTTGTTTTATATCACGCGAATTTCTAATTTGTTATGCATTTTTTCTGAAAAATTTTGTAACGGGAGATTACTGAATTTTGTATTCGTTGAATTACGAAATTGCGAAACCTAGACGTATAAAACCCTGTTATTTTCCCAAAAATCTCTTATCCATTTAAATATTTATTTAATTTTAAAGATATCATTTCATATAAGAAAATTATTTACATAATTCTGATTATCCAAAAATGTGGAGAATATTTTAACCATATGTAAATAAACTCCATATTCTGTAACTCGATCATTAGATATCTGTTAGCGATCGATAAATTAATGACAATTCATATTTTTCATGAGTACTCTAGGTATTTATTTATTGTTATTACTATTTTACAGTATAAAGGGTAGGTGGCTAAATAGTATCGAGACGGACTGTTGTTTCGAGAACCTGAGTTCGAATTCCACAGCCGACATACAGTTTTCACCACGTTAAAATTACCCCTGTGGCTCCTCCACCATTAACATCTTAGTTTTAGTATTATTTATCGTTTAATTTTCAGATACAAATTTAAGTATATAGGTCACAGGTTCTTTTAATAAGGTTGGATTTTTAAGTAGAATTTAGTTCTTTTATTATAATATTAGTTAATTATAGTTATATTAGTTTTTTATTATAAATATTAGTTTTATTATAGAAAATTTTTATTAATTTTTCAAGTACATAATTACTATGTTAGTAGCAGTACGGTGGTGTGGATAGCGATACGGAATTCGAATCCGGAGATCCCGAATTCGAATCTCACTCAAGCTAAAAATTATATGAACTACCACACTGCGGCGGACCCTGTACTGTAATTGGGATTAAATTCCTGTTGTACAGCGTAACATAAATAAATAAATAAAATAAATAAATAAAGTATATCTTTGTTATAGTTCCAATTTTCGCCACTATGAGCCCATTTTATTTAGAAATCTCAACAAATAATACTTACGGTTTCAATTTTATGCCATGAGTTTAGACCAGGGTTCGTAAATATCATGATATTTATAATAAATATCAAAATATCTGATATATAGGATATATATCAGATAAATATCACATTTTGATATTTATTTTTTAATTTTAGTTTTTGTACACATTTAGAAAAACTGAAAAATTCTATAAATTTCACTTTTCCGGAGGCTATATCTCAAAAACTAAACAAGATATGGAAATGCGCTCAACGGCGTTGAATTCCCCGTGTCCGAATTGACTTATAAGCAAATTTTCATACAATTTTAAGCAATTTAATATTTTTAATTATTTCCTAAGGGGTACCCCTTTGGTTTTTTCAGATTTTAATTCAATTTTCCCAAAAATCCTTAATCGTAGGATTATTAAAACAAAAATTTACATACATATGTATTTTGACCCACTGAATCCAGTGGTGCAATCTTCAAATGCATATGACTTCTGGTTTTCGAGAAAATGTTAAAAAACCGCTTTTTGCGATTTTTTTGGCGGAAAATAGAAAAAAAATAAAAATCGCTGAAACTATGCTAATAAGTTAACTGAAGCACGAGAAAATTAATGCCGTTGAGCGCGTTTTCATATCACATTTAGTTTTCGAGATATAGCCTCGGAAAAGTAGAAAAACTGAAAAATTCGAAAAATTTCACTTCTCCGGAGGCTATATCTCAAAAACTATTTCATATTTTTATATAATGGATATATATCATTGCAAAAATATGACGATATATATCAAAATAAATATCATGATATATATCGATCGATATATATCTTCGAACCCTGGTTTAGACACACTGAATATTTATGTTCATCTGTACTCTAGTACTTATTCGTATTTGTTTCTGCACCTTCAACTTTGTTTGGTGTGAACGCGGCTTTAAATAAATCTACACCTCATGTTCAGAAGAAACGAATAGGTACTGAATTATAATATATTTGTTGAAAGAGTTATTAAAACGAGAATTTATATTTCTTTTCTTGTCAAGATGTGGATGTAGGTAAAATGAACATTTTTTTGTGCATGTATTTCTTTTATATTTACATGCGATTAATATTTTGGTACACAGTTTTACAAGAATTTGCATTGACAGAAGTATTTATAGATAGTGAATAAAATTGTGAACACAAAAGTAACTAAATATTTTAAATAAATTACAAATGCTGACAAAACATTCTGAACAATTACAATTTATAAACACAACAGGAGACATTTTAAATTTGAAAAGTCATAATCTTTATTTAGTGTAAATTCTTCTCAACATCATCCCAGAACTGCATCCGCTCACTATCCGGATTTTTCGTAATGGTTAACTTTTCTCCGAACTCTAAACAATCGAATGAATCTGCTGTTACTTTTGGCCATTCAATGTTAATAAGAGGATCTTTGACTGTTGGATTTGGGTTTCCAGTTTTAGCGAAATTTGTCCAGAATTTTGTGATTCTGTGAACGGAAATTCCTTCCAAACTTTGAGAATCGAATTCTGGAGTCAATGTGTTCTTGAAGAGATAGCCGAGGTCGTCAGCGTGGCATGCTCCTAAAGGAGAAATAAATAGCAATAATTCAAATGGAAATTATATGTTATGAATTGTAAATCTCCAACTTAAATAGAATATGTAATATGTAAATCGTTTGTTGATGACTTATTTTGTTTTTGAGCAAATGTAATTCATACTGAAAAGAACGATTACCAACTATCTACTTCTTGTTGGAACGGAGAAGAGGTATTAAAAATAGTATAAGAAATAATGACAATGATGAACACGATTAAGAAAAGAAAGAAGAACTGGATTGGGATGATTGTAAGAAGGGAGTATTTGCTGATAGAAATTGTAGAGGGCATGGTCAAAGGCAAAAGAAAAAGAGGCAGAAGAAGATATGAGATGCTGGATAACATAAAGGTTAAGGGAA
The DNA here is from genome assembly GCA_947425015.1 of Pterostichus niger. Classification (NCBI taxonomy): domain Eukaryota; kingdom Metazoa; phylum Arthropoda; class Insecta; order Coleoptera; family Carabidae; genus Pterostichus; species Pterostichus niger. The sequence goes on from OX380339.1 coordinate 31,482,028, forward strand.
GTTACGAAGATATGGAAAAGTTAGTAGATGACATAGAAGATTGAAGAAGAAGGGCCGTACAATAACAGGACCTACCATACGGCAGAACAACTACTAATTTAAAATAAGTTAAATAAAATATGTTCTTAGTCTTTTTGTCATCGAAGATCCGCAAATTTTCCAAATATTTTTCGTGGCCCTCTCACTTTCTATTAAAATTACAAATATTATATTGATTTTTAAATAAGGACTGATATAATAAAAACCTCAAATATATATTTTAACGATGTTTTCTATTTACGTTTTTAAAATATCTCTATTTTTAAGGAAATGAATAAAGTTCATATCTTACTCTAATAATGGTAAAATAAGATTCTTGCAATATTTGAAATTTCTAGATTTGAAAACGACTGTATAATTTTTATTATATAACCATAAAAAATATTTTAAAAACCTACTAATAATATTTCGTATTAAAATACAATTATCTGCTACTAAATCGGATTTGAATGAAAAATTAAATAAGACATAAAATAAATATAAAACAAAAAAAAAACACTAGTAGGTAGAGACACAATTAAAACTTGAGATACTATTTAAGTTTCGCGGACCCTTTGAGATCCTTTCACGGACCCCCGGTTAAGATTCACTAATCTAGACTGATTTATAAACAGAATTTAATACTCTAAGCCTTCCTTTTAATATTTTTCTTGTTGGAAAGCAACAGTTACAGTAAACTTATTTCGCTTACGACACAGTTTTCATGGGGTACATATTGAATTCTTATTCGTTTTCGTTTTCTCATCACAAAATATGGTCTCTCATGAAAAATGGGTTAGGTGGCTCAGTAGTATCGAGTCGACCTGTGGATCTTCAATACCCTGGTTCAATCCCCACAGCCGTCAAACAATTTTCACCAAATTAAATCTACCTCTGTGGCTCCCCCTCAACTAACATCTCTGAGGGCTGTGATTTTATTTATTTATCACTCTCAGTTATGAAGTAAAAGAATTAAATATTTTTTACCTGGAGCAGAGATGTTACAAATTTTTTTGAACACATTCAAAGTTGTTTCAGCAGAAAATCTGTAGAAATAAATTGGGGCATTCAGGGTTTTTAACATACATTTGATTGTAGTTTGAACTCCATGAACAAAAAATGTATCCGATATCATCTAAAACAAAACAAAATACAAATAGATAACGTTGCTAATTAAATTTTTTTTTCTGTACATACTTTATAGTATATATCAACATCGTCTTCAGGCCCCTTAGAATTTCCATAATAGAACTTTTCAATTTTCTTTGCAAGATTAAGAGAGGCTTCTGATCCCTTTGGTAAGTTGTAGCTTTTGGGAATGGTAGTTTCGAAATCATCTGTACGATATATACAGTTTCCTCCGAAGTGCATCTTTAGGAAAAATTCCATAAGCATTCCTTCTCTGCTTGTGTAACCAATGATCATTGGAACTTTGTTGTAGTTTCCAGAAAGCATTGCTTTTATTGGATTCTCTGTTAAAAATGCGTCTCGATGAGGCTTCTCGATAACCGGGCAGAATGTTCTTTGTTCGTTTACATTCAAAGACTGGAAAATACCATATATATTTCTATATGTTTTTTCGTAACACATGCACAAAAAACACGTTCTTATTCCCTAATTTTAGAGAGAGAAATACTGCTTTTCTCTCCTAGGGAGAGAAACATTATGTTTCTCTCCCTAGGTAGGATGTTTCTCTCCCTAGTTAGCATGTTTCTCTCCCTAGAGAGATGTTTCTCTCCCTAGAGACTACGATTATTAGCTGTTTGCGGTGTTTTCTAGGTAACTAGTTACGCAACCCATATTTGACATTTGTCTCGATAAGACGGTTAATTTTTGTGCACTTGTTACGAAAAGTATAATATGCTTCACGGGAGGGCGCGATTATCCCTTGTGTGAAGTTGGAAAGCCAACTTCACACGCGGGAATAATCGCTTGTTTCCCTCCCTTGATGCATAACATACTATTAATGGGGTAGGTGGCTCAGTGGTATCTAATAAATGTCAGAATTTGTGATAGTTCAATATTTTAAAACATTATTTCTATAGTATGCATAGTTATTTGTCATACATATTGTTTTATCATTGTTATTTAAATAAATAAATAAAATAAATATATCATCACGCCTTTTACCCATTACTGGGCGTGGCACTCTACCGTAGCAAATCTCGGTAAATGATATATTTATTCGCGTGAAGTATGGTTACCAGTCGTCAAATCACGGCCCCCAAAGATGTTAGTGGAGGGGAAGCCACAGGGGTAGATTTAATTTGGAGAAAATTGTTTGTCGACTGTGGGGATCGCATCAGGGTTCTCAAGATCTACAGACCACACTCGATACCACTGAGCCACCTACCTCATTGTTATTTAACTAACAATAATCATTTAATGCTGATATTAATCAATTATAACCTATAGTTAACTTTTAACATGTTAACAACATAGTTAACATTACTTTTTGCAACCGGGTCTAATATTGATATACTATTTTCATTTTATTTCGAAGGATCGACATAAAACGATTAAACGTCCCTGTCCCATATAACTACAATGAAATATATTAGTGCGGCTACCATAAATCGCTTAACGATGGTCACAATAGGTAATTTTTTAAGGGTCGTATTCAGCCTAAAATTATTCTTGTTTTTTTTCCTATGATTGAACATTTAAAATAACCGGCGAATGGAGCTGTACAACCGTGTGCGAATCTTGTGAAACCAGTTATAACGGGTCATATTTTGAGTTCCTTTGTAAACGTAATTGCGGTGCATTTAATCGTTTTATGCCGATCCCTCCAGTTTAAAATGAAAATAGTATACATCCTGTAGTGGTTATATGATAAACTTTTAATTTACATGAAAACTATGACGTTAAAAGTTCCGAGTTTATGAATAAAATTATAAATGTTATTACGTCTTTGAGAAGGTCTTGAGCTTCCAGGATTTTTTCAGCAGGTACTGATCTTAAGAATGTTAGTGCATCTCTTTCACTCGTACTTTCATGTCCAAGTGCTCTTGCTAATTCATTAGCCATTCTTCGCCCAAATACCCAAGGGTTTAAAGTTGAACCACTTTGTAAAATAGCACGATGAAACAATCCTAAACAAAAATATAGTTCATTAATACAATTTTAATATTAGGGAGGTAGTTTTAAATTACCTTTAGCCAAAGGAGATAGAATTAAAAAGTGAACAGCAGCGGATCCTGCGCTTTCCCCAAAAATTGTGACATTGTTTGGGTCACCACCAAACTGGGAAATATTTTTCTGTACCCATTTTAAGGCAAGGACCATGTCTTTTAGGCCAGCATTGCCGGGAACTTCCAAAGATGTGTCTTCAAGGCTCAGGAATCCTAGAAATATAATTTCTTTATTTTTCACGGAACTTTCGTACATAAATGCCGGTAACCAGATGAACATTTAAGTTTGCACAGTAATATAAATATAACAAGGTTTACTTTTAGAGTTATTTTTCATATATATAATATGAAATAGGATATCATTATTATAACAACAATAACAGTGTATAAATGTTATAAAAGTGTTCTTTTTTTGTCGAATCTTAAGTTTATAAGCGATACGATAATCGAGATCAGCAATATGAAATAAGATATTTTTGTAATTATAACAACACTAATAGGTATTCGTGTATCAAAGTTATAAAAGTGTTCTTTTTTAGTAGAATCTGAAGTTTGTAACCGATGCGATAATTGAGGTCAACAGATTAGATAAAGCGAAAAAATAAGTTTTTTCTACGATTGCTATGAAAAGTTGATAATTACGCTCTCATTTGTCATCGTAAAGTTGACGTTTTCAGTGGAGCAATCGGAAAATATTTTTTTTGCGCGTCTCCAATGCCAACGCGCGAAAAAGACGTTAAATGCGCGCGTTTCCAATGGCAACGCACGAAAAAGATATTAAATGCGCGCTTATTTCAATAGTTACCAGGGATACAAACAAAACAGAAACTTGTCATATTGACAGTTGACAGAATGAATTTATTTTCAGTACATATACGTTTTTTAATAATTTTAAGATGCAATCGTAGAAAAAATTATGTGTGTATCTCGAGTGTAAAGTGTCTTTGTTCCTCTTACACTATTGCAGCTCTCGCAATTACCGTGTTCGAGGAACAAAGAATCACTTTACGCTCTTAATACACAAATAACTATTGTTTAGAATATGTTAACTTTCGGTATCTAATATTATTGTACGTAGCCTATTTTTAAGTAAAGTAAAATAACTTATAAAGAAATTGTACCTAAAATTCCAAGACGATAGTTAATACTGACAAGAACAATATCTTCCTTGACAAGAAATTCAGGACCGTACAGTTCAGTTTTACTGGATCCAGAAGTGAATGCTCCACCATGGATCCACACCATGACAGCTTTGGGAGTATGGCTATTTCCTTTTGGTAACTAAACAAAAATTCAAAAACTTAGCATTTCAGATATTTAGATATTATAGCACAACCTTACTTCACATATTATTTATTCAAGTTATCTCTATTATATGACTGTCATTATTTTACATAATTAATAGAAATTTTAGATATTATACAAATTAACCTTGAACGGGCGGGTCGGAGTCCATGTTGACTCCAGGTCATGATATTTTAAAATAATAATAATTATTTTAAATTACAATTACATAACGAAATAATCATAAAGTATGGTTATTAAATTTATTATAAATTATTACTTGCAATATTATAGTAATTTGTGCAACAAGGGCATTAGGTGAATTTCACGCACGCTCCCAAATTATTTTGTCACATTCCATTGTTTACAACACATCAATAGTACCAAATTGTTTTCCTTCAAATTACTTGAATAAATCAATAATTATTGTATTATTCTTTTTTGACAGTTGTAGAAAAAAATGTTGTTTGTATTTCGTGGGAAAAATTCTTGTTTTTGACGCGTTCAAATGACTTTTTTGTCTCAACCAAAATAACTATTTGTTTCTTAATCAGTATTATATACCGTTAAAGTGAATTATAATATACATACATACATACATACATAACATCACGCTATATCCCATTAAATGGGGTAGCACGAACCTGTCAACATTCTCATCCTGACACACGATACTCGATTCGACCACATTAACACTTCCTCCATACAAACTCTTTCTTTTCTCACAACCAAAATCCATCCAACAAACATTCATCCATTCGCTAGTGTACACTGCGCTTGTTTCTGAAGATCGTCTCCGCACAATTGCAGGTAAACACTCAAAACATCTAACCAATTAATCTAAAATCAAGAATCATACGCTTGTCTTCATTCATCATATTTATCCTGCAATTAATTTTCTCCAAACATTCCTATCCTGACACACCACTTTTGCTTCAACCACATTCATAATTCTTTTCATACAAGCTCGTTTATTCTTCACGCTCAGAATCTTTCGCTCACGCAACAACCCTTCAATCATATTCATCCATTTGTTCCTAGGCCGTCCACGCAAACTTTCACCCTCAATTTCACCAACATACACCTGTTTCACCAATCTGTCATTCGACATACGTTCTACATGACCAAACCATCTCAACTGACTTATTCCCACTCTTCTTACAACATTCTTCCCAATCTCACATTCATCATACACCAATGTATTCCGGACACGATCTCTTCTAGTATATCCACACACACCCCGCAAATATCTCATTTCCACAGCAGTTATACGCCGTTCATGTTTCTTCATCCATACCCAACATTCACTACCATACATCAACGTAGGCACTAACACACCATTATAAACACTCAATCGAGCATCTCTGGATACATTCACGTTCCGAGTAAAGGTTCCCAGAGCACCCAATATCTTACATCCAGCAGATACTCTTCTTTCAATCTCTCGATCAATACGTCCATATATATCTGTAGATATTATGCATAATATCGGCAATCGTATATTGGCCCATAATATATGTTAACAATAAATTGTATAAAAACAATATTTATTTATTTATGCTACTCTATACAACAGGAATTTAATCCCAATTATAGTACAGGGCTCGGAGGACTCACCAAGCCCTAATGTGGTAGTTCATAAATGCATCAGCAAAAAATATTTAACAGTTCTTTAGAAGAATAGACTAAAATAATTATAGTGTATGGTGTTTAACCTTATTAGTTACTGTTTAAAAATTAAGAAAAATAGTAAAATATTTATAAAATTAAAAAATTGATTGATTTATATATTACTATATATTAATGGTCATTTGCATCATGAAATTAAACTATTATATTTGAATTAAATATATAAGAACAAATCGAATAAAATATCACATGAAATAGTTTATATTGGGGCACAACATTTTCTTTGCCATCATTAATATTTAAAAAAATATTTATTCATGATTTGCTGTATAATATGTAGTAACAGATAACATTACTTTGTGTCTAAATATTATCTACATGTTGTCAAACCTGCGGAGTGTAGACATTAAGAGATAAGCAATCTTCCGATCCGATTGGTTTCAAGAAAATCATATGTTTCCCAAGACTTTCGCTGCCTTCTACGATGGCATCACGAACTCCAGTCCATGACTCGGCTGGCAGAGGGGCCTAAAATCAAATAACAATATTACTCTTTGATATTATATTTTTATAATTTGTAATCGTCAAATGGTAATAACAATAAATGGTATCAAGTCGGCCTGTGTATCTTAAGAACCCTGGTTCGATCCCCACAGCCGACAAACAAACAAATTTTACCAAATAAAATCTACCCCTGGCGCTCCTCCTCCACTTACACTTTTGGTGGCCGTAATTTGACGGCTGGTAACCGCAGAAATATATCACTTACCGAAATCTGCTTCGGCAGAGTGCCACACCCAGTAATGGATAAAAGACGTTATGATATATTTATATCTATTTTATTTAGTAATTTAAATCTACATCTACAAGGTCAATTGTTACGAAATTGATTACATAAAGTAAATTATTTTATATAAAATTATGAAAAACATTTTAGTTTTATCTAAATATTTATTATTAGAATAACACATTTGACTTGGATTAATAAATAGTACAAGTGATAATTTACAGACAATTATGTAATATTTGTCGGCATTTAATACTGTAGATCAGGGATAGCAACATGTTTTTGCTCCGGGTTCAAATAGCCAAATAATCGATTCAGGCCGCATATATTCTATAAAATTCTTTACATTTAATTTTAGTTGGACTTAAAATAAAATAAATCTACGTACAACTGTCATCATCATAATATAAATAAATGAACGATAATAAATTGGGGTTATAATGAAAAACATATTATTATTACATCTATATTTCATTTTTTTGAAAATCAAAATGGAGACTCATAGGTCGCATAAAGATCCTGTAATTCATAATTACTGATTTAGAAACTATATCAAAAATATCGTCCAAACCAACTCTACTACTAGAAAGCCAGTTCTAAACTTGAACTGCATTTTGGAAAGAAGCAACAAAGTGTGTTTGAAAAAGTCACCCAACACTGATTTTACTTTGAAATTGGGGAATCCTCTGGACGTTAAACTTTTATTGTGTATCGTGGCGTCGGCTGATTTGCATTGCACTATGTCTTTCATTTAAGGTATAAGCAGGTCAGTCCAGCTCTTGCCAGAAACTGGGCGGAGTGTAGTGTATTGTCTTTATGTCTAGGGTGCATGGTCCGGCCTGGCGATTCTGTTCGGATATTGAATAATTATTATTCAATACTTAGCAGAATGTAAATAAACCTGGATTGGCTTTAGGGCCCGCCATGTATCTCTAACAGAACAGATATAAAAAATAGCGTTCAACGAAATAAAAAGTGAAAGTATTTTATTTCCGGTATAACCGGAAGTGTCTTTCCCATCTTTTTTATCTTAAACATATTTTTCCAAATTTGGTTTCTACATATAAATAAAATAAATAAATATATCATCACGCCTTTTATCCATTACTAGGTGTGGCACTCTCCCTAAGCAGATCTCGGTAAGTGATATATTTCTTCGCGTCAAGTGCAGTTACCCGCCGTCAAATCACGGCTCCCAAAGATATTACATTTTCTACATGGCATTCTGAATTCAACTATGTATAATAACTGGCTTTTTTCGTAAAAATACAAACTAGATTGATTAGATAGTAAAAGTAAACATTATTTGATGATTTCACCGCTCAAGAATTTTCTGATTTTTTTCTCCTGCTGCGTATACATCTATTTTGGTTAAATGTTTATTTATATTCTCATTCATTGTGATTTTACGATAACAGTGTTTTAAATTTCTGTTCCATGGATGCAATGAACCGCCAAATCAATTTTTTTGGGTGCTTTTGACATTAAACAATGAAAGTTTGAAAGTGGATATATTTTTTTCTATGGTATGAAATACGTGTAGGTTCAGTCTCAGTCTCGTCTAGTCTCGAGACGTGCAGTTAAGATCATAGTTAAATCTTGAGGTCAAACTTAAGACCAGAAACCAGTATCAACTCTCGATTATTTTTATGTACTTCTAATCACTTTTACTTTATATTTTATTTGAATATTTAATTAATTATAAGATCGACATTCCAATCTGATATAAAAGTTTAGTATATTACGCAGATTGATATTTTCTAAATCTAATATTAGCTTATGGCGTCACACAAATTGTACAAGTAGTATTTTAAATTATATTATCTTTTAACAGCTTTTGTTTCCAATAAGATAAATATCAAACTGACATATGTTCAATAACTCATTTTATAACTTCATTCATAATAATTTCATTTAAAATGATCGTTCAGCACTTAGTTAAAATAGTTTTTACAAATATCTAATGAGTTTATTTTGAAGATCTCATGTAATTTATTTTCTAAATAAATATATGATATTAAAATTATTATAATACTTTGACCTTGACAGGTCGAGTGTTTTATTCAAAGAGATAAGACCTAAATGGTCGAGATCAAGTCGAGATTGAGACGATACAGACTCTAAGTATCATTTGTTCTCGCCTGTTGGTAACAGAAATAATCATAATTATAACTCGATATGCTGTTACTAAGAGTGATAGGACTAATATAAGCTTTTGTACTATTACTAATAATATAGGAGAAAATGTGCATTTTGGAATATATATTATTATTATTATTTAAACGTTCAATTATTGACTTCCCTAATTATTTTACATCAAAAGAATTAAATAGTTGATTGTAGATTTTTTGACACTAATATTTATAAATTTAGTCTCCCTGGATCCTAAAAAATGATGGAAATGTTTATTGGTAATTATTTTTAAATCATCAGTGCCAATAACAAAATAAATGTACCAATTAAAAATTATTGGGTTACTGTTTACTAGTAAATGAAAATATTTTTGAACAATTATTATAATAAATATCTTTTTCATGTATTATATATATAAACAATTTTCAGAAAATTCTTAGCCGTTGGGCAAATTTTGAGTTCGGATTCGGTTTTAGAATGCCAAAATGCATACGAAAACCCTACTCTGGTTTAAAGAACAGCCACTCTTTTTGTGGTCCTGTGTTATCAAAAACTAAACAGGGTTTACTTTTTTTGTATTTCTGACAGATGGCACTGGACTCGTTTAAGGCGTAGAAATAAAAATGAGGGTTCCCATTTAAGATTACAAATTTGACCACTTTCTCGAGTTATTCGTGGTGGTATATTGAAATGGAAAATCTTGTACATAAAAAAAATAATTATAATAATGTACTTTGGATTTTTGTAATGTATTGTTATTGTAGATAATCACCTACACGTTGCATTTTATAAAATAAGGATAATACATTAAAATATACAATAACAATAATTTTAATTACAAAGGAAGGTCATGACTATCAAGTTATCAATTTTTTCCCTCTTAAAAATAGTCATTACTGTTTCTTATTCTCACAAAAACAATACTTTGATAATCACTCACTTAAATTACGAATACAAATATTTAGGAATATATATATATATATATATATATATATATATATATATATATATATATATATATATATATATAGCGTGACTGACTTTTGAATCAAATTCACATTTATTGATATATTTCAAATCTTCACGATCACGGCTGCTTTCAAAATAATGTATTTTCTCACTTCTGATCATTCAAAAACAGTTACAAGACTGTTTATTTAAATTAAGTATTAAACCAGTGACACTAAAATTGTTCGCTAGGAATAAAATACCCTAATTTTAGCGAATTTTTAAAAAATCTTTTTGTTCTATAATCAGTATATCAATTATATATGTCATTAAAGTTTCGTGGAGAGGTATAGAAACAGCCTGTATATGACGTACTGACCTAAAAGAATTTTTCCAAAGTATAAGAACTCTCTATATATATGATGTTTCTTCTAACCTGTATTGTAAGTTTTCAAATTAAGTTCTCATGCTTTCCGGTTTTACAAAATGACACGATTTCACTGACAAACTTAAATAAAAACTAAAAAATATAACATTTTAGTTGATGGTAGCAATGTCTTTAATCTTTAAATTAATGGATTTATTGAAAAATGTCCGCGATATTATTTTACTGAAGGCTACTTGCACTTTCAAAAGTGAGATTTTAAATTTGGTTGAAATAAATAAAAACAAGACGACTGTTAAACCTCAATGTCAATGATTTAAAATGACATATAATTTCACTTTGCTAATATTTATTTAAACCAAGTTAAAATTTGACTTTTGGCTGTGCAAATGGCCATGACAGATAAATTATTTTTCACTTTAGTCTAGCATTGATACAAAGTCCTCTAAAGTTAGAATAGCCTTCAAATTAGGGTCACCAAATATATTTGTGGGGCGCTGTAATTAGGATAATCTTAATTTAAGACAATTAGTTGGCGACTGTGGGAATCGAACTCAGATCATCGTGTTCTTATTTCTATAGTTCTATACATTGTCTTACTTATGGGTAATGTTTAATTCGACTCTTATATTATATTCCTTATATTATATTATATTATTATATATTATTATATTATATAATGGGGTAGGTGGCTCAGTGGTATCGAGTCGGCCTGTGGATCTTGGGAACCTTGGTTCGATCCCCACAGTTTTCACCAATTTAAATCTATCCCTGTGACTCCCCCTCTACTAACATCTTTGGGGGCCGTGATTTGACAGCTGGTAACCGCACTTCACGCGAAGAAATATATCACTTACCGAAATCTGCTTCGGCAGAGTGCTACACCCAGTAATGGGTAAAAGGTGTGACGATATATTTATTTATTATTTATTTATATTATATTCCTCTCCTGACATTTGTCTCTAACAGTACATCCGGTAGAATTTCTCAAAATTATTTTCAATTTTCTTATTTTTCAATGTATTTTCAAATATTTTGCTTATTTTTCAACTGTATACTTTTTTGACGCTGTTGCCTGATGATAAACATAGTTTCGAAATCGATCGCATAAAGCATATAATTAATATATTATAAAATTTAGTTTGTTTATTTACACTCAATCTTTCATCTAATCTAAATTATCACAAACTGATATGGAGTCCTTCATTACAAAAATTCCTTACCAAAAATTAATTATCTACCTTTTAACAGGAGATACAATAATTTATGTTGCTATTAATTAAATTTACTTAACAATCGATTAATAAATCGGATATAGGTTATTTATTTTTTAACAACAAAGACAAAATTAATTGTGAAACTAAGTTTAATAAAATATAAAATAAACACTTGGCTAAGTCTCACAAAATTCAGCCTCTAAGTCACCTTATGAGGGCATCGTCAGGCTGAATTTTGTGAGACTTAGCCAAGTGTTTAGTTTATATTTCATTTATTTTTTATTGCTAACCGAATTCATAATTATAATAATACAATAACACGTCACTAATTAATATCAACAAACGGTCAAAACTTTTTGTTAAAAATAAATTTTTTGTACCTTAAATCTGAGTTCACCAACAGGTGGTTTTCCATAAGGAATTCCTTGAAAACTATGGTAAGTTCCTCCATTTAAATCCGTTCCAGTTTTTCCCTTCAGTTGTCCTTGTTCAATTGTCACTACAGGTTCAGGCATTTTGACTCAGCGTACAACACTCACTGATCTGATGCGTTCAAGATCGCGCTGATAACTGACGCGAAACATCCGCACTTAATGTAATATAACCACTAACAATTGACAATCAGAGGCGGCGAATATGTGCGTGCAACGATTTTCCCCCCCGTAAAATAAAAAGGGTACAATATATTAATGGTCAATAAAAATTTTCGGGCATAAAATTTTTGGAGATTATTCCTGTGGCTCTCTTCCAATAACATCTTTGTAAACTGTGATTTGACGGCTGGTAATCTCATTTCATCCGTGAAAATATATCACCTACCGAGATCTGGTACGCCCAAGTGCTACACCCAGTTATAGAAAAAAGGCGTGATGATATATTTATTTTATTTATATTTTTAGATTTATAAATATACGTGGATATTTTAAGAGAGATGCATTTATTATACAGTAAATTGAGTTGTTTTTACTTCCTTGTACGAAGTAAAGGAAGTATTGTAATTGCGAAAATTTTCGGTTCCCAGATTTGAAATACGCATTTTGGCCCTCCCTGAGTCCATTTTGACTAATTTCGTCGTGACGTCTGTACGTACGTACGTTTGTACGTATGTATCTCGCATAACTCAAAAACGGTAAGCCGTAGAAAATTGAAATTTTATATTTAGGACTGTTATAACATCTAGTTGTGCACCTCCTTTTTTGGTCATTATATAACTTCCGAAAGTGGTACTTTACTTGTAGCCTATAATAGATTTTCATGAAAAACTATATTCAAATAATTTAAAATTTTCCAAATTTGGTATATAAGACTACTATATCAATGTAAATATCATAATAGATTTTGGTTAAAATAGACTTACCGGAAGTGATACGTTACATGAAGCTGCTAACATTTTTCCTTTAAAAAAATGGTATTATTTTAATTTTAAAAATAATTGCTGCAAATAAAAGTTTTAGAGAATTAAATTCTGCGTCTAGCACATTAAGAATTTTTAAATTAGCCTTTTGCATAAGTGAGATATCTAAATTTAAATATTATATATTTTTTGTTTTTTTTTAATTAAGTTTGCTATGGATTAGAACAAAAAATGAAAAAAATAAAAGATTTAATGTCAAATATGTGCAATTAAAAAAATATCTATAGTTTAATACGCGTACAAGGAAGTCATGTGGTGTCCACATCAAATTTTTAAATTTTATTTTAGTTGTACTATCAATACGAGTATTTATACCTTCATATTCATATCGAGTATTTTAATACTTAATATCTTATTAAAAATTAAAACTTATTTTAAAATATGTTTATAAATAGTATTCTACAAATTTCTCCACTGAAGAATAATGATATTTCTTTTAAGTCTTTAATTTATACTACATATATACTTTGTAGATTTTCAGATACTTTAGTGTACTTAACTATTTTTATAAAATTAAATTATTTTATGTTTGCATTAAAGTTGGATTTTTAATGAACTAACGCAAGATAATGCAGTTGTAATAAAGAAAATACAGTGAGTGCGTATAATTCATGTCAAAATATTATCGACAATTATCATATTCCTTGTTATATTAGTTATGATAACAGTTCACATATTTGTAACCTTGGAATGAGCTAATTGAATAAGCAATATTAATGTTAATAAAGAGTTTTTTTCTTGTTATTTTTAGTTTCAACATGAATGTCGGAAGTTGACACTGTTTTGAAATCTCAGTGTTGTTTGAATGGCCGGCTGTGTAAATGTTTGAGTTGAACTGGTACAAATGCAAATACACCCATACCTCGCTATACGGCCGCTCTTTACACGGCATTTCGCTATAACGGCCTTTTTCAATTACGGAACGTTTTCGATTTATGGCCTAAATTGTTTCGATATAACGGCAAAAAAACTTTTTTCCCATTGAATTTGTATGAATTTATATTAGAATAATTGAATTCCTTATACGGCATTTGCGGCCAAGTTTCGTGGAACGTATCTAGGCCGTAAAGCGAGGTATGGGTGTTAGTGTTACCTGTCATAGAGGTACATATTTTATACTTGACTATAATACTGTTTTCCAGAAATCATGGCACAGATAAATTGACTTCTTATGTATTAATCGTATATGCTATTTTTCGTAAGCCATTCGGTGGCTCAGTGGTATTAAATGGGTCTGTGAATTTGAGAAGTCGGGTACAATTACCGATAAACAATTTTTACCACATTAAAATTACCTCTGTGGCTCCCCCTTCACTAACATCTTTGGAAGCCGTGCAACGCGCGAAATAGTTATTTGTATCACTAGTCCAGAAACTGCTATTTTGCGAGTGCGAGTATATTTTGAAAGGCCTCGCCTGCGGCTCGTCCTTTCAAAATATACTCGCACTCGCAAAATAGTTTCTGGACGTGTAATACACAAGATTTTTCGCGCCGACGTTTTTGTTAATTTAATAAAAAAGTTTAATTTATTATTCACATTCTAAATGTCAGGGAATTTTTTTGTTGGTAACATCACAATATTTGAACTGTACTTTTAATTTTAATTAATTATTTATTGTTCATCAATTTACATCTTCAATAAGTTTAATTACACTGTACACTTTATTTAAAAAACATAAAACATAATTCATTTTTTTTGTCTATTTCACGACTTGTCATTCCAGTATTATAACCTAAAAAATCAACATATTTTATTTGGATTTTACATTGCTAATTCAATTATAATTGCTTACAATTTTGTTTAAAATATATGTATAAATATTCTGTTTTCTTGTATCATAATATTTTTACGCCAATGCAATATTTTGACATTTCCTACGTTCAGGAGTTCGCTATACTAGTGATGCCAACATATAACCATAAAAAGTCACTAATTTTTGCCGGCCTCGGCCGGTAAACACTTGGTTTCCGGACGATTTTGAGTTATGTAATACTGCTAATGCCGGACGGTGGCGCGAAAATAACATATTACCTGCCTAGTTAGGAAAATAACATATTGCCTGCCTAGGCAGGTAATGAAAGAAACTTGTGTGTCTAGTTACTTAGCAACATAAAATACTGCCTGCGTATGTAAGTTAAATATTTCTTTTAATTTAAATTAATTTAAAATATGTATTATTTGTTTATAAGTTTCAGGTAAAATGTTATACGTAACACGTTAGTAAAGCGTCGTACAGGATTCGTAAACTGTTTCAGGCCTCGCTTTCGCTCGGCATGAAACTATCTACTCATCCTGTAATTTAACACTTTCCTGACTTTTTATGTAAATAACTATTATATGAACTTTTGCTGTTGTCAAGATATAATAATAAATAAATAATTTTTAAATTAACAAATGTTAAAAATATGAATTATTTGCTTTTTACAATACATTTTTACGATTTTGATCTTACTTAGGTTGTGAAAAAAGTAGGATATAACCTTGGGAGAGAATACTATTTTCCCTTTAGTGTTTTGTAGCTTATTTAGATCTCAGTTTTAGAGATTCATCACAATGGCTAAGAGCAGTGTATTTGGATGTTTTAGCTATCTCTAACATGTTAAAACCGTGCTCTTAAAACACCCATAAACAAAGCTTGTGCTACCAGTCAATGTGTTTACACTGTACATTTATTTATTCAGCAGAATCTTATTATCTTATCTCTTGTTAATTAGTTGTTTTGTTGTTAATAAATTATCTTGTGTAAATAAATGCATTTATAAATGAACTGTAAACAAATATGGTAAATATTTTGTCGAGTAGAAATAAAAATTACGGATAAATTTTATAAAAACAAATTTAGACTTTGGAATTATCTTTTCAGTAATATTATAGTTTATATTTTCACACTAATAAGATTAGGTTAACAATATAATTTTTTGTTTATGAAAATTAAAAATATATTATTGATGTTATTTCAAATTTAAATAAAATAAATAAATATATCATCACGCCTTTTACCCATCACTGGGTGTGGCACTCTGCCTAAGCAGATCTCGGTAAGTGATATATTTTTTCGCGTGAAGTGCGGTTACCAGCCGTCAAATCACGGCCTCCAAAGATATTAGTGGTGGAGGAGCCACAGGGATAGATTTTTTAAATTGGTGAAAATTGTTTGTCGGCTGTGGGGATCGAACCAGGGTTCTCAAGATCCACAGGCCGACTCGATACCACTGAGCTACCTACCCCATTAAAATTTAAATTTAAAACAGTAAATATCATAAATTCGTGTTTAGGATTAAAAAATAGATATTATTAATTAAAATTTGAAAATATAAGTATGTACCATTTACAAATAATTTGTATATATACAGGGTGGTGACTCGCTCAGCCGGTCATAGGGATTTAACATGGAAAATCAGTTTTTTGCAATTTCCTGCTTCCCTAATTATTTTAAGCAAAAACGCGTCTAATAAAATTCTGCATCTAAATCAGTAAACAAAATTACTTTTACGTGCTTTGTAACGACAGAAATTAAATATGATATATATATACCTATATATATATATATATATATATATATATATATATATATATATATATATATATATATATATATATATATATATATATATATATATATATATATATATATATATCAATAGGCCTTTTATCCATTCTGAGCTCTGTAAATGACAAACATATTTTGCTAATGAAGTGGGATTACCAGCCGAAAAATAACGCTCTCTCTCAGAGCTATTAATAAAAGGGATATCACAGAAAAAATTAAATGTAGTATCAATTTTTATTACATAATAATTCATACCCAATATGTAAGATACAAAGAGATATAAACAAATATGATATATTATATCCAAGCTTCAAATGGTACTATTTATAATTTCAATTTTTTAATAGTACTTCAAATTGATTTACTATGTTGATAAATAAAGTCATGTATCAAATTATTAAAAAATAAAGTAGCAACCATTTTAAATATTATATTTTGAACGCAAAACTTACATGAAGAACAAATGATAAAATAAGAAAAAAAATGTTTAAAGATAATAAACATTGAAGTAAATATTTTATGATAAATAATCTTTTAGTTTTTCAAATAATTACTGCATGATATGGAAGTTTAAAAACTTTACAAATTAGAGTCTAAACTCGCGGAAACATCATCCCAGAACTTCATCCGGTCACTTTCTGGATTTTTCGTGATGGATAATTTATCTCCGATTTCTAAACAACTGAATGCATCTGCAGTAACTTTCGGCCATTCAGTGTCAATGAGAGGATCTTTGACTGCTGGATTCGGGTTTCCAGTTTTTGCGAAATTTGTCCAAAGTTTTGTTACTCTGTAGACAGATATTCCTTCCAGGCTTTGAGCTTCAAATTCTGGAGTCATTGGGTTTTTGAAGAGGTAGCCTAAGTCGTCAGCGTGGCAGACGCCTAAGAAAAAATACAATGTAATCAAATAACACGAATATATACCGGGAGTTTTTCTTATCAGTAAACATAGGAAAGTAAACATAGGGAAAATAATATTGTCAGCAATGCATTGAAGTGTAATAGTCTATAGTCTAAAAGAAACATTTTAAGTTTAAACAAATTAAATGCATTTTAATTACTTTAAATTACATTAACTAAACGTTAGGTATAAATTTAGAACCTCAAAACAATCCAAAAGTTCATTTGTGTAGAGGTTTGTTCGCAAATTTTTCGTTTAAGAGCTCGTACATACAAATACAACGCGCGAAAAAGATTAAACGCGCGCTTATTTCAATAGTTACCAGAGATATAAACAAAACATAAACTTGTCATATTGACAGTTGACAGAACGAATTTACTTTCAGTACGTATACGTTTTGAATAATTTTAAGATGCAATCGTACAAAAAATTAATGTGTGTATCACGAGCGTCAAGTGTCTTTGTTCTTCTTACACTATTGCAGCTCTCGCATTCGGCTCGCGCTGCAATTATCGTGTTCGAGTAACAAAGAATCACATTACGCTCTTAATACACAAATAACTATTTTTTCACTCCGAACACTTTAGGTCCGCGGCAAAAAAGGATTTTTAAAGATGGTTCGTGATAAAGACAAGATGGGAAACCACTGTTTTATAGCAGTATTCCATGTGATAATTTTAAAGTTAAATTTATAATTTGAACCAGAGACCTTCTGCTTGTCGGGTTAGACATAAGCCCTTGATTCAAATCCTTTAAAATTGTCATTGTCACTATGCCCTTCTATATGTGAAATTGAAAGTATTCCCTATGAAATGTGACTTTATTGTTATTTTAGACATAAAATGTTAATGTATTTTACCTGGAGCGGTAATATTTCCAATTTTCTTGTACATGTTTAACGCAGATTCAACAGAAAATCTATAAAAATAAATAGGATCATTCAAGGTTGTCAGGAAAGCCTTGATTGTACGTTGAATTCCTCTAGTGAAATATATATCAGATGTCAACTACAACAACAAATAAAAACAATAACTAATTATTTAAGAACCTCATGTTGGTACTACCTTATAATACGGATCGACTTCATCTTCAGGGTTCTTAGAATCCCCATAATAAAACTCTTCAATCTTCTTTGCAAGGTTGAGTGAAGTTTCTGAGCCTTTTGTAACGTTGTAGCCTGTAAGAATAACTTTTTCGAAGTCTGGAATGCGGTACACACATTTTCCTGCATTTAACATTTTCTGGACGATTTCTAAATACATCCCTTCTCTGTTATTGTATCCAATAATCATTGGTACTTTGTTATAGTTTCCAGAGAGCATAATATCTAATGGATGCTCTGTTAAAAATGCGTCTGGATGAGGCTTTTCAATGACTGGACAAAACGACCTATCTTCGTCGACATACAGAGGCTACAAAAGTATTTAATAGTTATTTACGTAACCAGTTATGAAAAGGTTGATATTGTTTGATGAACATTATATTTTCCAAAATGAGCGAAGTGAGTTTTGCAAATTATGCGAGTCAAACAATATCACGTTTTCATAACGTATTACGTATAAAATTTTATCTAATTCCGCTAAAATAATTTTTAAAATACATAAAATTCTAGGTTTATGAAAGCTCAGTATATTTCAAAATCAATAAATCAATTTACCAAAGCGTTGCGTGAAAATAAATGAATAAGATGTTTAAATTTAAAGCTTATGTCATCATTGAAAATGAGTTCTGAATCCGAGACAAACCTTCCTTCTGATATCGAAGAATCTGCTAATTTGCCCGTCAACTGTTTAATACCAGAAAAATTATTAAATCCTAAAAATTTTAAAAAATAGTTTTTTTCCGTTATTTGCAAACATTTTTGAGAAACTTCAAATTGTCAACATTCATTACGTAACTAGTTATATAAAGAATTCCTTACATAACTCTTGAATGACAGTTATGAAAAAATTGACATTTCATAACCTCAAAATTGATGTAAAACAGGACTTTTCATAACGGAATTAGATAAAATATTATTTGTTTTCAAAATTAAGAGATGGCAATTATGGTGGAATTCTGTATAAATCCATAAATTTGTAGATCCGTAAATCTATAAATCGCAATGAAACGTATGACTCTATGCAATATTTTCTATTTATCAACATATATTGATGTGATTTTGTTCATTATTGACATATTTATGAATCTGTAAGTTTGTAGATTTATCAAAGAATTCCATCATTAATATACTTCTTTAATAAGATCTTGCGCTTCGCGAAATTTGTCTGCAGGAAGAGATCTTAAAAATTCTAGCGCATCTTTTTCGTCCTTGCTTTCATATCCTAAAACTTTCGTTATGTCAAGAACGCTTTTCTTTCCAAAAGCCCAATAATTTAATGTACAACCACTTTGTAAAATAGCTCGATGGAATAATCCTAAATAAAATATGGTATATAAGTCAAAGTCCAATATGGAGAATGTATATTGAATTTACCTTTAGCCATCGGGGATAATACTAAAAAGTGAACAGCAGCAGATCCAGCACTTTCTCCAAAAATTGTGACATTGTTTGGGTCACCACTAAATTGAGAAATATTTTTGTGGATCCATTTTAAGGCTAGAACCATGTCTTTCAAACCAGCATTGCCGGGAACTCCCAAAGACGTGTCTTCCAAATGTAGAAACCCTAAAAGATATTTGTTTTATTGATATTATTTAAAAAATAATTGCAGTAGCGTGCTTAGGAAAACGCTTTATTGAAGATAAATATGTCACTTTTCGACTCCAGGAGAGATCACTCCTTATATCTTATTCAAAATATAATATTTATATTTAAACATTATATTAATTGACTTGATAATGAATCGATTTGAAAACGTCGTCATAACCAATTTTAAAAAAAATTGCATTAGAGCTTAGTTATACAAAATAAAAAGAAATGCAATTTTTTTCCTTAACATCAAAATTATAAGATTAATTAAAAAATAAAGGATTATCTGTAGTGCCGTCTTTTATCACGATATTCATTAATATTTTCATGTTTTTGATATTAATATCTCTATCATAAGAATCAATAAAAACTACAAACTAATGAAGAATGTTTGATAGCAATATCAATTATTCCCTATAACATATAACTTTGATTTGTTTTTATTAATATAAAGCAAGTTTAAAATTTAAGTTTTGTTGGTGCAAGTGGTCATAACGGGGGGTTTATAATACGTACTCATAATCGAAGCATCCCATAGCGTCTAAAACCACAGCGTCGACAACCCATAGTGTCGACAAGTCTATAACTCCGACAACCCATAGCGTCGACAACACCTCCCACTCCAATGTTCATAGCGTATAAATCGTGTTCGTGTAAGTTTGCTTTGCGTTGCCATTCTCGCTGCCAAATAGTATAGAAAACATGTAATAGATGGCGCTGAATATTACAATGAACCAAATGAATCGACAACAAATTTCAAGATTTTTTAATGCAATATATAAAAACAATATTCATATATCCTTTTAATTGTAATAGCTACGTGAAAGTAAATATGATTAAAAAAATTACAAATACTATATGAAAACAAATGCAATAAATTTTATTATTTATTGCTTTTACATTTACATTATATCAAAGCTAATATTATATTTTACCAATTTTATTTATAATTAAAAGAGTGTAAATTATGATTTATTTTATAATTCTAATTTAGTTATTACCTATATAAATTAAGTGAAATATTCTTGATATTTTATAAATAAAAATACAATTGCATTTAACATGTTTACTTTAATAGTTGTTTCCAAATTTGAAATATACAGAAATTAAATAAAACTAAAATAGAAGCATACAGTGATAAGTGGTAATCAGTCAATTTTAAAATATTTTTCTAGAAAAAAATAAAATCATTTATAACTTGAGCAGCAACAATATTGTTAAAATAATGAACAAGTGATGGTACAAACAAATATAGTTTCCATACATCATTTAAAAACAAACAAAAATCAAATATAAATCTATCTCATTTTGATATTCCAGGCTACTGTTTTCTCGTAAAAATGTATTTAGCAGATTTATAACGTAAATAACTATTACTACCAAAAATAAACTGATCTTTACAACTTTCGAGTATATTCAATTATATTCAAAGATGTGTCGCCCAAATTATTGTGGACAAAAATCATTTAAATAGATACAAGTTTGTAGAGAATAAAATTCTATTTCTAAATCGATCAATCTTTCTTATTGTACTTCTTTAATTACTGTAAGAATTGAATTTAAAATTGCCTAAAATTAGCTATTTTATTTTTAAATACTACTAACCGTGGAAGAAAACTAAATTCATGTAAATATCATAATTATTAAATTATATATTTCAATAGTACACATCATAATTGACATTTGATTAAAATAATAAATATTTAGTCTTCTAAATATTTGGTAACTTTTTAATCATAATTAAAATGTTTTACAAAATTATGTAGATCTGGTGAATATAGTGGCTGAAAAATGAATTCGATCCGCAATTCGTAAAATTCGACTGTCAATGTGTTGTCTTGGTGGAAAAGCATTTTCTTCTTCTTTAAATATTGCAACAGTTTTTGCCTTCAAGTTGTTAAATAATACTGCGTGTATTGTGTTACTTTTTTTGACATGATCGATAAACACAATTCCGTGACAATCCTAAAAAAACAAAAACAGTCACGGCACAATATTATATTACATTCATTTTTACAAAAACGCTAACATCTACTGACACAATCGTCAGTCAAACAATAGCCAAGTGTCAAAAACAGCTGAAATTTTCAGAGATATCTTTCAAAACATGTACAATTATAGTACTAGAATAGTTTTAACGAATGACTACACTTACATATATTGAGGTTCAAAACTTTTTAGACAATTCTCGTATATATATCCCAATGCTAAAACAAAAACGATTTCCAGTAATTGTCGCAAATGCTCCAATATTATAATATATGTATTCACAAAGTAATTGTAGTGTATAACCAGTTCTTCGTACTCATACTAATTTGATATTTGACAGTAGTATTGCATCGTTTTGTTTCATTAAAACAATCTGAAACTAGAAAAAATTAAATTGTATTCCTTTTATATATATCTTATAGTGAAAAATAACATACTGATTCCTGATATATAAATATTTGTAAAGGTAAACCTAACTTCTAAAATTGTTAAAAGGTCCAGAAAACCAGAGTAATCCTGGCATCCAATACTAGCAGGCACTTTTGACGTACCTATAGTATATTGTCAACAAACTACATAATAAGTATAACCATGGTCAACTAGATGTTTCACACATTATTTATTATTAAAAATCATCTTAAATAAATGGAATATAGTCTTACAGTAGTTCATTCTATTATATTACCTGATTTTAAACAATAATACATTTATTTATTGAATATTAAGAAAGATATGATTTTAATTATAACAATTACGCGCCAAATATGAATCTGCAAATAAAATTGGTTGTGTATGTTTAGGATATAAAAATTCGTTTCCACCCCTAATAATTGATGTGCCTCAATTATTTTTTACATGTGCTTACAAAACATCCCTATATATATTTTAAAATAAGTTCGGTGTCAAGTAACCCCAGAGCAAGGTGATAATAATTTTTTTAATTAATAATATATCAATTTTATACATTTTCTTATTAGAAAATTCGTATCAACCCTAAATAGTTTATTTACCTAACATATTTTTATATATGAAAGTAGACTACACCCCTGGGGATATTGTAAAACTAGTTCGATGACTAGCAACCCCGGACCAAGGTGGTAATTAATTTTATCCACAATCAACTCATAATATGCATTTATTGTGCTCATTGCAATTGTATGAAGGGACAAATTATACACTAGTAGAATAAAGTAATTTTATTCCACTGTTAAAACAATGAACGAATAATGCACAGAAATCAGTCAAATTTATTGAATTACTTATTAATAAAACATTAACATTTATATTAACAATTAAATCATTGTTTGTTCTATCTAATTTGATGTCCTTTTCATTGATAACAATCTTATTGCTGGCGCTATTTTCGGAATTTGTACGAATTATCGATGTCTTCTCGGGAATCGGTTTGCACCCCTTACATTCACTCTTCAAATAAGCTGTCAGTTTGCTATATTTTGAAATATCTATATTTTCGTTAACTTTTATGGTAGCCTTCAACGTGGAATACGTAGATCACGCTGATGAAACCGCATACTTTTTCTTGATATTATATAAATATGTAAGTACATGTAAAAAATAATTGAGGCACATCAATTATTAGGGGTGGAAACGAATTTTTATATCCTAAACATACACAACCAATTTTGTTTGCAGATTCATATTTGGCGCGTAATTGTTATAATTAAAATCATAGCTTTCTTAATATTCAATAAATAAATGTATTATTGTTTAAAATCAGGTAATATAATAGAATGAACTACTGTAAGACTATATTCCATTTATTTAAGATGATTTTTAATAATAAATAATGTGTGAAACATCTAGTTGACCATGGTTATACTTATTATGTAGTTTGTTGACAATATACTATAGGTACGTCAAAAGTGCCTGCTAGTATTGGATGCCAGGATTACTCTGGTTTTCTGGACCTTTTAACAATTTTAGAAGTTAGGTTTACCTTTACAAATATTTATATATCAGGAATCAGTATGTTATTTTTCACTATAAGATATATATAAAAGGAATACAATTTAATTTTTTCTAGTTTCAGATTGTTTTAATGAAACAAAACGATGCAATACTACTGTCAAATATCAAATTAGTATGAGTACGAAGAACTGGTTATACACTACAATTACTTTGTGAATACATATATTATAATATTGGAGCATTTGCGACAATTACTGGAAATCGTTTTTGTTTTAGCATTGGGATATATATACGAGAATTGTCTAAAAAGTTTTGAACCTCAATATATGTAAGTGTAGTCATTCGTTAAAACTATTCTAGTACTATAATTGTACATGTTTTGAAAGATATCTCTGAAAATTTCAGCTGTTTTTGACACTTGGCTATTGTTTGACTGACGATTGTGTCAGTAGATGTTAGCGTTTTTGTAAAAATGAATGTAATATAATATTGTGCCGTGACTGTTTTTGTTTTTTTAGGATTGTCACGGAATTGTGTTTATCGATCATGTCAAAAAAAGTAACACAATACACGCAGTATTATTTAACAACTTGAAGGCAAAAACTGTTGCAATATTTAAAGAAGAAGAAAATGCTTTTCCACCAAGACAACACATTGACAGTCGAATTTTACGAATTGCGGATCGAATTCATTTTTCAGCCACTATATTCACCAGATCTACATAATTTTGTAAAACATTTTAATTATGATTAAAAAGTTACCAAATATTTAGAAGACTAAATATTTATTATTTTAATCAAATGTCAATTATGATGTGTACTATTGAAATATATAATTTAATAATTATGATATTTACATGAATTTAGTTTTCTTCCACGGTTAGTAGTATTTAAAAATAAAATAGCTAATTTTAGGCAATTTTAAATTCAATTCTTACAGTAATTAAAGAAGTACAATAAGAAAGATTGATCGATTTAGAAATAGAATTTTATTCTCTACAAACTTGTGTCTATTTAAATGATTTTTGTCCACAATAATTTGGGCGACACATCTTTGAATATAATTGAATATACTCGAAAGCTGTAAAGATCAGTTTATTTTTGGTAGTAATAGTTATTTACGTTATAAATCTGCTAAATACATTTTTACGAGAAAACAGTAGCCTGGAATATTAAAATGAGATAGATTTATATTTGATTTTTGTTTGTTTTTAAATGATGTATGGAAACTATATTTGTTTGTACCATCACTTGTTCATTATTTTAACAATATTGTTGCTGCTCAAGTTTTAAATGATTTTATTTTTTTCTAGAAAAATATTTTAAAATTGACTGATTACCACTTATCACTGTATGCTTCTATTTTAGTTTTATTTAATTTCTGTATATTTCAAATTTGGAAACAACTATTAAAGTAAACATGTTAAATGCAATTGTATTTTTATTTATAAAATATCAAGAATATTTCACTTAATTTATATAGGTAATAACTAAATTAGAATTATAAAATAAATCATAATTTACACTCTTTTAATTATAAATAAAATTGGTAAAATATAATATTAGCTTTGATATAATGTAAATGTAAAAGCAATAAATAATAAAATTTATTGCATTTGTTTTCATATAGTATTTGTAATTTTTTTAATCATATTTACTTTCACGTAGCTATTACAATTAAAAGGATATATGAATATTGTTTTTATATATTGCATTAAAAAATCTTGAAATTTGTTGTCGATTCATTTGGTTCATTGTAATATTCAGCGCCATCTATTACATGTTTTCTATACTATTTGGCAGCGAGAATGGCAACGCAAAGCAAACTTACACGAACACGATTTATACGCTATGAACATTGGAGTGGGAGGTGTTGTCGACGCTATGGGTTGTCGGGGTTATAGACTTGTCGACACTATGGGTTGTCGACGCTGTGATTTTAGACGCTATGATACGTACTCCTCATAATGCCATAAAATATAGTTTAAAGTTAATTCTTTACTATTAATTATTGAACGACCTGTGAAAAAGAATAAATTCCCATACGGGCGCACCAAAATTAGTTTGTTATTTCCCTCATATTATTGTTTTTCAGTCGTCGACTGTCAAAAAGATAAAGTAAGGTGTCTGTACCATCGGCAAAAAAAATTCTGAACGAGCCCCTAGATGACGAATCCAACTTTGGTTTAGGTGGATGAATGTGTATCGTTTTATCCCTTATATTACCTATAGTTTTCTACCGAATTCAATCAAATTTTTAATACAAATCAAGTTCGATCTATAGATGACCGAGATATTTACACTGTTTTTAAGGACAGACAACATTCAGCGAAAAACATTTTGTTTGCTATCCTGCAGTTTTCTATCGATTTGAACTATTACTTTTTTATGATCAAGATTTGTCTGTAGATGATGTAAACGAAAAAATATTTAATTTTCGTATCCGATTTGAACCAAATTTTGTTTACAGGTAAAATTAATTCTGTATATGTTTTTAAACATTTACATTTTTCTGAATGTTGTTAACTTTAGAAGAAAATAATCATTTCCGCAATAATCAAAATTACGTACTTAGTTAACTGACGAACTTTAGTCCGTCAGTACGGTGGTGTGGATAGCGATACGAAATTCGAATCCAGAGATCCCGAGTTAAATTGCACTCAAGCTAAAAATTATATAAACTATCACACTGCGGCTCGGTGAGTGCGGACTCTGTACTGTAATTGGGATTAAATTCCTGTTGTACAGCGTAACATAAATAAATAAATAAATAAATAAATATGGACACTTCATTATTTTTAAAGGCCTGTAAAATTTATAAAAATTCTATGGTCAATTGTCCGAATGTAAATCCTATTTGAATGTCCGCGGTTTGTATTATTTAGTTTTCGGGTATAATTTAAAGCAGGGTTCGTAAATATCATGATATATAGGATATATATCTGATATATAGGATATATATCAGATAAATATCACTTTTTGGATATTTATTTTTTAATTTTAGTTTTTGTACACATTTAGAAAAACTGAAAAATTCGAAAAATTTCACTTTTCCGGAGGCTATATCTCAAAAACTAAACAAGATATGGAAATGCGCGCAACGGCGTTAAATTCCCCGAGTCCGAATTGACTTATAAGCAAATTTTCATACAATTTTAAGCAAAACCCTTTGGTTTTTTCAGATTTTAATTCAATTTTCCCAAAAATCCTTAATCGTAGGATTATTAAAACGAAAATTTACATATATATGTATTTTGACCCACTGAATCCAGTGGTGCAATCTACAAATGCATATGACTTCTGGTTTTCGAGAAAATGTTAAAAAACCGCTTATTGCGATTTTTTTGGCGGAAAATTGAAAAAAAATAAAAATCGCTGAAACTATGTTTATAAGTTAACTGAAGCACGAGAAAATTAATGCCGTTGACCGCGTTTTCATATCACATTTAGTTTTCGAGATATAGCCTCGTAAAAGTAGAAAAACTGAAAAATTCGAAAAATTTCACTTTTCCGGAGGCTATATCTCAAAAACTAAACAAGATATGGAAATGCGCTCAACGGTGATAAATTCCCCGTGTCCGAATTGACTTATAAGCAAATTTGAGGCTATATCTCAAAAACTATTTGATATTTTTATATAATGGATATATATCATTGCAAAAATATGACGATCGATATATATCTTCGAACCCTGATTTAAAGCAATTAAATTTTTATACTTTTTGAAAGAAGTCATTCTTATTTGATACATTAGTAATTTTTTTAAATCCAGCATGTATTTACCTAAAAGGCCAAGACGGTAGTTAATACTAACAAGTACAACATCTTCTTTGACTAGAAATTCAGGGCCAAAGAATTCAGTTTTATTGGATCCAGTATAGAATCCCCCACCATGAATCCATACCATAACAGCCTTGGGGACATTGCTGTTTCCGTTTGGCAACTAAATAATAATAAAACAATGATCATTCATCATTCAATTCAACTATCTGCATGTGCTTCTTGAAATGATGTTGTTATCTAACCTCGGGAGTGTAGACATTCAGAGATAAGCAGTCTTCTGATCCGACTGGCTGGAAAGAAATCATGTGTCTTGATACACATTCACTGCCTTCAACAGTGGCATCGCGAACGCCTGTCCATGGTTCTGCTGCCACTGGTGCCTGAAATAATAATAAAAATAAAATATAAATTAATTTTGTCTTTGTTGTTATTTAAATTGCTGCGTAGTTTTTCCTTTTTTTTGGTAGATGGCATTGCCTGTTCGATAGAACTTCTCATGTCATCTTACCGTTTTTTAGAGATCTTATTCTCTGCTGGCACAGTCCTTCGTCAACAGCTTCTTCACGTGAACTTTGTTCTAGGTGAAAAATTGAGTTATAGCATACTGATGAGCTTCTAATAAGAGCGAAACGCGTCTGTGGTTACTAACTGTGCTGGCCAGCCTCTGACGATGCCCTCATAAGGTGACTTGGAGGCTGAATTTTGTGAGACTTAGCCAAGTGTTTAGTTTATATTTTATTAAATCTAGTTTCACTAAGTGTATGGATGACAATTAATTTTGTCTTTGTTGTTAATAATAAAAATAATTTTTAAAATCATTACAATTTATTGTAACAGCAATTGGGAAAGCAACTCAACTACCAGTAAGCCAGCCCTAAACTTTAACTGCATTTTGGAAACAAGCAACAAAGTGTGGTTGAAAAAGTCACCCAACACTGATTTTACTTTGAAATTGGGGAGTCCTCTGGACGTTTTGTGTATCGTGGCGTCGGCTGATTTGCATTGCACTATGTCTTTCATTTAAAGTATAAGCAGGTCAGTCCAGCTCTTGCTAGAAACTGGGCGGAGTGTAGTGTATTGTCTTTATGTCTAGGGTGCATGGTCCGGCCTGGCGATTCTGTTCGGATATTGAATAATTATTATTCAATACTTAGCAGAATGTAAATAAACCAGGATTGGCTCTAGGGACCGTCATGTATCTCTAACAGAACAGGCAGAATATTACTTTGCAATTTATTATTATTATATATTTAGTTCTAGAAATAATAGAATTTTATTTAATTATACGTAAACAGAATTATTTAATTATACGTAAAACAGAAAGGCGGAATATAGGAGTTTAACATAGGGTTTTTAAAATGTACGGAAATTGGATTTTCTGTAGAGCAAAAGTACAAAATTGCATAAATTAAATTTAAATAAACCGTAGCAGATGTCAGTAAGTGATATATTACTTCGCGTGAAGTGCGGTCCTCAACCGTCAAATCACAACCCTCAAAGATATTATTGAAGGGCAGCCACAGGGATAGTTTTAATGTAGTGAAAATTTTAGCCTGTGGGAATTGAACCCGGATTCTCTATTCTAGAAGTCAACTCGATACCATTGAGCTACCTACCCCATAAAAAAATTTAAAATTAAATTTCACTTTGTAAAAATTAAATTTGTTATATTTGCATATCTGTAATATTAAATATTGGAAAAATACAATGTGACATTTTTGTCAAAAATCAGATATGTTAGCCATGAAAATTTAAAAAAAACGGAATAAAATCTCATTGAGATAGTTCAGCTCAACAATTATGAACTTCTTGACTGACTTGTCAGAGTGATATTTTGTTTAATTTGTTTTTATTTTCATAGCTATCTGATTTCTGACAAAAAGTTCACATTTGATTTTTCAAATATCTAGTAGATACTACAGTTTTTTAGTATAATAAATTTAAACTTTTTAAATATATATTTTAATATTAAACAATTTTTTATTTTAGAACTTTTGTTACAATGTACCAGAGAGCCAATTATCGTACATTTTAAAAATATTGTGTTCAATTCCTATGTTCCGCAAATATATTATATAACGGTAACCTGTAAGGACAGAGGACAGTTTTGTTTAGAATAGAAAAAAAAAACAGTAAAATAATATGTACTTAGGTATATTAAATTGTACTTTTAATTCTGATAATGTAACTTTAATCTTTGTAATAAATAAACAACATCTTTCAAGTGTTTAATGTTGATAAAAAAGTTTTGATAGTAAAATTGGATTTATTAAATAATGATTATAAATATTTAAATAGTCTTCTTACTAAGCCAAATGCTAAAAGCTTATTACAAATTAATTTTAGTGTTTCAATATTATTCTTCAAAAATAATTTTAGTTTATTTTGTAACCCGAATTATAATTATTACATAATTGTGTGGAATGAGAACTGGGCTACAGAGATTTATATTTATGATAATATCTAAACAAATATATTAATGTTTATGGTTAAACAAAAAAAAATTAACAGACTATATTACATAGTGTGTTGAACTTGGTATTTTAGTTAAGCAGTTCCATTATAATTTTTTTTATAATACAATACACAATGGGTGACAATAATTCCATAGTTAAAATGTTGAACATATTAATTTAAATTTAATTAATACATAAATAAAATATACCTTAAACCTGAGTTCACCAACAGGTGGTTTCGCATACGGAATTCCTTGAAAACTATAATAACTTCTACCATTTAAATTTGTACCAGTTTTCCCTTTCAATTGGCCTTGTTCAACTGTCACAACCGGTTCAGCCATTTTGATTCAAATAAACAAGAAATCGTGTGATAAACAACGCAAAATATTAATGGAATACTCACTATGACAAGTAACAATCAGTTTTATTATAACGTTTATCGTTTCAAAGTTCAATACTATCTATGTCACAAAAATTGCATTATTTATTCTAGTACATGATAAGAATAATTATATTTTAGCTTAATCATTTATCTAGTAATGTAAACAGAGGTATCCTTTTCTAAATTCTTATCATTTCAGGTTGAATTCTATTAGCGCGTCATAGACGATAAAGATTTTCGCACCTATACTGCCCGTTTCTATAGATTATTTTAGTAAAAATGTTTCATATAAATAGAGAATATAGTTTTACATACATAACATCATATCACGCTATATCCCATTAAATGGGGTAGCACGAACCCCTGATACATTCACAGAACATTCTCATCCTGACACACGATACTTGTTTCAACACT
Organism: Pterostichus niger; assembly: GCA_947425015.1. Lineage (NCBI taxonomy): Eukaryota > Metazoa > Arthropoda > Insecta > Coleoptera > Carabidae > Pterostichus > Pterostichus niger. The sequence goes on from OX380339.1 coordinate 31,513,081, forward strand.
TCCTCCATACGAGCTCTTTCATTCCTCACAACCAAAATTCATCATCACGCAACAAACCTTCATTCACATCCATCCATTCGCTCCTGTACACCTGTTTCGAAAATCTTCCCTTACGCCCACTTCTTTAACAACGAATCTATAAAGAAATGAAGGCAGTATCGCCTGCACTTGTTTAAAATACATTTAACACAATTGCAGTTAGACACTGTATAGTAAAAACTGAAAATGAATCAAAAAGATAAGAAAGTAGGGAGCAAATCTGCGCTTATTTTTGACAGTGAATTCCACACAATTGCAGGTAAACACTCGAAAAATCTAACCAATGAATCTAAAATCAAGAATCATGCGCTTGTCCTTATTCATCACATTCATTCCGCAATTAATCTTCGCCAAACAGAGTTTTACAATTCATTAAATTTGTATTATTATTTACATTATTTAATTTTTTGACACAACTAAGCAAAGTAAACAAAGTCAGATAAAATTCAACAATATTAATCTACTCAAAATAGTTAACATACGTCATATCTAAGCAACGATTTACGACAATTTTCAACAGTGAAATTGTCAAATATAATACCCCGAGAGCTTGAAAATTATCGGATATTTCCCGATTGTTTCGTTGCTACGCAGGGAAACAAGAGGGAAATACCCGATTAATTTTTAAGCTCGAGGGGTATTCGGCTGATTATTTTTGATGATTCTGAATAGCGCTTAGGTTACAACTGTCAGAAAAATGATTGTTTATCGCCTAGAAACCTAGCCGGGAAATTATCGAAAAATTATCACTTATAATATCATAAGAGCGTTAATTCTTTCCGGAAATTTTTAGGAGTGCATTTCAACAAGGTATTAATCAGCCCGAGTGGAACACGAGGGCCCGATTACGTTGTTGGAATGCACGACAAAAAATTTCCCGGATATGAATTAATGCTCGAATGTAGATTCGGTAAGAAAATCGTAACGACACCGCTACAAAAAGCAAAAATACATAAATTAATATTTAAATTTTATTCGAAATAATCAAGTTGGAATACAAGTATAACTATAGCAACGTAATAAAATTATTGACAACAAAAAACAATTACTGAAAAATTCGAGCAAAATGTCACGTTTTGGTTCCCTGTCATTACAAAAATATAATAGAAAGCATGAGGAATGAAAAAAAACCTGAATCTGGTAGTATCATTTGTTCTTTTACTGCTAACACTTTATCAGATTCTTCTTACAAAGGAAGCATTACTTATAACAATTGTGTTTTTAATTTTAATTAATATGCGTTAGTTACTGCTTTCTTGATTATACTGACCGTTAAAATAAAACTATAATTTCTAAACATTCAATATGACGTTTCACTATATTGTCCAACTGTCAAATTTGACATACAAATTTCCACTTATTAATTTCACTTAAGTTGGTCTAGGAATGAAAAATTTCCAAGAAAATCTTGACGTTGCTAGGTAACCCATGCTCGTATAAGTGTTTCTATTGGTCGTTAATTAGTGTCGTACGATTTTCGATATAATTTAGACCTAGTTGTACCACGTGATGTTAAATGCCACGCTATTTTTGGTCGAAATTGGGGTTGAAAAAATAATCGCTGTAATACGACTGTGATAAGTTCAATTAAGCAAAATACTGTCATTTGATTGGATGAACCATTATGAGTGGAATTGTCAGCAAAATTAATTGAATAGAGAACTATACTACATTAAAATAGTTATAGATTATCTTATTTGTAAATATATAATAAGAAAAAACTTGTGATCCTCTAATAGAAAATAATGTTTTGAAATTTTGCACATAAATTTTAAATAATACTTTAAAGCTTGAGCTTAAAAAAAATTATTTAAAAGCCCAATTCTCAAAAAGTTTTAGATAATATATGCTCTCATTGTTGCATTCTATATTTTAAGAACCACTGGTTGAATGAATAATACTTCTTTGTTAATGTAACGAACCTTATATCTCAAGAAAGCAATAATGGCCAAGTTAAATTGAACAACCTATATATCGCATCAATATCACAAAATCTTGTCGAAAACCTATTCCTACTTGTTTTCAGGAGTGTACCTCGTATCGTATCAGTTATGCTTATCTGAAACGCGAACCTTCCATAAAACTCGTTTTTAAGATCAGTCGTATATAACTTCTGAAAGTTCGCATTAAAATATATCAGTTCGGACTCATAAGATCGCCTTATTACTATGGACGCTGTACATCTTGCGCCGTTGCCTCTTTACCCCCCACTAGGAGGATGTGTCTACGAATATTTAATATTGAAAAAAGCTTTTACTGTGATTGGCTCGCGCTACAGTTTTGCAGGCTTCAGACTGGGTCTATCGGCAGAGATGAGCTCGAGTTTCGGTTTACGATGAGTACTGATGTTGAGTTCTTCAAGTTTATTGCCTTTTTTGTAATTTTAATTTGGACAGATTGTTAATCTGCTTGATTAGATATCAATATTGATACACGAGAGTGTTGTAAGAAGTTATTCAATTTTTTCTTGTATTACGGACATCATTACTAGGTTTCTAGATCTAAATAAATAAATAAATGTGTGATATGACGTAGATAGTTTAATGGTGTCGAATAGGCCTGTGGATTTGAGAACCCGGGTTCAATTTCCACAACCGAAAATAATTTTCACCACGTGAATATTACCCCTGTGGCACCCCCAACACTAACATCTTTGTGGGCCGTGATTTTAATTGTTTATTTATTTATTTATTTATGTTACGCTGTACAACAGGAATTTAATCCCAATTACAGTACAGAGTCCGCACTCACCGAGCCGCAGTGTGATAGTTAATATAATTTTTAGCTTGAGTGCGATTCGAACTCGGGATCTCCGGATTCGAATTCCGTATCGCTATTCACACCACCGTACTTCAGGTATATCATCTTTACCTGAAACTGACAGGAAAGTAAACATTTGCCTGAGCTTTAAGACTCAGGAAAGCTTTGCTTTGCATGCCTAGTCAAGAAAATAACATATTGCCTGCCTAGGTAGGTAATGAAACAAACGTGAGTGTCTAGTTAGTTAGCAACATAAAATACTCACTTAATATGTAAGTCAAATATTTCTTTTAATTTAAATTAATTTAAAATATGTATCATTTGTTTATAAGTCTCAGGTAATAGCTATTTATGAAACTAGTAAGGAAATGAAGGTTATTATCTTACGCATGTGAAATTCACAGAACGAGGCGTAGCCGAGTTATGTAAACACATAAGTAAGGTAATAACCTTATTTCCTTACTAGTTTCATACAATATTTTTTCTACTTCCGTTCTAATAAATACGAAAGAGCGTTTTTGAAATTATGAAATTTTGACATAATAATGACAGTTATAAATTCAAAAAATAAAAGAATAACACATCAGAATTCATCTACCAAGATATCTTAATTTTTGTGTTGCTATGTTACCTCATTATTTCACTAGTTAAATAATGCAATTCATTACCTAACTCAAATAAGTGAAATAAAAGGTCTATTTCCGAACGGAAGTAGAAAAAATGTTATACGTAACACGTCAGTAAAGCGTCGTACAGGATTCGTAAGCTGTTTCAAGCTCGGCATGAAACTATCTACTCATCCTGTAATTAAACGCTTTCCTGACTTTTTACGTAAATAACAATTAATTTTGAGAATTTGTAACGAATTCGTTTTGTTCATACAATATACATTCTTTATTTTTTCGGAAGTATAAAAGTACTCTGTATAATAATGCAAGACATGTATAATATTTAATTTTGTTTGATTTACGATATTTAGTAAAAATAAATAAGTTAGAATGACGATATATTTATTTACCGTACATTTACAGCTACGTAAATATTTATCTACACAATATAACTGTTAATCGTCTACGATAACTCACTAACTAGAAAAGTAAAAAAAAATACTTACGTGATTCGTATTATTTTCACACCTTTATGTGTTTAAGTAATGGAATTATGAATCATACTGTATTATATTAGTAATTTATCTAATGTATCTGAATAGGAATATATAAAAACTAGCATTTTTGTTTGTTTGATTATTACTTGCTACATAAGAACACTCTCAGTTCATCTTTGTGAATTTAAAGGTAATAAAATATGTACATACACAACTGTAGAGTTTTCAATTTAACTTTGGGTTTTATAAGTGTAAAAATATGATAGTTATTTGTGTATTTAGAGCGTAAAGTGATTCTTTGTTACTCGAACACTGTAATTGCAGCTTGAGCCGAAGACGAGAGCTGCAATAGTTTAAGAGGAACAAAGACATACACATAATTTTTTCTACGATTGCATCTTAAAATTGTTAAAAAAGTATATGTACTGAAAATAAATCGTTCTGTCAACTGTCAATATGACAAGTTTCTGTTTTGTTTGTATCCCTGGTAACTATTGAAATAAGCGCGCATTTTATAACTTCAATGGCAACGCGTGACAAAGATATTTTTCGATTGTTCCACAGAAAACGTCAACTTTACGATGACAAATGAGAGCGTAATTGTCTACTTTTCATAGCAATCAAAGAAGCGGTTAATCCATTTTATCAATATGTTTATTTGTTATATATTTTTTTATGTAAATGTCCACAAAAATTAATATTGACTTCTGTTCATTTTTGTTCAATACTATTTGATTTTACGTTGCTATTAGCGACGACCATTAATATTTATATTTTTATTACTGATGATAAATTTGTATTTGATTGCTATGTGCATTTACAATTTCATTCATAACAAGCATAATTTCAGAGAACTATTGGGATATTTAATTACTAAGAGATGGTGTTGACTTTTAGTTGGTCTCCATATACTTACTTTTGCTATCACTTGTATTTTTGTTTTTTTTTTTAATTTATTTTTTGTTTGTTAATAGTGGTTTTTTAATAAATTTATATAATGGAGAAAAAAATTTAATATTTTGGAAGATATTTAATGAGAGCGAAGAAAATAATGTTGACATTTACCGTTTTTCATAATGCCCGCTTACATTTTTCGTTGCGTTCACACAACTCCACAGTTAATTAATACTCTTGTATGCATTAATAATCATTCCGTTTCGGAACATAGGGGCCGGGCACACCGAGCCGCAGTTTTTACACTGCCGTACTGCTGGTTTCTTTAGTCAAATTATTTAAGGCGTATAAGTGACCAGCTTATAGCTCAGAGTGTGATAAATACCTTTAACTGTATTTTTATATTTAACGACAATCATACATTGTCAGCAGGCGAATTCGAACTGACGAACTTTGGTTCGAGTGATGTCACAGTATGTTAAGAGATGTGCCTTAACACGCTCGGCCACCGCGCCTGCTCTTATATGCATTACTGTAATCATAATTATTATATTCTAGTGAAAAAAATATGTAGAATAAAATCGTAAATGATAATGACCTCGGGCGACATAATAAAATATATAGACAATAAATATGATATTTCCTTACACCGGTCCTGGAGACGATGGAACAGCAACATCTCCTTATAAATCAGTTGCACGGACCGCTGGTTTCATTCTGATTATAAACAAGAGCATATTCAAGAGAATTGCAATTGTCAAAGTGAAACTCGTAATAAATAGCAAAGTTTGCTGCTTGGAAACAGATCCTGCCGCGGCTCCTGCTGCGCTGCGCTGCACTGCCTGTGGTTTCTTCTTCTTTTCTATTTCTTCGCTCCTTTTCACAACCATTTGTCCTCGTCCTGCATCCTGTGCTTTCTTTTCTTTCTCTTTGCGTCACAGTTGCCATGACTTGAGACACCGACTTGCGACTGTTTTCGTATTTGTGTGAAAACAATGAAATATAAATCAAAACGAGAGACGGGATGACGCAATCTCCATCTGTAAATTATTTTTTAATGTTTTTTGTAAGTTTCTTTTTTAATATTTATTGAACAATATTTTAAGTATTTGAAATATTAATTTTATAAGATACTTTGTGCTTTAACATAACTGTTTTTTACTTCATACGTGTTTGTTAAATTATATATTAAGACGTCATATTATACAGATGATCATTCACTAAAGTGAAGAATGTCAAATATAAATATAATCTAGCTTATGTCATATTTAATTTGTACTTATATTTATATACTAAAAGCGGTAAGTGATGTTTTAGATCGTTTAAGGTTGTTGATGTAAAACCTTAAATTCACTTAACGCTCGTGGTGCGTACAAATTTTTTTCTACGAGCAGCGAAAATAGTTATTTTTGATTCTAGATTGCGAAATGTTACTTTTGCATTCGAGAATGCAAAAGCATTTCGCAATCGAGTACCAAACAACGTTTTTTCGAAAACTATGTCCCAAAATTAGTAATAATGTAATGAGAAAATTTTAAAGTTTTGGATTAATTAATGTGACATCTAATGTCTTCATGACAACAAAGTATGTAATATAATTGCTATCAAATCTGGTATTCTCTGACCAGCAATTGACAGCTGGTTGGCAATAGAAACCAAACAAACGTTCTAATTTTTTTTCTGCGATTTATTGGGATTCGCATTGCATTTGTCAAGAAACTATTCCAGTACACCAGTTAGCTTCCTTAAGCGGGATAAATATGAATAATTGCTCAATTGGAACATTAAGTATTAATTTTGTTAAAGAATTTTTTCTAAGCAAAAAAATAAAGTGACAAATTTTATTAAATTGTGAGCCTTTCTTCTATCAAAAAATTGCAGGATGCAAAAAACTTTTGCATCCTGCATGCAAAAGTCTTTTGCGTTCTGTAGACAAAAAACACTCATTTTGCGAGTTGATAGTTGTCATGTAAATTTTAACTTTATATGACAGTTTTCGAAAATTATATTTTAATAGCTTACATGTAAATTCATACCGCAGATTAGCGCAGATTGACAAAATGAAGAAAATTTGAAATATACATATCTAGTGCTATGCCAAATGTATTGTTACCATAACAATAATTTTAGATTTGTATTTCCTGCACGCACTTGTACTCATTTTCATGTGGAAAGTGATTATTATTTGCATTCAAGTGTCAACAGAATTATAATTTTCAGTTGTCATAAATTTTTAAATGGCAGTGAAACAATGAATCCCCAACAATCTTTGATATTATTTGATACCTTTTCAATATTTGTATTACAATATTTTTAATTTGACATAAACTGACAATAACGCATGAAATGTTTGACGGCAATGTAGATATCATCATATAATATTTTACATCGATTTGCTTTTATTTATTTAAAGACATGTTTCACTAACAAAAGTTAAATTTTAAATTTGGTTTAAATAAATAAAAGCAAATCAACACTACATGTCAAATGGAATTATTTACATTTCTGTCACACTTTCGATTTGCTTTTATTTATTTAAACCATGTTTGGTGAAACCGGCTATAATTCAGATATAAAATTTAAGATTCGTTTTTTGCACGAACATTAAAGCTGCACAATCTAGAGTTTTAAAAATTCAATATTTACCGACATAATTGTAGACAATTTAGCTATTTTGTCATAAAAACAATTGTAATACAGTATATTCATTATGAATTTTATTAGTCATTTATATTTCCAATACATTTAAAAAAAAATCTGATGTGGGCACCACATGACTTCCTTGTACGCGTACTATACTATACCTACATTTTTTATTTATTTATTTATTTATTTATGTTACTCTGTACAACAGGAACTTAATCCCAATTACAGTACAGGGTCCGCTCTCACCGAGCCGCAGTGTGGTAGTTTATATAATTTTTAGCTTGAGTGAGATTCGAACTCGGGATCTCCGGATTCAAATTCCATATTGCTATCCACACCACCGTACTGACGGACATATTTGACGTAATTTTACATTGATATGAAATTTTTAAATTTGTTCTTATTTTTTGTTCTAATCCATAGCAAACTTAATTACAAAAAACAAGAAATATATAATTTTTAAATTTAGATATCTCACAGAATTTAATTCTCTAAAACTTTGATTTGCAGCATTCATTTCTAAAATTAAAATAATACCATTTTTTCAAGGAAAACTGTTAGCAGCTTCATGTAATGTGCCACTTCCGGTTAGTCTATTTTAACCAAAATCTATTATGTTATTTCCATTGATATAGTAGTTTTATATACCAAATTTGGAAAGTTTTAAATTATATTTGAATATATTTTTTCATGAAAATCTATTATAGGCTTCAAGTAAAGTACCACTTCCGGTAGTTGTATAATGACCAAAAAGGGAGGTGCACAACTAGATGTTATAACAGTCCCAAATATAAAGTTTCAATTTTCTACGGCTTACCGTTTTTGAGATATGCGAGATACATACGTACGTGCATACGTACGTACAGACGGCATGACGAAATTAGTCAAAATGTATTCAGGGAGAGCCAAAATACCTATTTCCGTTGAAATCTGAGAACTGAAAATTTTCGCGATTACAATACTTCCTTTACTTCGTACAAGGAAGTAAAAACAACAACCGGTTTTCTTTTTTGTTTGACATTGACCTACTATTTATTGCAATGGAAATACTGCGCGAATTTGTGGTTAATTAAAAATATAAATATAGTTACATTTAGAAAGCCAGATAATTTTATGTATTTTACGAGCAAATCTTTCATAAATGATATCGGGACATCAAGAGCACATACTTCATATTTCTGCCCTAGTTTCGGAAGTGTTCGTTTTATACCCGACGTAATAAATTATTAAAGGAAATCGATACTCGGTTAATAAACCCACCTTCATAAAATTTTGGCAGAGTACGTAATTATACCTTCATAACTTTTTGATATGTGCTATAAAAAAAAACTCATTCGATGGCTGTTGATCCATAAATTTTTAGAGCTTATGTAATATTGATCTCCTTATTTGATTCCTAATTTATACAGTAAATATCTATGACTAAGTATTAATAATCAATCATTATTTATTTATATATCTTTATTAGGATATTTAACTATTTAAAGATGGCGCTGATTGTGATATTTCAAACTTGAGACAATTTCAGTTGGTCTCCTTAAGCTTGACATTGGTGTACCTTGTATTTTTTGTTTTTTTTTTATTTTGTGTTTGTTGGAATAGTTATTTTTGTATTAAGTGCGCAAAATGAGTGTTTTTTTGTTGCGTGTGAGAATGTTACTTTTAGTCGAGATCGCAGGTCGAGACAATAAAATAAAATTCAAACGCGCAAAAAAAAATAATTTTAGCCACGAAATACAAACAACATTTTTTCTATAACTGTAAATAAAAAATAATACAATAATTATTGATTTATTTAAGTAAATTGAAGGAAAACAATCAATAATAATATTAATTTGATACTATTGATGTGTTATAATTAATTAACCTGCCAAAAAATAATTTGGGAGCGTGAGTAAAATACTCATTTTGTAATCTAGGGTGCAAAATAATGAGCAAAATACGCGTTGTCATGGTAATGTAAATGATGAGAAAATCACGTACTTCGCGTATTGATATTAGTGAAAAAAAATTATATTGTTTGACAGTTGTAGAAAAATGTTATTTTATTAATTTTTATATAATATAGTTCTGTGTTGTCATTGGTTGTAGTCCTTAGTATATATTTCATTTATCGTTTAACTTTTAAGGAATAAATTTAAGTGTATACTTCCTACTTTCTTTAATAATGTAGGTTTTTATTAATAAATATTAGTTTTTTTACTAGTCAGTTATAGTATTTTTTTGTAAATATTAGTATTAATATTTTCATAGGGTATGTGACTCTGTAGTATCGAGCCGGTCTGTGGATTTGAGAATCCGGGTTCAATTCACACACCCGATAAATAATTTTCATAGCTGCGGCTCCTCGAAACTAATATCTTTGGGGACCGTGATGTGACGACTGATAACCGCACTGCTCGCGAAAAAATATATTACTTACCGATATCTGCTACGAGAGAGTGCAAATAGAACTCTATTAGATACATTTTACCATCTTTCTAAACGTTAAACTTAGTATGTTTGCTTTTTATTTACTATAGGTGACTAAATGAACACCACGGATGTGTAAGTAACAGCACATCCGGCGCAAAGAATGTCTATAAATGTTCTACTAAAACCAATGCAGAGTTCCCAAACTGTTTTGTCTGCAACAATTTATATTTACGTAACAAAATAATTCTTTTTTGATGACCAATAGTGGTATTTTGTTTATAACGATTTATAAATTTAGAACTATATTATTTCGCAAAATATTTGTAATTAATGCTTGATAATTGTTTTCTAAAATAAAATAAATAAATATAAAAATATCATCACCTCTTTTATCCATTATTAGCTGTCAAATTATGCCGCCCCAAAGGTGTTAGTGGTAACAAGGGTGAAAATTGTTGTCAGCTGTGGGAATCGAATTCTGCTTTTTAAATTTTCAGTTGCTTATTTAAAACCTTTATTATCAATTCCTTTAATACTGGTTTAGAATACGTATAATAAATAAAATATAAAATATGAATTTTTTGTTCTTTTGTGTTTTATTTGGGTTAACACATACAATTTAAATAACATTAAGCGAAGAAAAGAAAAAAATTAAAATAAATATATCATTACGCCTTTTACTCATTACTGAGTGTGTAAGCAGATCTCGATAAGTGACACATTTCTTTGAGTGAAGTGCGATTTCCAGCCATTAAACCACGGCCCTCAAAGATGTTAGGAAAATAATTGAGGATATAAATTTGAAATATGGTATTAGAAAGTTGTAGGCAAGCCTAAACTATTAAACAATATCTTTGTTGCTTAATTTTAATAGAAAAACAAAACACTGGCTGGCAGCACAAGTTCTGTTTTTGAGTGTTTTAAGAACACGGTTTTAACATGTTAGACATAGCTAAAACACCAAAATACACTGCTCTTAAAACAGGCAAAAACAGAGCTTGTGCTACCAGCCATTGTTTTTCAGTACTTTTTAATTATAAATATATATGATCACGCCTTTTAGACATTACTGTATGTTGCACTCTGCCGTAGCAGACCTCGATAAGTGATATATTTCTACGCGTGAAGTACGGTTACTAGCCGTCAAATCACTGCTCCTAAAGATGTTAGTGAAGGGGGAGCCACAGGGGTAGTTTTAATGTGCTGAAAATTGTTTGTCGACTGTAGATTTTTTAACCCTTTGCACTCCAGCCTAAAATCTTATAAGGGATACCAATAACTTCAACACTATATGGGTTACAAATACATACATGTAATGTACAAATGTCGCAATTACGGCGACAACGGAGTGCAAAGGGTTAAATTATGCATTATACAAATAAGTTTTCTAAAAAATGAATATACTCGTATTTCCTTGTTAAAAATGTCAATCTCGCTAAAGCAGAATTATGATATCTTGGAGAAAATAGAAGTACCTAATATTTCAACTATTCTCACGAAAGAAGAATAATACTTTGTTGTTCTCCCCTTGAAATTTTAATTAAAATGAAACATTCCTCGCATGTCTTTGACACAAAGAATTAAGAAATTCCCAGTTGTTCTGTACGTCGCACCTCGCCACCTTGGCTTTATGTTCTTGGAATGAAACAAAGGGCATTTTTAGCCCTAACACAAATGCGACTTATTTTTACATTCTTTAGAAAGTATCATAATTAAACCAGAAATGAAATTTTTGTTCTTATTTCGCTTAAATATTTTTCGGCATTATTTTATCTTAAAATTAATTTTGGTATTTAATTAATTTTATTTTTATCTACAGAACTCAATCTTTATATCTTGTTAAACGAATAAACAGACTGTGAAATTATTTCAGTAATTTTTTTTTTATAATAAATAAATAAATATATTATCACGTCTTTTACCCATTATTGAGTTTGGTTCTCTACCGTAGTAGATCTCGGTAAGTAATATATTTTATGGGGTAGGTGGCTCAGTGGTATCGGGTCGGCTTGTGGATCTTGAGAACTCTGGTTCGATCCCCACAGCCGACAAACAATTTTCGCCAAATTAAATCTACCAATGTGACTCCTCCTCCACTAACATCTTTGGGGACCGTGACTTCACGTGAAAAAATATGTCACTTACCGAGATCTGCTACAGCAGAATGCTACACCCAGTAATGGGTAAAAGGTGTGATGATATATTTATTTATTTATTTTATTGAAATAAACATAATAAATAAAATCGTAGACGATACAGATCCCGCATTATAAGAAAAATACGTGTATTTTTTATTTTTACTTATTTTATAGATATAGATCACTATACAGGGTGTAACAGCGAAACCAACCACCGCCTATATTTTCTTTATTATTATAGTTACAAAAAAATATTATAAAGCAAAGTTGTAGAAGACCAAGGGGGACATCTGGTTAAAGAATAAAATAATTTTTTAATCAGTGGTTCTCAAGCTACAACACAAAGTTATATTTTTTCAAATGGGATTATACATTTTTTTAGGCCTATTCGATAGAGTATTTTTTTCTGAATTCAATCATGTAATCATTTTATATCCTTGCATAACAAAAATATTGAGAAAATTCAATTTAAAGTTTCGATAAATTTTATTTAACATGACACAAAACCAGGGGCGTTCCAACCCAGGGTTCTTGGGGTTCCCAGAACCCGGGCGCCAGCATAAAAGGGCGGCAGATGGCAAAAAGTTAAAATAAATATGAGTATATTAATAGAACACAAATACTGCGTCTTAATTTTATTTGTAAAATAAATAAAGTAATTAAATGAATACCAAATGTAGGTACCTACTATCGTACTAAGGCCTTTAATTACAAAAGATCGCGAAGTAATGTGATTAATGTTTGAAATATAAAGTTAACTGTCAAGATTTCTTAATATTCACAACAAATCTTGACGGTTATAGTGACAGCTTCTGTTTCTATGACAAAGCTGTCACAAAAAATCATAATTAGTAGGCGATTCTCTCGAAATATTTTCATTAATTTCTCTAATTTGTGGCATTAAAATGAAGTAATCTGTATGAAATAATGTGTGTGGATAGGTCTAGTATGGTCATGTGCAATATTATACCATAATTTTTTACCGGACACTTTTTATTTACAAAAACCTTTTTTCCCATGTTATTTCCCTATGCCAACCTTTACGTGGAACGCGCGATATAGTTATGAGTTATATGGTTTTAATTAGGTTTAGGTATATTAGAATGTACCTATGTAGTGAACTAATTTATTTTTGTTTTTTTTTTGTATTTTTATTTAATTTTATTAGAAACTATATAATAAAATATTTATTTAAAAAATAGTTATTTTCTAGACAAACAATGTTCTATTATTCTACGCTAAGGTGAATAACATATTATTTGTCATGAGTTTGCTTATTGCTCTAAATCTACACGCAAGTTTCGCATAGTACGGCGTGTCGGCTTATTGCCTTACTCTTTCTGTATCGTAGAGCATAAAATTCCACGTATTTTTAGTACCATATCGCATTTTTGTGCTCCAAAATTTTCGCCTACGGCGCACGCCTCGGGGCGCCACATTCTGTTTCAGAACCCAGGCGCCAAGTACCCCAGGTACGCCCCTGCACAAAACAGTAGGTCTTGATCAATAATTATATAATCTTATAATTTATATTATCTTATATAATCTTCAAATTTAAACTTATGATTTAGTAATGGCCGAAACATCCTCGTTATTTAATAATCCAACAATTAAAACCATCAAGAGATTATTTTCAACCTATCCTCATTGACAGTTGAACGCGCGAACTTTTGTTTGATAGGCGTAAGTTATATCCACTTGATCACGATAGTCTGTAAATTACTTTAATAACATCGCCATTTTAAAATCTAACCTCGTTGTCAATGCTTGAGAGATAAATAACTATGTAGACTTGTTTCTTTGTTTTTTTTTTTTTAAGTATTTCCATGAAGAAATATAATTATGTGCTAGTGGAAAGGAATTTGAATTAAATGAAGTTATCTATTTATTTTGCAAATTATCAGTGGAAAGGAAATAATATGTTGAATTTCAACGTAATAATTTACTAATTTATATCTACGCGATAATTCTATAAATTGACTATAATTCCATGTTCAGAAAATAAAAAATATCTTCCACTTCCTTTCACTTAATTTTACAATTATCAGTTCAGCAAGCCATGCAAAAAAATAAATGAATACATAGCACGTTTCCTTGCTCGATGCAAATCTAGTAGGCAGGTGTTCAGCTAACAGAATGACTGTTTTACCGGCCGTGACCAATCGTGAGTGCCTCGGTCCCTACATTTAGGGGTGAGGGGTGTTAGTACCACGGAGCAGACAATGGGATCCAGTTGGCAACGTCTTGCCGAATCTCTTCTTTTTATTGTTATTAGCGAGCACACTCGATTAAATCCTTCACCTGCTTTTTACTTACTGCATGCTTTGATGCTTCGGTCTTGGATAGGTGAATGAAAAGGAAAGGGTGAATTGAAAACGAATTGACAGTTAGAGTAGTTAAGGCATTTTGATGTTTTCCATTTTTTATAAATAGATTTCTATATTGTCTTAAAGTTAATACATAAGTTTTTATGTGCACTATAGAAAATTAAAAAAATAACAGATTATTGTTGATAATTTATTACCAACCAATCATAATGGAAAACATTTGAAAATTCAACCAATACGCAAAAACTTAAAATAAATAAAAAATAAATATATCATCACGCCTTTTACCCATTACTGGGTGTGGCACTCTTTCTAAGCAGATCTCGGTAAGTGATATATTTTGTCGCGTGAAGTGCGGTTACCAGCCGTCAAATCACGGCCCTCAAAGATATTAGTGGAGAGAGAGCCACAGGGGTAGATTTTTTTTTAAATTGGTGAAAATTGTTTGTCGGCTGTGGGGATCGAACCAGGGTTCTCAAGATCCACAGGCCGACTCGATACCACTGAGCCATCTACCCCATAAAAAAAACTTATACTGCTAAAATCTAGTCATTAGTGTAATATTACCTTACCAAGTAAATGTAATTATACAGGGTGTTTCACAACTTAGAGCTAAAAATTAAAGGGTATATTCTGCACGACGTTCTGATCATGAAACAAAAAGATATTTTTTTAAATCGCAAAACTATTTTCCATGTTTCCCAGTCCAAATTTTTCGTTGCCACTGCCACTGAGTGGATGATTATGTTAAAGTTATTAATTAAATAAAATTCTATTATAAATAACTGCTAATAATTGAATTGTGTAATTATTCTTTCGTAGTTGATACCTACTTCATTGTTTGTGTTTAATAGAAAAGCGAATCCAGTGCAGTACTATAAAAAATGTTTTAAGTTAACAACCCTTAAGTTTTCGAATTTAAAAAACATTCTTTTTGTTTCATGATCAGCACGCCGTACAGAATATATCCTTTAATTTTTTGCTCTAAGTTGTGCCAACTTGGCATAAATAGTTATTTATATATCAAGGGCATTATCATATAGTAACGTCTGTGGTACATACATGATTTTATTTCCATTAGAATATGTAGAATTAGTTTTAATTTATAATAATAATGATTATAGTAATGCGTATAAAAGTATTAATCAACTGTGGCGTTGTGTGAATGGACCGGGCATAATGTTTCGGTCGTTATGGAGTTGTTTATATACTAATGAGTGGACAAAAAAATGTATCTTCGTTGACATGCTGAGATTACAAAAGTATTTAAGATATTAGTAAAATTCAAATTTAAGAGATGGAAATTTTTGTGGCATTTTGTGTAGCAATATATTTTGTAGATTAATAAATATATAATGACGGACAAAATCGCAGCAAAACTTAAAGCCTTATGAAATATTTACTACTTATCAGCAAATATTGATACGATTTTCTCTATAAATTACAGATTCACGGATCTACAAACTTATAGATCTATCACATAATTCTATCATAAATAATGTCCGTCAGTACGGTGGTGAAGATAGCGATATAGAATTCGAATCCGGAAAACCCGAGTTCGAATCTTACTCAAGCTAAAAATTATATAAACTACCACACTGCGGCTCGGTGAGTGCGGACCCTGTACTGTAATTGGGTTTAAGTTCCTGTTGTACAGCGTAACATAAATAAATAAATAAATAAATAAATGTTCAAGTGAAAAATACAATTATTTTACATTATCATATGACAAAATTGTTTTTCTATGATTGCTATGAAAAGTTGACAATTACGCTCTCATTTGTCATCGTAAAGTTGACGTTTTCTGTGGAACAATCGAAAAATATCTTTTTTGCGCGTATCCAATGGCAACGTGCGAAAAAGGTGTTAAATGCGCGCTTATTTCAATAGTTACCAGGGATACAAACAAAATAGAAATATGTCATATTGACAGTTGACAGAATGAATTTATTTTCTGTACGTATACGTTTTTACATCATTTTAAGATGCAATCATAGAAAAAATTATGTGTGTATCACGAGCGTAAAGTGTCATTGTTCCTCTTACACTATTGCAGCTCTCGCCTTCGTTCGCGCTGCAATTACCGTGCTCGTGTAACAAAGAATCACTTTACGTTCTTAATACACAAATAACTATAGTTTTACGCATTCAAGTTTTTTTGCTTGCAGGTAAATTTTTCGAGCAAACTGACATTAGATAAAACAAGATGTCCTAGGAATATACCAAGCAGTTTATTAGTAATTTTTGTTAATTATAATTTTTTTAAATGCGTATAATTATAACTTTTATTTTATATTAATGTTGTTGTTTTCTTAGAATATAAGTATAAGATGCATATCTAACGTCCACAAAATTGTTAATTCCCTTAGTTCATTTTAATAAAGCATTGAATGCACGCCATAACAATGCACCAATCATCAGCTACTCTAAACTCTAATTTCCACATTCGATCAACCCATTCACTACAAAAACCATGAAAATCTAATACAATCGACAGTAACACACTTTAATCAAACAAACTACAGAACAATTACTCTGGTTTCGGTCGGTAAAAAAGGAAATGACAGTGTAGGTATCACTGCACGCGTGACAGGAGGCACCCGCCTAATTATCATGCTACAATGGGTGCTAGAGCAGCAGCGGCGACGACAGCAGGGCCAAGGGGGCTCGAGGATGCATCATGGGAGACAGACAAAGCGATATAATTGGCTGAAAATAACGGAAATGTACTCCGGAAATGATTAAAGCGGCGTGGTCAAAATGCAGCCAGGTGGACACACTGCTACGCCCACTTTTTGGAAAATGACGCGTAGGGGAACGGGGATAACATCGATATGTTATTAGAAAATAAATTGCTTGATTAAAAAATTTTGGTGATAATCTATATAAAATTGTATGGTTACGAAACAAATTGTCGATAATTTTACAAGAAGTTCTTTAGCTTCTAAAACAAAAAATATTCTATGTGTTTCATAGGAAAAATGAGTTATATAAAGAAATTTGAGATTGATAGTGCTGTGAGAAACAACTAAACAAAATAATTTTTATTACTATTGTTCTTATTATTTTGTCTAAAATATGACAATACACGTTCAAGTATAATTTATTATTGATTTCGTTCAAAAAAATTTATTTATTTATTTAATGAACTTGTCTTTTTTCGTTTGATTGTTACTCTTGCATAAAAAACAATTGAGCAACAAGTAGATACTCACTAGATGCAGTTTTTAATACTTAACTATTTTTGTATTTACACTTTCGGTCTAATTTAATTCTAGAAGCACCAATCATCATATTAAAAAAATACCATTGTATTTCCTATGTTTCAATTTTACACCCGGTATGTATAGATAATATAAAGTTTTATATATTTTAAAATAAGTTTTAGAAATAATAAAATAAGTGAAATGAATTGTATTAATTGATTGAGATGCAGAATTTAATTCTTTTCAACTTTTATTTGAAAAATTTTCTTGTTAATACAAGTTAATCGTATGACAGTTTTATTGGGACATACTATATGCAAAACTACTAAAATTTAACAGTCCAATTCTCAAAAAAAAAATTAGCTAATCCTGAATTTTGGTCAAATATACTTAAACATATTTTCAAAAAAGTTTAAATGAACTCAAATATATTCCTGTTACTATTTAATATTCAGAATATGATTAGAATTAACTAATATCAGTAATTTCAAGATTATCTAATTTTTTTTAAGGAATCGGAATAAAATTGATCAACAATCCTTGTATGGGGTAGGTGGCTCAGTGGTATCGAGTCGGCCTGTGGATCTTGAGAACCCTGGTTCGATCCCCACAGCCGACAAACAATTTTCACCTATTTAAATCTACCCCTGTAGCTCCCTCACCACTAACATCTTTGGGGGCTGTGATTTGACGGCTAGTAACAGCACTTCACACGAAGAATTATATTACTTACCAAGATCTGCTTAGGCAGAGTATCACACCCAGTAATGGGTAAAAGGAGTGATGATGTATTTATTTATTTATTTAACAATCCTTGTTTTAGTAATTAAAAATAAATAGTTTAAGAAGTATATATTCGACATCTCTGTCTGTCTAGTAAATATGATAGAATTTTTGAAAAATCATGAAAAAAACAATTCTAACATATTAAAAATCAAGTTTGTACTTTGTTCAGATTTATATCAAACTTATACAACAGCTTTTTAATTTAAGAAATAATGTCGGGTATTAATAATATTTCCACAGACATATATTTAGCTGTTTATGGAGAACAAGTCTATCATTGTCAAAGAATATGCTTTGTAGGTAATTATTAAATTATAAATATATTTTATGTGAAAGAAGAGAATGAATGTTTATAAAGTAATTTCTCAGAAGTTAGGCGTGTAAGAAAGGCAATGAAATCTGAGCTAATTTATGAATTCCATCAACATCTCAGCCTACCCACAAAAACCATTTTCTACAATTTATTACAACATATTACCACAGAACAACTTCATGAATTTTAGTTAGTACGTAATCAAATTTCGGGTTTCCATTTTCCTCTTGAACGGGCAATCGTCGGCTAAGTATTTCTCAGGCAAGTCGTAAATGCTGCGGTGAGTATAGCCGGGCTATAGCGTGCGAGAATGCCTGCCTCGGCCAAGTCAACTTGAAAGTAAATTTGTTCCAAGGAGCTTTCGACTTCATTAATAAGCGCTGCATTATTAGCGCCGTTGTTTACGAGAGATGTGCTGATGATTCTTTTCTGCCCATCCCATTTCTTACTACAAACTAGAGATGGGCTAATATAACATTTTTCTCGAATTCGAATATCGAATACGAATATTAATCAGATCTCGAATATTCGAATACTCCTAAAAGTTAATTTATTCATTATTAATAATTATTTAATTATGTCCTTTTCATTATTTGAATGAAATTGTTAAGATAAAATAAAATTAAAACAAAAAAGAAAAAGACGAAAACTTCAAATGTTGACGAAAAACAAATTTGAAATATGGTACGTCTTCATGGTTTTGAAACAAAATATCTTTGTTATTAATAACTTCAAAGTATTGTAATTGCTTTAAATTTATGTACAAATGATAAAGAAGAACATAGTCAAAAATTGAGGTCAACATATGGAGCGATATTCGAAGTATTCGAATGTTCGCTATACTGACGTTAATATTCGAAAATCTCGAATATCGAATAATGTCAATATTCGCGGCATTCGACTATTCGCGGATGATATTCGCACATCTCTACTACAAACAGAATATGACTCAAGAATTTTATTCTTTTAATTCTTAGTACAACTCGTATATATGTAGAATTTTAGTCTGTCAGTATGGTGGGGTGGAATTTGAATTCGAATCGCACTCAAGCTAAAAATTATATGAACTACCACACTGCGGCTCGGTGAGGCCGAACCCTGTACTGTAATTGGGATTCAGTTCCTGTTGTACAGCGTAACATAAATAAATAAATTAATTTGTTGAGTCAATTTTTGTTTAGATAGGTATGGAGATGGAGACAAAGCAAAATATCCCTCGCTGTTTTTACGATTTATGTTTGAAATATGAAATGATAAAATAAAAATAATCAAGGGCTTCATTTAAAATTTAACTAGTGTTTAACATTATATACAATTTAATAAAAAACAATAACACAACGTTTCTGTTAGGTACATACACGAATACTGAATATTCATTCATTCAACAATTGTTCTTTATTAAACATTGATATTCTGACACATCACTTATTGTAAGCTAGCAATTATTTATTTCTGCATTTTAAGCTGGACACTAAAGTAATGCAGATAAATGTTATTGTTTTCTAGTTAAAATGCAATAACTTGTTTTCATGCAGGGTGGCGACTAACCTGGAAAACCGGGAAAAGTCAGGGAATTTTATATTTCAGGAAAAGTCAGGGAAAAGTAAGGGAATTTTATTCCATGTCAGGGAAAAAAGTTTTCTGTTCTTTCAATTTTTTAATTTAATTTTAGAAAAATAACTACAAACTCTTATTTCAAAATGTATTTAGTTATTTTTAGATTTTATTGGCAGAATACCCTTTATTAGATAGATTTTATTGGCAACAAATACCCTTTATTGCTTCTTAAGAGTAACAACCGCCATTTATGAAAATATAACCGAAGGATGTTTACTAATTGAAAACTGTTTTGTTTTGTCTAACGTTTCTATTTCATGCATTTCTGTATGCAATATTTAAGGTCGTGTCTTTGCCTGTTTAGATAGACAAATTGATTTAATCGCAAAAAGATGCGTTTACGATGCTGTTACTATGCTCGGTGGTATAGAAAATGTAACTATTACTAAACGTATGATTCAATCAGCTCGTAATGCACGTGCACGATACAGAGAAGAAGGTCAGAAACGACAAAAAGTGAAAGAAAATGAAAATTCTAGATTGACACAAAAAAGGGTAGCAGCTTTACAAATTAAAGAGTTCCAGACGAAGAAAGCTAAATTGCTTGATGATTACCACAACCAAATAGATTCGATAGATGAAGAAATCGCAAGTTTAAAGAAACTATAAAGTTTTTATTTTTGTTACGCGTAGAGAAGATATCACTACTTAGTGATACTTATATGTGATTAGAATAAAAAATGTTATTTTCTGTGATCTAAAAGTGATATAAATGTAATAATAAGATTATAACATTATATATATTTAACATTACATATGTATTATATAGTTATATAATATTTGTATTACTATAAATTTAATAAAAAAAAACAATTATATTACAATATATGATATAATATATGAAATGTAACCATAAATTCATAAATAAGTCAATATTCTAGAAGTCAGGGA
Source organism: Pterostichus niger (assembly GCA_947425015.1). Classification (NCBI taxonomy): domain Eukaryota; kingdom Metazoa; phylum Arthropoda; class Insecta; order Coleoptera; family Carabidae; genus Pterostichus; species Pterostichus niger. The sequence goes on from OX380339.1 coordinate 31,534,218, forward strand.
ATTTTTTTACTTAGTCAGGGAAAAGTCAGGGAAGTCAGGGAATTTATTAATGTTACTTGAATCGCCACCCTGTCATGGTTGCTTTGCTAATAAAGTGAAAAATTGCAGTACAAATACAGCCAGGAATTATTAAACATTTACTTAATGCTAATGAAATTGCAATTGGTAGATATGCTCCTTAAATAACAATTCTCACCGCAGAGAACTCTCGGTGCCAAGTCTTTCAATATGTGAAAAAGATAATGGGATCAAGATTTGCACATAACAAAAATAGAATAAAATTAGATTTAAATCACATGGCGATCGTAGTTTACTTAGTTTAAAGCATATGACTAGAGATGATAGGTTCTAGGTTCGAATCTTTGTGGTATCCCAATTTGTTTCTTTATAATTCAATTTGATTTTATCAATTGTTATGAACTTACTTAAAATACTAATTAAAAAGAAAATTTAGGTTGTCTGTAGACGAGAACTAAATACACTCGGACTTGGCGATACATTAACTTGAAAATTTTCGGCACTCAAATATTCAACCGAGTTATGGCTGTCTAAATATTTGGCATTTTTTGTGCATTTTCAAGTGATGCGTTTCCACCCCATACGAGAACTAGTAAAACTTGATTCTTTCTCATCGGCCAAATCCGACCAGGCCGAAATACCATCATTCAAACCTTGCTCGTGGCCTAGCGGTGCTCGTCATAAACTTGATTTTTTATTTGACTGTTTTACAGAGCCAATCTCTTCACACATCGAGCCGCATCATCTCGCATCAAGGCGCTGATGCCGAGGATGGCTCACGAGAGCTCGGATCGCCGGAGCTCCAACTAGCTCATCGGGTTTACCTTTACAATCTTAAAACACCCGCCGTATATTATCACATCTCACGTTTGAGGGTTTCTGCCTTCTTTTTGGGATTGTCTTAAAGCTTTAAGGTGTGTGGAGAGATTGAAATGTTGGGGTTTGACACTTGGAAGATAGCTTACTAATAATATTCATTTTTTCCTAAAGTTATTAGACATCACGTAAAAAAATATCATATAATTAATAGTATGAAACTTATGTCTTAAAAATCCTAAGTTACTCAATGGCTAAATCTAAAACGAATAAGCAAAATTATAAATATGCTCTAATGTTCTGCGTGTAACTATAGTATTAAATCCTATTTCTTTCATCACAAATACTCAAATAAATATGTTACATATCAAATGAAAAAAAAACCGGCAGATAATATTAGCAACGTCAAATAAATATTGTAACGTTTGTGAATTTCAACACTTTTTATTGCAACTAAAAATCTTAATAACAGCAACTAATAATAATTGTAATAATAAAAAAGTTTACACTCTGTTTATAACTAAAATAACTGATATAAAATCTTACACATTAACACTTATTATAACGTTAAACAATACTTAAACAATACACTATTATTTATTTAAACTAGCCGAGCGATATTTATTTACGTCGATCAATTTATTTGCAACAACACTGTATGGTAGCTTCTAGAGATGGGCAAATATCATCCGCGAATAGTCGAATGCCGCGAATATTGACATTATTCGATACTCGAGATTTTCGAATATTAACGTCAGTATAGCGTACATTCGAATACCTCGAATATCGCGCCATATGTTGACCTCAATTTTTGACTATGGGTTTCTTTATCATTTGTACATAAACTTAAAGTTATTACAATACTTTGAAGTTATTAATACCAAAGATATTCTGTTTCAGAACCATGAATACGTACCATATTTCACATTTGTTTTTCGCCAACATCTGCCTGTACGTTTCACCTTAAATTTGAAGTTTTCGTCTTTTTCTTTTTTGTTTGTACTTTTTGTTTTAATTTTATTTTATCTTAACAATTTCATTCAAATAATGAAAAGGACATAATTAAATAATTATTAATAACACATATATTAACTTTTAGGAGTATTCGAATATTCGAATACCTCGAATATTCGAGATCTGATTAATATTCGTATTCGATATTCGAATTCGAGAAATTTGATATTCGCCCATCTCTAGTAGCTTCTAATGGATGAACTACCTTTCCCAGAAGCGCTACCTTTTTATCTGTCCGCATTTGTTACCAGGGGTAGATTTAATTTGGTGAAAATTGTTTGTCGTCTGTGGGAATCGAATCCGGGTTAAAAAATCCACAGACTGAGTCGATATCACTACTACAGTTTGTTGTTTATCACGTAATCTTTAAAATTTATATATTTATTTAAACTATTACCTAAATATGAAAGTTCCTGTTGAATTGTCGTAGTACAGAAGGAATATTTTAGGAATTGATAGTATGGACTAGTTTGAGTGTAAAAATTAAATTAATTATCAATGATTACGTAGATATACTTCCTTTAATGTTACCTAAAAATGTATTGATTATTTACGTTATAAAAATAAACGAATAATTGAATCTGGTTTTCTACGGTTAGGAAATCAATCACGGTATTCTCTACAAGCAGCAAGAGCATTTCCATTGCAAAACCCATAAACAAATACCATATCGGCAAATTCGGCATGTGTCAAGATGTGCGGCATTATTAAAAACACTTGTACAACCTTTTCTTAAAAACAAAAATACCAAATAGCATCAAATTTTAAATGTTGCATATAGTCAGTGCGTTTGAATTATTGCTATAATTTTTGTTTCTATAATGTCAATGTATCAATAAATTTATTAAACCTAGTTTCAACAAGTGTTGGATGACAATTAATTTTATCTTTATTGTTATTTAAATTGCTATTGCGTAGCTTTTCCTTTTTTCGGTAGATGGCATGGCTTGTTCCACAGAACTTCTCATGTCATTTTACCTGTTTGTTAGAGATCTTATTTTCTGCTGGCACAGTTCTTCGTCACCAGCTTTTTCACGTGAACTTTGTTCTAGGTGAAGAAGTGAGTTATACCATACTGATGAGCTCTAATAAGAGCGAAACGCGTCTATGGTTACTAATTGTACTGGCCAGCCTCTGACGATGCCCGCATAAGGTGACTTGGAGGCTGAAACTTAGCCAAGTGTTTATTTTATATTTTTTATTATACCTAGTTTCACCAAGTGTTGGATGACAATTAATTTTGTCTTTGTTGTAATTTATGGGTAACATTGAAGCAGCTATATTTTCGTAACAATTGAGAATTGATACATATTTAAATTAACTTCTGCACTCAATATAGTCCATACTACCAGTTCCTGCAACATTTACTATTCCTTATGAGACACACTGTATATTTTAGTTTTTCAAAACCAGTTTTGGCTTTGCTGTATATTTCTAAATCTATAAAAATGTAGTTATTGTGGAAGGTTCAAATATTGAGCAGGTGCAGATAAAAACTAATACGAAAAAACTACCTGTGAACCAACGTAATATCGGCCTAAAATGGGCGTATGCGATTTTCAAAATTGAGTTTGCTTTTGCAATCGAATATAATTAAATTAACTTTTAGCAAAATCAACAAGGGGTATTAAATTTGCAGCGTCATACAGAAAATTCAAAATCAAATACGTCAAATATGTTATTCACGGACATTTTTAAACTGATGTAATACTTTTTGTACAATATAAACTAGTTCCTGTTTTTGTTAGCCAATTATAGTTAAGGTTAAATACATCTGTTATGCAACAATCTTACATCTGACAAGTGTTAAAAATAAAATAAAATAAATAAATATATTATCACGCCTGTTACCCATAACTAAGTGTGGCTATCTGTCGCTGCAGATCTCAGTAAGTGATATATTTCTTGGCCTGAAGTCCGATTTATGGCGTAGGTGGCTCAGTGGTATCTAGTCGGCCTGTGGATCTTGAGAACCCTGGTTCGAACACAACAGCCGACAAACAATTTTCACCAATTTAAAAAATCTACCCTTGTGGCTCCTCCACCACTAATATCTTTGGAGACCGTGATTTTACGGCTGGTAACCGCACTTCACGCGAAAAAAATATATCACTTACCGAGATCTGCTTAGGCAGAGTGCCACACCCAGTGATGGGTAAAAGGCGTGGTGATATATTTATTTATTTTTTTTTTTAAGTCCGTTTACTGATCGTCAAATCACAGCCCCCAAAGATGTTAGATGAGGGAAATCAAAAGGGTAGTTTTACCATAGTAAAAATTGTCGGCTGTGAGAATCCAACCCAGATTGACAAATTTGTATCTACCCCATAAAAATATCACTTAGAAATTATACAAATTATATTAATATGCATTTATTTGATAGATGTATTATCTGCAAATTTATTTCAGTATTTGAAAAACTAGATCTTAAAGTTAAAGCTATTTTAGATTAAATTAAATTTAAGGATTCTGTAGATTATTACGAGGAAAACTGGGATATTGGAAATGAGGTAAATAAAATGTAGGTAACTACAGGAAATTAGCAAAAAAAGTGAAAAAGTACAGTAATAACTTATCCTCGATAAGCGAGGAATCGTGGTAGCATTTTTCAATTTAATACAACAAAGACAACAATTCCATTTCCGTTATAGCGTCTTGAGCTCTTATACGCTTGAAACAAGAGAATGCAGTTATATCCGCTTCTGTGTGGCAGTCGGAAGAGGAACAATGCAAAGTAACGAGTAACGATATTATTAGTTGGTAAATGCTTTATACAAAGTTCGTTTGTTGTACCGTCGATACAGTAAATAATGGCATTCCGCGCAAGTTTGCATTTCCAGAACTCGAATATTATCTCAGTTCATGCAATAACTGCGCTATTCTGCATTCAAATGCGAAATGTTATGTAATAAAGGCATGTTGAATGATGAGTGGAAATTACTCGAATTTTATCGTTTCATATCATGCAAGATGTTTTTTGTTTTTAATGAACATGTAAATCAAAACTGGTATTCAAATTTTGAAATTGTTGCCGAATTTGCCTTTGAGATATAACAGTAAATTTAAATTATAACCTTTCTACATTTTTAAAATTACATTTCCTGTAGGTAGTTCTTTCCTAATAATATATAAATTTTACATTATGTGAATGAATTTTGTTTAAAAATAATCACAAGTACAAATAGTAGCACAAGACTTATACATTTATTTTTATGAAGTTAAAGTTTTATTGGTAGAATTGGTTAGATGCATTTATTATAATATTTTAAATTTTTATGTGATTGTTTGTGAGAAACAGACGATTAAATTAAATAATGCAGTATAAAGTTGATAGTCTAGTGCAGTGGTTTCCAAACTTTTTCTCTCAGCGGCCCCTTTTTTCCGTAAAAAATTGTCGCGCCCCCCTCATTTTTTATAACAGCCTAACTTCAAAAATCGTAAATAATTTATTTTATAGAATACAAAAAAAAGTACTATAAATAAATATTGTTATTATATAAGATATTTGTTATAACAAATCTTTTTCTTAATCTAAAATTATATTTATGATAACATAATAATAGAACAAAATAATGTAACATTTATAAACATAAAATTGTAATAAGATTGGAAATAATATTTAATTTAAATTAGGCATAATTAATACAATATAATCATAATTTTTGAGTGTACTGAATGGACGCTTGTATTTCAGTTTCTCGAACCGGGGAGTCATTGAAGATATCTCCACTCGCAATTCTTTTTCAACGAATAATCGAGTTCGATATTTTGTCTTTAAAACAGCTACAGCGGAAAAGCCTGTTTCACACAAATAAGTTGTTACGAAAAGTAACAAAATTTCTAAGGCTTTGTTTGTTAAACTTGGGATATTTTACTGCGAGCGCGAGTTAGAAACACGTGTGTGTTATGATATGAATTGAGAATGTGTTCATAAGCCTCAATTATATTTTTATATAGCGCGCCCCCGTACGGGGGCGCGCCCCACAGTTTAGAAACCACTGGTCTAGTGTGTTTGCTGAAGGGTCGTCACCCATGAGAATCGAATATACAAGTCCCTAGCTTACAACTAAACTTTTAGTAGGTACAGGTATATAAAACTCATCTCTGGTCTTAAACATCTATACTAACATTTCTGGATAACATTTACTATCAGCATAAGCAATTAGAGTTGATACATATCTATTATAAATGGTAAAATATATGATACCTACGTGCAGTTGTTTATTTATTTATTTATGCTACTCTATCTAACAGCAATTAAAGTACAAAATCTGGACTCAACAAGCTACATATATTTTAATCTTAAGTGGGATTCCACACCATAGTACTGTCAAACAATTTATAAATACGATGGGACATAATCAGTGTTAGATTGAGAAAAATGTTATTAGAAAAGTAGATTTATGTTATTTGTAAATGGTTTGGATATGTGGAAGATATGTCGAATGAATGATTGGTGAAATTGAGGATGAGAGATTGCGTGGACGAGTTAAAAATAAATAAATTGATAGATAGATATGATAATATGATTGAAAGTTTGTTGCGTGAATGGAATTATGATTGCGAAGGAAGCAAAAGTGGTATGTTTGGATAAAATGTTACGGAAGATAAATTGAAGGAGGAATATTATGAATAAATAATGATTAGTGAATGTTCAAGGATACTTACTATTCCGTTTGATAGAACTAGTGCAATATTAGGTAAAATTATAAATATAGTTATTTGGAAACAAATATTTCTTTTTGTCTCTTTGTTTGGTAAAAATGTCGTATAATTAACAAATAAATTAATTGTATTGTCTAGACTTAAATTTAAGATTTATTTAGGTTTTTTGTTTGTGCGAAACATTTATACATTGTTTTAGCACTTATTCAGTCTAAACGGGCCATGGAGCGCCTGTATAAATAAAGTTACAAATTTTACTTTTATAATCATTCAAAAATATAAAATAAAAATGTAAAACCATGGTGCATAACTTATGTGCATCAGTTATCAAGACCAAATGCACCAGAATTATATATTAACACTAGTAAAGTATATTCTATATATTCTTTTTGACAAAGAAAATTTGAGGTGATGCGTACCATTTGGTACAAGGTAATCGATAGGGACGAAAAAATGTTATTAAAATGGTATAAATCCATTTTACGTTTTAAGCAAGATTTTAAATTTTCGATAAAAACATTGAGCTGAATTGAATACTCTACTCTAGTTAAAGAAGCTTCTCCAAAAATATCAATATAAAGGGAGATATATGAATCGATAAATAAATAAATATATCATCACGCCATATACCTATTATTGGTTGTGGAACTATGCCAAAGCAGATTTCGGTAAGTGATATATTTCTTCACGCGAAGTGCGGTTACTAGCCGTTGTATTACGGCTCCTAAAGATATTAGTGAAGGTAAAGCAACAAGGGAAGTAACAACAAAGACAAAATTAATTGTCATTCAACACTTGGTGAAACTAGGTTTAATAAAAAGTATAAAATAAACACTTGGCTCAGTTTCACAAAATTCACAGTTCTTCGTCACCAGCTTCTTCACATGAACTTTGTTCTAGGTGAAGAAGTGAGTTATACCATACTGATGAGCTCTAATAAGAGCGAAACGCGTCTATGGTTACTAACTGAACTGTGCTGGCCAGCCTCTGACGATGCCCTCATAAGGTGACTTGGAGGCTGAATTTTTTGAAACTGAGCCAAGTGTTTATTTTATACTTTTTATTAACAAGGGAAGTTTTAATGTTGTGAAAATTGTTTGTCGGATTTGGAAATTGAACCCGATTTTCCAATGTACAGGCTGACTCGATATTAATAAGAAAATAATGCAAGATGGAGACGATCTTATTTAATTCAATTCAATGATTTTTATTCAATAAGAATTAATTAGTTGACAACCCATCTATCATAGATAATTAATTTAAATTTTTGAAAAATCCCGGTAAATGCTCATGATTTTTCAAAAATTTAGATTATTATTCAACTTAAAATTAGGATTTGCAATTGCATAATTGTATCACTTGGATTGTATGCAGTATTTTCAAGAAACTTGTGATGTTGATGTATAAAAATAAAATATTTGTACCTGGTGGTTCAGATATGCGATTATGCTGCCTTCAAGTAATAATTTGAAATTAAAATTTTGCCCGTACTCTCATTTTGCTTATAGTTTTTTCTTGGAAGTTTATAAAACGTTATGAATAAATTTTTAAAATATGTAAATTTTTATCAGTTATGAATTTTAAATTTCGTTACACGTTTTCCCTACTTTTGATGCTCTCGTTTTGTTCACCTACAAAATATCTATTAAATTTGATTATAGGTAAAATGCATTTCCACTGCAATCTCAATAGAATCTTCCATCAAATACAAGTGAAAACTAGTCTGTCGATATTTGACGTCATAAAAGAAAATACAACATTGCATTGAAGCGTGTTCCAATCTGGATTTTGAATGAAATAGATGCGATCAGATAGCGTCGCGAGAGCTCACCGCATCTTGGTTTGCGAACACGTATGTTTGGAGAAACTTGGTAAAATGAAGCGTCTTAAATGGAAAGGCACATACCGCAATATACTCACTTCGTTTTGCTAAGATAGTCTAACTTCATGCTATTTAATTTCCGGTGAAAAGGTAACATGGCAACCACGGCACCAAGCTTCCAATGACGACTTCTGCACTTCTCCTGTTGCTAATATGAGAGTATTGCGAATTTGCTTGCTTATCAACCTACGAGATATTATTCAATGGAGTAATTTTACCGAGGAAAATTAATTGGGATGCTTGTGTGGATTCATAATTAATTAGTATATTTTGAGACATGAAATAAACCATCAAAACTTACTACATCAAGAACTGCAGATTTCTGGGCTTTGCACAGACTAATTACAATTGCTAAATAATTAAACATATGGTCAGATTTTTATAAGAAGGTTAAATATTCCAATCATTCTATTGCATGAACTAAATCAGGCGTTAGTAACCATTTTTGGCTGCGGGTTAAAATCAACCAAAATATGGTTATTATAAGACATTTTGGGTCAGTGGGTATTTTTATTTTAAATAATAAGATAAATTTTATTGACAAATTAATAACAACAGCTTTTAAACTATAAACATAAATAGTTATTTGTGTATTAAGAGCGTAAATTGAATCTTTGTTAATCGAACACGGTAATTGCAGCGCGAGCCGAAGGCACACACATAACTTTTTCTACGATTGCATCTTAAAATTATTAAAAAACGTATACGTACTGAAAATAAATACGTTCTGTCAACTGTCAATATGACAAGTTCCTTCTTTGTTTGTATCCTTAGTAACTATTGAAATAAGCGCACATTTAATATCTTTTACGCGCGGTGCCATTGGAAACGTGCGCATTTAACATCTTTTTCGCGCGTTGTCATTGGAGACACGCGACAAAGATATTTTTCGATTGTTCCACAAAAAACGTCAACTTTACGATGACAAATCAGAGCGTAATTGTCAACATTTCATAACAATCATAGAAAAAAGATATTAAAGTTATAATACTATAATTTTATGTTAGAAACTTGAATCAAGGTAACCATAGATTAATTTCTTTGCTTGATCTGTCAAAATTAGAAAAATGAAGCAAAAACTATGTCTGACTAAATATCATTTCTATTTTTATAAAACGCTGAAAACACTAACCATGTGATATCAACTAGAAAAATACATTTTCATATTTTATATTACAATCATTTTCTGTAAAATAAATGATCGACATTTGGCAACGTGGCAGAGACGCCTGTTTTAATTTTTCTAGAGATGTAAATATTTTTATTCGATAACTTATTCAAAATGTCAAAATATTCCAATTAATCAACAAATCTATCGGATTATTAATTCCGGATTATCAGTATTTTCAAATATTTCACTGTCAGTATCAAAATACCTTCCAACACGACAAGGTATAATAAAATGACCCTTACAAGTTATTAGATAAAATGTAAAAAATATTGGCACCATTTCGATCAAACGTGTATCCAATATAAATCGTAAAATCGCCGCAAGGGCATCATATATTCCATCTGTGGTTATGTAAACAAAATATTCACGGATAGGTAATAAATTACAGGGTAAATATCTCGGATCGCCCGAACCTACAGCACGGCACAGCGCGGCACCGACACCGGTGAATATATGCGAAGTCTCCGCGGAATATAGCCAAGCGAAAGCGGTACGCGATACCTTTCGTGTTAGTGTGCGAGGCCGGCTGCAAGCTGAACAATGAAAAATGCCAAACATAAAGCTTATTAATAAACAGACCTTATTATAATAAACTTTTACCTATGAGCTGTAAATAATGTGCATATACATTTATGTACTGAGACTAAACCAAACTAAAATGGTGCTGGAAGTGGGCCAAACTGATTTTTCAAATTTGTTCAAAATCTGTAAAATAATAAAATTTATAAATAAAAATATATCATCACCCCTTTTACCCATCACTGGGTGCGGCAATCTGCCTAAGCAGATCTCGGTAAGTGATAGATTTTTTCGCGTGAAGTGCGGTTGCCAGCCGTTGAATCACGGCCCCCAAAGATATTAGTGGAGGTGGAGCCACAGGGGTAGATTTTAAATTGGTGAAAATTGTTTGTCGGCTGTAGGGATCGAACCAGGGTATATTTCATGTTAATTATTTGCTAAAGCTAATGTCTCAATCTAATCTAACGGCATAACGGCTGTTCCAAAAAACAGGCTCCTTCTGCCAAAAACTGCGTCAAATTACATGAAAAGTGAAAATATTTTTTACACAACCGGGAGAGAAACTCTGTTTCTATGATCGGGAGGGCATGAAAGAAGTAACACATTATTTCCTTAGGGGAATTTTAATTATTTTGATAAGTAATGACATTTAACTAATTAATAAAACAATACGGTTGTCAAGTAATTTTGTTTATTATATTTTATTTCTCATAGACTTCTAATGTGGCTCCCTTCCACTAACATCTTTGAGGGCCGTGTTTTGACGGCTGGTAACCGCACTTCACGCGGAAAAAATATATCACTTACCGATGTCTGCTTCGGCAGTAATGGGTAAAAAGCTTAATGATATATTTATTTATTTAGATAGACTTCTAAATCTTAAAATTAATAAATGTCAATGTCAAATTTTAAAACTACATTTTTCATTTTAAAATTGCTTCGGTCGTTAAAAAAATAGTATATATATATATCTCAGGAGAGAATGCAATTGCACCTCTGGAAAATCATGCATTGCTTTCTCTTGATATAACCAAAAGTAATCCCAACTTACCCACTGTATATTTTAAAATTTCGGTTCTAAATAAATAATAAACTAAATTCATTAGACTCTTTATTCAAATATCGTAGGTATTTTCATAGGTAAGCCTGTTTTTTGGGACACCCGATATTTTGCCAATAAAAATAAAACTACTCGTATATTCATATTGCAATTAATATCAGATCAGATCATCAAAAAGGTTGACAAATGTTAATATTATTATTTTATTCACATTACGATCGTACCATATTAATTAGAATCACTTTATGGTAGACTGATTATGCCAAAAACTTTCAATACTCCAAGAGAAAGAAAATGGCAGATACTACATGATATATTAATTTCGGATCAAAAAGAATTATAAAATTAGTAGCACTTTAAATGGTGGACACATTTTGCATTTGTGCCTGTTGTTTCAATTTAATAATATCGGTCAATCTTGGATTTTAATCATGATCACTGCCATTATTTTTATTGTTAATTAAATCAAAATTATATTTTTTTTATGTCAAATATAATTTTTAAAAAACAAAAATTGTGGATGTGTTGTACTATTTAACAAAAATTGAGCAATTTCTTTTTAAACTTATGGAGAAACTAAAAACATAATAAAAAAATGTAAAATTCTAATTCTAATCTCTGCACTTTACAGTTCTAAATAAATAATTTGCAATCACCCGATACATTGTTCATATTTAAAAATCGCAAATCGTGTTCGTTCGTTTAATAGTAGGCATGCTAATTGATTTTTAATTATGAATAAGAATATTTTAATGTTGCCGAACATGTTACAGCATATCTTACCAATTAGTTTACAACGTTGTACAAGTTGAGTTAGTCGAGTGCGTGATCCTGTAGTGATCGACACATTTTTCCGTGTTTTGTGAGTGATTTAGAGAATATTTTGTGATATTATAATGTGTAAATTGGTTTAAATTGTGCGTTATTGAGTGTATTTATTAATGTGTGATGTATCTATGAACGAGTAGTGCAGTGGAATAGACTGATTTGAGATCATATGGTCGCAGAATGTGCTGATTTTATAGTAGAGGACGTGGGATGAAGCAGGTAGCGACTCTCTGCTTAAAGTATGTTATAATATTATTCAATATGGTTATGAAAATTATTTCAGAACTCTTAGTTATAAGAAGTACTAAACTTACGCTCCACAAATTCAAGGCATTTATTCTATTTTAGTAGAACTTACTTTTAAATATGTAAATATACGAAAAGGGCCACTGTTTCATAGTCACTTGTTTCCAAATGTATATTACATTTGTGAAGGTAATTTTTGACTGTTCTAGGCACTTGGTAGGTTATTTTGTAATTATGCTAAAATTAAATATTTTTATTTTTCAATTGAACATAAAAAAATAAATATATCATCACGCCTTTTACACATTACTGGGTGAGGCACTCTGCTGTAACAAATTTCGGTAAATGATATATTTATTCGAGTAAAATGCGATTATCTGCCGTCAAATCATGGTTCCCAAAGATGTTTGTCTACAGGAGTAGATTTAAATTGGTGTAAACAGGCCCGACGAGAGGGGAGGGTAGGGGGGTAAAATACCCAGGGCCCGTGGAATTCAAAGGGCCCGGATGTGATGCTATTTTATAAATTGCTTTTAATTTTTTACTATTTCACCAATTTTTTATATTCTTTACTAAAACATGTATAACGAAATGTCTGATACACGTTTCCAACAATTTATTACATTTTATAAAAATGACGAAATGCTTGATCAAGGGCCCAGTTGCAAATTTTAAATAAATTTATACACTATTCAAAAGTACATTATTACATTGTTGCTTTTTTGTTTCTTATATTACTACATTGTATACAATACACATAGGCAAAGGCTCTATACATTTGTGCGTAGTGCTGTTTTGGTATCCCCTGCATTTATCGAATATGCAACTAGATATTAGATAGTCATACAGTGAGTATACAATACACATCGCTGCACCAATTAACTCAGAATTTTGTATTTAATTTTATTTATATTGTTATAACTTTATTTAGATATTAATAATTCTTATTGTTGTCATACATATATTTATAAATATATTTTTTTGGTATCTTATATTTAATTAATAAATATTCAAAGTTAAAGGAGGCCCGAATTTGTTTTTTTCCCGGGGCCCGCTTTTTCTCTCGGCGCCCCTGGGTGTAAATTGTTTGTCGGCGGGAGAATCAAACTCGGGTTTTCAAATCTATAAACCGACTCGATACCACTGAGTCACCTACCCCATTTATCTTGTTTATTGCTATAATATAAAGTATATAAACAATGCTATAACGATCGAGGCATTATATGCGGATATAATGATTTTTTTGTAACACATGCACAAGAAACACGTTCTTATTCCCTAATTTTAGAGAGAGAAACACTGCTTTTCTCCCCTAGGGAGAGAAACATTATGTTTCTCTCCCTAGAGCGATGTTTCTCTCCGTAGAGAGATTAGCTGTTTGCGGTATTTCCTAGGTAACTAGTTACGCAACCCATATTTGACATTTGTCCAGATAAGGCAGTAATTTTTGTGCACTTGTTACGAAAAGTATAATATGCTTCACGGGAGGGCGCTATTATCCCTTGATTCCCTCCCTTGATGCATAACATAATAATAAAGCTCTCTCCGTTCAGAATGAATGTTCATAACGCAACGATACAGTTAATTAATACTTTATAAGGATTAATATAATTATAATTATTATAAATTAAAACTAATTCTACATATGAAAAATAAAACCATGTATATACCACGGACATTACTCGACCAGAGGCCCTCGGCCTGGATACCGTCGTCTTATGTGGATTACCATTTTCCTAATGCTCTTCGTGCATAAATTACTGTTATGTTATATGTAAATATATACAAAAATTAATTGTTAATTGCAAGAATATATAAATTTGTATAACTTTACATTAGAATATTAATTACTATCCCATCTAAATAATTGTTTAATTTATTCGCGATTATCTTAATACCTTAAATTAACCCATTATCAAGAAAATTAATATGGCATTGTCTTGAGAAATAATAATTAAAACTCGCTACGAAAACAAGCAAAACAGAAAATAATAATCTAATATCAAGTTTACAACACAACAAGTAGCTGAGATAATTTGCATAATTCCAATTCAGGCCTAAAAAACAATTAATCGCGAAAACATCAGGCTGTCACCCAGCGAGAAAACAAACCACTTATTACGATAAAATCCTTCAATAATTCATCAGATTTGTAACCGAAACTATGATTAAAATTCCATACAAAAGTAAAAGTGAGTGTTTCATAATTGCCGCATCACGTTAGATGTGAAGCTGATACAGCAAAGAATAAACAAATCTATTATTATGAGACTATAGATCTCGATAGGGAGATACTCCGATAGTCGCGATCCTTTAATCATCGACTTCTTGGAGGTCGCGGGCGCGGGGTCCTCACCTGCATAGTCTGCCTTGATTTATTGTTTTATCTGCGGTGCCATCGGCAACTCGCCTTCGCCTTCGTCTTCGTCCGACTCGAGATGCGGTTCTGTTTCTGTTTTGTACTTGTGAATGTTCGTTGTTTGTTTTAGATCGTTGATGACTGGCTGTTTCGTTGTTTTTTTGTTTTGTTGGGTGGAAAGTGAAAAGGAAACCGAGTTCAAACGGATGAATATATCATTCTGTTGGTTCGACTATTAAAAGGGACTGTTTGATTCCTTTACTTGATAGCAATATTAGAGGTGGAATTTTACTTCCTTGGCGATATATTTTAATCTTGATTTTAACAGTAATTAAAAAATTAAAATAATATATGCTGGTGCTAGATTTACTCCTCTACAACTTCTATTACAATTATTTTTCTCAATAATTCGAATAGGAATAATAAAGGAAATATATCAAGTCTGGCATAGATCTCGATAAGTGATATAATTGAAGTGTGAATTACGATTACCAACCATCAAATTGAGACTACAAAGGATGTTGTTACCAAATTACAGAAAATAATAACTGTTATTTAAGAAATATATAAAGTCCGATTATGTTCGACTTTCACATAAATCTTTTTGTTCGACTGCCTAGGCGGCGATTTGTTTTTCTTTTTTAAATTTGTGAAAATTTGTGAAAATCTACTTGTATCTCAAAGTGACCTGTGTTGCTTTTGTTTAACAATGTTTTTAATAATCAAGAAACTGTAAAATTTGTCAAAATAGTATAATAGTAATTTACATTGCAAGACCGTTATACAGAAATTTACAGGCGAGCTTAGAAAGGTAACAGGCGAGTGCTAGCGAGTCTCGTAACACCTAGAGATAGAGCTAAATAAACAGTTCTTTACTATTCAAATAGCCATAAAAATATGTTCACAGTATTTTAAAATTTATAGGAATTCCAAATGAAATACAAAATACATTAAATGCAAAAGAATTAGGTATAATAGTTATTTTAATTCTAATTTCTTTAACATTGACAGGTATCCAATTTTGCTTTATAAACAAATAAAATTATATTTTATAAACATTAAATAATGTCATAAATCAAGTTGTTATGATACAGTCAATTCTAAAATTTATTTCATAAATCAATAGTATATTATTCAATGAGCGTCTAATAATAGCTTTTACTCTTGAAGATAAAATTTGCAGCACAAGCCGTAAGCTAGTAACGTAATTTATCCTAATGAGTAATAGCCATTACACGTGAGTTCAATATACTCTTTCTACGATTATACAACTGTAAATTACAATTTTAGGTCTAGATTGACGAAAATACTCATTATTAAAGGTAAAGCAATTATGATGAGTTTATTAGTAATAAGTTATTTCTCACGGCCGCCTCTGTGTTGTCATAGCTAGATCGATGAGATTAGTAATAAATAGTAAGTAATAAATTATTACTCATGGCATTGAACAATGAACTACATTATCTATCCCATATAATGAATATATTACTTAATAGAAAATAACATATAAAATATACGAAATATATTGTGAATTGCCCTTGGAACAAGAAGCGAATACTAAATAATATTATGAATTCAAATTTAATTTCAAAATTAATTTATTTACCAACATTTGCCTCCTTTTACCATTTCTCAAACGATAAACTAAAACTTTCTATTCGAATCTTCGCAGACACAAAATTCGCATTTCCTTGACAACAGTGATATAACCTAGTCTCCTAGCATCAGGATGTCCAGGGGGTGTGTGGGGATGCGAGCGACGTGTCTGGGTCACGACGTCTTTGTGCGAGCGTCGAGACGCGCAGTGATGCCATTCACCGAGTGTCAGAGACGTGAGATTGTTGACACGATGACAAGAGCTCATGGCGCTGCAAGTGCAGTATAAAAGGAATCATGTAGGGCTTATTTCAGGAAGAAGATGTTTGTTGCTTTCCTGATGTTATTTGTGCTTTCTTATAGCAAAATATAAATCTTTCTTGAGGTAAAATTAAGATTGAGTTCCAAGAAAATTGTGTTATATGCAATGAACATGGGACATAAGGTTACCATTTGTTTTACAGGTAAAAGGTTTCAGGTAAAAATGCAGTGAATTGAATATAAATATAAAATAAATAAATATATCATCACGCCTTTTACCCATTACTGGGTGTGGCACTCTGCCGAAGCAGATATTGGTAAGTGATATATTTCTTCGCGTGATGTGCGGTTACTAGCCGTCAAATAACGGCCCCCAAAGATATTAGTGAAGGGGGAGCCACCGAGGTAGATTTAAATTAGTGAAAATTGTTTGTCGGCTGTGGGGATCGAACCAGGGTTTTCAAGATCCACAGGCCGACTCGATACCACTGAGCCACCTACCAATAAATAAATAAATAAATAAATATATCACGCCTTTTACCCATTACTTGGTGTGGCACTCTGCCTAAACAGATCTCGGTAAGTGATATATTTATTCATATGAAGTGCGGTTACCAGCCGTCAAATCATGGCCTCCAAAGATATTAGTGGAGGGGGAGCCACAGGGGTAGATTTAAATTGGTGATAACTGTTTGTCAGCTGTGGGGATCGAACCAGGGTTCTCAAGATCCACAGTCCGACTCGATACCACTGAGCCACCTACCCCATGATTTAAATTAATAGTGGTTTTATAAACAAGATATTATTTACTCAAATTAAATATATTATGTATTGTACATACTTTTGAAGCTACAGGTTGAAAGGATTGTACTAAATTTCAAAGTTGAATAAAAACAATTTGAGTTTTTGTTCTCTAGCTTTATAAGTTCGATGATTTTTTTGAAATTATTTTCCATTATTGCAAATAAATTTAATGTTAAATTATGGACTAGGTTGCTCAGTGGTATCTTGTCGGCCTGTGGAGAATTCGGGTTCGAATCCCACAGGTGACAAACAATTTTCACTACATTAAAACTACCCCTCCACTAACATCTTTGGGGGCCGTGATTTGACGTTTGGTAACCGCACTTTACCCGAAAAAAATATCTCTTACTGAGATTTGCTACAGCAGAATTCCTCACCCAGTAATAGATATACAAAATTAATTGTCATCCATACACTTGGTGAAACTAGGTTTAATAAAATATAAACTAAACACTTGGCTAAGTCTCACAAAATTCAGCCTCCAAGGCACCTTATGAGGGCATCGTCAGAGGCTGGCCAGCACAGTCAGTAACCATAGACGCGTTTCGCTCTTATTAGAGCTCAGCAGTATGGTATTTTATACATCTTTTAATTCGTGTACAACTTTGCAGTTTATAACTTTCATTTCATTACGACAGTTGCTTATTTAGTCGAATTACAAAATTACAAATAATAATTTCTGTAGGTTGTGGCCAACGCTTTTACACAGCAGTGTCTAAAATTACACCTTTCAGTTCATGATTAAGTCATTATATGCTGCCGCCATGTGCTCCGTCCTGCCCCGCTCCTGCACTCCGTGAGTAGCAGGAGAAGGTATAATAAACTGCAATCGACATTTGTGCAGACTTCCTACTGCTTTTATTACACGGAGCTCTTTTATTTCGTTTTTACCATTCGCCAGCTAGTGAATGCCAACATCAAAATTTAGGCACGTTTTCAAGTAAATTATTATTTTGATGCAACAAAGAATAGAGGTTTTCTCATGAAAACCGCAATGTTTTCAAAACTTTTAACCCAACTAACATCAATTAAATACAGCAAACAAGCAGGCTCAAAACGATGGGTCGAAAAGTAAAATGTTATTACTTCCTTGTACGAAGTAAAGGAAGTATTGTGATCGCGAAAATTTTCGGTTCTCAGATTTCAACGGAAATGGGTATTTTGGCCCTCCCTGAATCCATTTTGACTAATTTCGTCGTGCTGTCTGTACGTACGTACGTACGTATCTCGCATAACTCAAAAACGGTAAGCCGTAGAAAATTGAAACTTTATATTTAGGACTGTTATAACATCTAGTTGTGCACCTCCCTTTTTGGTCATTATACAACTACCGGAATTGGTACTTTACTTGAAGTCTATAATAGATTTTCATGAAAAACTATATTCAAATATAATTTAAAACTTTCCAAATTTGGTATATAAGACTACTATATCAATGTAAATAACATAATAGATTTTGGTTAAAATAGACTCACCGGAAGTGGCACATTACATGAAGCTGCTAACAGTTTTCCTTGAAAAAAATGGTATTATTTTAATTTTAGAAATGAATGCTGCAAATAAAAATTTAGACACATTAAGAATTTTTAAATTAGGTTTTTGCATAAACGAGATATCTAAATTTAAATATTATATATTTTTAGATTTAAAAAAAATTAAGTTTGCTATGGATTAGAACAAAAAATAAAAGATTTAATGTCAAATATGTGCAATGTAAAAAATATCTATAGTTTAATACGCGTACAAGGAAGTCATGTGGTGTCCACATCAGATTTTTATGTCTAAGTTCAATTTTAAAATAATGGAGTAAAAATAAAAATACAGCCCGATGAACCACCCTGTATGTATGTATATGTATGACAGTTAAAATTATCTGTATGTAAATAAACTGTATCATGTTTTAAAGTTTTTTAGAATAAGAAATTTAAATTATGAGCACAAATATTTTTAGTATGACGTGTAGGTAATTAGTATTCACCCTCTACAAATGTCTAATTTATGTCATGATGTTTATAGTAATATTTTAGTTGGAAAACAGGTTAGTTTACATGTTACATAATGCAAGTGGCATAAATATATGTTACCTGTCTCATTGTCAGTAGCGGACCAAATCATTTTCAAAATCATAATGTTTATCTGTTTCTTAAATCACACGATACTATACTAAATAAAAGGTATAATCGTATGTTCAGTAATTATTTTGTATAATAATAATAATAATATGGGGTAGGTGGCTCAGTGGTATCAAGTCGGCCTGTGGATCTTGAGAACCCTGGTTCGATCCCTACAGCTGACAAACAATTTTCACCAATTTAAATTTACCCCTGTGGTTCCCCCTCTACTAACATCTTTGGGGGCTGTGATATGACGGCTGGTAACCGCACTTCACGCGAACAAATATATCACTTACCGAGATCTGCTTAGGCAGAGTGCCACACTCAGTATGGGTAAAAGGCGTAATGATATATTTATTTATTTATTTAATAATAATAACAGAATATATTTGTGTCGAGAAAAACTCATACAATTTTGTATAAAATTATAGGTTTCGCTAACTTCACACCTAACTAACTTGTAAGAAACATCACTTCTTGGAAACCAAAATCAACAAATGCAGAGCTCTCATAGTAAAAAATTAATTGATATTCCTGCTTACGGTGTTAAGAAAGACTCCTTTAATATTATAGCTATTTATGTATCAAGTACATAATATAGGACTTTATTGGACAAGCCGTAGCTTATGGTCAAACAACCGCAGCAAGTAAGACATGTATTTAAGACGAGTTCTATACAATTTAACTGCATACAATGCTTTATGTTTGACTGCCTTGCATAATAACAAAATACCTGAAAAACCTGATTTTTGGGTACTTTGAGGATTTTTTCTTCGCCTTTAGGAAAGGGTAAACTTCAATGTCGGTTATATTGACTTATTCGGTATTGATCTGGGAATACCTGAAAAAAAATTCAGCCAATTTGAAGCAAATTGAAAAAAGTTATTGGCCAGAATCTAAAAAAAGGTGCAAAAACGGCGTTTTGAGGTGCTCGGTGCTGCCTGGGTATTCATCAGAAAAATGTTTCAGCACATCTCCACAACTTTTTGGATGGAACTCTTTCATTTGAGACCCTAGAGAACGAAATCTATTTTTTTCGACCCATCCTAATATATATATATATATATATACATGTCCGATTACATAATATCAGCATAATGCCTTTTAAACTACGCGAAAAAATTGAATTAGGATTAAGTAATCGATATAATTTATAAAGGACGGAATAAATTACTTCCATAGTAGTAGTTGAATGAACAAATTCGAATAAATTTTACTGATTTTATGACATATATAACATTACTATCAAAAGTTCGACTGTCATTTGAATGAATTAGTTTTATTTAATAAATAAATAAATAAAATAAATATATCATCACGGCTTTTACCCATTACTGGGTGTGGCACTCCGCCTAAGCAGATCTTGGTAAGTGATCTATTTTTTCGCGTGAAGTGCGGTTACCAGCCGTCAATTTGGAAGTAAATTTATCATTAAAAAAACTGGTACACAATTTCAATTAAATAAAATAAATTTTAATGGTTACTAATTTTTATTAATTACTGTAACATTATGAGTCTAATGGCACGAAAAATGTTTACTTGAAGTAATTTGCAATTAGTTTTGAGAATAACTGAAACAATATTTTTGCGCTGTAATCAGTACATCATATAACGTCGCCATTTTTCGTAATTGATTAAATTCAATAAATCCAAATATCCAATCATATATATTAAGGTTTCTATATTCTATAAAATATTCCATTCGGCTTAACTACAACTAAAATTAATTGTAATTTAGGATAAACATTTAAAAATAGTTTGAATGAATAATATGATTAGTATCGCAAAGGTTTTCTTCTAGTCTTGGAGAAGTTTTGCAGACTGTTTCTATCTCTCTCCGCCTATGAATCGAGCTCACGAGTATATGTAGTGGAGTGAGTACACACTCAGCCTCGTCCCGTGCCGTATATTTCGTGTTACCGTGCAATTCATTATGCATGCTGCTCTGAACGGCATGTCATTTTACATGTTTGCATTGCAATTTTCCTGGCTTTTTTGAATTTTTAAGAAGTATAACTTTATTACTATGTATTTTATTTTATGAGCTAACAAAGAGCATACTACCATGCATGAACGTTCATGAATTTATTTCTATATTTTTCAAATTGTATTTCTGCATGCTATTTTTAAATTTTAAATCGAGCAATCGCAATGTAAAATGGAAATATTTCATATTTTTATCCAACCATTGTTTTTAAATTCGTTAGAAATAGAATCAGACAGACATAATGAAAAAGTTTCAATTTATTCTTATATTTTTCAAATTATATTTCTACATGCTATTTTAAACTCTTAAATCGCATTTAAAATGAATATACTTTCAAATATAATCGTAAATTCTTTCATTTCAACTATTATTTACAAATTCGGAATAACATTGTAAGAGTTTATTTATTTTTTTTTTTACACAGTACAACAAGAACTTAATCCCAAATACAGTACAAGGTCCGGACTCCCCGAGTCGTAGTGTGATGGTTCATATAATTTTTAGCTTGAGTGAGATTCGAAATTCAAAAGAGTAGTGTAATGACTATTGTATCATACTAATTAATAAAGCCCGGATATTTAGGCTCTTAAAAACACCCAAATAAGCAGGCATATAGGCCGGTAATTATTCTAAAATAGGCGGGATTTTATGCAGCCTAAATGTAAATAATTTGTTTTAAAAAAAATAAACTAATCCTTTTTCTAACATTGGTAGATCGTATCGTAGATCGTATCTACTCTTCGTTAGAAAAATAATCATTTTAAACAAAAATTAATGCAATCTGAAAAATTATAATGTAGGGTTCTCATTTTATTAACTATTATGCAAATTCAAATTATGTAGTATACATTAATTCACAAAACATTACGAGCAACTGCTCTGTGAAATTTTCGGAAAGGGACTGTCTTCGGTCTGTCAGAACTTGCTTGTAACTTGCTGAAAACTTCGTTCGACATCATAAAATGTGTCAGGGGCATTCTTATATTTAGCCATATCGTCTAAAGTTACCTCAGCTCCATTGATTAATGGCAAAGACACAATTGAATTGCCACGTAAAATTTTGACTAAAAAACGTTTTTTCTTTCAGCATTTTAAATTCACACACAAAAACTTGATTAAAGTAAGTACTTTAAATATTATAGGTTAGGTTGAAACACTTTGTCGAGTGCTGAATTAGTCAACGAAGTAGATGATAAACCTTGTCTGCTCAATAAAAGTTAGAATAGTCAACAAAAATAGGCAAAATAGGCTGTATAAGGTAAAATAGGCACAATATCCAAAATATAGAAAAAATAGTCTCTAAGGCACGAAAAAAAACCTTCCATACACGTAAACATATTACCTATGTATTGAAAAACTAAATTGCCTGAAGTATATTAAAATTTGAATCTAGGCAATTGCCTAAAAATCCGGGCTTTAGTAATGACTATTGTATCATACTAATTAATATTTTAAATTAACAATTTTATACGAAGTCAAGATTGGACCCTATGATGACATGTTCTAAATTTAAAGTTTTAATTATTTAATATTATTCAATGTCACGCAATCAATTACATTTATTCATTCGATCCTATATACTTGTTTAATTACTATTTCAATTATACTTACTTTACTAACAACGAATCTAAAAAGATAAGTAAGGTTGCATTTTCTGCGCTTGTTTTTGAAAATAAATTATAGACAATTGTAGTTGGACACTCTTCAGTAAAAACTGGAAACGAATAAAAAAGATGAGGAAGGAAGAAATCGTTGTCCTGTGCTTATTTTTCAAATTCCATACAATTACAGTTAGAAAAACAGGCTCCAATTTGAATCGAATAACAGTAACATACTATGAAAATATTTTTACCTGAAACTGACAAGAAAATAAACATTTACCTGGCTTTGTTTTGCATGCCTAGTCAGGAAAATAACATATAGCTTGCCTAGGCAGATAATAAAAGAAACGTGAGTGTCTAGGTACATAAAATACTGACTGAATATGTAAGTCAAATAGTTCTTTTAATTTAAAATATTTATTATTTGTTTATAAGTTTCAGGTAAAATATTATACGTAACACGTCAATAAAGCGTCGTACAGGATTCGTAAGCTGTTTCAAACTATCTACTCATCCTGTAATTGAACACTTTCCTGACTTTTTACATAAATAACTAATATTTGTGATCGTAAATTTTCTCATCTACCAAGATTTAGAAATGAAACAGACAAAATTTAATGAACAATGTTTTCCATCAAGACAAATAATTACTACAAAATAATTTTAAAGATTATTATCTACAAATTGGATCTAAGAGCCAAGTTGGGCATGTTGCAACATTTTTTTCTAGAGTTCGGAAAGAATTTGTAGACGGTTTCTAGAGATTGATGTATCTAATTACAGAAGACACTTTGTTCACACATAGCTGGCTGTGTTCCTGATAATTACCTGCTTTCCTTAAAGGTGTTACAGACTTAATTAATTTTGATCAATGGAATTTTACTTTATCTAACTATGTTGTCAGAATCTTATGCCTGTTACAAACTACACGTCTCTATCAGAAATTGTCTTGTAAGCAATCTTTAACTAAGAACAAAGAAGATTCATGCTACAATATATTATTTTTTATTAATTTATTAATAAATAACTTATTAGTTAAGAGGATACGTGTCGGCTCGTGGTTTTGAGAATCGGTGCTCCACATTAAAATTACTTATATGTCTCTGATAACATTTTTGTGGATCGTGATTTGACGGCTGTTAACCGCAATGCACGCGTATAAATATATCACTTACCGAAATCTGCTATGGCGGAGCCTCACATCTAATAATAGGTAAAAAGCATGGTGATACAATTATTTTATTTTAATATTTGAAACTGTTTCACTAAATATTGATTTACTTTGCACATAAATATTAGAAATGAAATATTAAAAATTATTTGTAATTTTAATGTTTTATTTGATTTTAAATATATCTAAATAAACAAATACAAGATAATTGTCGAAAGGTCAGCACCAAGAAAAATTTGTTTTGAGTGATAAAAAAAAATTGTTAATAAGAAAAGTTAAACCAGACAAAGGGGGTCATAGAATGAATGTACTCGTAGTAAGAATTAAATATAAATAATATATCATGACGCCCTTTTACCATCACTCTGCCGTAGCATATCTGGGTAAGTGATATATTTCTTCGCGTAAAGTGCAGTTACCAGCCGTCTAATCACGGTCCTCAAAGATGTTAGTGGAGGAGGAGCCACAAAGGTAGTTTTATCGTCGTGAATACTGTTTGTCGTCTGTGGGAATCGAACCTGGGTTCTCAAATCCATAGGCCGACTCAATACTACTGAGCCACTTACCCCATAGAATTTTATCATTTCCGATTTGAGTGGAAATGGGCACCAAATTTAGCATAGTAAATCAATATTTTTGTATTTACTTACTGAGGTAAGTGATATATTTTTTAATGTATAATTGCCAACCGTTAAGTCACGTCCTCCAAAGATGTTAGTGAAGGAAGAACCATGGGGATACTTTTGTAACATAATAAACATCTGTTTGTCGGATGTGGATCCATTTTTACTAAGTTATATGTCTGCTCGTCTCCGCCATTCCTATTTAATAAAAAAAAAACTAATAAAATAATCATTGAAGTTTGCGAAATGCTCTATGTTGTTTTTTAAATAATATTGTTATAAATAAATAATGCTGGACAAGTTTTAGAGATATCAAATTTGAAATAATCGTCGAAAGTCTTGTCAAATATTAGTTACCTCCCTTCTACTTTCAACATAAAAGCGAAACAAAAGTCTCAAACAAAACGTTAAACAACAGGCAGTCGCCTCGCCTCGCCTGGAGCGAGAACCGAATCCAAAGTCTTGTACAAAGCACATCTGTCTATCTGTCCACGTACTTTGTGGTATCAACGCTGCTGGGCTGTATTTCGATCCAGAGGCCTCTGGTTCTTGATTCTTAAGGTTGTAGCTTCTGTTGGTTGCTGGTCATGTTCCAACTGTCTTTTTCTTTTAAATTGCTAGCGCCAGCAACGCCGCTGGCTGTACGTCAGGAAATGAAACTAATCAGGAGAGTCCTGGAAATGTAGTGACATGCCATACATTCAAATGTTTTTCGTTTTTCGGGGCATTTACTACTAGCATTTGTTTGACTTTTAAACAAGAATCTAGTCATACATATTTGTGCTACTTTATTTCAACATTTCGTTTGGAAAATTCGATTTTCTGGACAAAAATTGATCGCTGTTCTTTTATTTAATGACAGTTTTAAAATTTTTTCTATAAATAAAAATAAATAAATATATCATCACACCTTTTACCCATTACTGAGTGTGGCACTCTGCCTAAGCAGATCTCGGTAAGTGATATATTTCTTTGCGTAAAGTGCGGTTACCGGCCGTCAAATCACGACCCCCAAAGATATTAGTAGAGGGGGAGCCACAGGGGTAGATTTAAATTGGTGAAAATTGTTTGTCAGCTGTGGGGATCGAACCAGGGTTCTCAAGATCCACAGGCCGACTCAATACCACTGAGCCACCTACCACATAAACATTTTTCTATTATATTTAATTTAAAACACTTACAATTTAGTTAAACTTTAAAAGAAGAAATGCAAAAATTATGGATACAAAAGTGGCAGAAGTCAATTTAGCAGGGTTCGTAAATATCATGATATTTATAATAAATATCAAAATATCTGATATATAGGATATATATCAGATAAATATCACTTTTTGGATATTTATTTTTTAATTTTAGTTTTTGTACACATTTAGAAAAACTGAAAAATTCGAATAATTTCACTTTTCCGGAGGCTATATCTCAAAAACTAAACAAGATATGGAAATGCGCTCAACGGCGTTGAATTCCCCGTGTCCGAATTGACTTATAAGCAAAGTTTCATACAATTTTATGGAATTTAATATTTTTAATTATTTCCTAAGGGGTACCCCTTTGGTTTTTTCAGATTTTAATTCAATTTTCCCAAAAATCCTTAATCGTAGGATTATTAAAACGAAAATTTACATACAAATGTATTTTGACCCACTGAATCCAGTGGTGCAATCTACAAATGCATATGACTTCTGGTTTTCGAGAAAATGTTAAAAAACCGCTTTTTGCAATTTTTTTGGCGGAAAATTGAAAAAAATAAAAATCGCTGAAACTATGTTTATAAGTTAACTGAAGCACGAGAAAATTAATGCCGTTGAGCACGTTTTCATATCACATTTAGTTTTTGAGATATAGCCTCGGAAAAGTAGAAAAACTGAAAAATACGAAAAATTTCACTTCTCCGGAGGCTATATCACAAAAACTATTTGATATTTTTATATAATGGATATATATCATTGCAAAAATATGACGATATATATCAAAATAAATATCATGATATATATCGATCGATATATATCTTCGAACCCTGCAATTTAGTAGACAAGCTTAAACTATTGAACAATATTTAAAATTAATTTTAATAAAAAAACTAAACAGTATTTTTCGGTATTTAGACGGCTAGTAGAAGGAATTTAATTCATATTTTTATTTATATGGCGACCGTTCAAGTCCTGGCAGTATTAGAATTTTTGTCATTGTAATTCAATTTAATTTTTATATTATATAAACTTGACAATTTTGACAACAACAAAATAAACACATATCAAAATGCACATTTTATTTTCATCATCATCATCATCATCTATGGCGCTACAGCCCAAATCGGGCCTGGGCCTACCGGACACACCGAGCCGCAGTTTTTACACTGCCGTACTGCCGGTTTTCGTAGTCGACTACGCATTCGAATGCTACATTATTTAAGGCGTATAATTGACTAGCGCCCGAGTGTGATAAATACAAGTAACTGTATTTTATATTTTACGACAAATCACACATTGTCGACAGGCGGCTGACGAACCTTTGTTCTGGTGACGTCACAGTATGTTAAGAGATGTGCCTTAACACGCTCGGCCATCGCGCCTGTTAACATTTTATTCTAGTATTCATAAATGTTTCTAAAAAGCAACCTAGAACTTTTCATTTCCATCATTTTGTAAAAACAAAATTTAATTTAAAATGAAAATTGAAGCTTAGTTATAAGAACCAATTGTACACCAATTACTTGGTGCGCAAATACTTATTATCAGTTTTTGTAATATGCGTTCAAGAAAGCTATATTATTAAATTTACCAAAAATAAAATCCTGTAAACGAATTTCCGTTCAAGTGCATCAGACTACTAATTACTTAATTTTCATTAAACTGAAGCTTGCCAAAATTACATAGCATCTACAAACAAAATCAACAAATCCACAACATCCAAAAAAACAATCTTCAAGTCCCTGCTCTTTGCTTGAGAGCGGCTGGTTTTGAACTAAACAAGACGATGTTAAAACGCGATAGTTTTAATTATAGATTATTTAGATAATTACGGGTATAAATGGGTGAGTGGCTTGGCTGCGTGTTTGATAACTTAATTCTGAGGCTGCGACTTCGTCAGCTGCCGGAGACTTCGGTTGTTCGGTTCCAAGAAGCGAGAACCGAGAACCGACCGAGGCAGCGGATGCATGTCTCGGTGATTGCTTCATTAATCCAGCGCACTCTTTAATCGTTAATTGCTGGCTTGGGGTGAAAATGGCTCCGGCCATATGTGTCAATGACTAGGAATGCAACCATCAATTAGGATGGAAACTAATTTAAAATAAATGTTTATGGATTTCGGATATTGTTTTTTTTTCTTTTAAATTTATATTTTGTACAAATCGGAAGACTATTTTGAATAACATTGTTCAGTTTTAATTACTAATTTAATAATTAATAAACTTTCGAAAGTTGTGCTGATAGACATGTTGCAAAATTGTATATGTATGTAGATATTTACTTATGTTATACTGTACAACAGGAACTTAATCCCAATTACAGTACAGGGTCCGCACTCACCGAGCCGCAGTGTGGTAGTTTATTTATTTATTTATGTTACGCTGTACAACAGGCACTTAATCCCAATTACAGTACAGGGTCCGCACTCATCGAGCCGCAGTGTGGTAGTTTATTTATTTATTTATTTATGTTACGCTGTACAACAGGAACTTAATCCCAATTACAGTACAGGGTCCGCACTCACCGAGCCGCAGTGTGGTAGTTTATTTATTTATTTATTTATTTATTTATGTTACGCTGTACAACAGGAATTTAATCCCAATTACAGTACAGGGTCCGCACTCACCGAGCCGCAGTGTGGTAGTTCATATAATTTTTTTTAGCTTGAGTGCGATTCGAACTCGGGATCTCCGGAGTCGAATTCCGTATTGCTATCCACACCACCGTACTGACGGACAATAGGTAAACATGTTTAGAAATCATATAACTGTGAAACACACAGTAGCGTTCCTAGGGTATTTCTTATGAATTTAGATTAGCATTGATTTTAATATCTTTTATAAGTTTTAGATTAATTTATAGAATATCAAAAATTTATTTGAATAATTTATTTATCATTACCTTTAAGTTTTATATGATTAAAAATAAAAAGTATAAAATAAACACTTGGCTAAGTTTCACAAAATTCAGCCTCCAAGTCACCTTATGAGGGCATCGTCAGAGGCTGGCCTTTTGTCTTTGTTGTTATTTTTATATGATTTGTTTCAAATTTAGCAGAAACAAATAGAATTCCTTTTGATTTTGCTGCAT
This sequence comes from Pterostichus niger, assembly GCA_947425015.1. Classification (NCBI taxonomy): domain Eukaryota; kingdom Metazoa; phylum Arthropoda; class Insecta; order Coleoptera; family Carabidae; genus Pterostichus; species Pterostichus niger. Next base: position 31,563,233 of record OX380339.1, read on the forward strand.
TAGAATTAGTTTCTGGATTTAATGTGCCCGGATGCGAGAATAATTTTGATTAACTGTAATGTTTTTGAAATATTTTTACCTTAATTAATCGTATCTATTTAAATTTTTAACCGAGCATAAAAATAAAAATCATAAAGTGTACTTACCTTTATTAAGGGGTAAGGCCACTCTAGACAAAGAAAAAAGGGTCATTTTCTAGATTTTTTTTTAAGAACTGTTTTTGGATCTTTATTTAGTGCTCTTTAAACTTTATTTTAAAAAATTTTTGAAAGAAAATATTCAAAATTGTCGTCAGAAATTTAAAAAAAAATGGCGACTCCTCTCGGCGCGTAGGGCAAATCGGGCGAAAACATTCCGGGAACAGCAATAGACCTGGATCAAAAAGAGATATGTTTTCTTAATCTCTGATGTAGACTCAAAAAAACTATGGGCTGGATTTTGAAAATTTGAATTTTTTACAAAATGACGTACGTTTGAAGAAAAAGTTCATTATTCGGGACTAAATTTCTGTATAAAAACTACCATAAAAAACGAATGAAGCACTTTTTAAAAAAAAGCTCCCGTAGTTTTTGAGTATTTTATATCTAGAATAAGAAGAAATAAAAAGATTCAGCACGATCCATCAATTAGTATTTCAGATTTCTTTTCGCCCGATTTTGATAATATGATTTCGAGAAAAACGCGTTTAAAGTTTCAAGTCATATATATATATATATATATATATATATATACTAGTACTAATAGATATATGCTTTTTATCCTCTGAAATACTTCCGCGCGGCATTTAAATTAATTGTACCTTATTCCTAAGGGTTTAAACTATAATTTAAGCAAATAAAAAAATATGCATTTTTTTTTTTGCAAAATCGAACACAAAAATTAAGGCCTAAAATACAGTAATATTGATACAGTTCTAATATTTATATATGTATAAATTAGATTTAAAAATTTAAATCTACCCCTGTGACTCCTTCTCCAATAATATCTGTGGGGGCCGTGATTTGACGGCTAGTAACCGCACTGTACGCGAAAAAATATATTACTTACCTAGATCTGCTTAGGCAGAGTGCCTCACCCAGTAATGGATAAAAGGCGTGGTGATATATTTATTTATTTTATATTTAAAATTTGTAATAAACTGTGAAACTCAAAAGTGGTACAATTTTCTAGCAGAATTTATATTTTCTTGGTAACTGTGTTCGCCTGGCGATAAGAAATAAAATAATGGTTATTAAATGTATTAAATAAAATCTTTGCTCACGATTAGCAAGATCGTGCCATTTGCAAACCGTGTTAAAATTTCAGATTTGCGCTTGAAAAAAACGCGCAAATTACAATAAAAAGTAACAGTCGTTTCCGCCATTAATAAGCTCAATCTCCATTTGGTTCATTTGAAGTAAATTCGCTGATCCAGTTGGCTGTTAGAAATTCAAGCGGGCGGGAATGGCTGCGAAATAATATAGGCACTTATCAGTTCCGAGAAATTGCATATCATTTTCGTGAAACTGCCGCGGACGAACGTAAAAACAAAGGAAATGTCCGCCAGTCATGGCCGCCTTCATAGATGATATGAAATATGAAATGTTTCTTTCGTGCGTACAAACCCATGCTTCAAGCTCCGAAATCCCAATAGATTTAGTTTGCATTCTACGTTCTATGCCTCATAATATTCGTTGTAAAATATTAATTTTCTACATTTAAGATGAGCAGAATTTTCAATTTGACAATGAGTGCATATACATTTTTTCGTAACACATGCACAAGAAACAAGTTCTTATTCCCTTATTTTAGAGGGAGAAACACTGCTTTTCTCCCCTAGGGAGAGAAACATTATGTTTCTCTCTCTCTAGGTAGGATGTTTCTCTCCCTAGGTTCTCTCCCTAGAGACTACGATTATTAACTGTTTGCGGCATTTCCTAGGTAACTAGTTACGCAACCCATATTTGACATTTGTCCCAATAAGACGGTAATTTTTGTGCACTTGTTACGAAAAGTATAATATGCTTCACGGGAGGGCGCGATTATCCCTTGTGTGAAGTTGGCAAACCTCGTCTTCAGCTCGAGCTTTCAGTCCTCGCTTACGTCTCGGTTTGCCAACTTCACACGCGGGAATAATCGCTTGTTTCCCTCCCTTGATGCATAACATACTATATAAGTGCAATATTTTCTCTGAGTTATCACATTTCATATACCTGAGGTTGCAAGTTATAAGCGAAGATATAATTTGTTAAGTGCTTTAATCAAAATAATGCGAAAACTATTTTAAATTAAATACTTATTGTAATTACAATTTTAAAATGAAAAATTGTTGTCTTTGTTTCTTGTGGGTGTTTGTACGTTTGTACAAACATACATACAAGTAAATATCTTAGTTGTCGAAATAGTCATTTGTGTATTAAGAGCGTAAAGTGATTCTATGTTACTCGAACACGGTAATAGTGTAAGAGGAACAAAGATACTTTACGCTCGTGATATAAACATAGTTTTTCCTACGATTTCATCTTAAAATTATTAATAAACGTATACGTACTGAAAATAAATTCGTTCTGTTAACTGTTAATATGATAAGTTTCTATTTTGTTTGTATTTTCCACAGAAAACGTCAACGTTACAATAAAAAAATGAGAGCATAATTGTCAACTTTTCATAGCAATCGTAGAAAAAAATATTTTAATAACGTCCAAAACAGTATAAAAAATATACATTTCATGGACAGACTCACGTACGTAAATGTTGACGTAAAAAAATATATATATCATCACGCCTTTTACCCATCACTGGGTGTGACACTCTGCCTAAGCAGATCTCGGTAAATGATATATTGTTTCGCGTTAAATGCGGTTACCAGTCGTCAAATCACGGCCCCCAAAGATAATAGTGGTGGAGGAGCCACAGGGGTAGATTTTATTTGGTGACAATTGTTTGTTGGTTGTGGGGATCGAACCAGGGTTCTCAAAATCCACAGACCGACGCGATACCACTGAGCCACCTTCCCCATAAAAACGTTAACGTTAAAAATGTTAACGTCTTGTTATAATTATAAGATTGAAGCATCATCTTCAAACCTAGCTCAGCTCAAGATGACACATTTATTATTTATTTCCCCTTACACTTGGTTAGTGTTTATACCCCATGAACTTTCTCATCAAGGGTTCATCTAGTCGTCTGTTGTTTAGTGAACGTATAAGATGGCGTGTTAGTTAGGAATGCACGCCACAACGGCTTCCGTGGAGCTTGCTGCATTTTTATACCATAATAAACTCATATCATGTAATTATAAACGTTAGCTTTCTTGTTAGGGCCGACTGATAGCCTATTATAGCGCTTGGTCTATAGCACTAGGACATGGTCAGCGGGTAAAGGGGTGTAAATATGGCCTGCTTACGTTCACGTGCCTGATACCGCAACCAATCAAATGGGGTATTGTGTGAACAACTTTCAGTCTCGTTTCAAATTTCTGATAAACGTTATTGCTTCATTATTCAACTAGCACCTCGTGTGAATTAAGGAGGAAATATTTTTCACCTTTTTATATATGGAAAAGATTAACTTTTATAAAAATGTCAGTTGACAAATTATAACAGTATATTATTTAATGAGCATATGCAAGTTAAATACTATACTTTATTTATTAATATTTAAGTACACGGAACAAAAATAGTAAAATATAATTTTATTTATATCTATGAGGGATCAACAAACAACTAATCACGTTCGTAAAATATGAAGAAATGCTTGATTGTTATTGGTTGAAAATAAACTTTATTATTACTCTAGTGTAATAGGAGTAGTTTTATGTATTTAGAATTAGAATGAGGTAGGTGGCTCAATGGTATCGAGTCGGCCTGTGGATCTTGAGAACCCTGGTTCGATCCCCACAGCCGACAAACAATTTTCACTAATTTAAAAAAATCTACCCCTGTGGCTCCTCCACCACTAATATCTTTGGAGGCCGTGATTTAACGGCTGGTAACCGCACTTCACTCGAAAAAATATATCACTTACCGAGATCTGCTTAGACAGAGTGCCACACCCAGTGATGGGTAAAAGGCGTGATGATATATTTATATTTTTTTAGAATTAGATAAGGATATTATTTCATAGTTGTAAAAAATTATGTTTTCCCAACACGAAAATTATTATTTTACTACCCTAATAGGGAACAGATTTCCCAAAAAATAGACTCACCTCCCTCCCCATGCAAAAAATAAATACATTGATACTGCAAATTTAGTAACTACATCGAAAAGCGCGTCAAACTACATAAAAACTAAAGATTAAAAAAAGCTAAAATAGTTTTGATTAAGCCGATTGAATATTTGTGAAGGTAGTAAAAGAAACCATCGGTGATTGGATATCTAGCTTGTTTTATTTTAAAAATTAGTTTAAAATGTCGACGATTTTTAGCTGAGGATTGACTTCATTCTCAAGTTAAGAGTAAATACAAAAAATGAATGTTATAAATGGATCATTATATAGATAAGTAATGTAAGAGTATAGTTAATTAATAACATTTAAAAAAATAAAATACATAGTTGTAGGTGTGAGTCACAAGAGTCAACAATAACTGTGTTATAACATTCATTTTTTGTGTTTATTCTTGACTTAAGAATAGCGAACCGGCAGCTCCGAAACGTCGTCATTTTAAAATAAAACAACCCAGATATCCAATCATTGGTGGTATATTTTACTACTTTCACAAAAAATAAAAATATTCTATTGTCTGTGTCCTCGCAAGTGACTCTAACTGACTTATTTTAATTGGAACATCCATTGATATTTTTCCAAATTGAGCTTTTATATGACATTTTGAATTCAACCATAATACTAGAACAATTGCATTAAATCAGCGTAAAAATCAAACTAAATTTGACTCTTTATTTAAATATCTTTTGATAAAGAACATAAAATAAAAGAATTCAATAAACGCAAAGCTATTTTTTTTTATATAAAGATTAATTCTGTCAGAATAATGAAATTTGTTTTATTTTATGCATTGTTTCCAGAGCCAACTTAGATATTTGAATAAAAAGTCTGACAAATTTAGTCAGTTTTAAAAAAATCTGATTTATAACGACAAATGCACTTATTAAGCATGGTTGAATACAGAATGTCATTTATAAATCAAATTTTGAAAAATATACAAGGACGTCCATTTAAAATAAAAAGTTTAGGGTCACTTCTGCTTACATCTGAAATAGAATATTTTCACTTTTTATGTAGTTTGATGCGCATTTTGATACAGATCCTAATTCTGTATTATGAATGTAATTTCTTTAAAAATACAATTATTTTGGGCAGTGAGCCTGTTTTTTGAGATACCTGTATGGAGACACATATTTTCCGTTTTCAAACGTTTCGGAGAAAATTGGAGAAAATGTAGTTCTCCGTATCTTTTATTTAAACTTTTTCTTTAAATCATTTAGATATATTTGAAATTAGAGAAAAAAATTGTAAAGTTGTTGGAGTAGTTTCAATGATTCCACTTCAGTATAGTATTTTATCTTTTTGTTACAGATGCATTCCAATCTACTCTTGACTAATATGTGGCTGGATAACAGTTACCAGATAACGGTAAGTACTTTCAATCGTTATTATACAAATATAACTACTCATATTGTTTTCATTTTATTTAAAATGAACTAAACCTGTCATCACTATCATTTTCTTGTACGAGTAGGTATTTTATAAAATGTACTTTACTGGTACTTGAACGCCTATTTTATTTGTTATTTAAATTGAGGGTTAGCGTTGTACCTTCTTTTTTACTAACACTTATTGTAGTTATATATAATCTGAATACAAAACTAGAACGATCTATTATTTCAGAATATCAGGTGTTTAATTAGAGGTTGTTTGATCACCGTCGCGTCTGACACCGTTTATAATTTCATTAGCTAGGTTAGAATCTATGATTCCGCAAGCAGAAAACTCGTGTTCTAAAGAAGACGCCCCTGGCAAATACCCAAACATTTATTGACAGGACTCTTTTTAAAAGTTTCGGTATAAAAATAATAAATTTCAATTATTTTTACGCAAATTGTATCGTATTATTATCTACTATCAAATGTTTCTACATATGCTTGAAATAAATTTCAAGCAATTTCAAGCAATAATTCTCAGTTAAAATATTCCAAGAGATTTTAATTTTAAAACATTCCGGTGTAAAAGCACCCGAGGTCGTAAGCGGATGGTAACATGCAAGATAAAATTGTAATAAAATTAGAAGTTGTTAATCAATACTTGACAGAATATTTTTGCTATGATTTTATCAATTAAAACCTTGAAAATATTTTTAAATAATAATTATAGCTGAATGACAAACACTGTTTGTTACCTAGCAACCTATAACAATAGCAAAAATCTCTGTAGGAAAATTGTCAGTATACACTTGTTTTGATTGGTTAAATTTGCATACGTCATTAGAACTGAACTAGTTTAATTGAGTAATTATTTGAACTATAAGTTTTCTCTAGAATTATGTTTAATTGTCCGATAGGATAAAATATACAACAATGCATATATTTCCAAAATAAAATGATTAATAAATGTTTAAATAGCAATATGACGCCTCTGAAAAAGACCCTCTCCCCGCAGCATTTATCTATTTTACCTTGGTTTAAATTAGACCTTAAATTGAAAGGTTTTTTATTCGTACATCTATTTTATAAATATTCTAACAAAAATGAATATTTTTAATAAGAAAGTAGTAGCTTAGTGGTATCGAGTCGGACTGTCGAATCCCAGATTTCCACAACTGACATAGTATGTTATGCATCAAGGGAGGGAAACAAGCGATTATTCCCGCGTGTGAAGTTGGCAAACCGAGTCGTAAGCGAGGGCCGAAGGTTCAAGCTGATGTCGAGGTTTGCCTACTTCACACAAGGGATAATCGCGCTCTCCCGTGAAGCATATTATATTTTTCGTAACAAGTGCACAAAAATTACCGTCTTATTGGGACAAATGTGAAATATGGGTTGCGTAACTAGTTTTCTAGGAAACACCGCAGACAGCTAATCTCTCTACGGAGAGAAACATCGCTCTAGGGAGAGAAACATGGTACCTAGGGGAGAAAAGCATTGTTTCTCTCTCTACAATTAGAGAATAAGAACGTGTTTCTTGTGCATTTGTTACAAAAACAATTTTTATCATATTAAAATTACTCCTGTGGCTCTCCCTACACTAATATTTTTTGGAGGTGTAATAAAACGGCTTGTAACCAAACTTTACGGCCAAAAATTGATTTATTTTTTTATTTAATTAAATAAAGCCTCAATAAAAGCAATCGTAGCTCAGTGGATTAAAGCGAAATAAAACTTGCGTTTCTTAATTAACAAGCAAGAGGTCGTGCGTTCAAATGTCACTGAGTTCAACCATATCTGAGTAATTCGGTTTCTATTAATTGGGATTAAGTTCCTATTGTACAGAGTTGCAAATATATAAGTAAAAGCACCCAACATATTTATTATGGGGTAGGTGGCTCAGTGGTATTGAGTCGGCCTGTGGATCTTGAGAAGCCGGATTGATTCTCATAGCTGGTAAATAGTTTTTACCACATTAAAACTACCCCTGTGACTGGATTTGACAGATAGTAAACACTTACCGAGATCTGCTATAGCAAGACTGTCACAAAGAGTAGTGGGTGAAAGGCGTGATGATATATTTATATAATCATAATTATTAATAAAGTTGTAATAAATAGGAAAATAAATAAATAAATAAATACAGAGGGTGTTTCACAACTTAAAGCAAAAAATTAAAGGGTATATTCTGTACGACGTGCTGATCATGAAACAAATTTGTTTTTAAATTCGAAAAATGAAGGATTGTTAACCTAAAACATTATTTGTAGTACTGCACTGGATTCGCTTTCCTATTAAACACAAACAATGAAGTAGGTATCAACTACGAAAGAATAATTACACAATTCAATTATTAGCAGTTATTTATAATAGAATTTTATTTAATTAATAACTTTAACATAATCATTCACCCAGTGGCAGTGGCAACGAAAAATTTTGGACTGGGAAACATGGAAAATAGTTTTGCTATTTACAAAAAAATTCTTTTCAAATCACGGCCCCCAAAGATATTAGTGGAGGGGGGGCACAGGGGTGATTTAAATTGGAGAAAATTGTTTGTCGGCTGTGGGATCGAACCAGGGTTCTCCGAATTCACAGGCCGACTACCCCATAAATATGAATCCGCAAAAAGAAAAAAAAGTCAATTTTTTTTTATTTATATTTAAGACATATATTCTTTTTAGCAATGCTACATTTGTTAAGATATTTTTTTTCTTTTAACCAAAGCTATTTCTACTTGTTATTCATTCACTATTATCTCTTGCTTTGAGGATTAAACCGAACACTTTCGAATTCCAGCAAACGTCCACAATTCCCTGCAAGGAATGCAGTTACAAAGCAAGATCATTCAGCTCATTTAGACGGAGAAGTGTACGCAGACAAGTGGCCAACCTTAAATCATTTGTCCATTTGCCACAGTGCACACAGCGGCTCCATTCCAAATTAATTGGAACACTCCTAAAGTGATTATCAACCGACGGTAATTAATGTATCGATCGAGTTCGATTAGCCGAGAGCCATCTGTTGAATTTCAAGTGAATTGTTAATTGTTTCGTTGGTGAAGTTCACCGTCACCTGCCTTAGCGTAAACTCAACCTATCGGGTGCTTTGAATCCAAGCTACGGAGGTATTTCTCTTGTATCGAATTCGTTAATTGGCTGGAATTCGGTAGAGATATCGGGGCGAGATATTACCAGTGTTTTATGATAAGCGGGTGCTTGGGTGCTTGTTTTTCAACTTGCTGCTGTTAAATCGTTAAATGTTCGGCAGGATTTGTTTTATGTCAACGAGAAATCGTCAGGACGGTAGTAAATTGTTTTAAAGTATTTTAGATCATTAAAATGAGGTAAACTTCCTTACCAAAGTAACTCGAGAAGTTTTATTGCTACAATCAACAGTACAAAACTAACTGTTTCTTTTTGGATCATTTAAAAAGAACTTAGACTTGTTTCCGGTTTTTAAGACGGTTCTAACTGCTACCTGACTACTTTATAAAACTATGACTATTGCTATAAACCAAGGACTAAAAAGGATTTTTTTTCGTTTGTTTCTATTCGGAACAGAAATGAAATATTCTGTTTTCGTTCATTTTATTCTCTAATAAAATATATCGTTTTCATTTCTGGTAATCGAAATTAAAAACCGGTACAAGCCGTTTTTCTCTTTTGTTTACAATTTTAAATAATATCTCTTATATAAAGGATACACATTGACGTGTTTATTTTCTGAAAAAATGCTTAGGTCATTAGATATGGGCGTCAGTACGGTGGTGTGGATAGTGATACGGAATTCGAATCTGGAAATCCCTAGTTCGAATCTCACTCAAACTAAAAATTATATAAACTACTACACAGCGGCTCAGTGAGTGCGAATCCTGTACTGTAATTGGGATTAAGTTCCTGTTGTCCAGCGTAACATAAATAAATAAATAAATAATTAAATAAATAATATACTCGTATTGTAATACTAGTAAGGAAAGAGTTTTGCAATGCTCCTTTCCCAAGTGTATCACATAATATTAATTTCAACATTAAATGTAAAAATTATATTTTTACGTTTGCGATACAAGAAATTGAATAATTATTTTATGTAAATAAAAGGAGTTGCATTTGCCAATGCACATCACGTTTCCTTGATCACCATGTCAAATGACATTTGTCTGACTCAATTTAGTTGTGATTAACCATTTTCCTTACTTGTGATGAAAGTAAACAACTAAATTCAGTGAGAGAAATGTCATTTTTACAATTAATATTGAATACAAAAATTGTTTTGGTATTTTAAAAATTTTTAAATTAGTTCTGAACGTATCTATGGTTACCTACTAACTGTGCTGGCCAGTCTCTGAGTTGATGACCTGATAAATCGACTCAGAGGCTGAAATTTTGTGAAATTTTACAAGTGTTTTTAAATATTTTATCATATGTAGATGAAAATGTTAAAAAATATATTAATATATTTAAAACCAGTGGTATTAAAAATATATAGTTAAAGTAAACCACATTTAATTTTTAAGTTTGATCATCAAGTTTAGAAGTATACTGTATATTGAAAATAACAATTATCATCGAATTTGTCATGGCTTATATGTATTATTTCTACATTAATTTTCAAATAACTAATAATAGCATGCTTGAATAGTTTGCAAAATAAGTACATAATGATTTGGCTATAAAAATGTCTACAGTCTCGCAGTCTTCATTATAAATTATCATCAATACAGTTTTATGTGAATAAATAAAAATTTTATTCATATAATATTTTGTGTCATTTACGATTATATTTCTTCAGATAGTAGAAGTCGTTTCAAGGTCAATGACAACTTTCCTTCATCGTAAAATTTGTCAAAAAACAATCCAGTTGTAGCCGATAAAGATCTTTAAAAAGTTAATCCATAAAACAGAAAACTCCGCTAACTAAAATCAACTTAAACAGTTTCTAGCAATAAAACCATTTATCAGATGTAGACAGAAAGAACATAAAACAAAATATGTTAGAAAACATTCGAAAATCGTTATTAACCGTATCAATAAAAAAGCGGTTGGATTTAATTCAAATAGCGACCGTTTAACGTTTAACCCTTTCATTTTTGAACGCGTTTAGAATATTTGAATTTACAGCTTTCCATGGTACACTCGAATTAACGAGCGATAAATTAAACCGTTTAATGTTGCCATGTGCGTGGATCCACGCATTCTTATTTCCATTTAAAATTTTTATAATGACGCTCGGAGAGTTGCTACTGTTTTATATCATCATTAAAATATTTCAAATATCTCATTCAATTTAAACCATTCACTGAATGTCGATTATTTTATTTGCAATTTCAAGAATTTCGTTTCAATGGCTGGGAACTGAAATTTATTACAATTTTGAACAGATTTAACCCCTTCTTTATGTTCTAATTATTTTATTATTCCACAAAGAAATTCCGTCAGGTTTTAACAAAACATTAAACGTATATAAAAGATATTTCAAAATTATTGCATACAAATTTAAGGGTATTATTTGATGTACTGATTACAACGCTTAAAGATTTTTTCCTAAATTCTTTTTGCGTGCATTAAATTATGCAGTAATAAATAAACATTATTTTTGAAATTCTTTTATGAATAAAGTCATTGGCATCATATTAGAACAGGATTTAATACGTGACAAGACAATCCCCCCTCTCCCCCTCTGCTCCATGTTTCAAGGGTAACACGAAATAAACACATTTTCAGCGTAGAATCCGAGTCTGCAAATAAAAATGTAGGTTGTCATTTCAGATTTTAAATGTTATTTTTGCGATTACACCGCCATCTATGGCGAATTTAAAAAAATGACCCAGACAAAATGAACACATAATTTTATGCAGAATCCGAATCTGCAATGAAAAGTGTACGTTTCCATTTAAAATTTTCGAGTTGCCCCCTCTGGCCCCCAAGAAGGTGGGTGGGGAACATTTTTTGGTATTTTTGAGTAGAGTTTTTGAAAACTTTTTGGACGTATTTTTTTGTTTGGCAATTGGTTGATTAGTTTTCGATATATTTGACCGTTTCCAAACTTTTGCCACAACCTGTATATGTATATAATACAAATTTAATATAGAGTAAATACAATGATCGACTGTTTAAATAATGAAGATACTTAGATAATTAGAATATCAGTCTAATTTATTTTAAAAATGTTACAATTCCGACGTTTCGGCGATAACCATCGCCTTCTTCAGGGATCTGGTGAATTGTAACAATTTTTAAAATAAATTAGACTGATATTCCAATTATCTAAGTTTCTTCATTATTTAAACAGTCGATCATCATATTTACTCTACATATCCTTGGAAAGAAGTTTTTTGACCAAACAACTCAACATGGACATCATACACCAGATCCTTGAAGAAGGCGATGGTTATCACCGAAACGTTGGAATTGTAACAATTTTACAATAAATTAGACTGATATTCCAATTATCTAAGTTTCTTCACAAATTTAATATGTTCGACAGAATATGAAATACAATATACTATTCACAGTTAATCAAGAACCAATAATTAAATCAGTAGTATAAATAAACATAGATACCCTTTCTATTTAGAAATAATTGATTCCATAAAGTTTGCTCGCTTAGTATAAATAAATTCTAACAATATACCCTTAACATGAAGTTTGTATAATGTCAGAAGTTCACGATATCCACGTTAGATTCGCTAGTGCGTAGGTGTAATGTAGATCCCGCTGTTATCCTTTGACAGCGCAAGATCGTTATTTACGTAGTTTTTGTTGCATGCTTATCTCACATAACGAACGTTGAACGTTGAACGCTTAATCCAATTTGGTGTCGGCATTTGTTTGACTGTATCTTTAGCGCCAAAGCGGACTTAATCCGTAACTTGATCATAATTTGTTGTAATCCTTTTCCTGCTCTGATTTATCGAGTGTAGCATTCTAACAACGCTATAGCACACTACACAAATAACTGCGAATATTTTCAGGAAATAATTTATACCTCCTTTTTCACAAACAATACAGGTTTTATAAATGTCAAGATTTTTAACCTTTATTGACATAATACAGAAGATAAACGAGTTGAGTTGAATGATTAATTGTATGATCTAATAACGATAATTTCAATTCAGAATAAAAATGAAGTTAGTTAATTTAATATTTAATTCTCTTGACAAACCTGATCTAACAGCAATTGGGAAAGCAACTCAACTACTAGTAAGCCAGCCCTAAACTTGAACTGCATTTTGGAAAGAAGCAACAAAGTGTGGTTGAAAATGTCACCCAACACTGATTTTACGAGTACTTTGAAATTGGGGAGTCAGCTGATTTGCATTGCACTATGTCTTTCATGTAAGGTATAAGAATGTCAGTCCAGCTCTTACCAGAAACTGGGCGGAGTGTAGTGTATTGTCTTTGTCTAGGGTGCATGGTCCGGCCTGGCGATTCTGTTAGAATATTGAATAATTATTATTCAATACTTAGCACAATGTAAATTATCCAGAATTGGCTCTAGGGCCCGCCATGTATCTCTAACAGAACAGAACAGAATAGATTTTCTTGACAAACCTGATTTGATAAATAATAATATTTGGTATTCAGTAAAAGTAATATAGTGCATTTCTTCTTTATATGTTGTAAACATGATCGGTATTTGTACAGTATTTGTTCGTATATACAGAGTGTTTTAAAATGATTGAAAAAAAATTGAGGGTATATATTATTTGATGTATTGATTACAACGTATTTTTTTCCGAAATTCGCACAAATAATTGCACATTAATTGAAGCAAATATCTTTCGTGCCACCAAATTGACAGGTTACAGTAATGAATAATAATTAGAAAACGATAAAATTAATTTAATTTAATTAAAATATGTGTAACAGTTCTTTCAATGTTTAATATTTCCTCATTTTTATTCATGACTATAACCTATCAGTCCAGTGGCAAAAAATGTTTGTTTCAAGTAATGTGAAATTATATTTACAAAACAATTTGCGTCAAAATATGCTTCGACTCGCAAAACTGACAATTTCTGGTCTAGTGATACAAATATAGTTATTTACGAACTATGTGCGGGAAGACGATGTTCTCGAATGAGCGCATTTTTAAAGCACGAGCGACTGCAAGGAGCGAGTGCCTTTAATAGCACGAATAAGCGGAAGACGTCTTCACGCACGTAGTTTGTATAATATTTTTTGTTGGAGTACTGGTATTTAAAAAAAATACATCTTTAATTTCAACTTGTGCGAGTACACCAGAATCTGCAAATTATACACAATCTTTATCAATTGCAAATCAAGCTGCTCCAGGAACTTCGATTTCTAATTGTCAAAATTTTACTATAAATGTTTATAATAACACTTGTAACAATTGTGGCTCTTCCCAATCTAAAAATATTGGCTGGTAGCACAAGCTCTGTTTTTGCCTGTTTTTAAGAGCGGTGTTTTTGGGTGTTTTAGCTATCTCTAACATGTTAAAACCGTGCTCTTAAAACACCCAAAAACAGAGCTTGTACTACCAGCTATTGTTTTTTTAGTTCATATATCAAACCTAACCTAAAATAGATTAATTAATTTAAGCATTTATGTTGTTATAATCTTACTTTTCCATTAAACTAAGTTGTTATATTCCACAATATGTCTTTTTTCTTATTATTTATATAGTATTAGTCGCGATTTTTTATTGAAGTTGTATCAATGATGTCTTTAGTTCAGAGGTTGTCAAATAGATGGCACTAATACCGACAAATGTTGAAAGAATTTCAACAAAATTACTATTATTTCCCAAACTTTTAATAAAGAAAAATTCAGGGAAGTTGTATTTTATAAATTAGATTTTATTATTACCAAGACAGATTTATTTTATAATGCTCCAAAGGACCAATGCTTTTTGCAATTTTTACAGTCGAATCGATCGGGAAGCACTTGTCATTTTGAAGATTACGAGTACAAAAATATTTTTCTAAAATCCTACCGAAGAAATAAAAAGTGGTAAGCACAAAGAGTAGGTAGCCCCCTTAGAATGTTTTGTTGTCTTAAATTGAATCAAAGTGAAAAATCTAAACAGAAACAACTCTTTCTAAATCAGTTAGATTTTAGTAGATACAATCTACAAACTCTAATACTTCTTAATAATTTCTAACACGCCAACAAAACATCGCTAACAGCCCATTTTTCTCTTCAAGTCTTCATACTTCATCATCCAAACCCACACGTCCTAGCACATAGTACCGTTCACAACATTTCAACATGCAAGCACCTCGGCCGTCGAGTAGCACACGCCTTCAATCATCTTCACTCGCTTCACTCGCCTCTTGAGCGCATAAATTCCTCCTCGGCTCGTATCTGCCTTCTCCGGCTACCGGTTCTCACCAACACAGATTCCTCAATGCACCTCACACACTCGCAGATAGCTTCAGTAGCTTAAAATATCTGTAAAAGTATACAGAGCAAATGCACAGTCCAGCTGAATTGGATTGAGCCGTCAAAGGATAGAGATTAAATTATTATGTATGTGGTTTCTCTTCTGATGTTGGTTGGTTGAGATCGAATGTAATTTTTGTGTTTTGGAATGAGGAATGAGGATCGTAGTACTGAGAAATGTGGTTAAGGTTTTGTTTTTATTTTTAGGATATAAATTGGATTGTATTGATTTTCGAATGGAAATTTAATTATCTTGTTCTAGAAATAAAAATTTTGCATTGTTGGCCATAGACGCGAAATTTGATTCACTTATTTCATGAAGACATATTATTATTTTTTGTATTTTAAAAATTGTTACTCATCTTTTGTAATGATATTTTTATATTTATAAATTTTATGACAACTGAAAATTAATCGCAGTTACATGAACTAGAATTTGAACCACTCGGATACTATAGAAGTACATATATCAATGTCAAAGTTCAATGCCAGTCTATTGATGGTTTTGCAACAAACTAATAAACCTCAAATGTGCTGGCCAGCCTCTGACGATGCCCTCATAAGTTGACTTGGAGGCTGAATTTTGTGACATTTAGCCAAGTGTTTAGTTTATATTTTATTAAAACTAGTTTCACCAAGTGTATGGACGACAATTAATTTTGTCTTTGTTGTTATCAGAAATGTTATTACAGGGTGGCGACTAACCTGGAAAACCGGGAAAAGTCAGGGAATTTTATATTTCTGGAAAAGTCAGGGAAAAGTCAGGGAATTTCATTCCATGTCAGGGAAAAATGTTTTTTGTTCTTTAAAATTTTTAATTTAATTTTAGAAAAATAACTACAAACTTTTATTTCAAATTGTATTTAGTTATTTTTAGATTTTATTGGCAGAATATCCTTTATTAGATAGATAGTATACCTTTATTGGCAACAAATACCCTTTATTGCTTCTTAAGAGTGAGAACCACCATCTATGAAAATATAACCGAAGGATGTTTACTAATTGAAAACTGTTTTGTTTTGTCTAACGTTTCTACCGCGCTATGTGTTTCCTGTATGCAATATTTAAGGTTGTGTCTTTGCCTGTTTAGAAAGACAAATTGATTTTGCTCTAAGCGCTTTAAGCATTTCATATTTTATGTGGCTTTACGTTTTAGATTTAAATAGAAATCCATTGTAAGTTTTATGAAAACCTTTATTCAGTCTTACATTTTTAGGTTATATTTTGTTTTTTTTTCTTAGTCTTAAACTTTTAGATATTAAAGAATATTGATTTTAAATTGATTTTGGTGTAATTTTTAGAATAAATGCGGAAGTAATGTTTCCAATTATCAATTAATTAAAAATATTAAATTGTCAAAAAAAAATTGATTTCTTGTCATATTTTTTTTAAAAATTGTTATCATACAATTATTATTAGTAATAATTAATTTATATTAAATTATAAACAATTTAAAATAGTAATAATTACAATAAATTTACTTTTAACATCAAAACTGTCCATATATATAATGATAAACATTCATGTTTTTAAATTATTATAATATAATATATGATATAATATATGAAATGTAACCATAAATTCATAAATAAGTCAATATTCTAAAAGTCAGGGAATTTTTTTTCTTAGTCAGGGAAAAGTCAGGGAATTTATTAATGTTACTTGAATCGCCACCCTGTATTAGAATCTTTAAAGTATGACATTTGTAACCTTTATGCTTATGTGGAATACCAAAGATAACTACTAAAATAGTAGCTGCATGACAAACTTTCAAGGTTATGTGAAAAAAATTAGCAAATATAAATAAATAAATATATAATCACGCCTTTTACCCACTACTTGATGTGGTACTCTGTGGTAGCAGATCTTAGTAAGTGATATATTTCTTAGTAGAGGGAGAGCCACAGAGGTAATATTAATGTGGTGAAAATTGTTTGTTGGCTGTGACAATCGAACACGGGTACTCAAATCTACAGGCTGACTCGATATCACTGATCCACATTTCTAAATTCAAAATGAAAAATACATTTTTGTAACAAAGTTAAAAAATATCATATAGAAATAAATAAATAAATATATCATCACGCCTTTTACTCATTACTGAGTGTGGCACTCTGCCTAAGCAGATCTTGGTAAGTAATATATTTTTTCGCGTGAAATGCGGTTACCAGCCGTTAAATCGCGGCCCCCAAAGATATTAGTGAAAGGGGAGCCACAGGGGTAGTTTTTAAATTGGTGAAAATTGTTTGTCGACTGTGGGAAACGAACCAGGGTACTCAAAATCCATAGGCCGACTCGATACCACTGAGCCACCTACCCCATTAAACAATATTGTACGTAATACACCCTGAAAATAGTTTTACTGAACTCTTAAGCTTCTATAACTCGCCTTGCTCTGGAATATGTTTACTAACATGTACTTAAAATATTACTTTCAGGTTCTTACATAAATAATTATTACTGCCGGAGTAAAAGTACATCTTCTACCTTTTATATTTGACTCAAATTGTCCACTTAGGGCAATTTAAATTTAATCTATACAACTGTCCTGTAGAGTAATGAACTATAAATTCTGTCTAAAATCAATTAGCATAATAATTATCTGGACAGTAAAATTATGAAGGAAATATTTAATAAAACAAAAAGGTAAATTCTAATAAACACCTCGTTGAATGCATCCCACTGTGTCAAAACGCTATCGTTAATGACCTTCTACCATAATAGGATCCCTCATTTGAATCACCAAAATAATAATTTTCAATCAAACAACTCATTGTCTAACACCCCACTGGGCCAACAAAAACCATAATACGTTGCTCAACATTCACCAAGCAGCCTCTCATCAAGATATCACTGAAATAACAATAGCTTCATGTGTGTATGAAACAGGCGTATAAAAACATAAAAACCCAGATCTAACTTTCAATTGACATGCAGCGTACAATGGAACCTGTGTTCAACTCCTCATGAGCAGAGATGTAAAGAGCGCGAGGCTCGGAGATTGGTGGCTGGGTGCTTTTTATTTCGGACATTCTCAATTTATCCACTGGTATAACACGGTCTCGTTAGCAAAATAATTCCTGCTTGATCATATTTGAATACTTCAAACCGAATGTTTAAAGACTTCTTAATGTCGTCGTAAATGTATTGAACAATTCGTGAAGTTAAATTTTCTTTCCTTATTGGGAGGAATAACTCTAAACATAATCACTGTTTTTAACGTTTGTTATAACCTTAAAATGTTCGACATAATGTAATAACGTTCGACTATTTCCAGACACAGTTTTATTCTTTGTCTTCAGTATGTGTATAATCATACAAATAAAAGTTTAAAAACTTCAAACTTTTGTCATTGTTTTAACCTAAAATAGTTTTAAAGTTAAATTTATGACAGAAAAATTCGGGTGACGCTTGAATTCAATCCAGGGACCTTCCGTTTGCCGGGCAGAGATGTTAACCGCTACACCACGTCACCTAGGTACAAAATATGGCGTTAACCGAATTCTTCTGTTGTAGTGTCCAACGCAGCATCGATCCCAAGACTCATATATATAAAATATATATTTGTTTGTGTATTAAGAGCGTAAAGTAATTCTTTGTTACTCAAGCACGGTAATTGCAGCTCGAGACAAAGACTAGAGCTGCAATAGTGCAAGAGGAACAAAGACACTTTACGCCCGTAATGCACACATTTTTTTCTACGATTGCATCTTAAATTATTAAGAAACGTATCCGTACTGAATATAAATTCGTTCTGTTAATATAACAAGTTTCTGTTTTGTTTGTATCCCTGGTAACTAGTAACCGCGTATTTATTATCTTTTTCGCGCATTGCTATTGGAGACGCGCGATATAGTTATTTTATTATTGTTTTATAGAAAACGTAAACTTTATGATGAAAAATGAGAGCGTAATTGTCAATCATAGAAAAATGTATTTTATAGAATTTTGTATAAAGACATATGAACAGACATAAAACAAAGTCTATGTTTATATCAATAATTGGAAATGGTCCAATTTAACTCGACAAGGATAAAAACAATACAGTGACTATGGCTGGTAGCACAAGCTCTGTATTTGGGTGTTCTAAGAGCATGATTTTAACATGTTAGAGATAGCTAAAACACCCTTTAAAAACAAGCAAAAACAGAGCTTGTGCTTCAAGCCTAAGTTGTGTGAATGCAATATTAGAAAAGAAAAATATTCTTTCTTGCTTAGAGAAGAAAAGTAAAGCCATTTCATTCTCGGCTAGAAAAGAACGGTACGATTTAACAATGGCGTATCTCATTTATTCTGAAATTGAAACTAGTTCATTCTGGTAATTATCTACCTAGGTAAAATTATGATTTTTAAAAATGATTTTTCTTATCCTGAATTTTGAATTAGCTAATCTTAATTTATTCAAATTTTAAAAAGTTAAACCAAGCCACTTTTCAAAAACTAAATAGTAGCAAGATTATAATAGAGTTTATTTAATTTTTCTGTGAATATGGTTTAGCTTAATTCGACTAATCCAAAATTCAGGATTAGCTAAAACTCAGTTGAGAATTGGGCTGATAATTTTTAATTTATTTCTGCACATTTTACTTTCTGATAGGGTTATAAAAAATTATATGCATACCTTGTGAAGAAAGTGTCATTTCTTGCTTTATATCCTTCAGCTTCGGCTGGAGAAATGAAACGACATCTTCCTGAAGAAATAACTCATTATCTTCCATTGAAAAATAACTAGCTATTGAGACTTGTGTAAAAATGTATATGGAGGCAATTGTAATCCACATAAATATTGTGGATAATTCTAAAATACACTGCAAATAACATCTGAATAATTGTTTATCATAAACATTCTAAAGTAATAATAATGTGGGGCAGGTTACAAATAGTTTTCTTTTTAAGAATTTTAAAATTTCTAGAATGAACTTCCTTGGCAATGATAGATGAAGAAATATCGAATTTACTGGTTCGAAACAAGAAAATGAATAACGTTAATTAAAGGACATTATTTACTACGATAATTCCAATATTTATTGATATGCAAATTTGAAACATAAATTAATTATCAAATGTTTTAATAGATTTATAAACCTTTATTTAACTATAGATATTTACGAATCTTTAACGAATGAATTGTAGCACAATGATAGCGCTGTCATTATACAAGAATGAATCAATTTATTTTAAATGATGTACAGATTGTGAATACGGATTTGTTGCGGGATAAATGATTACAAGTGTGATAAATAATTGAGCTTGTATGGAGGAAATTATGAATGTGGTTGAAGCGAGGATGTGAGAATGTTTAACGAGACCTGATTATTTCATGAATTTCATGAGTGAATATTTTGTGAATGTTTTTAGGGTTGTTACCTCATTCCATGTGATGTTATGTATGTATCAAAAAGCGTATTTTGTAAAAAATATTTTTTCTACACATGTCAAAAATGTTAATATCAATAAGCGAAGTAGTGCGTGATTTTTTCATCATTTACATAATAATATTTTATGCGCGTATTTTGCGCATTATTTTGTACCCTAGTGCTCAAAATGAGTATTGTGCGCAGTGTTTCGTATTCTAGTGGGCAAAATGAGTATCTCGCGCACGCTCCCAAATTATTTGTTGTCAGGTTTCATTAGTTACAACACATCAATAGTATCAAATTAATATTATTGTTGATTGTTTTCCTTCAATTTACTTAAATAAATCAATAATTATTGTATTATTCTTTATTTATAGTTGTAGAAAAATTGTTGTTTGTATTTCGTGGGCAAAATTCTTGTTTTTTTGCGCGTTCGAATGTTGCTTTTAGTCGAGACCGCAGGTCGAAACAATAAAAGTCATTCGAACGCGCAACAAAAAAAAACATTCATTTTGCGCACTTAAACAAAAGTAACTATTTTTTGATATTATTCATTGAAATGGGAACAAATTACACTCATTTTGCGGACTTAATACAAAAATAACTATTTTTTTACATTATTCATTGAAATGGGAACAAATTCTATCACAATTCAAACTGGTACTGGTCGAAATACTTCCTCTCTCAACTGACCACATTCACGTACACATAGCGGTGTAGTAATGGCGACCGTGGAGGTTCTTGAGCGGGGCACGGGGCAGTGAGCACCTGTCGCCACTCGGGCTGCCCGCGGCGAGACTATAATGACTTCATCAGCGGCCGTGTGGAACCCCCTTGGTCCCGCGCCGCGCCAGGTGAACCAAGGGGCCGACCGGGCCTGTTACGGACCTGGATCCCGCCCGCCCAAGCTAGAGTTGATCCACTGCGTTTATATGAGATACTGCTACATAGATTGTAATCGTCAATCGTGAGCAGGAGATGAGATAATGATAATGGGTTTTCAATAAAACCACAGTCAATATTTTGTGTTATCTGGGATCTCTTTCATTGGTGGGGAAATATTTTAATTGGTTTCTTTCACGATATTCACCTGAATAAACAATGTCTATATTATTATGGTTTGTGTTATAATACCTTATTACCCAATTTATGTAGTGACCAAAACGTCTTATTTATTGTTATTATTATTTTGAGTGTACAATGTTAAATACGCCATCTAATTCAATCCGGTTTTATTTTATAATCGAAAAATTCGGGTTGAAAATGTTAGGGTTATCCATATCCATGAATTTAATTAATATATTATGTAACAAGTTTTAAAAATTTCTTTTAGTTAAGATTATAAAAATCGAGTATCCAAAGAGTTTATAAAACAAGTACCACTATATTTTATCTATGGTCACAAATTAAGGCAACAAAAAATATAAAATTGAATAAATGATTTAAAAAGTTACAATGACAGATGCATGAAGCTAACTTCATCCCTTGCTTAATATCTCTAGCCGTGACAGTTTGTCAACATGTGATTAAGATGTTATTTAGCGCCATGGAAACAAGGACATTACGTGACACAAATAGTTATTTACGTAAAATGTAAGGAAAGCGTTCAATTACAGGATGAGTAGATAGTTTCATACCAAGCTTGAAACAGCTTACGAATCCTGTATGACGCTTTACTGACATGCTACGTATAACATTTTACCTGAATCTTATAAACAAACAATAAATGTTTTAAATTAAAATAAATATTTAACATATTCAATGAAATAAAAGTATAAATCACGAAAACGTTGTGTTCCACCATCTGGCGATGGGGATGATGTCTTTGAGTATAACGCTGTGTATAGATTCGTGCTGCTAATTCGGAATTTTGCACCCCTTCTCAATACACTAACAGCATATCCACTAATTCCCTGTTGTTATACATTTGTCTCAAATTTCTCCCACAACAACTTACCCTTTCAATTATCGTATACGAAATCAGACTAGGTACTCAAATACAAATAAGGCATTGCACCAGGTACCTACATAATAACTAATTAATAAATGATTATTTCTAGGCAGTGTTTATACTTTTATTTCATTAGTAACATATTTATAAATAATTAAATGTACTATTAAACTAGTGACACTAAAGATTTTAACTAGGAATGAAATACCCTAACTATTACGAATTTCAAAAAAAATATCTATAATCAGTTTATCAAATTATATTATTCATTAAAGTTTAGTGCAAGGGTATAGAAACAGCTTGTATATTATTCTAGTTAAATAAAACCACACTTTAATGCACTCGCTTATCTAATGTGAAAATATGAATATTCTTGATAATTTGTACTTAATTACCTAATTAAAATAAATTTCCAATTTTCATTTTAATTTTTATATTTTAAAAATAGAACCAGAAAGTATTAAAAACTAATTTTATTTTATTTAATTACGTACTATTAGACTAAATAATTATAGTTACCTAACTGTAATAGTATAAAGTAAATATAGTTAGTAGGCAAGTTAAAAACTTCTTAAGAAATAATTGCAAAGAAAATTATTTTCATAAGTTTAATAGTTTGAGACTTATTAAAAATTCATTCTTCAAAACAGAACAAAAGAATCTCACAACGGCATCTAGAATTAAAAAACAAAAAATTATCACTACGATCTTAATTCCAGCATAAGTTATAATTGTTCCCAAGCTAAACAATTATCCCAAATTACCTACCGTTTACTCTAAACTTTAAAACAATCAAGAACTAACTTCAGACTAGTTAGAGAAATGATTTGACATAACCTCAACACTTATAAATGTGGTTTTAATGGAGACAGAAACCTATTGTAGCTTTCTTCAAAGTATTTAACTTGTTAGATGATGATACACGTAGGAAAATGTAATAATCACAGACGACATGTGGCTAGTCTGTTTTTTTATAGCGTGGATAATTTCACAGCGGTCCATTTCCACCATGTTGCCATGTTGCCATATTGTCGCGTTGCTCACTTCATGAACTACACAGAATTTTATTATTATAGTTATTATTCTCGTCTTCATGCCAGTACATTACACGCTATTTTATTAGTCTGCAAAAATTGTGTTCCTTTTTTCTAATTAGTACTGAAATATGGACATGAAAAATTTATTAGAAATGTATTATTTGACATACATATTTTTATGGATGAATGTTTGTTGCGTGATGATGGATTTTGGTTGTGAAAAAAGAAAGAGTTTGTATGGAGGAAGTGTTAATGTGGTCGAAACGAGTATCGTGTGTCAGGATGAGAATGTTGATGGGTTCGTGCTACCCCATTTAATGGGATATAGCGTGATGTTATGTATGTATGTATGTATGATTACGCAAGTGACTTGTTGAAAATTAATTGTTGTTGCAGATAATTTGTTTGCTTTCAAACGAAACATCTTTTTAATTACCAACTGAAAATCTAGATTTTTTTTAGGAATAGAAGAGCTATATTTATTAAATAGCACATTAATGACTGGTAGTATTTAAAACTGAATTAGTGGAGGGAAATTAAAACTAACTCTAGTTTTCATTGTACCAAAATTATTTTTAAAAAACACTTCAAATCTAAAATACAGAGACCTCTTAAAGTTTATATCTTTTATTTGAAATATTTTTCACTGAAATAATGATGGAATCTGATGAGATATTTTTTAATTTGTCCCACCGATATTTATTGAAAACTTTACCTGATTTATCCGGGGGTGGAAAGTTTTGTTTAGAAGCTGTACCCAAAGTTATATTTAAGGTATTAAGCTTTAGGATTTTATACTTTATAAAAATAGATCTTCAGATGATATAGTGTAAACTTCAAATTTAATGTAATTTATATAAATTTTGTAAAAATAAAATGTAATATACTTACATACATATATACATAACATCACATTAAATGGGGTTACACGAACCCCAGATTCATTAAAGAATCAGTCTTCATCAAACATTTACGTTCCGTCCATGCAAGGTCATTTTTTCCTCACATTCAGAATCTTTCATCACACAAGAAACCTTCAATCACATTCATCCATTCGCTCCTATACACTTGTTTCATTAGTCTTTCATTCTACGTACTCTCTACATATTCAAATCATCTCAACTCACTCACTAACATTTCTCTAACAACAAATCTAAAAGATATTAAATGAAGGGAGTGTCGCACTGTGTCAATTTCACACACCTGTAATTAGACACTTATAGTTACAACTGAAAACGATTATAAAATAAAAGAATGGTAGAGAATGTCGAGATGTGCTTGTTTTTGAGAATTAAATCTAGACAATTACAGACACTCTGTTGTAAAAGCAGAAAACGAACCAACAGATAAAAAGGAAGAGAATGTCGTACTACGCTTGTTTTCAAAAGTGACTTCGAGTCGGTTTGTGAAATTGAGATACTGGGTTTGATTCCCACAGTCGACAAACAATTTTCACCATAATAAAACTACCCCTGTGGCTTCCCCTTCCCTAAAATCTTTGAGAGCTGTAATTTGACGGCTGGTAGCCATACTTTACGCGCATAAATATATCACTTACTGAGATCTGCTACGACGGAGTACCACATCCAGTAATGGGTAAAAGGCGTGATGATATATATATTTATTTTATCGTCTCAACTAGTGCAGGATTTACGGATAAGTTACACAAGCTATAGCTTAGGACCCCCACTTTCATGGGGGCCCCCAAAAAATTGTCCGAGTGAGCATGTGGCATATTTGGCACTGACATAGAATATCTGGACTCCATATATCAAGTCTAAATCCAGACATGGTCTCAACAGACAGAATTTGGGGTTGTTTTAACTGGTAAATAAATATAAAATAAATAAAATAAATATATCATCACGCCTTTAACCCATTACAGGGTGTGGCACTCTGACTAAACAGATCTCGGTAAGTGATATATTTAACTAGTTATATGAAAAATTACAAATATTTCAAATTTAGTGCAATACTAAAATTTCACTCGTAAACCACTAAATAATTTTGAATATATAGTAGGTTTTAGTATTATTAGAATGATAAAATATATCTTCCTCTTAAGTCTGTATGATTTTTTGTGTTGTCAAATTAATATTCTCCAACCAGCGTGGCCATAAAAACATATGGAACCATCAAATTTTGGTTACAATATTTGGATCTAAAACTGGAAAAATAAATTTCTGGGCCAGACGTATAATTTTAGCAATGTTTGTATCCTTTGATAATGATCTCACTGGCTGGAAAATAATATCTCAATTTTTTCAAGTCAGTCTGCGATATGGCAACATCGCAGCTGACCGCAAACAATGATTGTCAGTTGTTAATAATTTCGTGGGTGTGTCACACTGCCCTTGTCATTAGTAGCTCTCTGCTTGCTCTGGATTAAGCAATTATTGTATTAAAAACCACTTATATCTATCTGGTTCCTTGGTCCGTGCCTGATTAAAATGACATTTTAATGTGTTTTTTGTTGAATGGCTGCCTGCATCACTACCACCTCGTTAACTGGTGCATCACACGTTTTTGTGGAACTGCGCTGCCGAAATGCACCGCTGATGTTTTTCTGCGAAATATAATTTGAAATATAAGCGTGTAATTTCGCTACAAAAATGTGCTTCATTTTGTTTATGATTACAGCGTTTTTGTGCACAGCTGCTGAAGGTGGATGGAATGTGCACTCAGTGATTTGCTGCAGTTTAATTGAGTTTGTGCATGGAGTTAATGTCTTAATGCACAAATTTTGTCTGAAATTACTTCAAATATTACCCCGTACATTATCTGGTCCCGGGCGCCGGAGAGCAACTGTAATTTTGCAAATATGCACCACTTACTTTTCTGTGACAAATTTCAGATTAATTTTTCAAAACTTATTTGATATTTTGTGAATTTAATATACTTACTCATAAGCAATATTATTATATAAAAATAAATAAATATATCATCACGCCTTTTACTCATTATTTAGTGTGGCATTCTGCCGAAGCAGATTTTCTTGGCGTGAAGTGCGGTTACCAGCCGTCAAATTGCCTCCCAAAGATATTAGTGAAAGGGGAGCCACAGAGGTAGATTTAATTTGGTGAAAATTGTTTGTCGGCTGTGGGGATCGAACCAGGGTTCTCACTACCACTGAGCCAACCTACCCCATAATTCTTTTTTCTACGTCCATTTATAAACACATTCATTATATATGTACAATTTTTGATAGATAATGCAATTCAATACTCATGGCTATGAGTAATAATTTAATACTCATAAATTGTGGGCGATGTCAACGTATCGACGGCTATAACTAATAATTTGATATTCAGAAACACATCTTGACTACTAGCGTTAGACTGAAGATCTAAAGGTCCCTGGTTCTTTCCCTGGTTTCAGCAATCTTTTTTTATTTTCACTATAACGTAACTAAAATTTAACTTTCATGACATATAACGTCTAATAATTACTATAATACTGAACTCTGTGAATACTGTGTATAGTTGTTGTAAATTTCATCCTCATGAGTAATAGCTATCAATACACGTTCAATGAATAATATATTATTGCTAATGGGATAGGTGGCTCAGTGGTATCGAGTCTACCTGTGGATCTAGAAAACCCTGGTTCGATCCCCATAGCCGACAAACAATT
Organism: Pterostichus niger; assembly: GCA_947425015.1. NCBI lineage: Eukaryota > Metazoa > Arthropoda > Insecta > Coleoptera > Carabidae > Pterostichus > Pterostichus niger. Next base: position 31,590,203 of record OX380339.1, read on the forward strand.
TTCACCAAATTAAATCTACCCCTGTGCCTCCCCTTCCACTAACATTTTTAATATATCACTTACCGAGATCTGCTACGGCAGAATGCCATACCCAGTACTGAGTAAAAGGCGTGATGATATATTTATATTTATTTATTTATTTGTTAATTTCAAATACTTTGCTATAATTTCGAACCACCTAACCCTTATTATTGTATAAAAGGTATAAAGTAATAAGAAATATGTGTATGTTAATCTGTATAATAGTTAAAGTTGAACCAATTAGTAAAAAATGTTTGAATTTCGTGATGAATAATAGTCAGCGCGCAGTGAAAAGTATAGTGTGAACGAAGTGATCGTGGGTACGTAGCCAGACGGGCTCGCATGGCACGCCGCGATGATTGTATACCTGTGTAATGGACGCATTGCTACATAATGAGGTATATAGTTCTGTTGTGAGCTCATGGATCATAGCATACCGTGGTCGTAGTCGTGGTCGTGGTCGTGGGTAACTCCGTGCCAGCGTGGCGTGACCCTAGGTGCCCCAACTTACATCGCACATCGTAGTGGGCGATGAATCGATACATGGGGAGTTTTATATCTCACATGGTTAGTAAACAAAGGAGAGTTTATATCATAATACAATGCGCTGATAACATCGTTCTGTTGACTCACAAATTATAGGTGATGCTTCTATTAAACGATCCGTGTATAACTAAATTATCTTCAACGAAACGATGACCTTTGGAAAAGAACTAAATTTATACAACAGCAATAACAGCATCCGGTTTAAATTATCTCCTTACATCTTTTACAAAAATAAACAACACTCTTTGCACATTTTATCTTTAAAGATCTTTTACAAGACAAGATATAAAGAAGAATTTAAAAATGAAAATCTAACTATTTCCTAGTGCAACTATCAGCCGTATATGCAGAATATTTGTAAGAATACCTAAGGTATTATTTTTCACAGAAATAATTGAATATAATTTATAGTTTAAATTTTATAAATACGAGTATGTATTTAAGAAGCTTTTTATTTAGTTAATATTAAGTTTTAATTTTACATTTAATTTTGAGAATTCACCTCACGACACTGTCAACCAATAGGATCACGAATTTGTTTGAAAATGAACCAATGAAATGTACATTTCGTCGGAAATTCATCACTAGTGAAATTGATATTGGAAATACCACTGTTAATAATATCCTTGGTTACGAATAAAATAAATAATATTTTCAATATATTCATAAACGTCAATTTTGAATATTAACCCTTAAATGCATATTGTTGCATATTTGCAACATCCCATTTTTATTGCGTTTTTTCTTATATGAAAGTTTAAATAGCTTAAATGCGCACTGTTGCACATTTACAACATACTATTTGAAGTATACATTACATCATTTCTCTCATAGGTGGCAGCAGAAGTATTGTTTGGCAAAATATTTTTTATATTTTATAAATTTGAGTTTTTGACATTATATTTTTTTTTACTATTTTTCCATTATTATTTGACCATTTTCATGTTAGAATTTATTTTTTTTATAATAAAATAAGAAATCGTGCATTTAAGGGTTAAATGTACACTGACAAAATGTAGAATTTTCATCACTGTAATACCTAATTAATAATGTGCAAATAAATACCTAACTATTCTTGTTAATTAACTCTTGTTTGATAAATTCTCAAGCCGAATACAACTCGTAGTATGAAAATTGACAGATAATATTTTGACATAAATATACATTAGTTGTTACGGAAATAGGAAACACAACTCATAATTTATGTCAAAATATTTTCAGCTATTTTCATACTACTTGTTATATATGAAAATATCCGTGTACAATTTTGAGCAGTATATAAACGTATTATGTTATTAATATCCTTTGCATGTAATTAAGCAGTTCATTAATGTAAATGAAGTTTGGTGTGTGGAAGTAGCTTCATGCAATTAGCAGATTCCAGTTATTGAAAAATCTTATTCAGTAAAAAGTGCTTGTACAAAGCTTTGTAGTACATCCGTGTATAATTAGGTATACAAGCAATGCAGAGGAAAAAAGACAAACAGGACTATTTTGTGTTTGTGAAAATAAGCAAAAAATTCCGTCCAACGGGTAGTTCATCAATTCGGCTACAAAGAGACGTTTTTTAGCGAACGAAATGGCATTGTCCGCCGACGGCTGACAAGAAACACTGAAATCATTCAGTCCGCCCGACAAAGAATTGTAATTTATATCAATCCTTGTCCGGTGCCCGCGTCACAAATAACAAAGTGATGTACACTTAAACAAAACAGATAAAAAATGTTTAATTACTTTCTTCGTCGCGCGGAGCCTTCGAGCCCCCATCGGGTCGCAAACAAAAAAACGACAGAAAATGATAGCTAGGCGAGCCAGCGAACTCGACGCGGAACACACGAAACATTTGTGCAAAAGTAGAACAAATGTGCGTGTTTCATATTATACTATCATTACATTACATTACACAATTTGTATTTAAAGACAGAGTCGGACTATTTTGTAATTTTGTTACGTACATAGTTACGTACTACCTAGAAACAAAAACTTCAGAGACAGAATAATAACAATATATTATATAATGAGCGTATAATGTCAGCTATTACTCATGTGGGTGAAATACTACACTTTTCTAGGACTATTCAACTGGAAATAACACTTTCCGGTTTCGATAATAATTAATAAAGGTTATATGAAGTAAATGTCATATTTTAGTTGTGTGTTTAAAGACTGAGTCGCACTATTTTGTAATTTTGTTACGTACATAGTTAGGTACTACCTAGAAACAAAAATTTCAGAGACAGAATAATAACAATATATTATATAACGAGCGTATAATGACAGCTATTCCTCATGCGGGTGAAATACTACACTTTTCTACGACTAGTCAACTGGAAATAACACTTTCAGGTCTAGGTAATAATTAATAAAGATTATATAACGTAAATGTCATACTTTACTTGTGTAACTATAGCGACTTAGATGTGTTTGTGAATACCAAGTTATTACTCACGATTGTCACTGCGTTGTCATAGCAACATAGATGTGATTGACCACAACCCGTGATTAATAGATTATTACTCATAGTTGTGAATAAACTACATTACCTATCAAAAAACACATATATAATAAATGTCTTATTTAATAGTCATAGAAAAAGGAAATATATCTAGTTTTATGCCAAGTGAGGTTCCCAGTAATGTTTTGTTTCCTGCAAAATTTGGCAACATTTGGCAATGATACATGGACGATGACATAATGGGCCCAGAATTGCATTAGACCTATGAAGGTATACAAAAATTCGAGTACAATATATCAGTCGAGCATTTTTGGCGAATTTAGAGATAAATTTGAGTGGAAAATTACAAAAACGAGCGAAGCGAACTTAAAAAAAATATCCACAATATATTTATTTATGCACCAAACGTATTATGTAAATGATAATGCACACAGGGCATTGTCATTTAGTAACGTCTCTCGTACAAACAAGATTTTATTTTTCACTGAAATATGTAGAATTTAATTTATATTAATTATGTTTATAGTAATCCGTTATTCACGCGTATAAATATATCTGCATCGACAGAGTGCCACACCCAGTAATAGGTAAAAGGCTTGATGATATATTCATATTTATATACTATATCAGACACCGTAAGTTAAAACCAAAAGAAGGCAGCAAAACAAAAAACAAAAATCATTGGAAACAAATGCAGCCTAGCATGATTTAAAGAGCTATCACATATCAGTGTCAATAGTCAGTTGCAACCTGGAGTCTCGACTTCGACTTCCCTATGTTCAGTCGGTTTGTAACTCGATCAGTCTGACAAGATAACAGCATACGGCGCGGCGTGCAGGGCGCAGCACAAACAAAAACTAACGGAGGAAATTATAGGTTTCAGTTTGGAAAATGTGAGATCAAAGAGATTTATCTTGCAGCCACAGCCGGCAATCAGAATGCTATACGGGAACACGCGTCGCTCTCTCGGTATTTACATCTCTATTCGTATCTTCATGTGAATGTTCAGTGGAATGATGCAGAACAGTTTCAATATCTGACATATATAACTGAAGTTTATTTATTTATTTTTCTACTACCGTTAGGAAATAGACGTTTTATTTCACTTATTTGAGTTAGGTAATGAACTGTATTATTTCATCATCATCTGTGGCGCTACAGCCCAAATCGGGCCTAGGCCTACCGGACACACCGAGCCGCAGTTTTTACACTACCGTACTGCCGGTTTTCGTAGTCAAATGCTACATTATTTAAGGCGTATAAGTGACTAGTTTATAGCGCCCGAGTGTGATAAATACATGTAACTGTATTTTTATATTTTACGACAAATCACATATTGTCGACAGGCGGATTCGAACTGACGAACCTTGGCTTGGGTGACGTCACAGTATGTTAAGAGATGTGCCTTAACACGCTCGGCCACCGCGCCTGTTTATGTATTATTTAACTAGTGAAATTATGAGGTAACATAGCAACACAAAAAAATTAAAATATCTTGGTAGACGAATTCTGATGTGTTATTCTTTTATTTCTTGAATTTATAACTGTCATAAATATGTCAAAATTACATAATTTCAAAAACGCTCTTTCGTATTTATTAGAACGGAAAAGTAGAAAAAATATTGTATGAAACTAGTAAGGAAATAGGTTATTACCTTACTTATGTGTTTACACAACTCGGCTACGCCTCATTCTGTAAATTTCACATGCGTAAGGTAATAACCTTACTAGTTTCATAAATAGCTATTATGTTACGCTGTACAACAGCTTTCATTTATTTGGTTTACAACAAATACGTGATATTATTGTTTGTTGAAGTTTCAATATAAAACTATGCTTATTGATTGAAATTTCAAATGTTTCGCATTATAATTGATTCGGAGAAAATAAAATGTTTGAGTATAATTCGGCGAGATAGTTAAAATAATTCGAATTTCATTAGTTTTTATTGGATTGTTAAAAAAAAGGAAACAATATTTATAAATAAATATTAAATATATCATCACTCCTTTTACCCATTACTAGGTGTTGTACTCTGCCGTAGCAGATCTCGGTAAGTGATATATTTCTTACCGTGAAGTGCAGTTACCAGTCTTCAAATCACGGCCCTTAAAGACGTTTAGTGGCGGAGGAGCCACAGGGCTAGATTTAAATTGGTGAAAATTATTTGTCGGCTGTGGGAATTGAACCCGGGTTCTCAAATCCACAAGCCGAATCGATATCACTGACAAGTAACACTACCCAACTGTCACTCACCGTTTTAAATGAAACTTGGCACACTAATAGAACTAAAAAATATTGTATCACTATTTTTTGTTCTTCCGGAAGTTGCTTTTTAGGGGTACAAACCACCCCTGAAATGTGGTAAAAGCAAGAATCGCCATAAATGAAATATTACGCGATCATCATTGGTTTCCTACGGGTTTTTGAGATCGCCGAAATTTATTTTCGGAGTCATTCTGATCATAGGCTTAAAAGGGGGATGGGGGAATGAAATTACGATATTCAACTGAAATAGAGATTTAGGTTCAAAACTAGTTACTCGGGATTTTGGAGTCGCTGAATCTATTTTCGACGTTACTCCTGGTTAACCAATGTTGAACGCGTGATATTTTGGTATTATTTAATTTCATTTACATGGGTACAATATTTTTTAGCGTTCTATTAGTGTGCCTAGTTTCATTTAAATCTGTGAGTATCTCTCTGGCAAAGAATTAAAATTATATAACACTTTACCAAGCGATCGTCAATTGTTTTTTCTAAATTTGGTCAAATTATACCGAATTTGGTATCAAATTACATCTCTCGTATAGAGAATTCTAGTAAAAGTATATCAAATGATATTTAACTGAACTTCAATTGCTTTTTAAAAGCTATACAAATTATAACAAATAATGGTATTTTAACTGTTCTTCAATTGTTTTTCAAAAGTTATACAATTTATAACGAGTTTGTCCAAAGTATGATGGTTACCATAGCAGTTTATTTTGAAATTTAAAATAAGTCAAATATAATTTATATGAATTCGATTAATTTTATTATTATTTATTTGTATGATAAAAATAATAATGATTAAACTCAACAACTAAAATAAATTACACAAAATTAAGCCCCAGCATTCATTATCAAACGAAGTTAATTATACAACAACGAGAAAATTCCTCATTCATAGTTGATCAGAAATTATTTCCAGCTCGAGATAACGAACATCCGCGATCTAAAAGCACAAAATGAAACTTTGAGCGAGCAGAGCACGTCTCCTGCTTTAATAAAGCTATAGCAGGCGGTGAAACAAAAAACAACGGGTCGCAAAAAATTGCGGGTGCGGTAAATATGTCAGGCCGATAGAGTTATAATATCTCGCGGGACCCAAACCCACCACAAACACGTTACGATCGCTGGAGTTCCAATAAATGTGCCATGCTGCTCGCTCGCTCGTTGGAAAACCTGCAGCTTGCACAGATGATTTTCAGAGGGTTTTTTGCGGTAATAATAATCGTATTTAACGGGAAAATAATGACTTATTGGGCCACAGATAGAAACATATCTGTTTGTAAGTGTGTGTGTCTGTATTTTTTAATAGTTATTTTTTAAGATAGATTTATCTTGAACTATAACTTTACTAAGGTACTATTGCTCATTTGAACTATGAAAATTATTAATGGGTAGATGATATATTTACAGGGTGTGTATGCGTGGACAAAACGTACCTATTAAAAGAAATTAACTAGTAGTTGATTAACTTTATTGTTAACTGTCAAATGTTTTTTAAATCATGCGAAAAAAAAAGCTTTAAAAAGTGGAAAAATATTTAGTTTTGTGCATCATTTATTTGATGCATTTGTCTCCAACTTTTATTTTTACTTCCTTGTACGAAGTAAAGGAAGTATTGTAATCGCGAAAATTTTCGGTTCTCAGATTTCAACGGAAATAGGTATTTTGGCCCTCCCTGAATCCATTTTGACTAATTTCGTCATGCCGTCTGTACGTACGTATGTATCTCGCATAACTCAAAAACGATAAGCCGTAGAAAATTGAAACTTTATATTTAGGACTGTTATATGCAACTGAAAATCCTCACTGGATGCGGAACGTCGACAGCCAGAGGGTATGGTCCTTGAATGTTTGGGGTGGCATAATAAGAGATTTTGTTTGCAAAATAAGTTAAATAAAGTAACCAGCAAATGTATACTTTTTTGACATTAATTTAACACTGTTACATTTTGTTTATTTTCACATAGCCACCTATAATATTTGTATAGAAATTATTTCTAGTATTTCTCAATTTTCTTATTTTTCTCGAATTTTTTCAGATACATTAATAAAAACTAATACACCGTTGAAAAGAGAAAAAAATGGCGGTTTTTATTTTAGTAAAATAATTATAGGTTGCTATTTAAAAAATAAAAGTTGATAGTCGTATCTTGTAAACTTGACTTTATAAAAAATATCTACATCTGCCATCAAATAGTATATTTAAAATAATAAAACTTTCATATGAACCATTTTTTTTCTATTACTCATAATAAAAAAGTTAAAGGGGGGGGGGGCGTCTTCCCAGACTCACCCTGTATAATTGAAGGTTTAATGAGTATGCAAAAGATTCATAGCGGGAGTATTAAACGAGATTTCTTGACAGGAATTGTGAACGTGTTTGAAGTAAAAGAGGAATATTTGGTGAAGATTAAACTGCAAATTGTAATAATTTTATTTTTTCTTATAGAACAAAGAAGTACAACAAAGTGATAATTATGGATCTATATTTAATGTATGAATCTATGAATACAGACTATGTAACGAAGGGAAAACAGAAGAATGTCAATAATGGTATAATTAAAAATGAGATCAAACGCTTCAATTTTCCAGAATAAAATAATATTAAGTATTAAAAAATCTAAACTGAATAAATAAAATGTAAAGAACATAAATAAAACATGATTCATTTAATAGTGAAACATTCGAATTTCAAACGTTCGGCATATTTGTTTGTGAATAGAAGTTGTCGGTAGAAAAATCATTCGTTCGGTCGCTTGCTGTGTCGCTTTGTGCCTTGATTGGTTCTTTCTTATGCGAAAAACAATTAGCGAACATTAAGTTAAAACTCTGCAAATGACAGAGCTCACGGCTACCCCTACCCCTCTGCTCACAGCAGCACTACGACTTTGTTTTTTCTCCGTTGCCCGAGTCTTTCTCTCTGCCTAAATGAGTGCAGGCTAATTAGCTAAGATGAAAACAGTGTCACAGTCGGCCACTCGTAATTTGTATCTCGTCTCTTTTCAATTGTGTTTCACTTGCTGAGATGAAAGAGTTTCAAATTTTGGTTAACGACTTGCAATGCTACGTAAAATTTGTCCCTTACTATTCTTCGTATTATTCTAGATACATAACTTATTCAAATTTGCAAGATGAAAAAAACTACTCATGCCGTTTCTAATACAGGATGTTTCTGTACCTCTGCACGAAATTTTAATGACATATATAATTTGATATGCTGATATTTTTCTTCGAAAACTGTCATATAAAATTAAAATTTACATGACAACTATCAAGACAAAAGACTTTTGTATGCAGGGTGTAAAAGTTTTTTGCATCCTGCAATTTTTTGATAGAAGAAAGGCTCACAATTTAATAAAATTTGTCACTATATTTTTTTTACTTAGAAACAATACTTCTATTCTTTAACAAAATTTATATTTAATGTTCCAATTGAGCAATTATTCATATTTATTCCGCTTGAGGAAGCTAACTGGTGTACTGGAATAGTTTCTTGAGAAATGCAATGCGAATCCCAATAAATCGCAGAAAAAAAATAGAACGTTTTTTTGTTTCTATTGCCAACCAGCTGTCAATTGCTGGTCAGAGAATACCAGATTTGATAGCAATTATATTACATACATTGTTGTCATGGAGACATTAGATGTCACATTAATTAATCCTAAACGTCAAAATTTTCTCATTACATTATTACTAATTTTGGGACATAGTTTTCGAAAAAACGTAGTTTGATACTCGATTGCAAAATGCTTTTTCATTCTCGAATGCAAAAGTAACATTTTGCAATCTAGAATCAAAAATAACTATTTCATTCCTAGCGAACATTTTTAGTATTACTAGTTTAATAGTAAATTAATAAAAAAAATAAAAACAAGGCATTACACCAGGTACTTACATAGTAACTAATCAATAAATGATTATTTGTAGACAGTGTTTATACTTTTATTTCATTAGTAACATAATTATAAATAATTAAACACAAGACACAAGAAAACTACGCATGACTTTATGACATGCTGCTTGAAGAAAGCGGGGCTAATCGGAAAAATAATTACTACAGTGTTTAGCCAAGTTCATTACCAATCTAATTGGCTGTAGATGATTCTAGTATAACAATATTTAAGTGCGGAAATGTGTATGGGTTACACATTCGCCGAGATTATACTTACTCCGGTGTATCTTAGGGTTTCCTTTAAATACTTTTCAAAATCTAATGATAATCATAATCACCTGTCTGTTATACCTAGGAATGTTATGAGTATCATTACAGCCGCAGATGTCAGTTGTCCAAGGAGGATTTTAAGACATCTAAGGCTTGTTATGACTCATAACATCCGTGGTTTGTTCAGTAGTTCATCGGTTTTAGAATATAAACACGTACTTTTTCATCACACATTACCTTTAGCCATAGGTGAAAGCATTAAATAGTGTACCATAGCTGCTCCACAGCTATTTCCTGCTATAGTCACTTGATTAGGATCGCCACAAAATGATTCAATATTATTTTGAACCCAAGTTAAAGCCAGTACTATATCTTTTAAAGCAGCATTTCCTGGGACATTTAATTCTGGATCTTCTAAACTTAAGAACCCTACAATCATAATATAGTATCAGAGATAACTTTACATTATTCTCTTTGGTAGTATACTGGCGGTCGTTGAAAGTGCTCACCAAAATTGAAAATTTCGCACAATTATTATTAGTAGTTTATAGTTATTAACATACATGGAAATGTTATGAGTATCATTACAGCCGTAGATGCCAGTTTGAAATCCGAGCTCATAGAGCGAGGATTTTAAGACCTCTAAGGCCTGTTATGACTCATAACATCTGTGGTTTGTTCAGTAGTTTACCGGTTTCAGAATATAAACACGTTAACGTCATTAATAAATATTATTTTTTGAAATCCTTTTATGAATAACGTCATTGTCATCATTTTAGAAGGTGATCAAATAAGTCTGTGGTCTGTATGTTTTTATTTAACGCCATGGTTACAATTGTTTTGTATCATATTTATAAATAATTTTGTTATTTAAACATCATAACGTGGCCATCTCTATTTTGAAAGACTGTACAATTAATATATATATTATGATAAGCAGGAGAAGTAATCTTTGTATTATTGTTGTTTTGAGTTCTGTTTGTATTAATAGTGTTATATTATCATTGTGTTTTATTTTAATTTTCCTGACTGTTTTGTCAAGTCAGTATGTTAATATTACCGTACAGAATACAGTTATTACTTACTTACCATCTTACTTTTGTGCATGTAAACAAAGGTTTAATATCCTGAAACCAGTAAATAATAACATCATACCGATGTGTCTCAATTGAAAGAACTCATAAGAAAGTCATCATAAACAATCCCAAACCGTAACACATCCGTTCCGTAACGCTTGATGCATCCATATTCGTTCCGTGCACGCATGAGGTGTCTACCGTGTCTGCTCACCGCCGCCATGATGAATTTATCGCGGCCAGTGTCTGCTCAACAGCTGTAATTGTTTCACCGACATGTTGGAATAAATAACGTTGGCTGCGGCGGCTAGCGGCGCGTTTGTGTTTTGTTTGTAGGCAGCGGTCGCCGCCGGCCTGATCCCGGATCAGCGTTGATCACGAGATCACTAATCGAACACGGGTGGGAGAAGAATTGTTGGATCTGGTTTTGTTTTTGATGTTGGATCGCGTGGTTACCGTGCGTTTTTTTGTGGTGCAGGTGTGGATGAATTATTTTTTGAGGGTTTCATCAGAAATTAGATTTGAAGGGGTATATTTTTGATGGAGTTTTGTTCTTGTTTGTTATTGATGATTTTTACTTCATATTTTAAATATCTATTTTTTAAAAAATTTATATATCGGACCAACTACTCAGGTCATATGCCGATATGTCCTTTGTATGACTGCAACGGGCGGAACCCGAACCCACGACCTTATGGTCGTGAGTCAGGCCCTCAACCCGCGCGGACAAATACCTATTTACCTAACGCAATGTAAATTGTATTTCAAATAAACTCGACAATTTTAAGAATAAATATCTGCAAATAAACTTAGTCAAAAATGTATACTTTTTCTCAGGGACCCGAAATGTAAGGAAACCTTAACTGAAACCCGCATCCATATTCACATCATTTTAATAAAACCGTAACCGAAAACCAATAATTTTTTTTAAATATGAAATCCGAAAACTGGAACGAAAATATAATTGATTCTGTAACCAAAAACGTATCCGAACCGATATTATTTCGATTCTAAAATCATTAAACCGGTATAAATAATATACTGAACCAAAAATAGTAAGAATACGAAGAAAAATATAAGTTATAAGTTTTTATATTTTTATAAAGTCTTTACAGTCGTAATATGGCTGGCAACGCTGGATATGAATGGTAGTTTGAAAATAAAATCGATACTATGGCGTACGTAGAATATTTATTTGTGTATTAAGAGCGTAAAGTGATTCTTTGTTACTCGAACATGGTAATTGCAGCGCAAGTCGAAGGCGAGAGCTGCAATAGTTCAAGAGGAACAAAGACACTTTACGCTCATGATACACACATAGTTTTTTCTACGATTGCATCTTAAAATTATTAAAAAACGTTACGTATTGAAAATACATTCATTGTGTCAATATGACAAGTTTCTGTTTTGTTTGTATCCCTGATAACTATTGAAGTTAGCGCGCATCAATATCTTTTTCGCGCGTTGCCATTGGATAGAGACACAATTAATTTTCTTTACTATTTTTCAAGAAGAAATTTGAGTTTTCTGCGCATGTCGTGAAATTTGTACTGTGGCAATGAATCATCTCTTATTTTGACCTATGACAGTTTTTCTATAGAAGATTTCTACATAAATATCAGATGACATTTTTCTTTTGTTAAAATGATAGTTATCAAATTACGGCAGGCACCCTATTAGTAGATAAATCATAAGCCATAGAGTTGACTTTCTGCTAGTATAATGTCATTTTTAATATTTATAAGACAAGAATTTAACTCGAAACAATTAATGATTATTTAAATGAAAAGTAAATCTTGTCCCCATTGAAATCCTACAAACGTTATTTTTTGTTTGGGATATATTTATTCGGACAGTACGGTGGTGTGAATAGCATTATGGATTTCCAATTTGGAGATTCCGTAAAAATTATATGAACTACTACACTGCGGCTCGGTGAGTCCGGACCCTGTACTGTAATTGGGGTTTAGTTCCTGTTGTACAGCGTAACATAAATAAATAAATAAACAAAATTTGAATTATTGGAAGAAATTAAGTATGGTAGGTTGGTATAGATAAATTAACTTTCGTAATTGTATTCTGTTTTGTATGATCAAATTTATATAGGAATATTTTTAAAATAGAATATTAAATAAATAAAAGGCTTTTTAAATATATATATTTATAAAATTAAAACTACAAATTATATTCAAATTTTTGTAAGATAAATTATATCTTTGAATATAAATTATATATCAATTTTTAAAATATCCCTAAATAATTTTGTGCAGTGCATTTCTCGAAACTAATGTCTTCTACTCGTAGATTCAAGATGAAAATACTTACTTATTAGTTTTAGAATATTTTTTTTAATGTTTATTATTTTTTTGAGGTAATTAAAAAGGACAAAGATATTATTAAAACTAAGATTAGGGCCCTGATACGCTGATATAGTAATAAAATGAATGCGTGCATGATTTATTAGGCAACGTATTCGCTGGAGTATAGTAATGTGACATTTCCCTAATAGTTAACATCTTTAAAAATGTCAAGATGGGGGATTTGAGAAAGGTCTATTACAAGTTATATTTAGAAAAGTTCACTGTACCCACTTAAAACATGAAACAGGAATACATGATGCAAAACCAGCCCGGAAAGAAACTTGAGGAAATCAAGTCTTTAAACGAAAGAAACATAAAACGAAAGATGTCTTAGTGAATTCATCTTCTCTTTGCGTTGACCCACTTACGGATTTGTCTTTTGTCGTGTTTCATCTCGCCAATCTTATTTCATTTAAAACGTTGTAGAGTAAAGCGTGAATAGTGAGTAAGGCACTGCAGAGTTATAGAAATTTACACTTTGTAGGTGTCTGTTCCGACAAAACTTAATGAGAACATATATTTCACGCGAAAAGTAAATTTCCACATTTCCGCAAGTGGGAAAAGGAAGGAGAACATCCGAACATTGCGCGAAACGGAAACTTTACGATAACACGAATTCCAACGCTAACTAGGATATTTCGCATAAAAGAATATTCCTCATGCATGAAGAACGCTCGCTTGCTGTCTTGAGATACATAAAAGATGTAATTTTCTAAGCAGAGTTTAATTAAAAAAATTAACATCTTTCTTGTTTCGTTGGGACAAATATTTGCATGGCAGGTTCCTACTGACGGTTTTCGTTTTATCTTTATTACTTGCTAGTAAAAAATTAATTAGCTTCTTTATTATTTACACCCCGGGCTTTATATCGCTCGAGTGGAATTGTTACTTCTGAAACTTATCACTACTTGCTGCTTAATTATAAATATAACTACCACTTTAATTAGGCATCCTTATTAAACTTTTCCAACGCTAGCCACATGAAAAAAACATATTCATTGAATTTTCTCTGTACTCAATTTCATACCTCATACTTCTTCTAGTTAATTTAGATTTTACGATGTGATCAACAAGTTTAATTATTATGCATCTTGTGGTGTACATCACGTACGTAAACTGAAATTGAAATCATAAAACAGATCTTCCTAATAGATGATTACGTCTTGGTTTTAGAGTTTAGTAATTGTCATTACCCAGCTTAATGGCCAGGTGCACAACAAAACTTCACTTGAAATTAAATTAAATCGAAGTTGCATTTCATGTGAATTAGTTTTCATTGTCGTTAAACATTTGATACAACAGGAAAATTTATAGAAAATCCTGATTTCATGAAAACGAATACTAACATTTTATTTCTGTTACAGATACGACATTATTTTTGCAAAGTATTCGTCGCTCGATATACAAGCTACAATAGTAAGTAATTTTTATTTTATTTTCTTTGTAATCAAATTAGTTACATAATTAAAAGTATGGTATTTTATATAAGAAACGTCTATTGTTAAAATACAAATTATTGAATTCAGATTCAGTTAGAATTTGGAAAATATGTCTCGAATATTAGGAATCATACATAATATGGCTTGAATTCACAACTTTTACGATCGACATTTAATTCCTAATAAATATATATATATATATATATATATATATATATATATATATATATATATATATATATATATAAATATATATATATATATATATATGTATATACAGGCTGTTTCACAACTTAGAGCAAAAAATTAAATGGTATATTCTGTACGACGTGCTGATCATGAAACAAAAAGATTTTTTTTTTAAATCGCAAAACTATTTTCCATGTTTCCCATTCCAAAATTTTGCGTTGCCACTGCCACTGGGTAGATGATTATGTTAAAGTTATTAATTAAATAAAATTCTATTATAAATAACTGCTAATAATTGAATTGTGTAATTATTCTTTCGTAGTTGATACCTACTTCATTGTTTGTGTTTAATAGGAAAGCGAATCCAGTGCAGTACTACAAAAAATGTTTTAGGTTAACAACCCTTAATTTTTGGAATTTTAAAAAAATTCTTTTTGTTTCATTATCAGCACGTCGTACAGAATATACCCTTTAATTTTTTGCTCTAAGTTGTGAAATACCCTGTATATCTCGAATATTAGAAATTTAAAGCATTTTCGTGTAAAATAATTTGGGAAGCAACGCGCACGGAAAAACTGTTTTCCCAAGTTAATAGTCTATCTATTATTTCGTGATTCACCCGGTAACTTAATTTAAGAACATCCAATAAAAACAGAGAATATATAATAAATAATAATGTTATTGAATGAGACAAATATCTACTAAAATAACAAAGAAACCCTGTAAAAAACATCACGTGATGTTATGCTCTAAAACAAAGAATCCAATATCATCGGACATTTTGCTGAGCTGTCAATTGGAAGAACGCAATTATTTTATATCCAGCTCAACAGATAATAATAAAAAAAATGGAGGCAGTAAGCTATTTTCGCGACAAAGCCTGTATATCGCCCGTTCGTCCGACATCAGTACAATAAGAGCAAAAAAACACGGCATGAACACTGAGCGTGCATCGAGTGCAGGCGCGAACTTAATTACTGCAGCCGCCGCACTCAACAGGACAGAGACATCTCGCGTTCGCGCCACTGATTGTCATTTTCCAAGCCATCTGACCAGTAATGAAAAATAAATAAAGCAAAGCATGCTAATGATAAATCGTCTTTGCATTTTTATCTTTCGTCTCGTTGAAATGTTTAATTTTGCAGATTTTATTGTTGCGTCATTAACAAGAATGAAATGTCTATTATATTTATTTATAAAAATCTGATGTGGACACCACATGACTTTCTTGTACGCGTATTAAACTATAGATATTTTTTTAATTGCACATATTTGACATAAAATATTTTATTTTTTATTTTTTGTTCTAATCCACAGCAAACTTAATTTAAAAAAAAAAAACAAAAAATATATAATATTTAAATTTAGATTTCTCGCTTATGCAAATGGCTAATTTAAAAATTCTTAATGTGCTAGACGCAGAATTTAATTCTCTAAAACTTTTATTTGAAGCATTTATTTCTAAAATTAAAATAATACCATTTTTTTCAAGGAAAACAGTTAGCAGCTTCATGTAATGTGTCACTTCCGGTTAGTGTATTTTAACCAAAATCTATTATGTTATTTCCATTGATATAGTAGTCTTATATACGAAATTTGGAAAGTTTTAAATTATATTTGAATATAGTTTTTCATGAAAATCTATTATAGGCTT
This sequence comes from Pterostichus niger, assembly GCA_947425015.1. Classification (NCBI taxonomy): domain Eukaryota; kingdom Metazoa; phylum Arthropoda; class Insecta; order Coleoptera; family Carabidae; genus Pterostichus; species Pterostichus niger. The sequence continues at coordinate 31,606,379 of OX380339.1, forward strand.
CAAGTAAAGTACCACTTCCGGTAGTAATATAATGACCAAAAAGGGAGGTGCACAACTAGATGTTATAACAGTCCTAAATATAAAATTTCAATTTCCTACGGCTTACCGTTTTTGAGTTATGCGAGATACATACGTACGTACGTACAGACGTCACGACGAAATTAGTCAAATTGGACTCAGGGAGGGCCAAAATGCGTATTTCCACTGAAATCTGAGAACCGAAAATTTTCGCGATTACAATACTTCCTTTACTTCGTACAAGGAAGTAAAAATGGGATATAGTGGTATTGAGTCGGCCTGTGGATCTTGAGAACCCTGGTTCGATCCCCACAGCCGACGAACAATTCCAATGACAATGCGCGAAAAAGATTGTAAATGCGCACTTATTTCAATAGTTACCAGGGATACAAACAAAACAAGAATTTGTCATATTGACAGTTGACAGAATGAATTTATTTTCAGTACGCATATGTTTTTAAATAATTTAAGATGCAATCGTAGAAAAAATTATGTGTGTATCACGAGCGTAAAATGTCTTTGTTACTCGAACACGGTAATTGCAGCTCTCGCTTTCGGCTCGCGCTCGAGTAATAAAGAATCACCGTACGCTCTTAATACACAAATAACTATTTCCAAATCAAAATGAAAAATCATGCATTAAGGGTTAAATATTTCTACTATAGTTTTACTTTTAAGTTTTCAAATGCAGAATAAACTGCTTTTACATAAATAAAGAGAATTCAGATATCAGATTTGTTTATTTTTATTCCGTGTACCTGTCTAAAATTAATGAGATACTTAACTTTTATTTTAAATCCTTTTTTGTTTTTTGTGAGGAGGGAAGCAAAATACTGGTAAATGAAGTTTTCTGTTAATCATAAATTCATTAGTATTTTAATACAAAATAAGTTTTTTTTTTCACATTCGTTTACATAAATCTCAAAAGAGTTCCGTTTCTCATTAACAGAAAATTAAACAAACAAGTTTATTTCATCCGTACGTACGAAATTACTGGCCGAAAGTTTAAGACTTGCGCAAGTAGAAAAAACTTTTCCAACTTCATTTCCGTGTAATGTAAAATTTATAGCGCAAGGAAACGAATCGTCCCAGATAGCGGAGTACCAACGCTGAGTTATTTCGCAGCACCTCTCGAGTATGTACTCCTACCTTTTCCTTTTCGTGTTTCCTCTTTTCACTCAGTATGCACATTACCTATACATTCACAGAGCTGTGATCATTTGCAATTTGCATATTAGGGAACTTTTTCACAGGATTAAGCATAAAGTTTTATTGGATTTCAACTCACTTTTGCTATAAAACTGTCAGTTAGTGGACCAGATAATCTGCGAAAATAAATCTCAAATATAAGATACAAGGAAGAAAGTCCAAACAAAAGTTAAGAATCTGACAGCAAGCATTTTTGAAAGAGGCTCAAAATTAATAACGAGTAGCGGTAATCCCGTCACTCAAATATAATATTTGTAAATGTATTTGTTTGTGAAGCTTAAATATATAACTGAAATATTTTCAGAAACATAATTAAAGAAGCGTCATATTTTTAAAAGTTAAATAATTGATAATTATAGTAAGTTACTGAACTTATATGCCTAGTAACTATGAGATACAAACTTGTGTGCAATATTTTTCACAAATAGATAAAATTTTCACTTATAATATCATAAGAGCGTTAATTCTTTCCGGAAATTTTTAGGAGTGCATTTCAACAACGTATTAATCGGCCCGAGTGGAACACGAGGGCCCGATTACGTTGTTGGAATGCACGACAAAAAATTTCCGGAAAGAATTAACGCTCGAATGTAGATTCGGTAAGAAAATCGTAACGACACCGCTACAAAAAGCAAAAATACATAAATTAATATTTAAATTTTATTCGAAATAATCAAGTTGGAATACAAGTATAACTATAGCAACGTAATAAAATTATTGACAACAAAAAACAATTACTGAAAAATTCGAGCAAAATGTCAAGTTTTGGTCCCCTGTCATTACAAAATATTGATAAAGGTGTCGGAGAAGAACAGCTCATCAAAGTTACAGGGCATAGTAATGCGCATTCTATTCGGCCTTATTTGCAAATGGATGCAGAACATAAAAATATAATAGAAAGCATGAGGAATGAAAAAAAACCTGAATCTGGTAGTATCATTTGTTCTTCTACTGCTAACACTTTATCAGATTCTTCTTACAAAGGAAGCATTACTTATAACAATTGTGTTTTTAATTTTAATTAATATGCGTTAGTTACTGCTTTCTTGATTATATTGACCGTTAAAATAAAACTATAATTTCTAAACATTCAATATGACGTTTCACTATATTGTCCAACTGTCAAATTTGACATAAAAATTTCCACTTATTAATTTCACTTAGGTTGGTCTAGGAATGAAAAATTTCCAAGAAAATCTTGACGTTGCTAGGTAACCCATGCTCGTATAAGTGTTTCTATTGGTCGTTAATTAGTGTCGTACGATTTTCAATGGAAGAACTTATATAAATATATAATTAGAGCTGACACTTTACGCATTTGAGAATAGCAAAATATGCACATAATATATCGTTAAATTTTAAGAAATAGTATATTATATATCAAGGGAGAGAAATGCATGATTTTCCAGAGGTACAATTTGTAGCCAGAGGGCGAAGCACGAGGGTACAAAGCACAGAGGGAAAATTGAATTATATCCTGTGGTATATATACTATTTTTTACACGACCGAAGCAATTTTAAAATGAAAAATGTAGTTTTAAAAGTTAATTTGTCATTGACATTTATTAATTCAGCGGTATCGAGTCGGCCTATGGATCTTAAGAACCCTGGTTCGATCCCTACAGCCGACAAACTATTTTCACCAATTGACCGCACTTCACGCAAAAAATATATCACTTACCGATATCTGCTTAGGCAGAGTACCACACCCAGTAATGTGTATATATTTATTTATTTATTGACATTTATTAATTTTAAGATTTAGAAGTCTATGAGAAATAAATATAATAAACAAAATTACTTGACCACCGTAATGCTTTATTAATTAATTAAATGTCATTACTTGTTAAAATAATGAAAATTCCCCTAGAGAAATAATATTCACATTTCGTCCCTAGGGGGGAAATGTGTTACTTCTGTTATGATTTCGCTGTCATAGAAACGGAGTTTCTCTCCCGGTAGTGTAAAAATATGCATAAAAATGTCCGTCAGTACGGTGGTGTGGATAGCGTTATGGAATTCGAATCTGAAGATCCCGAGTTCGAATCGTACTCAAGCTAAATATTATATGAACTACTACACTGCGGCTCGATGAGTGCGGACCCTGGACTGTAATTGGGATTAATTCCTGTTGTATAGCGTAACATAAATAAATAAATAAATTATAATTATATATAACTAGTTTTAGTTACGAGTGTATTAAAAACGAGTATCTAAAGAATGTATAATATGAGCCACAAACTATACTTTTTTGCGATCGCAAATTAAGACAATAAAGAATTTAAAGTTTTATTAATTATTTGAAGAGTAAGATTAAATTACATTGGCAGATGCAGGAAGCTTCACGCCGTGACTAAATTGTTTGAAGCCACAGCTTGCTAACATGTGCTTAAGATGTTATTTGAGTTATGAAGACCATTACGATAATTGATATTGCAATAACGATAGTAGAAAAAAGTTATTAATTTAAAATTAAATTTATTAATTATTATACACTTATTTAATATAAAAACTATCACGATTATGTTTCTCCCGAAGTATAGAAGCACCCTGTATAGTATATATGTTGATTAATTATGTATCTAGTAAATTGTTGTGTTAATTAAATTATTTAAACAAGAGTGTCAGTAAATAGCAAATCAAAGCAATAGAAAACGACGTGTGAACTCCTCTCACGGGAGATAATTTCCTACATTAAAGTAAAACCACGAGAACAGTGAGTAAAGCCAAACGGCGAACGAAACCGCCAATTATCCAGTCGACTGCGAATCCTGCAGGGAGCGGCATCGAGACGAGCGGGGTGAACAAGGAGAGTACTTCACCTCACCCCTTCCGTCTGTCCTGCACCCGTGAGACCGATAGCCAGATTATCACTGGATAACGTGCTTATAGCCTTGTGAAGCACCCTTTGCCTTCAGTCACCCGTAGGTTTTATTACTGCGAAGATGCATCGGTGTTCCTTGAGGATTTCAACCCGGAACGACCGGAGAATCGACACTTGTGATGATGTGTTTGGGCTCATGAGGCCTCGCTCCACAATAGGGAGCATACATTTATGTTTGTAAATTGGTTCGTTCGACCTTTTATTATAAAGTGAATAAATTTAATATGAGTCACGCCAAATTGATTTTAGTTATTTCTTAATCATTGCAATGTGGATTATATTCTTCATTAATTAATGGGGTAGGTAGCTCAGTGGTATCGAGTCGGCCTGTAGATCTTGAGATTCTCACAACCGACAAACAATTTTTACCAAATTAAATCTACCCCTGTGGCTCCCCCTCCACTAACATCTGTCGTGGGAAGTGATTTGACGGCTGGTAACCGCACTTAACGCGAAGAAATATATCACTTACCGAGATCTACTTCGACAGAATGCCACAGCAAGTAATAGGTAAAAGACGTGATGATATATTTATTTTATTTTTATGAATTAACAAAAATCTTGACATTTAATAATTAATCAAACAAACAAAAATATTATGATTTGTTCATTTGTTTATTTCATAGCATACTGATTCCTATGCGATTTGAATTAAATTCATCAACAATAGTTATTTGCTTGTTACCAGCCTTTTCATTTCAATATAACTTCTTCTTCCTCTTAGGACATCTACCATCTTCTTTCCCCTCCTGCCTCTTTCACCTTCTCCTTCTATTGTCTCTTCTATTACGTCCTTCATTTAAGTATCTTCAACGCATGGCCCAATCACATTCGCTTCCTTTTCAAAATAGTCTCATACAGTGTCCTATTTTTCTGCTACCCTTTCCAATACTTAATTAATGTCAATTTAATATGCATTTTTATGGGGTAGGTGGCCCAGTGGTATCTAGTCGGCCTGTGGATCTTGAGAACCCTGGTTCGATCCCCACAGCCGACAAACAATTTTCACCAATTTAAATCTACCCCTGTGGCTCTCCCACCACTAACATCTTTGGGAGCCGTGAATTGACGGCTGGTAACCGCACTTCATGTGAAGAAATATATCACTTACCGAGATCTGTTTCGGAAGAGTGCCACACCCAGTAATGGGTAAAAGGCGTGATGATATATTAATTTTTTTTAATTTAATATGCATTTCTCTCATAAATGTTGTAATGTGAGTGTACTAAACTTTTTATTTGTTGAGTTCAGTTTAAAATTCTCTTCCGCACATAAAATAGATTCCCATTTAAAATAAAAGAGTTGCACTTCGTATTTTGAGAACCACTGGTCTAAACAAAATTTTGTTTCACTCATTGAAGTAGTCTCATAAATAGAAATTGGTAATGTAAAAAACTTCGTAGCTCCTATACTTCTCAAGATAGCAATGGTGTGCCACTTAAAATAAACACCCTGTATATTATTTAATTTCGATGTAATGAAAATTTGTATTAATAGAAAAACAATCAGATTTTCTAAACTACAATTATTATTTGATTTTTTGTTTTAATTCTATCCAGTTCCAATTAAATATTTCCAATATAACAATAAATATTTTTTCAGAAATATTGTTTTGGGTACACTGGTTTAAAGAAAAAGTTAAATAACAGCAAATATGTAAGAAATATTTATTTCGTATTGTGTATTCTAAAATTATTGCAAAAATATATTTTCCAACTCAAAATGAAAAATCATGCATTTCTACTATAGTTTTACTTTTAAATTTTCAAAAGCAGAATAAACTGTTTTTACATAAAAAGAGAATTGTTTTGGGTACACTGGTTTAACATTGCTGACGTATTTATTTTTATCGATCTAGCGAGATTTACTACATATACATTAGAGTACCTAACTTGCACGTAATTGCCTGAATTCGTTTAAATTTAATTTTGGTAACGGACTGCACTTGTCAAGGTTGATTAGTAGTATCGTGAATTTTGTGGTGAACGCGTGTGTATTGTGCAGTGTTTTGTTTGGAATTCGACATTTTTCTCTTGTTTATGACTACAAATGTAAGTAAATATAAAAATTATACCTATAACATAGCTATATTTCACATATTATTATTAAAATGTAAAGTCAATTAGAGTTATATAGTATATAGCCATATAAAAGAATCTTTATCATTATTATTTTAGTCTATGACAGATTTAAAACTCTAAATGACAGATTCATTTGTACCTAGTGTTCTTTTAACAGATAACACATTTGTATATACATTTAAAATATCACATTATATATTCTTTTTCCTATGGCACTACAGCCCAAATTGGGCCTAGGCCTACCGGACACCCCGAGCCGCAGTTTTTGCATTGCCGTACTGCCGGTTTTCATAGTCAAATGCTACATTATTTAAGACGTATAAAACATAGCCAAATACATGTAACTGTATTTTTATATTTTACGACAAATCACACATTGTCGACAGGCAGATTAAAACTGACGAACCTTGGTCCGGATGACGTCACAGTATGTTACGAGATGTGCCTGTACACGCTCGGCAGCCGCGCCTGCCACATTATATTTCTTACCTGATATTTACAGGGAATTGTAGCGTAGTGTTTAGAAGCGTCGTAAAATTTACGTTTCTTAATTAACAAGCTAGAGGTTGTGCATTTAAATATCACTAACATCAATTTACATGCAAAAATATAATTGTATCCAAGTGGTTTGGATTGCATTATAAGCTGTAGGCTCCCTGTACTGTAACTGTAAATAATAAAATAAATATATCATCACGCCTTTTACCCATTACTGGGTGTAGTACTCTGCCTAAGCAGATCTTGGAAAGTGATATATTTCTTCACGTGAAGTGCAGTTACCAGCCGTCAAATCACGGCTCCCAAAGATGTTAGTGGAGGAGAAGCCACAGGGGTAGATTTAATTTTTGATGAAAATTGTTTGTCGGCTGTGGGATCGAACCAGGGTTCTTAAAATCCACAGGCCGACTCGATACCATTGAGCTACCTACCCCAATGTAGTGCATAGTAGCATAAATAAATTTAAAAAATAATAGTAGTTTATATAACAAGGTTCATCGTTATTTGTCGAGAGCGAATATTGAATCCTGAGGGCATAGTCCGAGGGAGGCAATCGCTTGAGGCAAATAATGACACTCTATTGACATGTTGTAATAGTTTATTAAAGAACGAGTTTTATAAGACAATAAAACTCCAGGCGCGTTTTCTAAAGGACAAGTGCGATAAAAGTCTTATAAAATAAGTTATTTATACTATTTTTACTTCCTTGTACGAAGTAAAGGAAGTATTGTTTTCGCGAAAATTTTCGGTTCTCAGATTTCAGTGGAAATACGCATTTTGGCCCTCCCTGAGTCCATTTTGACTAATTTCGTCGTGACGTCTGTACGTACGTATGTACGTATGTACGTATGTACGTACGTACGTACGTACGTACGTATGTATCTCGCATAACTCAAAAACGGTAAGCCGTAGAAAATTGAAATTTTATATTTAGGACTCTTATAACATCTAGTTGTGCACCTCCCTTTTTGGTCATTATATAACTTCCGGAAGTGGTACTTTACTTGAAGCCTATAATAGATTTTCATGAAAAACTATATTCAAATATAATTTAAAACTTTCCAAATTTGGTATATAAGACTACTATATCAATGGAAATAATATAATAGATTTTGGTTAAAATACACTAACCGGAAGTGACACATTACATGAAGCTGCTAACAGTTTTCCTTAAAAAAAATGGTATTATTTTAATTTTAGAAATAAATGCTTCAAATAAAAGTTTTAGAGAATTAAATTCTGCGTCTAGCACATTAAGAATTTTTAAATTAGCCTTTTGCATAAGCGAGATATCTAAATTTAAATAGTATATATTTTGTGTTTGTTTTTAAATTAAGTTTGCTATGGATTAGAACAAAAAATAAAAAATAAAATTTTTTATGTCAAATATGTGCAATTAAAAAAATATCTATAGTTTAATACGCGTACAAGGAAGTCATGTGGTGTCCACATCAGATTTTTTCTATTTTGCGTTTTTTATAAATTAAAATTTAAAAAATCTGCGATATTTTAAACCGAGTCAACTTAGTGCAATTTGTATATGAAATGTTGTTGACATTTATCAATTGTTCAGATTTATTAAATTTTGATGTTCTTAGCTTGATAGGTTCAGTATATCATCCGCTACTACCAACCGTCTAAAACAAAATGTTGCGTATGGTAATGAAACTCTTTCGCAACTGAGTTCCTAATGACTTCCTTATGGACGTAACATTTAAAAAAAGATATTTCATATACAAACGGAAAAATTTGTTATTTAACAAAAGAGACTTGGGACTTCCAATGACCTAGAATCACTTCCTTTCTCTTGGGAGTACTTGTCATTTTTATTTCCCTCATGCCAGTGGCTTGAATCACTTTCTTTCCCTAGGGCGTACATATCATTTTATTTCCCTTTTTATTTTGATAAGAAAAAGAATAAAGTTAACTTTATTTACCGGTTGATTATATTTAAATAAATTTATTAATTATTCGTTATCTGATGTCAAATGAATTATTTGTCATTTTATTTCAGTATTTATGAACGACTACTTAGTTAAATAGAATAAATTTGGTTTTAGACATTACATTTTAAACGTCATTTTATCATTATCATCGCAACAATACATTAAAACTATTTTACTACTATATTTATTTATATCATTGTTTGTTCATTTTTAACTAGAACAAAAGAATAAATAGTACTATTTATTTATTATTATTTGCGAAAGTTGTTTTAGTTTCAATGAAAAAACAAGAAAATATTGTGATAACTTCTCCACGAATAAAAGTTTACGGCGCAACAGATAGAGCAATACACCTAACAGTTACCAACAAATCCAAAAAGACGTGATCATAAAAGAGCCGCGTTAATGATTTCCCGAGCAGACGCAAACATTTTTATTTGTAGCAACATTTATTTTCTCCTGTACTGGGACAGGGGCGGATCCAGACTTCGAATTAGGAGGGGGTCAATGGAGTGAATTTTGTATCTGGGGGGGGGGGTGGTATTGTCCATCTTAAAAACATTTGTAAAAATGCTCATATTATATTCCTGCTTTAAATAATTTTTACAATCACATTAAATCGTCTTTGGAATCGCATTAAATCACATTACATCGTTTTTGGAATCACATTAAATCACAATAAATCATTTTTTCACCTAAAAAATTACCTCTAAGAACGGCAACATTTTTTAAATCATAAAGTTTCAATATCTAAACGGTTCTTCGATAGAATACAAAAATTATTGAATTAGAAGTTGATTTTCTAAGGGCAAATGTCGGTAGTCACATACTTGACTAGATCTTAAATAGAATACCTCTCCCATCTGCGCGTCGAAATAATATCCCCACAAAATATTGGTTTTTGGCTATTTATTAGAATAATAAAACAAACAATAGTTCTTAATTATCTTAGAATTTTAAGTCCTTAGATAATATTTTCTATTTAATTTGTTTAAATAAATTGAGTTATCGTAAATAATTACATCAAAATTATGTATTAGGGCCAACATTTAAACATAGTCCATGCTTAGGGGGGTCATGACCCCATGACCCTCCCCCTGGATCCGCCCCTGTACTGGGATGTGGTTGTATGTTGCCGTGTTTCTTAGTGCAAGTTTTTGTGGCAATGTCGACGTTTGTCTGTAGTTGTCGGCTGGTGTAATGGTGTGGAATGAAGTAGTTCTCCACTTCCGCCAATCAGTAAATCAATAGATGTCCTTCTCGTGCCCCGGAGTGTAGCTCTCAGTCCTGGTATGATAGACGTATCGCGATATTACGATCTGATTGGTCAATTTCGCGATGGTGACGTGTTGACTGACACTGACAAGGGTACGAATTGACTTAAACGATAGTGTTTTTTTTTTGCTAGGATAGGTCTTATTAAAAATGTGTCATATCTTGATATTGATAGACGTGACGAAATCTAAAAACTGGAACATTTTGCTGTTTTCAGAGAAACTACAATTAAAAATAATTCTGACAATAATGTTTAACCTTATATACAATTTAATTACGGATCTACTTTACAAAGTCTTTTTTTGTTGCGGATCAGCAAGGCTTATCTCAAGATTTCAAATCTTAAAATACATTAAATATTTATTTAAAGATTGAAGAATGTTTTTGTGTACAGAGAAAGAGAGGAAAATCAGTTCATTTGTTAAAGAACTCTCTACTAATGAACTGAATATTTGACATATTGTAAAAGAGTTTGACATTTGTTTGTTACAGTGTTGTAATATTTGTTGAACAAGTTTTTGTTTAATTTTCTAACGCAATCTACAAAAAATTTGAATTTAATTAATATCTCGTGAATTATTCACATTTATGTAATGAAATTTACTTTATAGGAAGCGTTTTTAATTTCTGAACAATTTTTGTTTTTACGCTTTTGCTCTAAAGAGATACAGCAATATTTAAAAAATAACATTGAAATCCCTATACGCCACATTTCAATTCTACACCCTGTATATATATATGTATCTTCGAGTGAAGTGCGGTTACCAGCCGTTAAATCACGGCTACTAAGGATATTAGTAGGGGTAGTTTTGACTTGGTGAAAATTGTTTGTTGGCTGTGGATATCGAACCCGGATTATCAAAATCACAGGCCGACTCGATACCACTGAGGTATATATATAAAAGAAAAATAATTGAATCTAAGTGCTCCGGATTAATTAAAAACTATATGTACCTTGTAATGTAATTGGGATTGAATGTCAGTTTACAGAGTAATAACAGTTATTTATTTATCTAGGCCGCGAAATGATTGTGTGTGTTGAGGCAGACTATTTTCTGAGCACACCAAATTATATCGTGGCCGAGGTGTACATTAACATTTTTTACACATTATGTTCATATTAAATAACTTCAAAATTTATTACAAATTTAATTTCGAAATGATAAAAATAATAAAATAAATATATCATCACGCCTTTTACCTATAATTAAGTGAGGCACTCTGCCTAAGCAGATCTCGGTAAGTTATATATTTCTTCGCGTGAAGTGCGGTTACCAGCCGTCAAATCACGGCCCCCAAAGATGTTAGTGGGGTAGATTTTAATTTGGTGAAAATTGATTGTCGGCTGTGAGGATTGAACCAGTGTTCTCAAGATACCACTGAGCCACCTACCCCATATTTCTAAATGTTTATTATAAATATATGACCAAGGAGACGTTTTCAGAAAAAATAACAATTTGTTTATTTTTGACGATATTTTGTAATCTTAGTTTAGAACAGCCCGTCAAAGTAGCTGACAGCCCAGTTATGAATTTTTGCCGGGCTGAATGAAATAGATAAATGCATTCGAAGTAACCATTTTGATAAAAGTTTTGAATGAATCTTTCTACGCCAACTATCACAAAGTCATAAAGTGCAGCGTCTCGACGTTGACTTATCCTAGCAGTCTGTTTAGGCTCGACGAGTGACGCTGTGTCAGATATAAGCCGGGATCAGTCGCCGCGAAATTGAAACTTGACAATGTAATCAAAAACCTATCGGGTTGGGTCCAACGCTAGTCGCAGTACTGGTGCCGTATGTCTGATGTGATTTCTGTTACTCGCCGGATGGGGTGAATGTGCTTCTCGATGCTTCTAATGGACTTATTTTTACCACAGAAAAGGTTTGAATGCGGATTTATAACAGATTTTTTTGTCTGCGGAATATTGAAAGTATTGATAGAAATATATGGCAAATGTAATAAGAATGCTCATGAGATTTTTCATTTCAATTTTAAAAGCTACTACACTAATGTGTCAAATATTTTAAGAAATCCGTAAAAGACGTTATAACGTTTCTTATGTTATTTCCAATACTTGTACTTTGTGTAATATATTTTTGTTTTTCATATTTATTATTTAATAAATATTTAGATAATTATTATTTAACTTTAATCTATTATTTAGGTAATTTCCTGAATTGTCATCTTTTATCTTTTTCAAGATTATATCATATTTATCTTTATCTAGATAAAAAATATTATAATCTATTGACAGGTTCACATTTCAAAATTATAAAATAAAAATAAATATAAATATATCATCACGCCTTTTACCCATTACTGAGTGTGGCACTGTGCCGTAGCAGAATTATATTATATTAAATTATATTGATGAAAAATGTATTCGGAACTAGTAACAATTGAATATTAATTTTTTTTTCACGACCAGGTGTTAACGTTGGGTTCTGTGGCACCAAAGTCATAATGAAAAATAGTATATTACAATACAAGTGTTGAAAGGGTATAATTGAGGGCGTGTGTATAATATGGAACACGAATATAAGTTTTCTAACACCCTTCCAACACCTGTCTTGTATAATATTTTTCCTACGAGAATTTAGTATTTTACATTAAAAGAAGTTATTTAATTTTTAGATTTTTTATATTTTCTCAAATAATATTAAAGATTGTTGCGTCATTTTTTGTATTTATGACAACCGAAATAATAATGTCATTCTTTTGACGAAAATAATTAAATTCCGCACGCAAATGAATACTCGGTTTCCATATCGTCATATGAAAAATACATTATAATCCGCTGCATCATTGCTAAGAGCAACGGGAGAGAAATTCAGTTTTAGCCCTGTTGCTAAGAACAGTTTATTTCTCTTGTTAAGTATAGAAGTAATTAAACAAACTTCAATAATTCATTTATTTTACCGACAATGAGAACATTGGAATACAAAGTTTCATTAAAATCGTTAGGGCTGATTCCGAGATCATTGATATACACGGACAGATTTTTGTTTTATCCAAGTTTATTAATTTTACAACAATATAAATACAACAAAAGAAATTAGTATTTTTTGGAACACATAATTCTATTATTATTTCGTTTTATTTAGATGAAAATGCAGTATTTCGCTAGTAAAATAGTTATCAATTTTAATTAGATTTATGGTGAATAGAATGAAAGCGAGGTACCTGACTCCGAAATTAAACTAACTAGAGATTAATTAGAAGTGAACTCGAGTTTCCTCGTTGTTCCAAATTCCAACATGGCTATTATACTCATTTTATTTTAATGGGGTAGGTGGCTCAGTGGTATCGAATCGGCCTGTGGATCTTGAGAACCATGGTTCGATCCCCACAGCCGACAAACAATTTTCACCAATTTAAAAAATCTACCCCTGTGGCTCCTCCACCACTAATATCTTTGGAGTCCGTGATTTGACGGCTGGTAACCGCACTTCACGCGAAAAAATATATCACTTACCGAGATCTCCTTAGGCAGAGTGCCACACCCAGTGATGGGTAAAAGGCGTGATGATATATTTATTTATTTTTTATTTATTATTTGTTATATGAGTTACGTATTGTATTATAGACCGAGTTCAATTCCATATTAGCAATTAGCGATAAATTATTAATATTTCATACCAATAATAGTATTAGACACCGAAGGAGAGAAGTGTAGGTTTTTTTTGAGATGTAAAATGAACCACGAGGGCGATGCCGAGGAGAAAAACACTTTTTTCATGAAGTGTATATGTAAGACTTAATAATAGATAAATATATGCTTTATACCTCAGTTTCTAACATGATTTAAATTTATTTCGAATTAATTAATATTATAATTAAAAAATCACCATAAAGCATGACTGACCTATTTTCAATATTCCGAAGTCAAGAACATGAAAATAATACACAATAATAATATAACACTATTAATACAAACGGAACTCAAAACAACAATAATACAAAGATTATTTCTCCTGCTTATCATAATATATATATATATATATATATATATATATATATATATATATATATATATATATATATATATATATATATATATTAATGTAATCACTGCATATTTAATTGTAATAATTTCAAATGTTCAAAGTGTACATTTAAATAAATAGTCATCTACATAAAAAAATATAATTTGTTTACGATTTTCATGTTTTGGATATTGTCTAATATTACGTTCATTAAAAATTATCTGAAATTTCAGTATTCTAATAGTGTTGCTTTTAAGAAACTAGTTTGATTATAATTTGACAGAAAAAGAACCCTCGACTTCGTCTCGAACACTTTTTGTTAAATTATAATTAAAACAGACTCATGCAGTTTCTTAAATAAATAAATAAATAAATAAATATATCATTTGTCCCGCGTGGTGGCCGCGCGGGTTGAGGGCCTGACTGACGACCATAAGGTCGTGAGTTCGGGTCCCGCCCGTGGCGGCTATACAAAGGACATATCGGCATATGACCTGAGTAGTTGGTCCGATACATAAGTAAAAAAAAAATAAAAATATATCATCACACCTTTTACCCATTACTGGGTGTGGAACTCTGCCTAAGCAGATCTCGGTAAGTGATATATTTGTTCGCGTAATATGCGGTTAACAGCCGTCAAATCACGGCCTCCAAAGATATTAGTGGAGGGGGAGCCACAGGGGTAGATTTAAATTGGTGAAAATTGTTCGTCGGCTGTGGGGATCGAACCAGGGTTCTCAAGATCCACAGACCGACTCGATACCAGTGGGGTAGGTGGCTCAGTGATATGCAGATTCTAAGTAAGATATTTTCATTTTTAAAAATCGATCATTTTTAATGCACTTAATATGTAAAATTCGGAAGAAAATTGAGGTGAAAATTTGAGTGTTTTATCGATTTTTTTACTTTTAATTAGAATGTTAGATTTTCCAGATATGATGAATTGTATGTTTTGAAAACATTCTACTTACTGTAAATAATAATAGTAGGATATAAACGGAACTTACATACTAGGTAAGTAGCCGTAAACTTCCGTCGTTGTATCTTAAACCGGTAATAAAATTTCTTAGGTGAAATTACCCGTTTGTCGTTTAATGACATGCATTAAAACTTGCGCGCAGCGCTTCAATAAACTGATTTGCGGAGTATAATTAAAGTTTAAAACAATTATGTGGCATAATTGAATTAAGCAGTGGAAATTACATCTGATCGAAATAAGGCCTTAACTTGAGGATAACGTATCCTTCTCTGCTCCGTGATCCTCGTGATGCTCATTTGTTCGCGCTGCCAAGGCCGTCTACGCACAATTCATTCACTTCTGCCACGTCAAAACTAGATCCGCGGGTAATTAATTGCGAATCGCTAATTACTCCCGAGTTGCAGACTTTCTAATAAGACGAGACGGAATTTTTACTTTTTGTTGTTGGCTGATGAGTCGGGATCAGTTATCGCTTACTATGAACGTATTGTAATAAGATCGCTTCTAACTTGCAACTATAATATAAGAGCCAGTATTTCTTCACAAGATTCTTTATGCCGAAGCAGGTAATTACATTCTAATTAAGAACATCTTGTAAAATAGTAATCTCTCTGTAAAAATAGTCTTTAATGAAAGTATTCTTTGTCGTTTGAGAAAAAGTCAAGATTTTTATACCTCAAAGGGATTTGTAGCTTTAGAGTCATCGGCTAATAGGTCACTAGTATTTCTTTTACATTCTGCGTTCACCTTTACAGTACAATTTTAAAATTAATTTTAACTAATCCTGAATTTTAAATTAATCAAATTAATCTAAACCCCCTAAATTCCCCGTGTACCCATCTTTATTCCAGATATCATAGATAGCACAGCACAGTGACGTCAATTATTCCATTTACAAATATTTAATATGTTTTGTCTCGGAAACTATAATTAATCGATTTAAGAAATACAAGTATTATAATTTCTTTTCTGAATCATATATTAGATAGTATATTAAAGAACGATTTTTATAAGACATATTTTTATTGCTCGCGTCCAAGTTTAGAAAACTAATAGTAGGTGAGTTTTCTAAAGGACAAGTGCGATTAAAGTCTTATAAAATGAGTTATTGAAACAATAATTTCTATTTTGCGTCTTTTATAAAATTAAATTTTATCAAATCTGATGTGGACACCACATGACTTCCTTGTACGCATATTAAACTATAGATATTTTTTTAATTGCACATATTTGACATAAAATCTTTTATTTTTTGTTCTAATCCATAGCAAACTTAATTAAAATATATATATATATATATATATATATATATATATATATATATATATAATATTTAAATTTAAATATCTCGCTTATGCAAAAGGCCAATTTAAAAATTCTTAATGTGCTAGACGCAGAATTCAATTCTCTAAAAATTTTATTTGCAGCATTTATTTCTAAAATTAAAATAATACCATTTTTTTCAAAGAAAACTGTTAGCAGCTTCATGTAATGTATCACTTTCGGTTAGTGTATTTTAACAAAAATCTAGTATGTTATTTATATTAATATAGTAGTCTTATATACCAAATTTGAAAAGTTTTGGATTATATTTGAATATAGTTTTTCATGAAAATCTATTATAGGCTTCAAAAGGGAGATGTTATAACAGTCCTAAATAAAAAAATTTCAATTTTCTACGGCACACCGTTTTTGAGTTATGCGAGATACATACGAAATACTTCGTACAAGAAAGTAAAAAATCTGCGATATTTTAAACCAATGTCAATTTATGAAAATTTGTATATGAAATGTTATAGTTGGTAACTGTTATTGGCATTTATGCAATTGTTCAGATTTTGAGGTTATATTGCAATTTTGATGTTCTCAGCTTGATAGGTTCAGTAGGTCATCCGCTACTACCAACCGTCTAAAACAAAATGTTGCGTATCGTAATAAACGTTTTCTCGATACGCAACTGGGTTTCATAATGATTTCCTTATTAACGTAAAATAGAAAAAATATTTCTGATCAATTTTACAGAAACCAAAACTGAATGAACCTCTATATTTTCTAGGTTTTATTTATTTACATTTTTATTGTTGAAGTGTATATACTTACTTTATCATTTGTTTCTTTAAATTTGAGTATGTTGAACAAAAATAAAATATGCAAAAATCGCTTCAAAAAGATATTTTATTTTTTACAAATTACGGAAAATGTAAAAAAGAAACCATCTGAAGCAAGGAACTTAAAATAAGTATATAAAAATATCATCACATTTCGAAAGCAAATAGTGAATTTAAAATTCTCTACGAATATCTGGAATGTAGATCAGATGCAAGCGCGCGAAGTTAGCTGCAAATCTGTCTCACGCTCGACTAGTTCCAGTTCTACAAGTCTAAAGCTCCGGGACTCTGGACTTGCAATCCGGACGAGAGCTGAACTCGAACACGTCACCGATTACGAGCACCTTCGTAAAGTTTGTCCGCACTCCAGTGTTGGATATTTTCTACCCGTCTACCTCGTATTAAAATTGAAATGAACGGAAGAGAAACTTGGAAGCAGTTCGGCCGTGCAAAATGTTTAGGATTTAATTAAAATTAAATTCCGGACAAAATGATACCTATGACATTTGCAATTATTTGATGCAGAATATTGCTACTCATTTGGAAATTAAAGAAATTCATTCTATTTTTGTTTTTCTGAAATATAAAAACGCCTTGTGAAATTCGGTGGAATTTGAGGTAAAATCGAATATAACCACTTGTTTTTTTAATTTCAAATTTTGTACATTGTTTAGGTAGGAGACTCAGTGGTATCGACTCGGCCTCGATTGCCACATCCGACACACAATTTTTATTAATATTACACCTGTGGCTTCCCCTCCACTAACATATTTGGTGGTCATGATTTGACGACTGGCAACCAAATTTCACGCTCATAAATATATCACGTACTGAGATCGGCATAGTGCCACGTCTAGTAATGGTTAAAAGGAGTGATGATATATTTATTTTTTTAACACTACCTTTGTGGCTTCCCCTTCACTAACATCTTTGAGGGCCGTGATTTGACGACTGGTAACTGCATTTCATGAGCATAAATATATCATTTACCGAAATCTTCCACTGCAAAATGCCATACCCACCTTGGGTAAAAGACGTGGTGATATATTTATTTATTTATCTAACACTACCTTTGTGGCTTTCCCTTCCCTAACATCTTTGAGGGCCGTGATTTGACGATTGGCAACCGCATTTCATGAGCATAAATATATCATTTACCGAAATCTGTTACAGCAGAGTGTCATACCCAGCATAGGTAAAAGGCGTGATGATATATTTATTTATTTATTTAACACTATCTTTGTGGCTTCCCTTCACTAATATTTTTAAGGGCCGTGATTTGACGATTGGCAACCGCATATCATGAGCATAAATATATCATTTAGCGAGATCTGCCACAGCAGAGTGCCATACCCAACTTGAGTAAAAAACTTGATATATTTATATATTTATTTAGCACTACCTTTGTGACTCCCCCTTCACTAACATCTTTGGGAGCTGTGATTTGACGACTAGTAACCGCATTTCATGAGCATAAATATATCATTTAGCGAGATCTGCCACAGATAAGTGCCACACTCAGCAATGGTTAAAAGGTGTGATGATATATTTATTTATTTCTAGGTAATGTATAAATTCATATCTATTCTGTAAAAAAAAGTATATCATTTGTTAAAATGATCTTTTAATAGTAACCTTCCTAGCAACCATTGTCGAGCGGGGGTCCTAACAATTTCTATACATATAAATTTGTGTTACATAATTAGCATCATTGCCTGGATTATAACTTTGCCCATAACCTATGAACTTTGTAACTTGGCATAATTTCGTGCAGCTTTTTAAAATTAGGTAGTCGTTTCTTCACCACAAATAATATTTGACAGTGGTCGTAGGCCTGTAATAATTATTACGAATTAATTTTAAACTTCCTTGTCCAGTTTAAATCTGCTAGTGGTTGTCTATAAAATAACATTACAGCTCTAGCAGTTCCGAATTCCCATCTAGAACGCAATTCATTTCCCGCAACAAGCATCTTCATCCACATCTTGAGATAATTTCCACATTGTCCAATACCACAAGCTGATCACAGTCCCACGCTCTGCGCTACACTTACCGCTCTGCAGATGAAGTGATTACTTTCAAATCGAGTTTCTGTTGCTGTATGCAGCATTGTATCGTGCAGGGAGCGGAATTACCCTGGCTGGTTGCGATGCGACCAGGCTATCGCACACTACAATCTGTGATAGTTGGTATAATGTGATCATTTGTAGCTGGAATTGCTTTACGCTTTACGCGTGATGTTGTGATTTCGTGAGTATGGTGTGGAGGTAAATAGACTGCTCGTTCTAAAGGTGCAATCATTGTGATGGTTTGTTTCCATATAGTTTGCGTTGGAGGTGTAGTCTACGTACATATGCAATCGAATCAAAACATTAAATATTTTAACTACATGAGCATGGCTGGTTTTATAATTGTGCCTCCAATAGGATTCCTACCATGAGGTAGAATGAACTGTGGTTGTCAGATTGTGTATTTTCTGCCTCGAACTTGAATACAGATTGCATGGATCAAAATATGCAGTTATTATCGTTTACGTTACGTTAATATTACACTGTAATAAGTTTACATAAATTGAACAATGCGATTCCCACACTTTATACGATCATATATTTGCAGAATCGTATCATTCAATGCAGTGGCGTAGCTAGCATTTGGAGGGCCCTGTATCAAACATTTTCATTAAAAATTAGTTGGAATGAGGATGTGGTGAATTCAAATTGTACTAAATACTCAGATGAAAAAAAACATTAAATCGGTTTTAGTGAACAATAACATAGATACTAAAAATAAAAAATGTCATGTACTATTCAGCTGAGGTGGATATACATATGTATTTTGATGCGGTAAATTAGATTTTGATGTCAGAATAGCTCCATCACGACAGGGTTTTTTTTTTATCTCAAAAAACTCAAAATTGGGAACATTTCAGATTTTTTTAGTAAAAATATCTATTATAGCTTTGGCCAAATTCTGGAAATAACGTCATGCAATGTAGTTATAATAAGGTAACTTAAATATTACCATATCGATAATTTGTTTTCCTAACCTAAAAAAAAAATCACCCTAAAAAGAAAAATTCTTTATATAATTAAATAAATATATCATCACGCCTTTTACCCATTACTGTGTGTGGCACCCTGCCGTAGCAGATCTCGGTAAGTGATATATTTGCTCACGTGAAGTGCGGTTACCAGCCGTTAAATCACGGCCCCCAAATATGTTAATGGCGGGAGAGCCACAGGGGTAGATTTAATTTGGTAAAAATTGTTTGTCGGTTGTGGGAATCGAACCAGAGTTTTCAAGATCCACAGGCCGACTCGATACCACTGAGCCACCTACCTCATTCTTTATGTATTAGAAAATTTTGATTCTACAGTAAAGAAATAACGTTTAAAAGTAATTATTTCTTCGTAATTTTATCTTCTGTTCTTTCAATTTATGGATTCTTCTATCGAGTTATCTTATTTTCCTAACTTCGATAAAAAGCTTAAAATCTTCAAAATTTCCAATTTTTTTGAAAAATAATACTTTTCAGATAAAATAGAATGGAAAAAGTATATGTTTTTACGTACTCCTTAACAGGAAGTAATGTAATTTCACTAATTTTAAGATTTGTTTAGGGTTAGGAAAAAATGCGAACGTAGTTGAACAATTTTGACTCCCGTTTTAGATAAGATACATAGACCTACATGAAAACATATACTTTTTCCACTCTATTACAGAGGCCATAATATGGCTTATAATATAAAAATTGCAGGTTCCTAAGAAAACAAAAATTTGTTAAATTCTTAATTTAACTTTGCCAGCTCAATATTTTAAGTTATTTATGTCGATATAGCGCACAAATTAGAAATTCTCAAAAGTATTTATAATTTAGATGAGGTAGGTGGCTCAGTGGTATCATATTCCTGCTTTAAATAATTTTTACAATCACTTTCAATCACATTAAATCGGCCTTGGAATCGCATTAAATCATAAACGGTTCTTCGATAGAATACAAAAATTATTGAATTAGAAGTTGATTTTCTAAGTGCAAATGTCGGTAGTCACATACTTGACTAGGTCTTAAATAGAATACCTCTTTCATCTGCGGGTCGAAATAATATCACCACAAATATTGGTTTTTGGCTATTTATTAGAATAATAAATGAAACAATAGTTCTTAATTATCTTAGAATTTTAAGTTCTTAAATAATATTTTCTATTTAATTTGTTTAACAATCGTAAATAATGACATCATTATTATGTATTAGGGCCAACATAAAAAAGTCATGACCCCCATGACCCCTCCCCTGGATCCGACCCTGTCAATTACATAATATGGATGTGAAAAATAACAATTTTTAGTTGATAATTTTAATAATTTATCCATTACTGTAGCGTCATATAAAAGAGGAACAGTGCATTGACTATCAAGGAAGTCATATTAAAATAAAAATTGAATCAGTAATTCTGTCTCCAAATTACCATCTCATTCTATCTGGCAATCAGCCTCCAACAATTCAAATCACATCATCTCCATACTTCCATTAAATCAAATTATTTATACACTTCTCATGTCCAACCCATAATTGTCATAAAGCACGTGTTTAAATGCGGCCGTTACACATCGTTTTGCTTCTAACACGGCTAGCTCACACTCACACCCACATAACTTCACTTAAGCCTTATGGCCGCTTGCATCTCGTCCTCATATACATAATGAAAAGAACGCGGCGCGAGCGCGAGTCTACATATGCATAGCACCGCGTGATGTCTCAGAAATAATGGACTCCTCTCAGCCTGTCTGTCCGACAAGACGTTTACATGAGGCTCGTGTGGCGCAATGAAATTAATCAGACGCGAGAATAGTTTAAGGTTAGGTTTGGGCTGGAATGGCCTTTATGTGTGGGATGGAATTTTTTTCATTCTTGGAAATTGTTTTCAGAGGAATTTGTGATAGGAGATTTAAATATTTTTGAGATTAGATTACTATTTGGAAATTGAAACTTGTAATTTATAATTTACCGATAGAAGTTATGCGTTTTCTTTTATAAAGAAGATATTGTAAGTATGAGAAATGAATGGATTTACTTGTCCTCTAGAAATGTGAACTTCTTCGCCCGCATTATGACTAGATATTATTTTTTGATATTTTTAATTAAAGTTCAATTTTATATCGGGTATTTTTATACTTCGGGGAAAAAATTCTATGACGTAATGATCACAAAACAAACAAACAAAATATCTATCCTTTATAAATACCTCTTATGGCCAAATAAAATATAACTAATTGAAAATCGTTAAAAAAGAAGATACAAAATATTTACCGAGATCTGCTTCGGCAGAGTACCACACCCAGTAATGGATAAAAGGCGTGATGATATTTTTTTTCAAAATAAATATAGATTTTAAACAATAAATAAGTGTTTTATTTGTTGCGCGTGAGAATGTTATTTTTAGTAGAGACCGCAGGTTGAGACAAAAAAAAGTCATTCGAACGAGCCAAAAAAAAAAAAATTATTTGGCCCACGAAATACAAACGACATTTTTTCTACAACTGTCAAAAAAGAATATTACAATAATTATTGATTTATTTAGGTAAATTGAAGGATAACAATCAACAATAATATAAATATGATACTATTGATGTGTTGTAACTAATGGAACCTGACAAAAATTAATTTGGGAGCGTGCGCGAGATACTTATTCTGTGCACTAGGATGCGAAACAGTGCGCAAAATACTCATTATGAGCTCTAGGATGCAAAATAATGCGCAAAATACGCGTTGTCATGGTAATGTAAATGATGAAAAAATCACTTACTTCGCGTATTGATATTATTGAAAAAATGAACAATTGTAGAAAAAATAACTTTTTGTTCCATAATCAGTATAATAAACAATATTTGCGGTTTACATTACATACATCATTTTAGAAACACCCTGTATAATAGTGGGTTATATAACAGCAAATATGGATAATGTCTTGAACTACTCGTAATTTATTTATAATCATTATAATCTATGTTATAAAAACTATGAAATACGTACAAACATATTTCAGAACAAAATATACAAATAAGAATAAATAAAGTAACAAGTTTCGTATAACATTTGTAACAAAAGACTGTCAAAATACCTGTCGTCAAATCACGGCCTTCAAACATATTAGTGAATTAATTTTAATTGGGTGAAAATTAATTGTCGACTATGAAATTCAGCTTCTCATTTCCACAGTTCAATGCGTTACAAAAACCCTAATAATAGAACTAATTTTGGCAAAGCCATTAAATTTTCCTCCTTTAGTTAGGCATTAAATTGTCTGTTAAAAGAATTAATGTTAAAAGACTTAATAAAGTTAATATATTTAAAAGTAATTTATTTCTAACGAGTTCCTTTCACCAATCATGCAGCAATGAAGCATTCAAATTGCCTTAATTACTAATCAATTCATTGTAAAACTCTTAAACTCTGAGAGATAATTTCATCGACAACCAAACATCGTGTAGGTGTTGAACCATCTAGCTGCGTCTCACTACCAATTATTTAAATCAACTCATCAGATACTTCAGGCCAACTAATTAAGTTATCTGTGTGCTTTGAACACATAACATGACGATAATAATTAAAATTAAAATCTCATAAACGAAATATATCACATAGAGCTGAAGCATTTCGGAAAATACGACTAAATTATTAAAATCAGTCATAATTTATTCTTCGAAGCATACGTAAGTTGCCCACGCGGTCAGGTTTCCTAGTCGAACCCTAGAACTCATGGTGTGTAGCCCCATGCTCCAGGCAAATGTAATTACCCGATGCAGGCTGACGTGAATGGCTTGAATATTTTAGCTCCATTTAGTGAGTTTTCACTGTCATGTTAGCTTTAAATTGTTTATTTCTATATGCAGTAAGGCTGTTGTTATATATTTAAGAATGTGGGTAGTTGCTATGCATTTACAGACTGCTTGTTATTAATAATTACCGGGCTGGTCGTTGAAATATTAAGTATTTGCTTCTACTTTACATGCAAATGTCTAATTTTTGGTTTGCAGTTTCGAGTTGAATAATTGAGAATGATTATTGGACTCGACTAATGACACACATTGCAAGCTTCCACATTTTAACTACCTATATTTTACAAATATATAGTTATATAAAGTCTCAAAATGAGAACATTGGTTAGGTTCTTATACTTTATAAAATAATAGTATTTCAACAAAAATAATTGGCAAAAGATTCTTTGAATACATAGGAGCACAAGTATTTAAAGTAGAGATGGGCGAATATCAAATTTCTCGAATTCGAATATCGAATACGAATATTATTCAGATCTCGAATATTCGAGGTAATCGAATATTCGAATACTCCTAAAATTATTAATAATTATTTAATTGTCCCTTTCATTATTTGAATGAAATTGTTAAGATAAAATAAAACAAAAAGTACAAACAATAAAGCAAAATTTAAGATGAAACGTACAGGCTGATGTTGGCGAAAAACAAATTTGAAATATAGTACGTCTTCATGGTTTTGAAACAAATATCTTTGTTATTAATAACTTCAAAGTATTGTAATAGCTTTACGTTTATGTGCAAATGATAAAGAAAAACATAGTCCAAAATTGAGGTAAACATATGGCGCGATATTCGAGGTATTCGTATGTTCGCTATACTGACGTTAATATTCGAAAATCGCGAATATCGAATAATATCAATATTCGCGGCATTCGACTATTCGCGGATGATATTCGCCCATCTCTAGTTTAAAGTATTGCCATGTGAACTAAAAATTATAAAATTAGAAAAAAAATTCAAAAATAAATTTAAAAATTGGCTAATTTCAACAAACAATTTAATAAACTTTTAATTCTAGGTATTTTAATGAATCTCTAATTTTAGTTTGTTTAACATACTTATTAATGTATTTTATTTAAGTGCCCATAGATTCTATTTACTATTCACTTAATTTGGCATTGTTAGTCCTTTAGGCTATTAATTTTAGTTGACCTAGTGCTAATATTATTAATTTTGTTTTAAGTTTTAATGAAATATATTAGTTGGATTTATTTCTTTGATCAAAACACGTTACAGATATTAATACTCAATTCAAGAAACGTACGTTTTTTACCTGAGTCAATCCATTATTATTTACTATTTTAGCGAATATTCTTATGTTATTTATACATGTTGATTTTATGTATTTCTTTATAGTAAATAAATTTATTATTATTATTATATTTATTTATGCGGTAGTGGCTCAGTGGTATCGAGTCGGCCTGTGGATCTTGAGAAGTCTGGTTCGATCCCCATAGCCGACAAACAATTTTTACCAATCTACCCCTGTGGCTCCACCACTAATATCTTTAGAGGCCGTGATTTGATGGCTGGTAACCGCACTTCACGCAAAAAAATATATCATTTACTGAGATCTGCTTAGGCAGAGTGCCACACCCAGTAATGGGTAAAAGGCGTGATGATATATTTATTTATTTATTTATTTATGGGGTAGTGGCTCAGTAGTATCGAGTCGGCCTGTAGATCTTGAGAACCCTGGTTCGATTCCACAGCCGACGAACAATTTTCACCACATTAAAACTACCCCTGTGGCTCCCCCTCCACTAATATCTTTAGGGGCCGTGATTTGATGGCTGGTAACCGCACTTCACGCGAAAAAATATATCACTTACCGAGATCTGCTTACGCAGAGTGCCACACCCAGTAATGGGTAAAAAGCGTGATGACATATTTATTTATTTATGGGGTAGTGGTTCAGTGATATCGAATCTGTGGATCTTGAGAACCTTGGTTCGATCCCTACAGCCGACAAACAATTTTCACCACATTAAAACTACCCCTGTGGCTCCCCTTCCACTAATATCTTTGGGGGCCGTGATTTGACGACTGGTCTTCGCACTTCACGTAAAAAAATATATCACTTACCGAGATCTGTTTACGCAGAGTGCACACCCAGTAATAGGTAAAAGGCGTAATGATATATTTATTTATTTATAATTGTACAGGGATATTTTAATAATTGAATATAATCGAAACTTTTTAAAATTAAGTCAAAATAAAATAGTACTTGGTCTAGTTGAAGCTAATGCACAGACAATAACATTTTAAATAGTTTTTCTGAGAGATCCTTCGATTTGTACTAACTTAACTGAATATTTCTTGTACGATATTGAATCAGCAGCGATTTGCGATAACTTTTCCAGCTTACGCGGCTTTGCGCTGCAGGGGCAGCATGTAAACGTGTCGACAGCGGGCACTAGATGTCTCTGGTGGTTCTGTTGGTGCCACACAACCACACTAGGCGAGCTGGCGACTCACCCGCAGCGCGGTATGCATAATGCATCGAGCTGGCGAGCACCGTGGAGTGTCACGTCGTGCTGATATCCTACACGACACCACGCGGTGTAATGGTGGGTGATGTGTGGTGCCACACAGGAAACACTGCAAAATATACGGATATTATTCATTGTTTCTACCAAAAAAATGAATTATTAAAAGTAGGTGTATGGAATATTTTAATAATGAGTTTATCTGACGCAGTGTGATCGAGTCTGCTTGGGGTTTTGAGAACCCGAGTTCGATTCTAACAGCCGACAAACAGTTCTCACTAATATTATGTTATATATGCCATAATAGATAAATATGGGGTAGGTGGCTCAGTGGTATCGAGTCGGCCTGTGGATCTTGAGAACCCTAGTTCGATCCCCACAGGCTACAAACAATTTTCACCAATTTAAAAAATCTATCCCTGTGGCTCCTCCACCACTAATATCTTTGGAAGCCGTGATTTGACGGCTGGTGACCGCACTTCACGCGAAAAAATATATCACTTACCGAGATCTGCTTAGGCAAAGTGCCACACCCAGTGATGGGTAAAAGGCGTGATGATATATTTATTTATTTTTTTATATAGATAAATAGATAAATAAAATTGATTCGAATTAATCAATAAAATCAAAACTATGAAATTTAATTTATTCTGTCCTTTATGGAGCAGGTGGCTCAGTGGTATCGACTCGATCTGTGGATTTGTGAACCCGGGTTCGATTCTAATAGCTGGCAACCAATTTTCACTACGTTAAAACTACCCATGTGGATTTCCCTACCCTTACATCTTTGGGGGCCGTGATTTGATGGCTGGTAACCGCACTTCAGGCAAATAAATATATCACTACCGAAATCTGCTACGATATCAATTTATTATTCGTAAAAACATCAAGGTTTTATAACCATGCAAGTAAAATTTGACAATTACGCCATATATCCTGTTATAATGATTATTTTCTTCAAAATTATTTATTTATTTATTTTCATTTCAACAGGCTTGTAAGCCGAAATACAAAAGGTTATAAATCGTATATAATTAGGTACATTATATAGCAGGTATTACAAAAGGGTCATTCGTATCTATGTACATTATGTTTCATTTGATTTTTAAATATATACGGTAGGTACAACGAAGGCAGAGAACTTTTATTACCTATTCGAGATAATCTAGCTATGGGGGAATGATGGCAAAAGTTTGATCTAAAAGTGGGAATTATAAATCTTTGGTTGTTACGGAGAGAATACGGATTCGTATTTACAATGAAGAGAGATTTAAGTTCAAAACATGGTTGATTGTTCATAATCTTATACAGAAGACATGCATCCATATAGTCGCGATCAGATTCTAATGAACATGTATTTGTTAATCTCGCAATTTCATTGTAATTATGTAGAATTCTCGGATTTGCAATTCTAGCTTCGCAAGACGCATAAGAAAAAAATCTATGTTGAACATTTTCGACCCGTTTGATATGACTATTGTAGTGTGGGAACCATATTGGAGAAGCATACATTAAAATCGGTTTTACAAGAGATTTATATAATGTTGTGATCGGGGAGACATTCTTGAAATCCAATGAATTCCGTTTTATGAATCCTAGAGTTTTCAAGCTTTTGTTAACAATTGAGTCAATATGTGGTATAAATGACACTTTAATATCAAAAATAACTCCAAGATCGGTTACTTGTGACACACGCTCCAAATTAATTCCATTTAAACTATACACATTTTCAATATCATTGCCGAAACTCACAACTTTACATTTGTTTACATTGAGTTGCATGTGATTATCTGTACACCAGTTCGCAAGATTGGTTAAGTCAACTTGTACTGCATAGCAATCTTCAGGTTTTTAGATAAAAAAATATAATTTCTAATTTCATGTCATAGAAAAAGAATAGTGTTGATCTCTTATGTAATGGCTATTAATCATTCAGGTTAATTATGGCGCAAATTTCATCTTCATGGGAAATAGCTACCATTACATTATGGTTAAATAATATTATTTGACTTTATTGACAAGGGCAAAAACAACTAATAGTTTGTCTTCTGTTTAATTCCTATGCACTATGCAGTTGTTCTGAATATACATATCAAAGCTTTATGTTATTGCAAACAAAACACAAAACTATTATAATTCAGATCTTTAACTCAGTTTTAAAAACAAAATATGAATATAATGCATTATCGTGATCACGTTACAATTTCGTTATTTCTCTTTGCTTTCTACATATTCGAATTTATCTATTTTATTCAAGTACTAATAAGATAAGATAACAATTTGAAACATGTTAAGAAACCCTTACTAATACTCGTGATAAGAAGTAAGAGCAACAGAGAATTAAATAAATGTAAATTGAAGTTGTTTTGAAACATTGTCAACGACATGAACGAAGTGAGAGACTGCGTTGCGAGATAGCATGACATGAGAAACCATAAATTTACCTGTTTATCAATAATCTCGTCTTCTCACGAGATATCCGGTATCGACTGTATCAATATTTGATCCGACGCAAGATGCATTTCCTTCCGAAGATAACATTTTTAAACTTTTTGTGTACCGTCGTGTTTTACAAAGAAAATATTGTAATGTCAACCCTTCCACTTCGAAGTAGGGTCGCTGAATAAATATTTTACTGTGTGAATTTTATAGAAGCACATCGCACATGCACTGGAATACAAAATACCGCAACTGAATTCGGATTCATTTAATAAGTCATGATTCAAATATGTAGAATTTTCCGTGCCGTAATTATAATATTTTAATAGATTTCAAGCTCTTATTACTTCCTTCTACGAAGTAAAGGAAGTATTGTAATAGCGAAAAATTTTTTTTTGGTCATTATATAACTTCCGGAAATGGTACTTTCATTTCAACGGAAATAGGTGTTTTGGCCCTCCCTGAATCCATTTTGACTAATTTCGTCATGCCGTCTGTACGTACGTACGTACGTACGTATGTATCTCGCATAACTCAAAAACGGTAAGCCGTAGAAAATTGAAACTTTATATTTAGGACTGTTATAACATCTAGTTGTGCACCTCCCTTTTTGGTCATAATATAACTTCCGGAAATGGTACTTTACTTGAAGCCTATAATAGATTTTAATGAAAAACTATATTCAAAAATATAATCCAAAACTTTTCAAATTTGGTATATAAGACTACTATATCAATGAAAATAACTTAATAGATTTTGGTTAAAATGGACCTAACAGGAAGTGATACATTACATGAAGCTGCTAACAGTTTTTCTTGAAAAAAATGGTATTATTTTGATTTTAGAAATAAATGCTGCAAATAAAAGATTTAGAGAATTAAATTCTGCGTCTAGCACATTAAGAATTATGAAATTAGCATTTTGTATAAGCGAGATACGTAAATTTTAAAATTATATTTTTTTTTGTAATTAAGTTTGCTATGGATTAGAACAAAAAATAAGAATAAAATAAAAAAATTTATGTCAATATCAAATTACGTCAAATATGTACAATAAAAAAATGTAAGTATAGTATAATACGCGTATAATGTAATGTGGTGTCCACATCAGAATTTTTTCTCTCTAGATTTATTACTATTAATAGCAGATAAATATCGCCGTATCCATTATGATTTTTACATGAAAAGTATCAAAATTGAATATAAGAGCAACCAGGGGCGGATCCAGATTTCGAATTAGGGGTGGGGGGACACTGAGTGAATTTTGTCTCTGGAGGGGGGAGGGTATTACCCATCTTCTAAATATAGAAAACATTTGTATTTGCTCATATTATATTCCTGCTTTAAATAATTAATGTGTAGCTTTAAGCAAAATTACTTTTCTATAAACAATTATAAACGGGGTGAGGAATAGTGATTTTTTCACCTCAAAATTTTCCTCTAAAAACGCCAACACTTTTTAAATCATAAAGTTTCAATATATAAACGGTTCTTCGATAGAATACAAAAATTATTGAATTAGAAGTTCATTTTCTAAGTGCAAATGTCGGTAGTCACATACTTGACTAGGTCTTAAATAGAATACCTCTTCCATCGGGTCGAAATAATATCCCCACAAAATATTGGTTTTTGGCTATTTATTAGAATAATAAATCAAACAATAGTTCTTAATTATCTTCGAATTTTAAGTTCTTGGATAATATTTTATATTTAATTTGTTTAACAAATTGAGTTATCGTAAATAATGACATCATTATTATGTATTAGGGCCAATTACCTATTAGGGCCAATATTTTTTAAAAAGTCCATGTTTAGGGTGGGGGGTCATGACCCCCATTACTCCCTTCTGGATCCGCCCCTGAGAGCAACATAATAACATAAAGTTGGTATCTATGTTAGGTTTTTAAATACCCAAAAATTAAAACAACTTATGACCAATTTGTAAACGTTTATTTCCAATGCATCTTACTGCTACTGCAGACCAAACATGAATAATAATAAGATTATATACAATAACGTCGACTACATTATTAGCGACAGATTATAAAACAATAGCTCTGATTCACAAACGGGTGACGAAAGCATCCATCTGGGGGGCTAGAGAGGACTCAGCGGGCCCAGCGTCATCCCGATAAAGCTGATGCTAACACGGCCATTCTGCAAGTGGTGCGTCCTCGTACCTCAATATAGAAGGCTGTCAACAGAAAACAAATAAGTCACCTAGAAATTAATTTGTACCAATGGCTGAGTGTAACTGTCACCGGCCAATTATTATTCTTTTTTTTTTTACTTTCTTGTTATCATTGTGGGGTCGCCACCAGATGTTTATTTTAACGGTTCTGTCATTTCTTTTTACTTTAGCGGTACTGCCGCTTTTCGTTTCATTACGTTGTCTTAACGGTACAGCCGTTTTTGTTGTTTTAGCGGTATTGCCGCTCACTTTAACATTTTAGCGGTATTGCCGCTCTCTTTAATACTTTAGCGGTACTACCGCTCTATTTAACATTTTAGTGGCGCTGCCGCGCTTTTTAACATTTTAGCGGTACTGCCGCTCTATTTAACATTTTAGCGGCGCTGCCGCGCTTTTTAACATTTTAGCGGTACTACCGCTCTATTTAACATTTTAGCGGCGCTGCCGCGCTTTTTAACATTTTAGCGGTACTGCCGCTCTTTTTAACATTATTCATTTTGTGGAATTGCCACATTGGATAATTGTTAAGTGCTTGCATCAACAATTTTCAAATTATACCAGACAAACTAAACAATAAAATCGAAATAAATTATTTTATTTTTCAGACAGGATCGCTGTCAGTCACTGAGTGCGTACTCACCACTTTACTCGGTTATCGTTATATTTTGGTTTCAGTTTTCCTTCTCCTGCTAATTGTGAATCTTCCACAGGAACTACATCACCTATGGAAAACAACTTACCAGCCAAGCGAGACAAATGAAATTGTCACGCTCACTTATTTTCAATATGTGTTATACGTGCCCGCGCTTGGGTCAAGGCTTCATCAGGGTCAACAGAGTAATCTGTTGCCACTGCATCACCCAAAAATTGCTGAGTTGCAGTTTAACTAGGATTCCTTCCAAACTGCAATATCGTAGGCGCGAAGCCTGTTGATGAATGAACTGTTATGTTATGTTATCTTGAATGTCTGCTATCGCTGACACCCATGTGTTCTCTTTATCAGTTGTAAGAGTAGCTCTGAGTAAATTAAACATCGTACGCATGACGCGTTCAACTTGGCCATTATACACCAAGTAATCACTGTAGTCACTAGGATTTTTAAAAACTTTCTTGCAAATGTAGTCATTTTTTTGGAAATTCCTCAAGGTTTCAATCAATGATAACTTAGCTGGCATACTCCGAATGACTTTCGCGGATGATTCCATCTTGCAGTAAATCATGAACAATTTGTTGTAATCTTAATCGTTCTGATAAAGCTAAACGTCGTGGTCGGTATACAACTTGGTTGTTATCTTTAAGTCTAATTTTAAGTTTTCCTGTCAAAATGTGATCGGGTGTGTTTGTTTCACATTTTAATAATAAATGCTTTATTTGTAACACACTGGGCTCGTCCAGTCCTGACACTTTAATATTATTTAAATCGCTGATAACCGTGGTAGTATTCGTCATTACTTTTAGATTATTGGCAAGGTCGTAATGTAACTCCAGACCGTTGATACCTTTATCAACTCGTAAATGCTGATTTCTAATAACATCCCAGCCGATGAAAGCATCACTGTTAGGTATTGATGCAGCTGGAACTACTGTAAACAATACTTCTATTGTTACGGTTGGTAACACAGCTACGAGCATGCATGTGCCGATACTATGTACAGGTTGTCCTCCAAGTCCAAAAACTGCACGATGATCTGCGCTTATGTCAACACCAAGTCTTTTAGCGGCGTCTTCACTTAAAACTGATATATCAGCACCGCTATCAATGATGTACGTGAAGCACAAAGCTATATTATTACATAGAACTGTTGCGACAGGTGAAATGGTTAAAGTACGGCCCCGCTTGATAAGCATAATTTTCTTCGGCTTTCCGTGTTTATACCAACAATTTTTTTCCTTTTTGCAGTGAGTGCAATTGGGTATTGATGTGCTCTCTCTTTGTTTGCTTATGTCGATTTCTGTCTTCTCAGGCTCTCTTTTATTTCTAATAAAAGAACAATAGTGTTGTTGATGATGACCTGCTTGTCCGCAACGGTAACACTTCCCTTTCGTATCGGATTTGTCACGTCGCTTATTATTGTTATCGTTATTAGGCCAAAAACGAACAGTATCGAGAGCAGGAGCCCTTTGCGTTGCACGATTTGTTCAGTAACGCGCGTCAAATTCACTTAAGAGTTTCAAAAGTTCGCGATCAGCACATGGTTGTTGAATGCGGATGGTAGTTTGCGCTTCCAAATGGTCTAGCCCGTACTCCACCATGCTAACAATCATATTCCATGGTAACTTACTATAAAAACGCTGGATAGCACAAAGTTTTTGAATACCATAATCGCTTAAAGAATCACAATCGCGGCTTCTTAACGTAGCAGCAGTAAAAGCACGCGCTCCCGGTGTTTCACGATCGGTCGCCAATCGCAGTAATAACGATGTGCTCGTCCTTTTAATGCTTCTCCAACATTTGCTATCATAAGTGCGTCTCCTACTTGCAGTTCTTCTTTTAGCTTTGTAGCCGTTTCAAGCCATTCTTCTATAGCATAGTCACTCGTATCCGGGTTAAATTCTGCTAAACGGAATGACGTAATTGCAGACATGTTTGCTGACGATGTACTAGGCGTTGGCCCGGTCGCCATGTTAGGCTGCTGCGACATTTGCTTTATTTGATCCTGTTGAGCTGCAACAAGTGACAAAAAAGTTTCTTGCCATGCCACCCGTGCTCGCTTTGCAGCAGGAACAGTCGACGATGATCCTTCCTCAACCTCCTCCGTTGCTATCTCTGAATCACTAGAATCGTGTTGTACCGACACCATTTTTGCTTTTTCGGTTACACACGCGCAATTGTGTTTTCAGAATTTCACTACACACACAATGTAGTTTTCAGATTTTCACTGGTCACGATCCCACTTCTGATGTTAGGTTTTTAAATACCCAAAAATTAAAACAACTTATGACCAATTTGTAAACGTTTATTTCCAATGCATCTTACTGCTACTGCAGACCAAACATGAATAATAATAAGATTATATACAATAACGTCGACTACATTATTAGCGACAGATTATAAAACAATAGCTCTGATTCACAAACGGGTGACGAAAGCATCCATCTGGGGGGCTAGAGAGGACTCAGCGGGCCCAGCGTCATCCCGATAAAGCTGATGCTAACATCTATGTATACATAATTTGAACTATGAAACCTACAATTTATGTATACGATAATTATGTTATTTTAAGTTATGATACGTAAACTCTAAATCCAGATTCAGTTTCGAATGTATCTAATCTCATAAAGTAGTCGTCTTTTGTATCTGATTTAAAAATGTTGATAAACAAGTATATTTATTTTAAAGTGGTTACATATTTTTCTATTTAAAATTGAGTTTTATCAAGAAATAAAGTAGGTATATAAATGAAGTTTGAAAGTAAACGTAGTGATGATTTGATTGGCTCCCATCGGAAAATATTCTTTAAAACTTCAGTGGCATTTGAGTTCCGCCAAAGTTAAATAACATTTCAACGCGTTGACAGCAGCCAACATTCCCGAGTTCGGAAGCTTTCTTCACTATATTTTATTTGATATAAATATTTCGCGAGAGACGGTCGAATTTCACGATAGTCTCGGTGGCGGCGCTGCAATCGGATATTGCAATATGCAAATGTCTTTTGTCAAACCCCGGAGAGATGCGGAAAGATGAAGCTGGCGTTCTGGATATAAACAGACAAAATAACTCTGACTGGAAATGTGACGTTCAGTTTTGCATTTGCGATCGCTGGAGATGAGATACGAGACGAAACGAATCCACCAATGCAATGCACCAGATGCTGGAAAAATGTTGCTGATTATTTTGGAATAACATTTCCAAATGTAATAATTCAACTTCGCTCGTCCTCGTCTACAAACCTAAACATATATTGCTTATTTTGTATTTTACATATACGCTACAAATTTTGTGTAATTTTTGTACAAGTTTTATTAATAATTAATTATATTACATGAAGCTTGATGATTTAAATAAAATATAGATTTTAGTTTATTTCTGTTTTTCGCTTATGATTCATGAATATTAATTATAAAACTGCGGGCAGTTTGAAAATATTTTGTACCGTATTTTATTTTACATGAAATAATAAAGCACACATTTATGTCATATTAGGGCCATTTATGAATTAAATAATTATCAATTTTATTTATAGAAACCATATGTCGATGAAAGCAATGAATTTTAGAATATATCACACCATTTTATTTATTCATGAGTGTGGCTGCCAAATGATTTATTTTTTTGGTTGTGAATTAGAATAGAAAAGTTAGTGAGTGAAACAAAATATATTGAACTAAATAACTTTTGAATAATAATTTATTGAACAAATTGTCTTGGAGTAATTGCACTTGAACTGAAATGTCGGTTGAACAAAATCTTATTTAACAAATTAATATTTGATATACGAATTCGATTCAATCTACAGTCTAAGGACCAATAGTGTTAAGGTAGTTCAACTTTTAAATATGGTTTAAGTATAGTTTTATATTTATTGGTTACAAAACTATTTGAACTGTGTTTAAGTTTAAACCTGCTTTATGCTATCGGAATTTAATCAGTTAAAATAGTAATAAGGTTAAAGTGCAAATTTAGAAAACTTGGACGTGTGCGACAATAGTTATTTGTGTATTACCAGCGTAAAGTGATTCTTTGTTACTCGAATACGGTAACTGCAGCGCGAGCCGAAGGCGAGAGCTGCAATAGTGTAAGAGGAACAAAAGACTCGTGATACGCACATAATTTTTTCTACGATTGTATCTTAAAATTATGAAAAAACGTATGCGTACTGAAAATAAATTCATTCTGTTAACTGTCAATATGACAAGTTTCTGTTTTGTTTTTATCCCTGGTAACTATTGAAATAAGCTCGCATTTAATATCTTTTTCGCGCGTTGCCATTGCAAACGCGCACATTTAACGTCTTTTTAACGCGTTGTCATTGGAGACGCGCAAAAAAGAAATTTTTCGACTGTTCCACAGAAAACGTCAACTTTACGATGACAAATGAGAGCGTAATTGTCAACTTTTCATAGCAATCGTAGAAAAAAGTCTTATAAAATGAGTTATTTATACTATTTTTTCTATTTTGCATCTTTTATAAATTATTATTTTTTAAATGCAATATTTTAAACCAAGTCAATTTAAAGCAATTTGTATATGAAATGTTGTGGTTGGTAACTATAATTGGCATTTATGCAATTGAACAAATTTTGAGGTTATATTTAAATTTTAATGTCTTGAGCTTAAAAGTTTCAATATGTCATGCGTTACTACCAATCGTCTAAAATAAAATATTGCGTATCGTAATAAACTCTCACTATACGCAACTAGGTTTCTTATTGACGTCCTTATGAATTCTGAACAAGCCAATTTATCTGTAGTTAAAAAACTGCCACATCCCGAAGTGACAACAATATCATTTAAATTAAAAAAAAAAATCTTACCATTTGTTAGAGATCTTATTCTCTGCTGGTACAGTTCTTCGTCACCAGCTTCTTCACGTGAACTTTGTTCTAGGTGAAGAAGTGAGTTATACCATACTGATGAGCTCTAATAAGAGCGAAACGCGTCTATGGTTACTAACTGTGCTGGCCAGCCTCTGACGATGCCCTCATAAGGTGACTTGGAGGCTGAATTTTGTGAGACTTAGCCAAGTGTTTAGTTTATTTTTTATTAAACCTAGTTTCACCAAGTGTATGGATGACAATTAATTTTGTCTTTGTTATTATCATTTAAATTGTATTGGTACAACTGTATTCTCTTCTCTCAAACGAGAGTTAAACGCATTTGATCTAAAATCTGTAGCAATCTTTCCTTTTATTTATTCCGTTTACTGAGCCGTTGAGTGACTATTCCCATGAGTACAAAATGAGTGAAGAGGGCTCCGCTAAATGAGGGATGAAAGTGCACGGCACCACACATCACTGATAGCATCACCGCGTGCTTGCAGGAGCTCGCAGGACGATACAGCAAGGATTGAATCCTGCGATGTGATAGTGATATGATGATGCACGTGCTTGCACTGCTACTGACCAAGGGCTAACTTTCCATCAGGGTGGAAAAGCGTTAGGGAGAGATAATCGACAGGGATTGCAAGAGGGAAAATTCTATAGGGAATTTCTGTTATGTCTAATTTCCCACTTTTCGTAGTACAGTTGAGATAAGATTTTCATGGGGTAACTTTCATTGATCTATGCCACTGTTTATACACAAATATTGTGCAAGATAATCTCAAATTAAGATTCGGTTTTTATATAATCAAGTCTCTTTTCATTTAATTATTATTGGTGATTATTTTTGCAATTATAAATATTTTTCATGAATACTGTAATATGCTTTACCTGAAACTAGGAAAATAAACATTTGCCTGATCTTTAAGACTCAGGAAAATAACATATTGCTTGCCTAGGCAGGTAATGAAAGAAATTTGAGTGTCTAGTTACTTAGCAACATAAAATACTGACTGAATATGTAAGTTCAATATTTCTTTTAATTTAAATTCATTTAAAATATGTATTATTTGTTTATAAGTTTCAGGTAAAATATTATACGTAACACGTCAGTAAACCGTCATACAGGATTCATAAGTTGTTTCAAGCTTGGCATGAAACTATCTACTCATCCTGTAATTGAACACTTTCCTAACATTTTACGTAAATAACCAGAGATGTGCATCTACGTGTAATCTTTAATTGTCTACATCTACACGTAGACAATACGTCGACAATTCTAGCGACGTAGACAATGTAAATATTGTAGAGAATGCATCTGAAAGTTGTAAAATTCAACATAACCTAAATTTTATTACAAGTATTCGTATTCGTGAGCTCGGGTCATTATCGGTCTTTATATAATAAAACTGAAAAAGCAAGTGCTCGTACATTACTAGAAGAACAAAATGCTGTGTCATATTATTAAATTCGATCAACGCGCCATCTCAAAAGACGGAGTTTTCCTTGGCGCTATTTTCAACAGTAACCAGTTGTCCAGTTGACAAATTTTCAACGTTTTGTCCTGCAAAACTATTTTTTTCATGTAATATCTAGAATAAAAATAAAAATCTCTGTCAACATTTCAAATTCCCTAATTCTAGGGATAAAATTTTAATATGACTTAAGTGAACACAGGTGTTTTCATTGTCTACATAGTCTACATTGTTTACATGAAAAATGAAGACGTAGACTACATGATTGTTTACACGTAGAGAATGGCGTAGATTACTTGCAGTAGACTACACGCACATCCCTGTAAATAACTATGAACCCTCGTTTGATACACAAATTTTAATTACGATTTCTCAAAATTAATAATTTGTACACAAATATCATATAGCACGAACCCTTAAAACTTTTACCATTCACTAACAGATTCATTAAAAAATCAGTCTACGTCAACATTTTCATCCTGACACACGATACCCGCTTCAACCACACTGCTCATGCATTCTTTACACCCAATATCTATCATTACGCAACAAAAGTTCAATCACATCCATCCATTCGCTCCTGTACACCTGTTTCATAAATCTTTCACTCCCGCCTAGTCCTCTAACTACAAATCTATAAAGAAATGAAGTAAGCGTCGCTGCGCTTGTTTGAAACTAAATTTTATACAATTGAAGTTACAAACTATAGTAAAAACTAAAAATGAATCAAAAAGATAAGGAAAGAAGGGATTGTCGTTTAACACTTATTTTGAAATTTTACACAATTGTAGCTAAACATTCAAAAAATCTAACCAAGGAATCATCATATTTATCCCGAAATTAATCTTCGCCAAACATTCCTTTCCTGACACTCCCCCTTTGCTTCAACTCAGAACCAAACTCGGCCATACCTACAGATAATTTCACAAATACCTATCTGAAGATCACTCAAACAATAAAATATAGTACCTCTTGTACAACAAATGAGTGAAATCCTGTCCATAGCAAAAGGCATCCGAACTAGCAAATCAATGGCTCTTATCAGATATGTCAAGAACTGACAACATTGTCACCATTCCTCCATTCCTTCATCCTTGCTGTGCCTCATGGATCGCTGGGCGCGCAAAGTGGCGGTTTGTCCATTGTTTACATCTCACAATGAGGCGTTTGGCGTTACGCGTTATTGAGGCCGAAGCGTTGTTAGACGTTCCCGGGCATCGCGTATTACTCAAGTTTTAAATAATTGATTGGCGCGCTGACAAAGCGACAAAGGCCAATTCACGGCTATGCAGAATTGACGCGCCGTGGAAATTATTGGTTATTGATGAAAGGGAGCTGAAGTTCAAGGTTTGTGTGGGAATTGTAGCGTGAAGCTTCGTAGGAATTTACACCGAATGAGTTTGGGTGGTGTCTGATGCTCTGATGTTTTCTTGTCTAATTTTTATATTACCATAGTGGCTAATTCTGGTATATTTATTTTTATTTTTATTTGTGTTACTCTGTACAACAGGAATTGAATCCCAATTACAGTACATAAACTTTTACTTAGTAACATTGTTCCCATATCTTAATATACCTAAAGTATTTTCAAAACAATTTGAAGTGTTCAAGATTATTTTCAGTGAGAAGGGTTTCAAATCAAAGGTACGAAGAATTTAACTACTTATCATTTTGATTTGAAGCATTTTTCTTTAAAATAATATAGAAATATTTGATAAAAACATATACTATGCTAAATACTGAAGTAATTTTGAAAATACTAATTAATCATTTTTTCTATTTGCGTTCATAAGGAAGTCATTACGAAACCCAGTTGCGTATTGAAAGAGCGTTCCTTACGATACGCAATATTTTGTTTTAGACGGTTGGTAGTAGCGGATGACATACTGAACCTATCAAGCTGAGAACATAAAAAATTCAATATAACCTCAAAATCTGAGCAATTGCATAAATACAAATAACAGTTACCAGCCACAACATTTCATGTACAATTTTCCTAAATTGACTTGGTGTAAAATATTGCAGATTTTTTAAAATCTTCAATTTATAAAAGCGGCAAAATAGAAAAAATAGTATAAATAACTGATTTTTATCGCACTTGGCCTTTAGAAAACTCGCATGCGGCTCGTTTTCTAATTTTGGACGCGTTCGAAAAAAACATATAATACTCGTTCTTTAATATAATACTACGAGATTTGAGAACTTGGATTATTTGAACTACTCGATTAAAAAAATACATATAATTAAATATATTCATATTTATATTGAAATATGATTTAATATGTTGAATAAAAAATTATGTGATTTTAAAATTTTTGCCAGACTTTTTTTTACTTGAATTATGTCAGCTTCTGGAATATTAATGCATGTTTAAAATTACAATAGCATTAAAATTTAACAGTGCAACATTTAAAATTTTAAAATAATTGAAAATATGCATTATTTTTATTTAAATTATTAATAGTTAATGCAGGTGTACCGCAAAATTTTTCAATATTCA
Organism: Pterostichus niger; assembly: GCA_947425015.1. Lineage (NCBI taxonomy): Eukaryota > Metazoa > Arthropoda > Insecta > Coleoptera > Carabidae > Pterostichus > Pterostichus niger. The sequence continues at coordinate 31,646,776 of OX380339.1, forward strand.
CGTTAATTATGGACTTCATTTTATCGTGCAGTCTATAATAAAAAAGTCTACGACGCGAATAATATAGAACATATTAAAGTGTAATGTATTTTTCGATTGTTTTACGTAAAACGTCAATTTTACGATGACAAATGAGAGCGTTATTGTCAACTTTTCATAGCAATCGTAGAATCAAATTTTTCGATTTTATAGCTCTAAATAACTTCAGCTGTAAACTCTATGTTAGGATTGATATAATATTTACTAAATACAGCTTAAAATTTAGCATTCATTTGCTATTAAGGAAATATCATTTATTTAAAATAAATAAATAAATATCATCACGTCTTTTACCCATTACTGGGTGTGACACTCTGCCGTAGCAGATCTCGATAAGTGATATAATTCTTCGCGTGAAATGCGGTTACCGGCCGTCAAATCACGCCCCCCAAAGATGTTAGTGGAGAGGGAGCCACAGGGGTAGATTTAAATTGGTGAAAATTGTTTGTCGGCTGTGGGGATCGAACCAGGGTTCTCAAGATCCACAGGCCGACTCGATACCACTGAGCCACCTAACCCATTTATTCATTTATTTCATGATACATTATACTAAAACTAATTTAAGGCTGGCTTATCAAAAAAATATTAATTTTTATTTCCATAAAACAATTGTAGTACACCTGTTTTGAAGAAAGATAATGCAAGATATTCAATTTTGCCATTTCACATAAAAATTTTGTTCTCATATTTATTTCGTTATAAATTAAGTACTGTGTTCAATTGATTGAATATAAGATATATCTTCACATTTTCAACGTTTCTGAAAAGTGATTAAGATCTAATAATGTTGCAATAAAAATATAACAAACTGACAACAATGCTCAGGAAGCATTCCACTTAGTTTTAGCTTACTTTAAATAATGATTATGAAGCCATTGTCAGTAACAGTACTATTTCAAAATCAGCTATTAGAAAACAAGTAAACGATATTCTAATGTTGCTTTGTTTCAAAACATTTTTCCAGTAGAAACATTAACATAAATGTAATAGCATCTGTTGTGTCATTGTAGATATACAAAATACATAAATAACAAGCATTGCTTCTCAATTTATTTTCTTCTGTTCTACCAACTGGAAAATAAATATCTTTACAGAGTAGAAAGTAGTAATGATACAAGTTAAACACTTAAAACAATCATAACTTAAAGTAACCACTCATAAAATCTCCGTAAACCTATCCCATTATTCAGATTCTTCATTCTTATATTCATTCTAATTGAATTAAATCACACATAACACCAGCATCGCATTAAAGTCATAAAAACCTGTATCATTCAGAGAATTTATACTCCTCCAAAAAAATCTATTACCAACAACACAGACTGAAAAACCCCATTCATAAATAAACATAATAAACATTCTGAACAGGGAAATTACAATGGATTGGGGTGTGGTGGAATCCACCTAGCTTTATCACCCTGGTGTCAAAAATCACACGGAAAGTAAAACGGACATGAAAGGGGTAGCTCTGCTATGTCCGACATGGGGTTACATGCTGGGGGTAAAGTCATTGCGTGGTAACGCTGTAGGGGGTGCGAGAATAGCCAACCCCATTGACGAAAAGAACATTAGGTTTTTTTTATTCTTTTAGATTTAGTGAGAATGTTTTTTTTTTGCTTTATGTACTTGATAATAAAAAGTGAATTATTTGATGAACAAATTGGTATGTATGGTTTTATTTGTCAAATTAATAAAAAAATATTTTATTACATCTTTTGATTATTTGACGGATATATTTATTAAGAATTTTATTAGAAGATACTGGCTCTCAATAAAAAATAAAATTACAGTTGTTCTGTGCGAGAACATATCCATAAATTAGTTTTGACTTTAATTTGAAATTTAATTTGTTATTGAGGCAACACTTTTTACTTCCTTAAATAAAATAAATAAATATATCATCACGTCTTTTACCCATCACTGGTTGTGGATCTCGGTAAGTGATATATTTTTTCGCGTGAAGTGCGGTTACCAGCCGTCAAATCACGGCCTCCAAAGATATTAGTGTACGAAGTAAAGGAAGTATTGTAATCGCGAAAATTTTCGGTTCTCAGATTTTAGTGGAAATACGCATTTTGGCCATCCCTGAATCCATTTTGACTAATTTCGTCGTGCCGTCTGTACGTACGTATGTATCTCGCATAACTCAAAAACGGTAAGCCGTAGAAAATTAAAATTTTGTATTTGGGACTGTTATAATATCTAGTTCTGCACCTCCCTTTTTGGTCATTATATAACTTTCGGAAGTGGTACTTTACTTGAAGCCTATAATAGATTTTAATGAAAAACTATATCAAAATATAATCCAAAACTTTTCAAATTTGGTATATAAGACTATTATATCAATGGAAATAACATAATAGATTTTGGTTAAAAAGGACTAACCGGAAGTGATACATTAAATGAAGCTGCTAACAGTTTTTCTTGAAAAAAATTTAATTGTTCTGATTTTAGAAATAAATGCTGCGAATAAAAGTTTAAATAAAAAAAATAAATAAATATATCATCACGCCTTTTACCCATCACTGGGTGTGGCACTCTGCCTACGCAGATCTCGGTAAGTGATATATTTTTTCGCGTGAATTAAATTAAGAATTATTTAATTAGCCTTTCGTATAAGCGAGATATGTTAATTTAACAATTACATATTTTTTGTTTTTAAGTTTGCTATGGATTAGAACAAAAAATAAGAAAAAAATTTAAAATTTATGGTGCTATTCTGTAATTTTCTATAACGCTACAGTTCTGTAAATTTGAACAAAAGCGCATAGATTTTTATTGACAAATACATTTAATGCCATTTGACAATCATATATGATGCGCTTTTGTTCAGATTTACAGATCTGTAGCGTTATAGAAAATTACAGAATAGCACCATTAATAGTTAAATATCTATAGTTTAATACGCGTACAAGGAAGTCATGTGGTGTCCACATCAGATTTTTATTTTAATTAGTCAGATAAATATACTGCAGATTTCAGCTATTAATTAAATCCTAAATATTCAAAATGAAAGGAGAACAAGAATTTGTATTCTTCTGATAAAGAATAATTGTAAATGTCAGAATAACAGCAATTATACTGTCAGTTGTAATAATCTAAATCAATTTAGTGAAGGAAATAAAAGCGTAGAACACATAATGCTTCATTGTTGATGGCAACATTTTCATTTCCGATCTCGGCATAAGCATACATCGTCAGCATCAACACCACATCGTTAAAACAAACACAAAATACCGCAGAATCTGGAAATACGAAACAGAACCAGGACCATTAATAACTACAGGGTCCCGTATCGCGTATCCCGTACGTAAAATGAATTACGTTTCATTTTTACGCTGCAATTTTTCTTCATTTAAGGGCGCCTTGTGCGGAAAACAAAGAAGCATTCATATCTAACGGCAAACCAAACACTGCTGGTAATATCCTAACACGAAAATCCCATTTCGCGTTGGTTAATCTCCAGGCTACACTCGTAAAAAATCTACAGACGACTTCTGCTGGAGCAGTTGGCAAAAAAGATGCCGTGCCGGACAATGCAAGTCATGAGCTCTGATTATACTGCATTTCGCGTTGTCATCCAGGATTGTAGTAAGGGCGGATTATCACGAATTACCATTATTATCGTGGGAAAGTTGTTTAGTTCTTCAATTAAATCCGATAGGTATTTAAAAAATAGACTGGATTAATAATTAATAATAATAAGTTTATTTAGCTAAAAGCTATATAAATACAAACATATACAACCAATAAGCAAATATAATAAATACAAAAACGACTTATAAGACTTATGTCTCACTCAAGATGAGTCTAAGTTTAGTTTTAAATTTATATACATTCATAGTTTTCATTTCTTCCGACAACAAATTATACTCTCTAAAGCCGTTGTAAAATAAGGTATTTTGCGTTTTAGTTAACATTTTTCTTTTTATAAGGAAGTCACCCTGACTTCTAGTATTATATATTGTATTCATATATTTCACACTATCAGCAATGTATTGCGGCATGAATCCCAGTTTTATTTTATGCACAAAAACTAAGCAGTTGTGCTTAATAAACGTTTTAACATTGACCCAGCCTAATATTTGCAACATACTTTGAACGCTAGTGTATTTGCTACATTTTAATATAATTCGCATTCCTCGGTTTTGAAGTAACTGTAGTCTATTTATATCAGTTTGTTAACACATATATAAAATTGTTGAAACATATAAGTGAAATGAGGAAGAATGATCGTGTTATAAATTAATTTTCGCGTTTCAATAGATAAATAATTACCAATTCTATTTAAAAATTGTCCTTAGGATCGAATGCACCGCTCACAATTAAATTTTTTAAATTACTTGAATGAAAAATATTGATCTGCAATGTTATGTTATTCATTTGACAGTTCATCTCGATACGACATTGCTCATTTAAGATAAACTTCAAATTCTAGTAACAGAGAACTGGCCATTTATAAATAAATAAATAAATAAACGACGAGGAATAGAAAAATTAATATCCATAGGCAAAAATAATAAGATAGTAACTAATGAAGAACAATAATAGAAAGATGGGAGCAATATTTCTAAGAACTACTGGATGCGGCAAGCAACGAAACGAAACAATGGAAACGGGCCAGGAAATTTCAAATTAATGTTAAATTACGATTCTCCCAATATTTTAATCTGAAAATGAACTTTGTTCATAAATAAATAAATGAATATATCATCACGCCTTTTACCCATTACTGGATGTGGTACTCTACCTAAGCAGATCTCGGTAAGTGATATATTTCTTCGCGTGAAGAGCTGTTACCAGCCATCAAATCACGGCCCCCAAAGATGTTAGTGGAGGGAGAGAGACAGGGGTAGATTTAAATTGGTAAAAATTGTTTGTCGGCTGTGGGGATCGAACCAGGATTCTCAAGATCCACAGGCCGACTCGATAACACTGAGCCACCTAAAATTATTTAAATGTTATTTTTATTGTAGATTTTTAAAAATAATTTCCAATGTGTGGTTGCAAAGTTTTAGACGACTTCAAAATAATTTTTTTTATATGTTGTAAAGTAAAAGTTAGTGACTTTTAATTCTATTAATTAGGGTGTTTCATGGTTATAGAGCGACACTTACTTATTGAAGAAGAATAAATAAAATCAATAGTTCTCAAATTATGACACAAAGATATTTTGAAAATCTATAAATCAAGTTAGTTGATTCGATAGATTAATTATTACATAGAACATAGAAACATTCAATTTAAAGTTACATTTTATTTAATAAGTACGGCACTCTGCCGTAGCAGATCTTGGTAATATATTTTTGCGAGTGAAATGCGGTTACCAGCCGTTAAATCACGATCCCCAAAGATGTTAGTGGAGGGATAGTTTTAATGTGGTGAAAATTGTTTGTTGGCTGTGGGAATCGAACCCGGGTTCTCAAATTCACTGACCAAAAATATGTACTTCGTGTTAAGTATCTGCCATTTTATTTTTTTCTAAGGTATTACACAATCAACCTGTATACAAGTACAAAAAATATCCTGTTTTTATTTTAATTTTATTTTATTTGTGTTACATTGTACAACAGGAATTTAATCCCAATTACACTACAGGATCCGCACTCACCGAGCCGCAGTGTAGTAGTTTATATAATTTTTAGCTTGAGTGAGATTCGAATTCGGGATCTCCGGATTAAAATTCCATATTGCTATCCACACCACCGTACTGTTGATGTAATTGATTTCTAACTGAGCTGTATAAAGTAGGAACATTTTTTGACTGCTGTTGACATTTGATGAGACTGCAAAGCCAAAATAACAATAAATGAACAAAAACAAAAACGATCTGTTGTGGTAAAATAATGTTTCTTATCATTTAGCAACACTGATACAAATTACAAACCGTTTCTGAAAGCAAATACAGGAATACCGTAGCAACCTGTCGCAGATAATTAAATATATATGTACACCGTTGTTCTTGTTTACAATTAGGAACAATTAGTAACAGGGTAATCAGGTAGTACTGTCTAATCCAACCTAATGGTACATTGTTAATCAGCCGCATTTGTAGACTGAGTGTTGCTACGTTTCTAAAGCAGTTCGAAAACGATGTTTTGATTCCTGCAAATTCGTCCCAAATAAAAGTATTTTAATCTGTTTTTATATATTGCGAATTTGTTTATAGTGATGCCGTAGACACGAAAGATTACTAATTTAATTTCGCCTGCTATATTTCTCGTAAAATGACAAATATATTAATTAATTAATTAATGTTACTCTGTACAACAGGAATTTAATCCCAATTACAGTACAGGGTCCGCACTCACCGAGCCGCAAGTGTGCTAGTTCATATAATTTTTAGCTTGCGTGAGATTCGAACTCGGGATCTCCGGATTCGAATTCCATATTGCTATCCACACCACCGTACTGACGGACGTCTATTTATTTTTATAATATTGGTAATACAGTGATACATTTATTATTTGCCGATAGTTTCTTTTCTAATAATTGTACAAAACTGTAAATATAAAAGTTGTTCTGAAATAAAAACTCCCATGAGCCGAAATTTATTGATATTATATATTTCTTCCATGAGGTAAACGTACATTAAAGTTTCCATCTTTGAGCTATTTATAGAGTGCTATGAAAAAAAATTGCAGTTTTATTTTTATTTTGATAGATCTGTTAAATTATTTGTTTTATTATTAATTCTTAATGCACTCTGTAAACAGTTTAAAGATGGTATTTTAAATTTAAGTCTATCTCATAACAGAAACGTATTATTTCAATAAATTTGGGCTCATTGAATGCGGTGTCTTATTCTGAAAACTTTTGTATTTCTAATATGGGTAGAAATTATCAACAAATAATAGTTATTTACGTAAAATGTCAGAAAAGTGTTCAATTATAGGATGAGTAGATAGTTTCATGCTGAGTGATAGCGAGGCTTGAAACAGCTTACGAATCCTGAACGACGCTTTACTGACGTGTTACGTATAACATATTACCTGAAACTTATAAACAAATAATACATATTTTAAATAAATTTAAATGAAAAGAAATATTTGACTTACATATTCAGTCAGTATTTTATATTGCTAAGTAATTAGACACTCCCGTTTTTTTCATTACCTGCCTAAGTAGGCAATATGTTATTTTCCTGACTAGACATGCAAATCAAAGCTTTCCTGAATCTTAAAGGTCAGGCAAATGTTTATTTTCCTGGCAGTTTTAGGTTAAAAGTTTTACCATTGTAATTCCTATGTTATAAAAATAGTGGATTCCCTCAGTATGACAACACGAAATTCCTACATGTGAATAACGTACGTCTTATAGTATATACCCTTTAATCTTTTTCCAGAAGTACAGATACATCCTGTATATTGAAAAATAGAATACATGGAGAAATTGAAATTTCCCTAAACAATAACCTAAACCGTTTTATTCAATAGATATCCCATATCTATTTAGCCAAATGTTTATTTTTTTTTAATATCAAACTAAATTCTATGAAAAACAATTCATACAAAGTAATAGGTCGTCTTGAACGAAACAGCACTTGACGAATCAGTTGAACAATATCTGTCAGAGATGGCAGAGGCTTGACACGGTGTTGTAGCTACAACACAACGTGTTGTAAATTACTCGAGAGAGCTCGTAAACCACGCGTTGCGAACGCTGACGTATTTATAACACCTGTAACATAAAACTGACGCCTGACGCTACTGACACTGTGACTGTGAGCTGCGACGAATCGTAAAGTTAGAATATTGTCAATAGCGAGCGTTGCAAGTTTTACGATGCGAAATATCTATCTGTATCTGTTCTGGATGGATTGTGTAGTGGATGGATTGAGTTTTTTCGTTTATTTTATGATTCATACGAGTTTTTCCGGATTTTGCAGAGTTTAGTTTGTTCATCCGCAGGAATCAACAATGTACATTGTTAGTTTCGTATTACTATTTTTAATACTTGTTTATAACATATTTTAATCAAAATAAATTGATACTTATGTTGAAAATGTTGTGAAAACAGTTTATAAATTGTTGGAATTCTTAATTCTCACTTTGAAAAACTTGCAGAATCCACATAGTATTAGTATTCTCTTATATGAAGTCAGTTACAATGGAGTAGATGGCTCAGTGGTATCGAGTCGGTTTGTGAATTTGAGAACCCGGATTAAATTCCCACAGCCGACAAACAATTTTAAATATAAATATAAAATATATCATCAAGCCTTTTACCCATTACTGGGTGTGGCACTCTGCCTAAGCAGATCTCGGTAAGTAATATATTTTGTCTCGTGAAATGCGGTTACCAGCCGTCAAATCACGGCCCTCAAAGATATTAGTGGAGAGGGAGCCACAAGGATAGATTTTTAAATTGGTGAAAATTGTTTGTCGGCTGTGGGGATCGAATCAGGGTTCTCAAGATCCACAGGCCGACTCGATACCACTGAGCCACCTACCCCAAACAATTTTCACCAGTTTAAATCTATCTCTGTGGCTCTTCCTCCACTTACATCTTTGGAGAGCGTGATTTGACGGATGTTACCGCCCTTCACACCAAGAAGTATATCACTTACCGAGATCTGTTACGGTGGAGTGCCTCGCCCATTAATGGATAAAAGACGTGATAATATATATATTTTTTAATAAAAATAATAGTAAAATAATTGAACTCTCAATTAATAAGATAAAAGAAAAGTAATGAAAATAATAAAAACTCGCGAGAGTCCAAACGAGAGTATCAGTAAGACTCGATACAGTTCACGCCCCGGTCTCGAGTTTGATATCGAAACCCAATAAGGTGTATTCTCGACTTTTTGAGCCTCGCGGCAACATTACATTTAGTTAGCAGTTTAGTTCTTTTCGAAAGACATTTCTCTGTCTCACTTATAAATGTTGTTACTTGTAATTTGGATCGCAATTTTAAGAAGCTTCCATTAATTAAATACTCTAATTACTAATTTTGTAGAGATGAACGATTTTATTAGTTATATTGTTATTGGAACTACATAGGCTACCTAAAAGGATATTCTTTCGGGTAGCCTATTTGCGAAAAATTAAATACAATAAAAAGAAAAACAAAATAATGGGAAATAGTTGTATTTACTATGAATTCTATTCGCAAATTCGTTTCCTAGTTTCACATCAGAGACCTTCTTAACTTAATTTGTTTCTAAAAGTGTAGAGTTAAAAGTATGATAATATGAAATGTGAGTAAATGTATTGGAAAAATGTGTCAAAACTTAACGTTTGTATTGCTGTTCGTGTTATTTTTTGTTACAAATAAATTAGTTTACTACTATTATAGTGTTGAGATAATTTATGACGTTACACATAAACATTATAATCAATCTATATCAAATTAATTGTTACGGGAAATCACTCCGTTTGTTTCCGCCACTTATTACGTGGTGTAACAACTTTTAAATTGGTTAAATAGATATATTTAACAATAAATAATATACAATTTATACAAATAATACAGGGTGTTTCAGGACTAGTGTAACAAACTTGAACAGCTTATTCCTGAGGTTATTTTGAGCAAAAAATGTCATATAAACATAGGTCCTATTCCTTCTAGTTACCAAAATACAAGAGGTTGAAGTTCTATAAATAACACGACATTTTCAAATTTTTGTAATCAAGATACTTTCGGAAAACAAGAGTTTTATTGAAAAGTCATACCTTATTTGTCTTAATTAAAAATTGTTGTACTTTTGATTGTATTATTGTTTCATAATGGATGGTTATAGTACTGCTGAATATACAGATATGATTTTTATTTATGGATTATGTAATGGTAATGCCCGTTATGCGTCCAGAGAATACCAAGACAGATATCCAAATAGAAGCCAACTTTCCCATTCCCTATTTGCGCGCATTTTTGTTTTCCAAAAGTATCTTGATTACAAAAATTTGAACATTTCGTGTTATTTATAGAACTTCAACCTCTTGTATTTTGGTAACTAGAAGGAATAGGACATATGTTTATATGACATTTTTGGCTCAAAATGACCTCAGGAATAAGCTGTTAAAGTTTGTTACACTAGTCCTGAAACACCCTGTATAATATTGATATTGGTGAAACTGAGTTGAAAAAAATGAAGTGAAATTTCTTGATGTTTATGCTTTGATATCTGTGGATGAAGTGTAACGGAGTATTTATTGATATTGTTAAAAATCAGAGTAATAAATCTAACTACGTCTAAAGAATAAATGACGTCCGTCAGTACGGTGGTGTGGATAGCAATATGAAATGCGAATCTGGAGATCCCGAGTTAGAATCTCACTCAAGCTAAAAATTATATGAACTATCACACTGCAGCTCGAAGAGTGCGGACTCTGTACTGTAATTGGGATTAAATTCCTGTTGTACAGCGTAACATAAATAAATAAACAAAGCTAAAATAAGATAACTATGAATAATATACTAATATGGACTAAGACAAATTATTATTACATTTTAATTAGCAAATTAAAATTAAAGGTTGTGGACCGGTTCCATAACATAATTCTGCCAACCTTCCATCCCTGCCATCTTACACTCTTCATTCAACTCAACTATTTGCAATTCCCATCCAAACAATAGCCACGTCACATCCACATATCCGTTACAGTGCCAGTCAGGTAGTGAATGTCAGATGTCCTTTCGGTAGTCGTCGTCAGAGTCCCAGTCGCACTCGCACTGTCGCAGTTAGCCACGGCTGACGACATTCAAGACCCCCCGAATGCAGCGAAAGCACGTTAGTCTAATCACCGTGAACGGGCTAAAGAAAGCCACGGCCATGACCAATCAAGGCAGCTGTGGCCGCGAGGACAATTGAAGCTCGCGGAATGCCATTATGCATCGCTGCACGGTTGATCACACTGGGCTTGGGTGTTTGTCATTTGTTCTGGGGGTGAGGATGATGCAGGGTAGTGATGTGAGAAGAAAATTGTTATTAAATAGAACTTTTTATTAATTGATTTTATGGTTATTGGGAATTTTTAACGGTTTAGGTTTGTGGTGCAGAGAAATTTTATGGTTTAATTCGTACTTCCTAAATCAACACCTCTGTAAAGAGAACATATTTTATGTTGTGATATTGTTTTCTTTTAAAACTTGTGTCTATAATTTATTTTATTTTATAGATAGATATTGAATTATGCTATAGGTCAACTGATTTTAGCAATATGTCATTTATAAACCATGACAGCGCAACAAGAAAGGAAATAAATGACAAATATAAAAGAACATTTGGTGTATAAATAATAACAGAAATAATAAATAATAAATGTGAGCATTTATACGATATATTTTTTAATTCTAATTCTTGATTAATATGAAAAATAATAAATATTATATATATATATATATATATATATATATATATATGTATTAAGGTGTCCGTTATTTGGGCAACCTTCGAATATTCTTCAGGACCCCCCCTAGATCGCCAGACATTCCAAAAAAAAATGAGTTTCCCAAAAGGATTCAGTGTTTTTTGATTATTAATCCGTGCCACTGAGCGGTTTTAAGCCTACCGGAAAATAGGGGTATAGCAAAATAATTCTATTGTGTCGCCAGTTAGCGTAAAATAGACATGTGGGATATGTTTTCCTATGAAATTGATGATTCTGAACACGAATCTGTTGTCAAAATGTTGGTATCAGTCAAAGTTTTAGTAATAATTGCAAAATACGCATTTTTTAATGTTTTTTTGGGGTATAGACAATCTTCAAGTAAATGTTTATTTATTTGAGTCCAGTTTCAGAAATTTTTAATAGAATTTATAATTCTATTTTCAGAAATTTTTAATAGAATTCATAATCCAATGGAAAAATGTTCAAGTGCATATGTGTTCTAGTTTTCGAGAAAATGTTAAAAAACTGGTTTTTGCCATTTTTTTGGCGAAAATTTGAAAAAATTAAAAATGGCTAAAAATTAGCTTAAAAGTTAATTGAAGCACGGGAAATTCAATGGCGTTGATCGCAACTTCATATTTAGCTTAGATTTTAAGATATAGCTTCGGAAAAGTAGAAAATCTCAAAAAAATTAAGAATCTAGATTTTCCGCAGCGTATATCTCAAAAACTAAACAAGATATGAAGCTGCGCTCAACGGCATTGAATTCCCCGGGTCCGAATTGACTTATAAGCAAATTTTCATGTAATTTAAAACAATTTCATTTTTTGGTTTTTTCAGATTTTAATTCAATTTTCCCGAAAATCCTTAATCGTAGGATTATTGTAGCGAAAATTTACATACATATGTATTTTGACCCACTGAATCCAATGGAAAAATGTTCAAGTGCATATGTGTTCTAGTTTTCGAGAAAATGTTAAAAAACTGGTTTTTGCCATTTTTTTGGCGAAAATTTGAAAAAATTTGAAATGGCTAAAAATTAGCTTAAAAGTTAATTGAAGCACGGGAAATTCAATGGCGTTGATCGCAACTTCATATTTAGCTTAGATTTTAAGATATAGCTTCGGAAAAGTAGAAAATCTCAAAAAAATGAAGAATCTAGATTTTCCGCAGCGTATATCTCAAAAACTAAACAAGATATGAAGCTGCGCTCAACGGCATTGAATTCCCCGTGTCCGAATTGACTTATAAGCAAATTTTCATGCAATTTAAAACAATTTCATTTTTTTAATTATTTCCTAAGGGGTACCCCTTTAGTTTTTTCAGATTTTGATTAAATTTTCCCGAAAATCCTTAATCGTAGGATTATTGTAGCGAAAATTTACATACATATGTATTTTGACCCACTGAATCCAATGGAAAAATGTTCAAGTGCATATGTGTTCTAGTTTTCGAGAAAATGTTAAAAAACTGGTTTTTGCCATTTTTTTGCGAAAATTTGAAAAAATTTGAAATGGCTAAAAATTAGTTTAAAAGTTAATTGAAGCACGGGAAATTCAATGGCGTTGATCGCAACTTCATATTTAGCTTAGATTTTAAGATATAGCATCGGAAAAGTAGAAAATCTCGAAAAAATGAAGAATCTAGATTTTCTGCAGCGTATATCTCAAAAACTAAACAAGATATGAAACTGCGCTCAACGGCATTGAATTCCCCGTGTCCGAATTGACTTATAAGCAAATTTTCATGCAATTTAAAACAATTAAATTTTTTAATTATTTCCTGTACCCCTTTGGTTTTTCAGATTTTAATTCAATTTTCCCGAAAATCCTTAATCGTAGGATTATTGTAGCGAAAATTTACATACATATGTATTTTGACCCACTGAATCCAATGGAAAAATGTTCAAGTGCATATGTGTTCTAGTTTTCGAGAAAATGTTAAAAAAAACTGGTTTTTGCCATTTTTTTGGCGAAAATTTGAAAAAATTTGAAATGGCTAAAAATTAGCTTAAAAGTTAATTGAAGCACGGGAAATTCAATGGCGTTGATCGCAACTTCATATTTAGCTTAGATTTTAAGATATAGCATCGGAAAAGTAGAAAATCTCAAAAAAATTAAGAATCTAGATTTTCCGGAGCGTATATCTCAAAAATTAAACAAGATATGAAATTGTTAATCGTAGGATTAATTCAATTTTCCCGAAAATCCTTAATCGTAGGATTATTGTAGCGAAAATTTACATACATATGTATTTTGACCCACTGAATCCAATGTTTTTTTGGGGTATATACAATTTTCAAGTAAATGTTCATTTATAAATATATATATAAATAAATAATATGTTTGTAAAAAGGGGTTAACAATAGATTTCTTAGAATCCTTAGAAATTCAGAACGCCGTTCAAAACAACAAATTTCTTATAAATGAACAAATTGATCTGTAGTAGTTGTCGTTAATTTATCCACTTTATCCCTTTATGCCAAAACTTCCTATTAGCAATCCGTTAAACTTTCTTGTTACAACTATATACATATAAGACTCGCACAAATGTACAAATTCATTCTTCCTTTCATACCTTAAGATGGTCTTGTAAATCGAAATACATATCGTAATAAAAATGTTGTTTGAAACTTATTGCCTGTTGTCTATATTTTTAATATAATAATAGTAGAAAAGAATAATTCAGATTCTTCTTCTATAAAATCTACAAATAAACCAACAATCAAATATTTATGCATCTATTTAATTGGGATATACAGTATGTATATCTTGTTACATATTTTTTTAATTTTCTGAATGTGTAAACAAAATACGAAATTAAAAAATAAAACTGAAAAACATGTGACTGCTATTTGCGGAATTGAATTCCTATTAAAAACAAATCAACGATGAATATTTTAAGCCGTAGGTGTTGTCGAACAATATTTTCGGAAATATCATAGATGTAATCTGTAAATAATCTGATCAGAAAATAAAAAAGCGCTTATCACAATGATCTGGTGCTGTAATCCATCGGCTCTATAGCCATGGAACGCGTTCAAAACGTTCACAGCGAACGTACTGCGTTAACATCGCTCGGGAACAGAATCATTTCAACACGAAGGTAAACACAGAAAAATATCCCGAACCGTCAGGCTAATTCCACATTCACGCTCGGAAACATTTAAATAAAAAATCCACTTTAATTTTCCGATTCGAACAACGAATCAGTGGGGAAAACGATAGACGTTCGACGTCGTTGGGGATTTTACCTTGTGGAAATATTTGCAAATGATTATTATCAATATTATTTTATTCTTCATTCTATAGTATACTTATTGTAAAAATATCTGATGTGGACACCACATGACTTCCTTGTACCCGTATTAAACTATAGATATTTTTTTAATTGCACATATTTCACATTAAATCTTTTATTTTTTGTTCTAATCCATAGCAAACTTAATTTTTTTAAAAATCAAAAAATATATAATAATTAAATTTAGATATCTCGTTTATGCAAAAAGCTAATTTAAAAATTCTTAATGTGCTAGACGCAGAATTTAATTCTCTAAAACTTTTATTTGCAGCATTTATTTCTAAAATTAAAATATTACCATTTTTTTCAAGAAAACTGTTAGCAGCTTCATGTAATGTGTCACTTCCGGTTAGTCTATTTTAACCAAAATCTATTATGTTATTTCCATTGATATAGTAGTCTTATATACCAAATTTGGAAAGTTTTAAATTATATTTGAATATAGTTTTTCATGAAAATCTATTATAGGCTTCAAGTAAAGTACCACTTCCGGTAGTTGTATAATGACCAAAAAGGGAGGTGCACAACTAGATGTTATAACAGTCCTAAATATAAAGTTTAAATTTTCTACGGCTTACCGTTTTTGAGTTATGCGAGATACATACGTACGTACGTACGTACGTACAGACGGCATGACGAAATTAGTCAAAATGGATTCAGGGAGGGCCAAAACACCTATTTCCGTTGAAATCTGAGAACCGAAAATTTTCGCGATTACAATACTTCCTTTACTTCGTACAAGGAAGTAAAAACTGTTCATTGGTCCCAGGTTGAAATCCTGGCGGTATCTTAATTTTTCTTTTTATAATTTAATTAGATTTACTTCAAAAACTAATTAAATTGTTTATTTATGCTGTAAACAAAGGTGTACAACGAAACGTTGATTTAACTTTAAAACAGAATTTAACAAAAAGTTTTATTTATTTATTCTTCAACGACTCAGTACACAATGTCCTATCAAATGGAAGTGTAAACACTTAAAATTCACCATTTATTAATTAGATTTATCCCGTAATTAATTTTTGCCAAACTTTCTCAGCTTGAAATACCATTTTCGCTTTAGTTACATTCCTCACATTTCGAATCGTTCGTTGTCGAAATAAATCGTTAGTAATATCAATCTGTTTTCCTTAAATGGAGTGATAAATGTATATTATTTTATGAGCGTATAATAATAGCTATTACTCATGACAAGAAAGTTTGCAAAGTTTATCTGAATGAAACAATATTTTTTTAACGATTGTTATGAAAAATTGACAATTACGCTCTTATTTGTCATCGTCAATTTGACATTTTCCGTAGAAAAATCGAAAAATCTCTTTTTTGCGCGTCTCCAATGGCGCGAAAAAGACGTTAAATGCGTGCTTATTTCAATAGTTACCACGAATACAAATAAAACAGAAACTTGTCATATTGACAGATGACAGAATGATTTTATTTGCAATACGTATATGTTTTTAAATAATTTAGGATGCAATCGTAGAAAAAATGATGTGTGTGTCACGAGCGTAAAGTGTCTTTGTTCCTCTTACACTATTGCAGCTGTCGCCTTCGGCTCGCGCTGCAATTACCGTGCTCGAGTAACAAAGAATCACTTTACTCTTTTAATACACAATTAACTATTACATCTAATAGTAAGTTAACTTAAGTTTAAATAAAATAAATAAATATATCATCACGCCTTTTACCCATCACTGGGTGTGGCACTCTGCCTAAGCAGATCTCGGTAAGTGATATATTTTTTCGCGTGAAGTGCGGTTATCAGCCGTCAAATCACAGCTCCCAAAGATGTTAGTAGTGGGGGAGCCACAGGGGTAGATTTAAATTGGTGAAAATTGTTTGTCGGATGTGGGGATCGAACCAAGGGTCTCAAGATCCACAGGCCGACTCGATACCACTGAGCCATCTACCCCATAGATAAGTTTGAAGATAATAATAATTATAAGAGGTTATATGACATGAATGTCAAATCATTACTCACGGCTGTCGCTACCTTATCATAGCAATTCCAATATGATTCGCCTCAACCTGGGAGTAATAAATTATTACTAATGGCCGTGAATAATAAACTGCATTATCTATCAAGAAACACACTTGAACGTCGTAGAAAGATATGTTTTTCTTTTATTGTTAATTTTTAAATTTGTTAAAAATAAATAATGATTTAAAAAGCTTGATGGTATGTGCAAGTGAATGAAAGAAAAACTAGGGTGCAATATCTGGATTGGTCGTATTCATCGAAATCTTCAAGTCCGTATCATTGTCGTACGTGAGCGGGGCACACGATGCGATACTTTGAATCCAGCTATGTGGAGCAGGCGGGCGCAGTGAAGAGAACAGAGAGACGCTTCGCCATAGTTTTAATTGCCCAGGGGAAATTCGCGGTCCAAAGCTATCGCGCGTCTGGTTAAACGATTTGATAACCCTGCTCTGCTCCGGTCGCGGTGTGCGCTGGAAATCTCCAGCCGATACAAAAACATCCGTATTATTACCTACAAATTAGCTCTGCACCCCTGGCGCTCGTCATGTGTCTAAAATATTGCTACGGTGTGTAATCTTCTTCGTTTTTATCTGTGGGGCTATTGTTGCTGCCGGCATGCGGCATGGGGTTGTATGTTTAAATATGAATGAGGGTTCGTACCTATACGGAATTATCTCGGGAATCCACGGATGCTTATCGGATTTTGGATATTGTTTGCCTAATTATTGGAGTTTACTCTTTTCAACATATGGAAATGTTAAAGCACGTTTTTTTTAGTTTGTTAGCTATTAAAACTGGCTTAAAATATTACATGCAACAGCGAAAGTTTTAGTAGATTTTATCTAACTCAGATAATAGATACAAAAATGATTTAGTAATGAACATTAAATGATAGCTATTTTTACAAATATATTGTTTATTTTCTCAATCAGTTCATACATATTATAAATAAAAGTAACTAAAAACGATAACGTCATACCTTATACGTTTTGTAATGAGTTCTTGACTTTACCGACTCAAATCCTACACCATTTTCAATATTCAATCAATATTCACCACACGAATGAAGCCTTCAAAATACGCAGTTTAGCAATTATAAATTTACAATACAGGGTTGCCAATAGAAGTAAAATTAAAAACTTCTTTTATTGATGTAACAAGTTTTATTGCAATAATACTTAATGTTATTATAAAATAAATAAATATATCATCACGCCTTTTACCCATTACTGGATGTGGCACTCTGCCGTAGCAGATCTCGGCAAGTGATATATTGCTTCACGTGAAGTGCGGTTACCAGCCGTCAAATCACGGCTCCCAAAGACGGGAGTAGAGGAGGAGCTACAGAGGGAAGTTTTAACGTGGTGAAAATTGTTTGTCGCCTGTGGAAATCGAACCCGGGTTCTCAATTCTACAGGCCGTGTCGATATCACAGCCAGAGATGTGCATCTACGTGTAATCTTTAATTGTCTACATCTACACGTAGACAATACGTAGACAATTCTAGCGACGTAAACAATGTAAAGAATGCAGATAATGCATCTGACAGTTGTAAAATTCAACATAACCTAAATTTATTCCTTTATAACTATTACATGTATTCGTATTCGTGAGCTCGGGTCATTATCGGTCTTTATATAATAAAACTGAAAAAGCAAGTGCTCGTACATTACTAGACGATTGTCTGTCTTGGGTCTTGGGCGAACTGTCATATTTTTAAAATCGATCACCGCGCCTCTCACCAGACAGAGTTTTCTTTGGCGCTATTTTTAACAGTAACCAGTTGACAAATTTTGAACGTTTCGCCCAGCACAACTAATTTTTTTTTCATGTAATCCCTAGAATAATAATAAAAATCTTTACCAACTTTTAAAATTCCCTAGTTCTAGGGATAAAATTTTAATATGACTTAAGTGAACACAGGTGTTTTCATTGTCTACATAGTCTACATTGTTTACATGAAAAATGAAGACGTAGACTACATGATTGTTTACACGTAGAGAATGGCGTAGATTACTTGCAGTAGACTACACGCACATCCCTGATCACAGCATAATTTAACTGAAATTCGTTGTTTTGAGACAAAAATTACTCTATTTTCGATCTCACGACTTTTTATATTAATTGTTTTTTTCAGTTGTTACCAAGCAACAAAATTCTTGTGTATTAATTTATTTGATATTTTCAATATGTATAATTAATAAGTCCGATAATCAAAATTAAGATAAATAAATATATCATCACGCCTTTTACCCATCACTGGGTGTGGCACTCTGCCTAAGCAGATCTCGGTAAATGATATATTTTTTGCGTGAAGTGCGGTTACCAGCCGTCAAATCACGGCCTCCAAAGATATTAGTGGTGGAGGAGCCACAGGGGTAGATTTTTTAAATTGGTGAAAATTGAAGATAAACTAAGATAATCCAGTAACCAGATAAATAAAAAATATTACAACAAATTTACAACATGAAGTTATTTTCATTAGATTTTCTTTTATTTATTTAAATTAATTGAATTTAAAATTATCTTGGTACAATTCGATATAGTATCATATTTTAAAATAAAATCTAAGTAACTAGTAATTGTAATTGGACTCTAAATTAGTAATTATAGTAGTGACCGAAAAAAAGAAGTCATTTTGTGTTGTTCGTTGCTCGTAAAAGTTTGATCTGCAAAAAAGATAAAAACTAAATGAAGAAAATTGAAACAATCCATAATTGGACAATACCCAGGAGGCAGCATCAACCGAAAACTAAAACGCTTTTCTTTTGTTGTTACAGTCTCAGTCAAACGGCTCTAATGGTAATTTGATCATGCAGAACTTGACGGTCCCAGGAGAACCGGAGCTAGCAGTCTCACTCGGTACGTATATAGCAACAAAACACATGATTTGATTAAGTTTAACTTGATTAAGAGCGGCCTGATTAAATTACAAACGGTTATATCTGAATCTGGATCGCGAGCGTTATTCTGTTGTTTTTGAACTTGTGTGCTTCGTGTTTGTTTCCCCGGCCGCCTACGAATAAAATCACCGTCGCGTGAAGAACCACTCTTTTCTTTTTTTTCAGAGATGTCTGGATGTTTTGGGATTTAATTATTCATTGTGAACTGTGTGAAATTGCTAGAAATGCGCTTTACTTTGCACTAAGAGGTTTTTGTTATAACTAAAAATATGCTATATTTTTCTTTACAATCGCGAATATTAATTATGACACTCGTAAATAGCAGAAATTAAAATAGATAGTTCTTCATTTAATTTAACCCAATACCCGCCGCAATTCAATAATCAATAAAAGAATACCTTTTCAGTAAAAATATCTTTATTTGGGTTTAAAATCAAGTTTTTGATAATAAAAGTTATACATACTTAAGTGTTAAAATATATCTGACCTTGAAATATAATTGTTAAAAACACCGAAATTAAGTAACTTTGAATATTTTTAAAATTATTGGTTTTGCAAATATTTCAAAATTGGCTGTGACTGGCTGTCATAACATAACTAATTAATATATTCATTAAAAAAAATATACATTTTAAATGTAAAAAAAATGATTACAGCCAAATATTTAAGCGTCCCAAAAATGGGAAGTTGGCGGTTAATGGGTTAAAAGCTATTATTTCTTTTTTATAGTCAAAATTTATTTAGTTTTATATGCGACTCATACAATTACGTCATTCGTTAAATAGAGTTCATAATTATTTTTGAGATCTGCGTTTAACTGAGCAACTAGATGTAAATAAATTAAATTTCATCACGCCTTTTACCCATTACTGGGTGTGGCATTCTGCATAAGCAGATCTCGGTAAGTGATATATTTCTTCGCGTAAAGTGCGGTTATCAGCCGTGCAACTAGATGTCGTTTTAAAAAATTTAAATAAACCAAAAATAAAGTTGAACAAAATATACGATAACGCCTCCAGCCAAGTCCAATGCACCAGCACCAGAATACCCTAGTAACGTGTCTGTGAGCGCCTGAGCGCCATTACAAGACGGCTACGACCAGACAGTTCCTGAGGGGAATCCCCGCCATTGTGCACTAAGCTATATATTTTATAAGCCTCCGTCAGGGGAGATAACCCTAAATGTATCCGCCCTGTGGATAAACGCGTTATGACTATACGACAAGCCCTTACATTCCCTCTGAACCCTACCCTGGACAAATTTACGCCAAAATTTACGCTAAAATTTACGCAGATTGGTCGCGCGTTTTTGCAACGAAAATTGAATTACTTGCCCGTGTCCGTGAGAATTAAAAGATAAGACTTCTGTTTCGGGTCCAAGGGGAGACATTTGTAAATTATGCAATCGACGCAGAAGGAAACTGTGAGGTTTGGAATTTGTTGGAATTGTTTTAAACTGAGTTTGCCAGTCTTCACACTTGTGCAGCGAGTACATTTTGCAGGATGCGACTGCACGGTCATGTTTTAGTAATTTTTGGGCCACCGCAAACATCAATCGATAGAATGAATAAACCATCAAGGAAATGAATAATTTCTTGTACATCAAAACAACGATCATAATTATTTATGAGAGCTGCATTTAACTCAGCAAATATATGTCGTTTTAAAGCTCTTATGAAAGCACATTCAATATTTTCATATATTTGTAATGACAGTTTTCTGTGTTCAGTTATTTGGTACGTTTATTAACTTAATTTAACCCTCTGTATGCAACGGAGTCAATATTTTGTTATCTACGCCTTCGTATTTCTATTATTTGTAAGAATATGTTTGTATTCCGTTAGATAATTTAATAGTTTCAGTTTAAAAGCTATAATTGGTAATTTAATAATCACTTGTTTATAACCTACAAATATATCTGTCACATTTTTGTACATTACGCATGACTATTACGAATTTCATTATTGTGGCTCAATGGTATCGAATCGGACTGTACACTTGAAAACTCGGGTTCAATTCCCACAGCCGTCAAATAATTTTCACCACATTTAAACTACCCCTGTGACTCTCCCTCTACTAACATTTTTGAGGACCGGCATTTTACGGCTGCTAACAGCACTTCACGCGAATAAATATATCACTTACTGAGATCTGCTACGACAAAGTACCACACCAATTAATGGGTATAAGACATGATGATACACACATACAACATACGCGTACATACGTAACATCAAATGGTGTAGCATGAATTCTAGAAACAATAACATTCTCATCCTAACACACTGTCCTCGCATCATCCTCATTCATAGCTTCCTCTATACAAGCTCATTTAATCCTTCACTCAGAGTCATTCATTACATAACTAACCTTCAATCACATCCATCCATTCGCTCCTATACACCTTGCCAATTGTTTTTCCTAAATATTAGAATCGTATCGTGTTAGATATCATATTAAAAGTTTTGAGACTAAATGTCCAAGAGAATAGGCAAAATAATATTTGACTTATTGTGAATTGTTTTTACTTAAAGGTCATAGAAAATATAGCTCTTTCAGTTTTATATACAGAATCTTCACAGATAAAGTAAAAAAGAATCAGCCACGAATTGACATGCAATCTTTTTCTAATAACTATTAAACGGTAATTGTTAAAAAATCAATGTTCATAACAACAAAGACAAAATTAATTGTCATCTAACACTTGGTGAAACTAGGTTTAATAAAAAGTATAAAATAAACACTTTTGTGAAACTTAGCCAAGTGTTTATTTTATACTTTTTTTTTAATCAACTAGATATAAATATAATGTAATAAATCTAAAAAAAAATAATGTGTCAATACACCTCGTGAGAGAAAAATATGCACTTTTTTCCCTTGTTGTATAAAAAACTATATTACGTACGATGCGTAAAATAATTTAATTTATGAATTAATTCACAGAAAAATATACCAAAAAAAAAATAAGGTGTCATACTGACTTTGCTGGCTATTTTAATGCAAAAATCCTGATTTGGCTCAGATATTTAATACATTTAAAAGTAATATATAAAACGGTAACTCTTAAAGATGTGACTGTATTTGTTTAAACTTTAGATAATTACAGTTTAACCTGACGTAATTTGTATATTCGTTCTGTGTCAAGTTCTGTGGATTCATGTGGGCGAAGCACTGAAGATGTTTGCTCTTCGATTTAAAGAGTCTTCACCGGTAATTTATTCACTCATTTTAGTTCCTATTATTTGTTCCTTTTTCCTTGAAAACGGTCTCTCGTTTTCCACTTGTCATTGTATAAACACACTTTAGAATGTTAATGTCAAAACGTTGTTATATGACGTAAAGAGTAAAGTGTGTTTGACAACAACAAACACTGTAGATTTTAAGTGTCTGCAACTTAAACTATTTTACACTGTTACGGAAAGATTTCTTGACAGGAGTCAACCTTTTATTTGGAAACTAGAAACAAGTTCGAAACATTTTCAACTAAATTGTCATCATGATTCAAAAGGAAACTTTTGCTTTATCATATTATGTTTCTAATAAATAAAGCCCGGATATTTAGGCTCTTAAAAACACCCAAATAAGCAGGCATATAGACAGGTAATTACTCTAAAATATGCGGAATTTTAGGCAGCCTAAATGTAAATAATTTGTTTTAAAAAAATAAACGAATCCTTTTTCTAATATTGGTACTCGTATCGACTCTTCGTTAGAAAAAATAATCATTTTACACAAAAATTAACGCAATCTGAAAAATAATAATGTAGGGTTCTCATTTTATTAACTATTATGCAAATTCAAATTATGTAGTATACTTTAATTCACAAAATATTACGAGCAATTGCTCTATGCAATTTTCGGAAAGGGACTGTCTTCGGTCAGTCAGAACTTGCTTGTAAGTTGAAAACTTCGTTCGACATCACAAAATGTGACCGGGGCGTTCTTATATTTAGCCATATCGTCTAAAGTTACCTCAGACACAATTAAATTGCCACGTAAAATTTTGACTAAAAAACGTTTTTTCTTTCGGCATTTTAAATTCACAAACAAAAACTTGATTAAAGTAAGTACTTTAAATATTATAGGTTAGGTTGAAACACTTTGTCGAGTGCTGAATTAGTCAACGAAGTAGATGATAAACCTTGTCTGCTCAATAAAAGTTAGAATAGGCAACAAAAATAGGCAAAATAGGCTGTATAAGGTAAAATAGGCACAATAACCAAAATATAGAAAAAATAGACTCTAAGGCACGAAAAAAAAACCTTCCATTACACGTAAACATATTACCTATGTATAGAAAAACTAAATTACCTGAAGTATATTAAAATTTGAATCTAGGCAATTGCCTAAAAATCCAGGCTTTAATAATAAAAATGAGTATTGTTTAAAGAAAATAAGTTTATTAAATTTAAAATTAAAATCCGTGTCCACCGCAAAGTTATATTAATTCCGGATATTTTTCGTTGACATTATCATGAATAATTCATTGCATTAAAAGTTGGCGATTTCAGTTCGTGATTTTAATTACCTTTACATGAAAGTTTTACAGTGTACATGAATATAGTCAACCTGTCTACCCTGACTGGATCCAACTTTGCAATTCAGAAGTCATTTCATTTGCATCTGAAGTTTTAATAGTGTACATATGCAATTAGTTGCGTTCGTCAGCGTAAGCGCGAAATTCGATACCTGAGTACTTCGTTCGTGTTCTTGTCTAGCGTCCTAATTCCGAACTAAGCTTTCACGTTACACGAGAAATGAATGAACAAGTTTTACCCTACAATTAGATACTCCGTATAATTAGATTTTCTCATTGATTTCCTTGATAATTTTACAAGTTTTTCTACACTAGCATGATGATACGCGTATTTTGAAAATTCAGTAAACATAGGGAAAATAATATTTTCAGCAATGCATTGAACTGTAATAGTCTATAGTCTAAAAGAAACATTTTAAGTTTAAACAAATTAAATGAATTTGAATTACTTTAAATTACATTAACTAAACGTTAGGTATAAATCTAGAACCTCAAAACAATCCAAAAGTTCTTTTGTGTAGAGGTTTGTTCGCAAATTCTTCGTTTAAGAGCTCGTATATACAAATAATGAGAATTTTGGGTTGAACCAGTTCAAAAATCTAAATTTATTAAAATTTATTAAATTCAGACCACGATAAATCGAATGGCGCAAGGCGCATCTTCATATCTTTTTTAGTTTTTGAGTTACAGCGATTTTTGACTTTTTTTAAGCTCAACTTTGAATGCCCATAACTCAAAAACTAAAAGAGATATTGAAATGCGGTTTGAACGAGTGTATTTCTCGTGCGCTACTTAACTTGTACAGGTATTTTAAAAATTTTGAAAAATTTTCAATTTTTTTTCAAAATTTTTCTTCCTCAATATTTCAAAAACTTGAAAAGATAATGAAAATCACCAGTGAATTTCTGGCGTAAAAATACATAAGTATGCAAATTTTCACAATAAAATTCGAACGGATACATTTTTTATTACAAAAAAACGAAAAATGGCCAAAAATCGTAAGGCAAACCCCTTAAGAAATCTTCAAAAAACGGCAATTTTCGATTTTTTGTAATAAAAAATGTATCCGTTCGAATTTTCTTCTGAAAATTTACATACCTATGTATTTTCACGCGAGGAATTCACTGGTGTTTTCATATTTACATTATCTCTTCAATCTTTTGAAATATCAACAAAAGAAAATTTCGAAAAAAATTGAAAAATTTTCAAAATCTTCAAAATACATGTAACTCAAAAACTAAAAGAGATATTTAATTTTTTCATTTGTTAGGCGGTTTGACTGCTGTTTGACAGTTAATGTTACGGATATAACGTAACAAATATTCTGTAATTGTACTTATTATTATTTATAGTCGTAGATAAAGGATAATACACAACTCGAATTGTAACGCAATTACATTGCTCGTGAAATTACTGCACTCACCAAGGCTCCTGCGCAACTTTTTCACTCGCACGTAATGTACTTGTTACAATTCTCGTTATTTATTTATTTATTTATGTTACGCTGTACAACAGGAACTTAATCCCAATTACAGTACAGGGTCCGCACTCACCGAGCCGCAGTGTAATAGTTCATTTTTAGCTTAAGTGAGATTCAAACTCGGGATCTCCGGATTCGAATTCAGTACCAGCGTACTGACGGATGCAATATACTATTTCGTCGTAAGAAAATTACAGTATCAAATATTAATTCCCCTAAATAAGCTAGTGCTGCTATCCACCCCGACCAAAATTTCCCTAGAAACTAAAACCACAGCATAAGGTTCGTGGTCAACTTCACCTTAAACTCGCAACTTACATACAACTTCATCTTCTTGCATGTTCCCGATCCCAGAAGTCTCTGACAGCCCTCGTCCCAACCCTTTCGCCGCCACTGGAAACCACACGCCGAACTTAATAATAAATCAAAGAGATTAATCACACACTCCGTCCAATAACCATCACATAAAATCAATCAGCAGTGGAACAATTCACTACGAGATCTGAGATCTGAGGAGGGAAGATGATTTAAGGAGCCTTGAGCATGAAGCATGAAGAGCAAGCAAGATGTTTAGTGAATGTTTGAACAACAGAACTAGTTGCGAGCTTCGTGGCTCTCTGATGACTTTGATTGTGTTGGATTAGAGTTTAGTGGGAAACTATGCCATAGGTGGAGTCATGTTATTTGGTTTATGGAATTTGTAAATTAAACGAGCAAATTCTTCAAATATTACGATAAACACAGGGGCATTTTAATGTGATAAAAATTGTTTGTCGGTTGTGGGAATTGATCCCGGGTTCTAAAATTCACAGGCCGACTCGGGTACCACTGAGTCATCTATCTCATAAAGAAGAAACATAAAAACGATCTATTTTTGAATGCGTAAATGAATTTATGTACGACTGCATCATAAAATACTGATTATTATACAATTATGCGGCTACAAAGCACCGCTTTATAATAGTAGTAAAATAAATTAACTAATTTGTTCAATTGCATAAATGCCAATTATAGTTACCAACCACAACATTTCATATACAAATTGCTTTAAATTGACTTGGTTTAAAATATTGCATTTAAAAAAAAGTTAATTTATAAAAGATGCAAAATAGAAAAAATAGTATAAAAGTTGACAATTACGCTCTCATTTGTCATCGTAAAGTTGACGTTTTCTGTGGAACAATCAAAAATATCTTTTTTGCGCGTCTCCAATGGCAACGCGTGAAAAAGACATTAAATGCGCGCGTTTTCAATGGCAACGCGCGAAAAAGATATTAAATGAGCGCTTATTCAATAATTACCAGAGATACAAACCAAACAGAAACTTGTCATATTAACAGTTGACAGAATGAATTTATTTTTAATACATATACGTTTTTAAATGATTTTAAGATGCAATCGTAGAAAAAATGATGTGTGTATCACGAGCGTAAAGTGTCTTTGTTCCTCTTGCACTATTGCAACTCTCGCCTTTGGCTCTGCAATTACCGTGCTGGAGTAACAAAGAATCACTTTATTCCCTTAATACACAATTAACTATTATTTTACTAGTAATATAAAGTAAAATAAATGTCCTGTCACCTGTCAATCAATGTCAAAATATATTTATTTCAATTTAAATTGTAATTAATTAGAAAACATTACATATACTGTTACTAATTTTTATTATAATAATAATATACATTTATTACTCAATTACTATTACTATAAATATTCATATTGGCAATCTTTAACGGTAGCAGCGATATTTTTTATTTCGTCAAAAATGTCTTCACTAGAACTGTGCATTTGCATTTTGCTTCAAATAAAACAACAAACAACTTGTTAACCAAGGAATAGAAACGGCACCCTTTGTTAGATATTAAATTTGAATTTGTCATTTGTCAAATGTGTCATTATAGGTAATAGAAAATCAAAAGTATAAAATAAACACTTGGCTCAGTTTCACAAAATTCAGACTCCAAGTCACCTTATGAGGGCATCGTCAGAGGCTGGCCAGCACAGTTGGTAACCATAGACGCGTTTCGCTCTTATTAGAGCTCATCAGTATGGTATAACTCACTTCTTCACCTAGAACAAAGTTCACGTGAAGAAGCTGGTGACGAACTAACTGTGCTGGCCAGCCTCTGACGATGCCCTCATAAGGTGACTTGGAGGCTGAATTTTGTGAAACTGAGCCAAGTGTTTATTTTATACTTTTTATTAAACCTAGTTTCACCAAGTGTTGGATGACAATTAATTTTGTCTTTGTTGTTAATAGAAAATCTTCTGTAGAGCAGTCAAACATTTGTTTGGAACTCGTACATAATCGGAGTTTATAGACTCGCCTTATTTATTAGCCTCTCTCTGCCATAAACTTCGTCTCGTCAAATAAAGTCCTACATTATGTACTTGTTACATAAATAGCTATTTTATTTAATATAGTTTTCGGCATTGTATAGCATCCTTTTTATTTTTCAGAACGATAACAATAACTGACATTACAAAAATGAAACCCTTTTATCAATTTATAAGCCATGTCTTATTACTTGACAATTACGTCATTTTCTAAACTATAGCCAAACATAGTAACAAATGGAAGATTTTAATGTTTTCTTGAAAGTAAATAAATGACAACAGAAACAATATATAATAAATTGCCAAGCCATTTATCATGCCTTGATTGTCTTTAGTCTCAGTGCCCTTGTGGTAGAAATTTCACCCCTGCGCCGCTGTCGTGACGCGGAGGATGTTTAATAATTGCGGTAAATGACGGTGTCGTAACATCGACGCTGGCAGACGTGAGTGACGTGCCGTGCAA
Organism: Pterostichus niger; assembly: GCA_947425015.1. NCBI lineage: Eukaryota > Metazoa > Arthropoda > Insecta > Coleoptera > Carabidae > Pterostichus > Pterostichus niger. The sequence continues at coordinate 31,675,151 of OX380339.1, forward strand.
TAGGAAACTGCAGCAGACGCACGTACACGTGTTGTACTTGTCAAACGTTTAGTCACGTGGAACGTCTTCTTCCTGTTGCCGTCGTGTGTGGGAGACCGAGGCGGGAATCCAATAGCAGCAAGATAAACTTTACAACCACCAAGCACAGTCAGTGTAGTGCTGCCTGGATGGAGTGTGGTGGAAAATGAAACTAGCTTCACTTGATTTTCTACTCTTTTGGGGTGTTTGTTTACTGTAATATACTATAGACGGATAGCTAGTAATTCTTAAATATGTGAGAACAATATTTTAAGAATTTTTTAATATTTTCACAATTTATTATTTTATCAAAATTTAGAGTAATAGTTAGTAACAACTTACGAATCCTGTACGACGCTTTACGTATAACATTTTACCTAACACTTATAAAGAAATGATAAATATTTTAAATTAATTTTTTCAACTTCCGTTAGGAAATAGACGTTTTATTTCACTTATTTGAGTTAGGTAATGAACTGCATTATTTAACTAGTGAAATAATGAGGTTACATAGCAACAGATATCTTGGTACACGAATTCTGATGTGTTATTCTATTATTTTTTAAATTTATAACTGTCAAAATTTCATAATTTCAAAAACGCTCTTTCGTATTTATTAGAACGGAAGTAGAAAAAATATTGTATGCAACACGTAAGAAAACTCGGTTATTACCTTACTTATGTGTTTACAAAACTGCAAATTTCACATGCGTAAGGTAATAACCTTCATTTCCTTACTAGTTTCATAAATAGCTATTAAATACAAGAAATACTTGACTTACATATTCAGTCAGTATTTTATGTTGCTAAGTAACTAGATACAAATGGACCAATGACACTAAAAATGTTCACTAGGAATTTGATACCCTAATTTTTGCAAATTTCAAAAAAAATATTTTTGTTCTATAATCAGTATATTAAATTATATAAGTCATTAAAGTTTCGTGCAGAGATGTAGAGTTGATTTAGTTTTGTATTTTATATCATTTTTTGTTAATGTAATTATTACAGATTATATAAAAATTTAGAGCGTTTCCAGCTACAAATATTCCGCCATGTTTTTTCTGTCCCAATGTTGGCTCCGCCCATATGTTCATTACGAATAACAATAGAAAGTTAGATCCTTATCTTTTCATTTTCATCACCCTAGAACAGAAATCGGGTCAAATAAATGTACATTTTTGTAGATGGTACAAATACGCTAATATTGTTTAATTATTTACATCGAAAAGAAGATTGATTCAATTATAGAATAGTAGAAGATAGATATAGATTTCGTAATGTCTTCGAATATTGGGTTCCCGTCTTCGTTTGAAGGATGTCTGGTTACTAGAGAAAGATTTAGGAACAGGAAGTGAAAGATTTAGGATTGGATAGGATTAATGGCTCTCTAACGACCGATTAGTAGTGTCTGTTAAACATATTCATAATTTAGAGAAAGTTTCCTTATTTTGGTTTAGAATTTCCTGTAATATTTCTAACATAATGAAATACATTCCGGATTTAGAAATACTTTCAAGTAACGTGAGAATATGACATAAAGAATGAGGGTCATTAATCATATGAACAAATTGACAGTTATAGGTACCAGGTTTATGCAGCAACTAAATGATAAACGTAAACTAAGCAAGTACATCAGAAAATTAAATAAATAAATAAATATAAATATATCATCACACCTTTTACCCATTACTGGATGTGGCACTCTGCCATAGCAGATTTCACGTGAAATGCGGTTACCAGCCGTCAAATCACGGCCCTCAAAGATGTTCGTGAAGAGGGAGCCACAGGAGTAGATGTTTTTAATTTGGTGAAAATTGTTTGTCGGTTGTGGGGATCTAATCAGGGTTCTCAAGATCCACAGGTCGACTCGATACCACTGAGCCATCTTAATTAAATTTACTAATTTCTAGTAAAATGTGACAAAGAAATATTCACTTTCTTATTCATATCAGTAATTCAAGTCTGAAATGAGTATTTCGCGCACGCACCCAATTTTATTTATATTTCATTGGTTACAATCAGGGTTCGTAAATATCATGATATTTATAATAAATATCAAAATATCTGATATATAAGATATATATCAGATAAATATCACTTTTTGGATATTTATTTTTTAATTTTAGTTTTTGTACACATTTAGAAAAACTGAAAAATTCGAAAAATTTCACTTTTCCGGAGGCTATATCTCAAAAACTAAACAAGATATGGAAATGCGCTCAACGGCGTTGAATTCCCCGTGTCCGAATTGACTTGTAAGCAAATTTTCATACAATTTTATGCAATTTAATATTTTTAATTATTTCCTTTGGTTTTTTCAGATTTTAATTCAATTTTACCAAAAATCCTTAATCGTAGGATTATTAAAACGAAAATTTACATACATATGTATTTTGACCCACTGAATCCAGTGGTGCAATCTTCAAATGCATATGACTTCTGGTTTTCGAGAAAATGTTAAAAAACCGCTTTTTGCAATTTTTTTGGCGGAAAATTGAAAAAAATAAAAATCACTGAAACTATGTTTATAAGTTAACTGAAGCACGAGAAAATTAATGCCGTTGAGCGCGTTTTCATATCACATTTAGTTTTTGAGATATAGCCTCGGAAAAGTAGAAAAACTGAAAAATTCTAAACATTTCACTTTTCCGGAGGCTATATCTCAAAAACTAAACAAGATATGGAAATGCGCTCAACGGCGTTGAATTCCCCGTGTCCGAATTGACTTATAAGCAAATTTTCATACAATTTTATGCAATTTAATATTTTTAATTATTTCCTAAGGGGTACCCCTTTGGTTTTTTCAGATTTTAATTCAATTTTCCCAAAAATCCTTAATCGTAGGATTATTAAAACGAAAATTTACATACATATGTATTTTGACCCACTGAATCCAGTGGTGCAATCTTCAAATGCATATGACTTCTGGTTTTCAAGAAAATGTTAAAAAACCGCTTTTTGCGATTTTTTAGCGGAAAATTGAAAAAAAATAAAAATCACTGAAACTATGTTTATAAGTTAACTGAAGCACGAGAAAATTAATGCCGTTGAGCGCGTTTTCATATCACATTTAGTTTTTGAGATATAGCCTCGGAAAAGTTGAAAAACTGAAAAATTCTAAACATTTCACTTTTCCGGAGGCTATATCTCAAAAACTAAACAAGATATGGAAATGCGCTCAACGGCGTTGAATTCCCCGTGTCCGAATTGACTTGTAAGCAAATTTTCATACAATTTTATGCAATTTAATATTTTTAATTATTTCCTAAGGGGTACCCCTTTGGTTTTTTCAGATTTTAATTCAATTTTCCCAAAAATCCTTAATCGTAGGATTATTAAAACGAAAATTTACATACATATGTATTTTGACCCACTGAATCCAGTGGTGCAATCTACAAATGCATATGACTTCTGGTTTTCGACAAAATGTTAAAAAACCACTTTTTGCGATTTTTTTGGCGGAAAATAGAAAAAAAATAAAAATCGCTGAAACTATGTTTATAAGTTAACTGAAGCACGAGAAAATTAATGCCGTTGAGCGCGTTTTCATATTACATTTAGTTTTCGAGATATAGCCTCGGAAAAGTAGAAAAACTGAAAAATTCGAAAAATTTCACTTCTCCGGAGGCTATATCTCAAAAACTATTTCATATTTTTATATAATGGATATATAACATTGCAAAAATATGTAAATAATAAAAATAAATATCATGATATATATCGATCCATATATATATCTTCGAACCCTGGTTACAATACATATCAATAGTATCAAATTCATATTATTTTGGATTTTTTTCTGCTTCAATTTATTTGAATAAATCAATAATTATTATATAATTCTTTTTTGTCAATTGTAGAATAAATGTTTGTATTTCGCGGGCGAAATTCTTGTTGTTTGGTGCATTCGAATGATTTTATTTGTTTCGATCAAAACTGACATTCTCACGCTCAGCAAAAAAACACGAATTTAGCGAAGTTAATACATAATTAACTAATCTTAATTTTCATATGCATTTTTATTTTAGGATCTTTAGATCTTAATCCGCCAGTACGGTGGTGTGGATAGCAATACGGAATTCGAATTCGAATTTCACTCAAGCTAAAAATTATATGAACTACCACACTGCGGCTCGGTGAGTGCGAACCCTGTACTATAATTGGGTTTAAATTCCTGTTGTACAGAGTAACAAATAAATATTTGTAATAAAATAAATCTTGTAATCATATAATCGATGACTTAATCCAACTAAAGCACACAAACAGTCCCAAATATTTCTCCAACATTCCCGGAAATCCAGAGGGTGTCAATCGCACCACAACGCGGCATTTCATTTGTGGTCAAAAATAAGCGACAAAATAAAACCAACACAATACAATTGTGAGACGGTAAACGCGCCGACGACTGCGTGATTTATCCCTCTTCATTCAGGGCGAATTCGGCTACGTTTGGTCGGCAAGTGTGAAAGCGAACGCCGTGAGCGAATTCGTCCTCGCTCGGGTTGGCCTCAAAGCTGCCGGTGTCGGTGTTCTCACCTGCATAAAAGTGAACCAAGAAGCAAAGAAGTCGAAGACAGCAGAACTGAGTTTACAGTTTTGAGAGAATGAGTGAAACAAGTCGACTGTGACTTTTCAAACACGTGAACGATTAGAATTGGAGTTCGTGCTTTATGTCCTAGAAGAAATGAAATAAATCTTTTTGGATTTCTTTGTACTGGTGAGATATGTGTTTAGGGGAAATTATCGAATAGGTTTTTGAAGGGCGACTTTGTATTTAACCGACGTTGGTTTAAATTGTTTGAGGAAGTTATAAAATTGTTTATTTTTACCATTTTACATTTATCTATATCATCAGTTAAATTACATAAATATTTATTTATTTCTCGACCTTAGTTAAGAATATAATTTAACTATATAGGGCCTATAGTACAAAGGTAGTTCAAATTTTGAATGTGTTTTAAGCAATTCATATCCATTCCTCCATTCATCATTTTGTTATCAAGTGTATACTGATTCACTTGATAAAAATTGAAGATTATATCAATCGAAACGTTGTGTTATATATTTCTAAAAAATAAAGACAATGAAGGTTCGAAATTCTTTTATTATTACAACTATGTTTAAACCTGTTTCATACGAGTTCGACCCTAAGAAGTATGATATTATTTTTATTCAAAGTTTTGTTGCTACTGATTTGGTTCAAATAGTAAAATATCTGAATGGATTTATGTACATATATTTATTCCGATTTTAATAATGATTTAGATAAAATGAAATAACTAGTATTTGTTTTTTAATAATACATTAATTAAATTAATAATAATAACATATGAAATAATCGAATCGACCTGTGGATCTTGAGAACCCTGGTTCGATCCCTACAGTCGACAAACAATTATCTCCAAATTAAATCTACCCCTGTGGCTCCTCCTCCATTAACATCTTTGGGTCCGTGATTTGACAGCTGGTAACCTTATCACTTATCGAGATCTGCTACTGCAGAGTGCCATACCCAGTTATGGATAAAAGGCGTTATGATATATTTTTTTAATTTTATTTAAATAATTATCTTATGTTGGAAATACTTTAAAATTATAATAAAAGAACATTTTATAATAATTGAGGTTATCATTTTAAGATGACATTTAATGTATACGAAAACAAGTTTAATAATAGCCTCTGCTATTAAAATGTTATCACCATATTTATTAAGGGTCCGATTGGAACGAAAAATATACTTTAAAGCGTTTAAAATTAGTCAAATAAAGGTGCAAAGAAAGTGTTCATAATATTTCAAGGCTTATAAGACGTCCAAAAACAACTAAAATAAATTGCATGAAATGCATTGGCATTAATTAGTTATAATATTTATTTTTATTTTTTATATTGACAGAAATACTATTTTGCTATTTTATCGTACTACTCTAATAAACTGCTATTTTATGGACACTCAACAGTGTCATAAAGCAAGTTGTTATTCTGCCGTCGAACATAACTTTATTTATTTTATGAATATTTTTTATTTTAAGTTTATTGTTCTTTCAAATTATATATTTTTAAATTTTTAAATATTCTATTATTTGTTCCTACATACAATTTTTGTGATTTAAGTTAGCAGTAAAATAAAGACTTGTATACAGAAGCACTTCTTGACATTTTTATTAGTTTTGTTAAACTTCGTGGTCAATAATGAATATTTTACAAAATACTTAAAAAGCAACTAACACACTAGGGAGTACGTTAAGAAAAAAGGGTTCAAAAGTTTTAAAAATAAAATATAGATTTTTATCATTTTAATCTCTTAACAAAATTATAGTCTAAATTCTAATGCATCTTAATATTAAATACTTCTGTTACTATTACTGAACTTCAGTCCTAGCAAATGAAAAATGTAGTTTGAAGTAGAAATGTGTAAAACAAGGACAGTATAAGTGCAGCGTCCTCTTAGTTAATCAAAATAATTATTCCTTCAGGAGCAAATTTAGTTGATTAGTATAACTTTTCTCCAGAGCATGCAAATTAGAGTTTAGTGCACATAAACCTTCATCTGCAGATAGAATTCTCGGGAACGCAGTGAATAATAATGAGAATTGCTAGTGAATATATGAAATATAAACCATTAGATAATAGTTTCGAATGCAAGTGCATTTAGTGCTGAGAAAGTCTAAGAGTCGCATTTATTTCGCTGTAATTGTGCTCGCGATTCGCGAAAGTGGCGCGGCGACCGCGAAATGCATTTCACATGTTCGCTGTTAAAATTCTCTAATTATCCGCTTTTATCGCAAATTAGCTGCTGATTTAATTTAAATGAATATTCGCGACGAATTCAACACTCGGGCTATTTTTGTGACAGTTAATTCGTTTTAATTTGCCGTAAAATAATGCAAATGTACTGCAGACAGATTTAATTTAATATATGTATTTAGTTTTATACTTTATACATTTGAAATAGTTCGTTACATTTGTACACACATTCTATTATTATCGAATTGGAGTTGTTCTATTAGTATATCAGTACAGTTATATTTATTTCATTATCGTTTTGTGTTATTAAACCCAAAATTCAAATTTCGTCGTAAAAAGAAATACATATCTACAAAAATATGAATACATAAATTTATAGCTATATTTCTATATAGCTGGCTCAGTGGTATCGAGCTGGCCTATGGATTTGAAAACCTGGGTTCGATTCCTACAGCCGACAATCAATTATCATTAATTAACAACAAAGACAAAATTAATTTCATCCACACACTTGGTGAACTAGGTTTAATAAAAAATATAAAATAAACACTTGACTAAGTTTCACAAAATTCAGCCTCCAAGTCACCTTATGAGGGCATCGTCAGAGGCTGGCCAGCACAGTTAGTAACCATAGACGCGTTTCGCTCCTTATTAGAACTCATCAGTATGGTATAACCCACTTCTCCACCTAGAACAAAGTTCACGTGAAGAAGCTGTGTAACGAAGAACTGTGCCAGTAAAGAATAAGATCTCTAACAAACTGTAAGATGACATGAGAAGTTCTGTGGAACAGTCCATGCCATCATCGTGAATTTTGTGGGACTTAGCCAAGTGTTTATTATTATTATTTTTTAATTATCATTAAATTAAAACTACCCCTGTGGCTCCCCCTACTCTTACATTGGGGGGGGGGCGTGACCTAGCCAAGTGTTTATTATTATTATTTTTTAATTATCATTAAATTAAAACTACCCCCTATTCTTACATTGGGGGGAGGGCGTGAATTAACGGCTGATAATCACACTTCACGCAAAGAAATATATCACTTATCGAGATCTGCTACTGCAAAGTACCACACCCAGTAATGAGTAAAAGACATTATAATTAATATTTGCTCCATTGAATTTCTTAATTGTGATACAAATCACTAAATGTCAAATAAAATCGCATACTAGATAAGATGGCGGGTTGATAAACATAGAATTCTTGCTCAGTGTGCAGGTCTAGCATGAAACCTGAATCAAAATTGGATCTGAATCTTTTACTTATTACTAAAGCCCGGATATTTAGGCTCTTAAAAACACCCAAATAAGCAGGCATATAGGCCGGTAATTACTCTAAAATAGGCGGGATTTTAGGCAGCCTAAATGTAAATAATTTGTTTTACAAAAAATAAACGAATCCTTTTTCTAATATTGGTACTCGTATCTTCTCTTTGTTAGAAAAAAATAATCATTTTGAACAAAAATTAACGCAATCTGAAAAATAATAATGTAGGATTCTCATTTTATTAACTATTATGCAAATTAAAATTATGTAGTATGAAATTTTCGAAAAGGGACTGTCTTCGGTCAGTCAGAATTTGCTTGTAAGTTGAAAACATCGTTCGACATCACAAAATGTGACCGGGGCGTTCTTATATTTAGCCATATCGTCTAAAGTTACCTCAGCTCCATTGATTAATGACAAAGACACAATTGAATTGCCACGTAAAATTTTGACTAAAAAACGTTTTTTCTTTCGGCATTTTAAATTCACACACAAAAACTTGAATAAAGTAATACTTTAAATATTATAAGTTAGGTTGAAACACTTTGTCGAGTGCTGAATTAATCAACGAAGTAGATAATAAACCTTGTCTGCTCAATAAAAGTTTGAATAGGCAACAAAAATAGGCAAAATAGGCTGTATAAGATAAAATAGGCACAATAACCAAAATATAGAAAAAATAGGCTCTAAGGCACGAAAAAAATATCTTCCATTACACGTAAACATATTACATATGTATAGAAAAACTAAATTGCCTGAAGTATATTAAAATTTGAATCTAGGCAATTGCCTAAAAATCCGGGCTTCCTTTATTACACTGTATTTCGTTTGTCATTTCAGTTTGCGATGTCTAATCTAATTATTACTCCATTTGATATGGGATTGGGTAAATAAAAAAGTCGAATTTTTCAAACGTTTATTTTTTTCTATAAATACAAATCCAATAAAATCTTGTTTATTTGTTATTTGCTTGGAAATAGCGATTTCATTTTATCATAACTAATCATTTTAGAAATTTCTGTCGTTATTTAAACTTGTTTTACATCAAACGAAATGAAATAACATAGATCAAAGCATTAAAAAACTTGTTAGTATAAAACAAAAAACCAATTTTCTTAAAATATTGATGATTACAATCCCCAAATGACTCAATCCATATTCCTCTCCCTTCTAAAAACCATCTATTTCGCTGTTAAAATAAAATATATCCTCCGAGCTAGGCACACACACACACACACACCTCCACGCACTACGTCCACATCTTAGACGTCGTCGTCGTCGCTCAGAACATAATACTCCTCACGGCGCCCCCAGAACCAATCACAAAGTTTTCAAACGCCGTGATATTTCTATCTGTCGCGGCAGATTCGGCCTGGGACCACCAACTCTCGCTTGTTTTTCATCATTGGAATTGCAGTCACGACCGCCTCCCCATAACAGAGATAATTTCAAACATTTCTATCCGATATATAGTAAACATTCTGATTCCTGGAATATGTTTCTGTAATAAGCTGGAACTTTGCCGTGGTTAAGCATCGTATAAAAGCATAAAACTTTGACAAATGGCGATTGATAGGGTTGTTTCATCTCAAGCAACGGGATTGGACACTGCCTTTGAATAATAATACAAGATAACTTCATATTTATGATCGAAAAAAGAAGTTTTTGGACAAGTTATGTTATTACGTCTTTTACATTATTAAAAAATATCCGATATAACATCTTAATGTAAACTCGATACGGGACCAATGGTGGATTTGAACTCGATTTGCAGTTTAACAAAATTCTGTTTCCTGTTTCACTGTCTACCAATAATCTCATTTATTGTAATATTTATTTAGATCTGCAATTGAAGAGCTAATAGATAAATCCAGAATTGAATGAACGAAAGTTTTTAAAATATGTTTGCAACTACGAGTAAATTTTTAAACCATAGTTTAATAAAATTATATATTATTCAATTTGAGATTTATTAAATTTCTCAAAACTTGTTAAAAAATATATAATATCCACATTGTAGATTATCTAAAAGTGAATTTACAACGTACAATTTTATTGATCATATTGATTCCACTGCATTTATGTCTCAGTCAATTTAATTTCTATTTATAGAGGTGTATACCAGACTGAATATATAAATATTTAAAATGATGTAATTTATATATTCATATATATATATATATATATATCGGGTGTCTACTTTTTTCCGAATATAGGAAATTCAATGTTAAAATTTTGATTTAGCGATATCTCTTTACGTATTAATTTTAGAACAAAATTGTACTGAAGAAAAATGTTCAGAATGAAAAACTGCATTCATAGAGTATAAGTTTGTTGTTCAATTGTTTTTTATGTCCGAGTTAGAAGCAAAAGAAAATACACGCTTTAAAGCAATTATCAGAGTGCCATGAGAAATAAAACAAATTAGATAACTTAATAATAGGTATTTATTTGTCTAGATTATGTAGAAAAAAGAAAATAATAGTTGCTATAATTAATGTTATTATTAAATTAAATGCTCGAATAAATAAATAAATAAATTGGAGTAAGCTTCCAATTCTTGTCCAATATGTCAAATAATTTCAGACACATCAAACAAATTATTGTTTTGTTTCTTATGGCACTCTGATAATTGCTTTAAAGCGTGTATTTTCTTTTGCTTCTAACTCGGACATAAGAAACAATTAAACAACAAACTTATACTCTATGGATGCAGTTTTTCATTCTGAACATTTTTTTTAGTAAAATTTTGTTCTAAAATTAATAGGTAAAGAGATATCGCTAAATCTAAATTTTAACATTGAATTTTCTATGTTCGGAAAAAAAAGTAGACACCCGGTATATATATATATATTACGTAACTAGAGCAGTAAACCCTTAGCATTTACTGTTCTTGCAAATTGTTTTTAATAGCCTACTTACATATATGATCTTAGATTAAATATATTATATTTCATTAGTTTATTGTACAATTTATAATTGCAAGTTCTAAGTTGACCAATAAATTGGTCGATTTATCGTTAAGAGTAATACAGTAATTTGTATAGTTACTCGTGGAACCAGGCTCAATGTTTTGAAAGTTTAAATTCTGGCTAAAAATAAACATTTTCGCTTTTGTTCAAATCCCAACTGACTATATAACTTTTCAATATTAAAAACTACCGTCCAATTCATCACAAAATTTGAAACTCTTCGTACCGACCATCCCTAAATCAAATTACAGTTTGTGTGTTTGTCGAATTGTCACGCCATGGCAACGTCATCACGTCTCGTGAATCGTGAGTCACGGGAATCGAGCACAGGACAAACGTGGCGTGTTGTTATACACATCAGCACCAAGCTCTGTTCACTGTGCAAGCCAATAACATTTCGTGCATTGTTCTGGGTGACTGATGGCGCCGATCAATCATTCATTGACAGTGACGAATTAGTTTAAACCTAATAATCCACCGTCATATTTAGCCAGCATGCCACCAATGCCACCATGTCGCACTGGGCCAGTGGAGAGTGCAGTGATCTGCTAACGCGATCCTGTACACACATGGGGTAGTTTTATAATAGTGGAAATTGGGATTAAATCGCGGTAAATTCATTTGGTTGTCAATAGGTATTTCCTGAGTATTGGATCATAGTATATCAAATTATATATGTCATTAAAGTTTCATGTAAAGGTATAGAAACACCCTGTAATATATATATATATATATATATATATATATATATATATATATATATATATATATATATATACATATATATATATATATATATATACATATATATATATACATATATATATATATATATATATATACAGGGTGATAAAAAAGTTCCGGGACGGTGAAATATCTCGAGAAATACACATCGAATCAAGAAACAAAAAAAACACGTGTTTCATATTTTCAAAAAACCTATCTAAGCACATCAAACACAAAACCCCAACTCCCACCCCAGGGGGTGGGGAGGGCGGCAACTTTGAAACCTTAAATAATAACCCCCATTTTTATTGCAGATTCGAATTCTGCCAAAAAAATAAGTTAATCTTATCTGAAAGTTTTTTCCAATTCGGAATAGATGGCGCTCTAATCGCAAAATAAGTTTTAACTTGATACTGAAAGAAATGTAAAAAACGGTCTAATATCACAAGAAATAAACATTGAATCAAATAAAAAAATCAACATAATCACAAGTAACCACAAGCCTTTCATCGACTAAATGCTTGAAATAAATTTGCAAAACGATTTTATAAAATAAACATTATTTTATTCCTTTATTGTTTTTTGGGGTGACTTTTTTTCGGTGAGTCCCCTTGCGATTAGAGCGCCAACTATTCCGAAATTGAAAAAAGTTTCAGATAAGATTAACTTATTTTTTTTCGCAGAATACGAATCTGCAATAAAAAATGAAGGTTCCCATTTAAGGTTCCAAAGTTGACCCCCGTTCCACCCTCTGGGGGTGGAAGTTGGGGAGCTCATATGGAGGAAGTGTTAATGCGGTTGAAACGAGTTTCGTGTGTCAGAATGAGAATGTTGACGTGAACTGATTTTTTTTATGAATCTTTTAGTTAATGTTTTAGGGTTCGTGCTACCCCATTTAATGGAATATAGTGCAACTAACTAACTTATGTAAATAAAACAGTACTAAATATAATTATCTCTCGAGGACAGTGACAAACAACAAAACAAATCTGAAAAATCATGTCATGCTGACTGTTAAAATCTGTCACTCAAAAAACACCAGTGTCCTCATAAATACTGAGCATGAGAAATGCATTCTTTTCTTCGTTTACGAATTTAAACGTTTCTGAAGCAAAACCATGGACATGGGTACAAATAATCGTTGAGAGCAAACGTGTTGGAAGAATTGCAAGGGGGTCGAGGATGTGTAAGATATTAGAGGATGCAAGCAACACCAGCAGTTCTGGAGCAGATGTGCGATGTGTTGAAAGTGATCTACTAATATAACTATTAGCGTTTCTTTATGATCTTGAGAGCGGTTGCTACCATTCTTTGTGTGGTTGGATTCTGACGGTGATCCGAGGGATTACAGGACCGAACTGGGATCTTTTTTGTACTAGTAGTTTTTGAATATTTTTTCGATGAAAGTTGTGTACCATAACTAATAACTTTTATTTTATCAAACTAGCCGCTGTATGATACTTCATATTTTAGCTTGAGTGGGATTCGAGTTCCGGATCTTCGGTTTCGAATGCCCGTAATTACTAACCACACCACCATACTATCGGGGAATTAATGCGATTCGAGTAGATGTATTACTTTGTTTGTATCTTCTATCTTTATCTAGGATTTGTCAGGGACTATTTAAATGTCAACTAAAATTATATAAAAGTACAATACAACAAAATATGAAGATGATAATAATTAAAGTTATTAAAGGAAGCACGCAGACTTTATTTTTACATAATTATTTTGTTTGTTTATTTATGCTTTTATGTTTGTTTTTTAAACAAATTTAATTTTTCTACGATTGCTATGAAAAGATGACAATTACGCTCTCATTTGTCATCGTAAAGTTGACGTTTTTTGTGGAATAATCGAAAAATATCTCCAATGGTAACGCGCGAAAAAGACGTTAAATTCGCGCGTTGCCATTGGAAACGCGCGGAAAAGATTATTTCAATAGTTACCAGGGATACAAACAAAACAGAAACTTATTGACAGTTAACAAAACGAATTTAGTTTTAGACGTATACCTACGTTTTTTAATAACTTTAAGATGCAATCGTAGAAAAAATTATGTGTGTATCACGAGCGTAAAGTGTCTTTGTTCCTCTTGCACTATTGCAGCTCTCGCCTTCGGCTCGCGCTGCAATTACCGTGCTCGAGTAACAAAGAATCACTTTACGCTCTTAATACACAAATAACTATTTTCACTAATTCACTATTGATGCGGGCTGCATGCGACCGACTTTGAACATTTTTCAGGCCCGCGAGATTTCTCACACTTTTACAAAATATATTTATTTTATAATGGCGAAAGTAGTGAAATCCACTGTATTAAAAAATACATTATTTGTGCATCCATATATTCAAAAATTAACTGTAGAAATTATGAGACAAAATTATCATTGATTTTAACATAATATTCTTCCAAATATATGACAGATATTGCTTGTTCCAGTATTGTTAAGGCAAGCTATTCTGTTTCATTTTTAATTGTAAAAAAATGAAAACATTTTCGGATGGTGAATTTATGAAAGAATGTTTAGAAGCTATTGTGAAGAATATTTTGCCCGATAAAAGTAAACTGCTTTCGAACCTAAGCCTTTCTCGGCAAACAGTGTTCGTCGAATTAATGACATTTCAAATGAAATTATCCTAAAACTGCGCAACAGAATTTAAATATAATTCTTTGGCATCTGACAACAGCACAGACATTTCAGATTCAGCTCAGCTTGCAGTGTTCCTTCGTGGAGTAAATAAATCATTTCAAGTAACTGAAGAAATGTTAAATTTGAAGTTTAAAGGGTACAACAACAGGAGAAGACATTTTCCATGCCCGCGGAGTTATGATACATTTTCAAAGTGGCTCGCAAGATCATTTGGGTTGGCCACTTCTGCTATTAACCGTATTTTGAATTTAAGATGCCTCCACTTATTGTAGTTGTAATTTATAACTTATGGTACAGTGGTAACGAGTCGGTCTGAGGATTTAAGAAGCCGGATTCGATTGTGGCTTCCTCTCCACTAATAATACTACACCCAGTAAGGCATGATGTTATATTTATTATGAGCGCAGCTCAATTATTAAGAGGTATTACGCTACATCATAGGAAATTAATCTGTTCTCATAATTTATAGCGAAATCTAAACTTCTCATACGAAATTCATAATTGAAGAAAAATTAGATTTAAATCTGTTAATTATTATTTGTAATGTAATATCGCTACCATAGTACTACAACTATTATTTATACTCTCAGAATTTTAAAAACTGAGTTCTATTCCTGTAATCTTTAAAATATTGTAGGTATTAATTTGCAAATTTCCGTTGATAACTCTGGATTTATAAATATGTAAAATTCTCTTATGTTTGTTTCGTCTTTTCCCAATTACAGGTGTCGAAATGTGGATAAGAATTTATATATATATATATATATATATATATATATATATATATATATATATATATATATATATATATAATCGATATCCTCTTATACCCTGACGGGTGTTGAGGTTTTACTTCTAGATTTATACATCCTTAATGAATCTTCTCCATTCTTGTTTGTTTAGAGTTAATTTCTTTGCATCTTTTAAAGTAATATTTTTCTTCTGTATTATTTCTTCTACTCTGTCATTCCAAGTCTTTGGCGGTCTTCCTCTATTTCTCTTCCCTGTTGTTATCGATCTCCAGATTTGTTTGCATGGTATTTCATTCGACATCCTGTTCATGTGTCCAAACCACTGCAGTTGCTTTTCTTCGACCTTGTCTAGGGCTGACTTAATTTGTAGTTCGTGTCTTATTTCTTCATTTCGTATTCTGTCTAATTTAGTAACTCCTTTTACTCTTCTTAAGTATTTCATATAAGAATTTATAATACGTGTAAATACGTAACTGGATTCCACAAATTTGAACATTTAAGTTCACAATAGTTATTATCGATTCAGTTTCTCGCGAATTTTGTAGTAATTTAATCCCAATTCTAGAATTTAGTTTCCCTTCCGCGAATCGAATCAAATTTCCGTTCCCAGAACCTGTACTAAGCTAAATTTCTCTGAATCCAAGCCTGTTCGGGGGTATTTATGCTCAGTGAAGCGTCGATCAGTGCGGTGTGGCTATCCTTCGTCGGCGAACCACAACTCTGGTTGTGCGTCGCACGGACATACATCGTGTTTGACAGCGTTTAGTAACCCGGTAACTATTGTTGGTTAATACTTCCACTACCGACTACCGTTGTCGGTATCACAGTGGTTTCGGTTAACACCATTGTTGCGCCATTCGGTATTGTTGTAGGTTTTGTACCTGCTACCTGAAGGAAAGACGAAAAGGAAGAAGAAAGTTGTCATAAAATGTTTACAGAATTTGGTTCATATTTTTAAATAATAATTAATGGTTAGTTCAACATAACTTAGTTTAAATAAATTAAAACATATTGAATGGTTGACAACAAAAACAATTATTTCATATTCTATTTATTAATTTACATAAAGTTTTGATAATACATCATCATCACGCCTTTTACCCATTACTGGGTGTGGCACTTTTCCTAAGCAGATCTCGGTAAGTGATATATTTTTTCACGTGATGTGCGTTTACCTGCCGTCAAATCACGGCCACCAAAGATATTTGTGGAAGGGGAACCCCAGGGGTAAATTTAAATTGGTGAAAATTGTTGATAATAAAACTGGCAATTAAAGAAATATTATTGAAAGGAGCATATTTTATGGGGTAGGTGGCTCAGTGGTATCGAGTCGGCCTGTCGATTTTGAGAACTTTGGTTCGATCCCCACAGCTGGCAAACAATTTTCACCAATTTGAAAAATCTACCCCTGTGGCTCCTCCATCACTAATATCTTTGGAGGCCGTGATTTGACGGCTGGTAACCGCACTTCACGCGAAAAAATATATCACTTACCGAGATCTGCTTAGGCAGAGTGCCACACCCAGTGATGGGTAAAAGGCGTGATGATATATTTATTTATTTATTTATATTTTTGTAATTTAGTATATTCAGTTATGCTTATGTTCGAATCTTGAAAGCCTGTATCAATTTTTTGTATGATTATGACAAATATTTTATGACTATTCGGTAGGGACTTTGGTGATTAAATGTGAAATATTTTCTGAGCTGCTATTTTATGATTTAGTCTATAAACTTCAATGCATTTGTTTGTTATTCTAAGGATTATATAATAAAAATGTGATTTTGAAAAGATTAACTAGACATTTGGGTTACCCATATAATCGGATAAAATATTGGTTTTTAATATAGCTATGAAAGAAAATCTTTTAATCCAGTACATGAAGGATTACTAAAACTAATCTACAAATACACGAGAAAGAATAAAATTTAGACTGTGAAAACTATAAGGGATGATCTTTCCACCTTCAGATAAAGTTTCCGATTACTGTTGATGGGATACATGAAGAAATATAGCTTTCAAATATGACTGTCAACACAATTGCGATATTTTTAAATTGTTAAATACAAAATATATTTAGAATTAAATATTGTATAAAATGAGTGTAATATCATTTATCAAATATGTATCTTTCTTGAAAGATGCGCTAAATTAAATTGACAATTTGTTGTTATTTATTAAAATAAATAACTTGATAGGTCTGTTAAAACAACAGCTCAAGTCACTTGTTATATTTTTCATGACAATCAGAAAATAGCGCTATATTGAGAATAAAATATATTTAATTTAAAAAATGGGTTTATTAACTATAGTTCCCAAGATTTGTATTTGAATTTTTTTCCTAAAATTAATAGGACATACATTTTTTACATATACTTTTTTTACTATCGTTTTATATATGTTTTAAAAGCTATACACCCGATAGGTAGAGAAAAATAATCGATTTAATTTACGTGGTCCTAATTATTAAGTTTAGTTTCAATCAATAAAAACAAATCGAATTTATATATATATATATATATATATTTGTTAATTAGAATTCTTTTCTTTTTGTCATAACATTTGATTATTATTTTTACTTCCTTGTACGAAGTAAAGGTAATAGCGAAAATTTTAGGTTTTCAGATTTCAGCGGAAATATCTATTTTAACCATCCCTGAATCCATTTTGACTAATTTCGTCGTGACGACAGTACGTATGTATCTCGCATAACTCTAAAACGGTAAGCCGTAGAAAGTTGTCGCAGGCCATTATAAATTTTAAAATATATGTATTTTGTAATTATATGTGTATGACATAAAATAATTAGAACATAAATACAGAAATAAATAAATAATATACAAAATATGGATATAAATATGAATAGGGATATAAACAAATAATTCAATAAATATATATGGCAGAATAACTTTCACAGTGTTAGCAATTTTATATAAGTTACAGTTGAGTATTATTTATGTTAATATTTCTTGCAGAGACACATAATTTATTTAATAAATATTTAAAAGATACACACTTGGTTAGTTTCAAAATTTGTTTATTTACTATACTATACGTATTTTGAAACTAACCAAGTGTTTATCTTTTTAATTTTTATTAAAATGTTTCAACGTAAACCAACAGTGAAATCCATTGAATTAGTTTTTTTATTAGTTTTCTCCTTTAATGTCATTTTTAATGTATTAAATTAAATAAATAAATTTATTTGTTTATAGAATTAGAAATGAACAGTCTGTCTAATAGATAATGTTATAAAATAAATGAGATAATACTCATATTCATGGCTGAATATATTTTAATATCTATTCTTGATGTTTCAATTTTGTAGTTATTTTTTTACCTTATTAAATACATTTTTAAAAGATTCTTGTACAATTTTGAGCAGTGTATTTTACGATACAAAGAAAAAAGGTTCTAGTATATCTTTTACAATTACTGGCAGATACAATTTCGTTTTTCTATTCACATATAATATGTTTAAAATAGCAATATAGAACTCAATAGCAAAACATAATTCCTTACAAAGAAATATGAAAATATGGCATTGTACTCAAATCCACGTATAACCACACTATTATGACGGAAAATATGTTCGCTTTCTTCAAAGACTTTCGAACAAACCTTCAGCTCAAAGTAAAGATGTGCGTAAAGTGTAAAATTACTCCATAATAATCCATATTCCTCACACTTTTCAACCCTAAAAATAAAACCGTTAAGTCTACCTCATCATCTACAAACTCGAAAACCTGTCATCATCTAATCCTTGATGCTTTACATAGTGTAACAGTAACCGTAGTTGCTTCACCGGATGACCATTTGTGTATTCACCGTTGTGAACAAGTGCTACAATGGGTTCGGTGTCCGACACGGTTCCAGGGGGTGGCGTGGGGTGCATGCATTACACGAGTAAAGTGCAGGGTGCCGCTGCATTGAGGCATTACGTGCAGACGTGTTCGTGGAGGGATATTCAATGCCGCATTTGGAAATGAACGGGCTGCGAATAAGGAAAATGTTGATTTGCACAGAGAAGAGATGTTTTATAAAAATAAATATATCATCACGCCTTTTACCCATTACTGGGTGTGGCACTCTGCCTAAGCAGATCTCGGTAAGTGATTTACTTTTTCGCGTGAAGTGCGGTTACCAGATGTCAAATCACGGCCCCCAAAGATGTTAGTGGAGAGAAAGCCACAGGGGTAGATTTAAATTGGTGAAAATAGTTTGTTGGCTGTGGGAATCGAACCAGGATCCTCAAGATCCACTCGATACCACTGAGCCACCTACCCCATAAAAATAAAAAATGTGCTTTTTACTTATTACTGGGATGGAATACACTGCAGTAGCAGATCTAGGTAGTGTACTTATGTGTGTGAAGGGCGGTTGCTAGCCGTCGAATCAGGACACTCAAAAATGTTAGAGGAGGGATAATTTTACATACATACATACATTCATAGCATCACTGTATATCCCATCAAATGGGGTAGCACGAACCCTAGATATACAGGCTGTTTCACAACTTATGGCACTTATTTTAACCCCATACTCAATGTACTGTTTTGTTCTATTAGAGATACATGGCGGGCCCTAGTTCCAATCATGGTTTATTTACATTCTGCTAAGTATTGAATAATAATTATTCAATGTTCGAACAGAATCGCCAGGCCGGGCCATGCACCCTAGACATAAAGACAATAAACTACACTCCGCCCAATTTCTGGCAAGAGCTGGACTGACCTGCTTATACCTTAAATGAAAGACATAGTGCAATGCAAATCAGCCGACGCCACGATACACAAAAAAGTTTAACGTGCTGAGGACTCCCCAATTTCAAAGTAAAATGACTTTTTTTAACGTGTTGCTTCTTTCCAAAATGCAGTTCAAGTTTAGGGCTGGCTTACTAGTAGTTGAGTTGCTTTCCCAATTTCTGTTGCTTTTAAAAATTAACCTTGTACAATTTTGAGCAGTGTATTTTAATATAGAAATGATATATGTAATACTTGTACAGCCGATTCTCAAAATATTCTTATTCTAGTCTGAGTAATCCAAATCACATTCCGATTACTAAATAAATAAATTTTAAGAATATATTTTAGCCTAATTTGGCTAATTTAAACTTGTTTCAAAATAATTGGTCTAGTAATAAATAATGTTATCCCGCGTGGTAGCCGCGCGAGTTGAGGGCCTGACTGACGACCATAAAGTCGTGGGTTCGGGTCCCGCCCGTGGCTGCCATACAAAGGACATATCGGCATATGACCTAAGTAGTTGGTCCGATATATAAATTAAAAAAAAAATAAATAAAGAATGAAGAATTGAATGTTTTCATATAGGAATAACGGAAATAGTAGTCGTCTAAAAATAATAGACAACGTAGCTTTCAGCTAATATTATTAAGTTGTGTGATTATTAAAGGTAATCATACCTGTAGTTTTTGACTAAAGTTAATTTATATTATGACAGAAAAATTAACTTTAGTCAACGTAGCTTTCCTTGTGTTCATGCGACGCCTTCCATCGCAATGAAGAATTTAAAACGCTGTCAAAATTTATAGTTTCTTAAATGCCATAAAACTAAGATAATAACACAGTATTCTTTATTCCTCATCCAACCGCCAGCTACAACTTATATTCTTGACGTCTTCATTTACTTAATAACCACATGCCACTTCACTTGCGATCTTAATATTCACCCAACTTCAAAACTGTGGTCAGAAACGGTTTGCAAGTTCGCCTCCGGACTCGTGTTGTCAGGCAGCTTGTCTCGCACGGATCTCGTCACCGGCGGCGGTGGCGGCAGCGGCGGCGTACTGAACTGGTTTACACGGATTTCGCAACCGCCACCGAAAGGAAATATATTTTGTAGTAAGAATACAATCTTGCGGGAAGCTTTGTTGCGCGTGTTAAATAAGATTGTTGTTCGGGTTTCTGGCTGTATGTTGGTGAAGGTGAGTAGGAGAATGTGTTCTTACACGGATTTCGATATATGAGAAGTGTGCATGTGGTTGACGTTTTGTATTTCTTCTATATTATCTGTTTTATGCTATAAAAAATTCAGGTTGAAAATACAAGCAAGATATGATTTTGAATTTCATTTTAGATGTTAGATTAGAGCCATTATTTAATAGTGATCGGAGTAAGTTTAATATGGAGAAAATGCTAATATGCCAACACGTTTCCATTGATCTATCCGACCCATATCATGTCTTAATCCAATTCTGAATGTTGTTTTGCAACTCTGCAAATGCAGATCCTGGTCGATTGTATATTTCAAATATAAAAGTGCGTATCTAGATTTAATAATGGTTATTTATTTATTTATGTTGCGCTGTACAACAGGAATTTAATCCCAATTACAGTATAGGGTCCGCACTCACCGAGCCGCAGTGTAGTAGTTCATATAATTTTTTAGCTTGAGCACGATTCGAACTTGGGATCTTCAGATTCAAATTCCGTAATGCTATCCACATCACCGTACTGACGTTATAAGTGGTAACAAAATTTAAATAAGGAATCTTCCGATCCAATAACTAATAAGAAAATTTAAAAAAGCAACAGCAATTGGGAAAGCAACTCAACTACTAGTAAGCCAGCCCTAAACTTGAACTGCATTTTGGAAAGAAGCAACAAAGTGTGGTTGAAAAAGTCACCCAACTCTGATTTTACTTTGAAATTAGGGAGTCCTCTAGACGTTAAACTTTGTTTTGTGTATCGTGGCGTCGGCTGATTTGCATTGCACTATGTCTTTTATTTAAGGTATAAGCAGGTCAGTCCAGCTCTTGCCAGAAACTGGGAGGAGTGTAGTATGTTGTCTTTGGCTGGTAGCACAAGCTCCGTTTCTGGGTGTTCTAAGAGTACGATTTTAACATGTTAGAGATAGCTAAAATACCTAAAAACACTGCTCTTAAAACAGGCAAAAACAGTCTGGCGATTATGTTCGGATATTGAATAATTATTATTCAATACTTAGCAGAATGTAAATTAACCAGGATTGGCTCTAGGGCTCGCCATGTATCTCTAACAGATAGGGTTGTGCATTTGACCAGTCAAATATTTTTCGGTCAATTGACCGACTATTTGACCGGTCAATTGACCAAGAAACATTTAATAAAAATCACAATTAAAATTGTAATTTATTTATATAGTACTGTTTACTACATCCAATATTACTGAAAATGAAAAACCAACAACAACTAATAAACAAAATCACATCAAATTCAAAATAAAGTAAAAGACGTTATGAAATGAAATAATATGTATTTATTTTATTTGTAAAGTAAAGTAAGCAAATTCTCCAGAACCCAGAATACCAAACTAGATATATTCATGTAATAATAGTAAGTAGCTATTTCTATTGAACAACAGATGTCGTGGCGGTTCCATTTAGATTATTTGACCGTCAAATATTTTTGGTCAATTGACCACGGCACAACCCTATAACAGAACAGAACAGAACATAATCTTCAGATTCAATAACTATTGCTTTTTCGCGTAGAGCTATATCAATCCACAATTATATTATTTAAAATGACCATTGTTACACTTCGTTTAATTAAATTTAAATAAGCATGAATAAGATTTGACTGAAATCCCCAATGGGAAATCCTATTATAAATATATTACACCCTTCAATTCCCAATAAATATTGATAAAAATCTCAACCGCAATCCATCAAAAAACCATGAATACTCTTAAATCCCTTTCTTGAACCCCTTGTACCCTTCTCACCCCTGCAGCACTGAGCCATCGTCGTATCGTCAAACTATGAATGCCTGAACGCGCGAGACAGCATTTGACACACTGGCTGCCCCCGAATGACGTGAAGACGGTATGACAGCGCTGCGCCCCCTGGCGACAGACAATGCGTGCGAATTTGCAGGTACAACACTGGACACCCCTATGCTAAGAAGAGTTCACAGGGGTGACCAGTGGACAGTGAATGGAATTTTGAATTAATGTTTACGCTAGAATGATACAAGATTGAATAAGGGTGAATTTGGGCGTTTCTTTCAAGTTGAGAATGTAAACTGAAAGAATTGAAGGGTAGTTTGGAACAGGGGATGTGAAAAGATAATTTGTTTGTTTATTGAAAACTAAATTGGAAAATTGCATAATTCAGTTGTATTATGCGGTTTCTTTAGGGTAATACTATTGGAGAAAATAATAAATTCAACATTACGCTATATTCCATTAAATGGGGTAGCACGAACCTGTCAACATTCTCATCCTGACACACGATACTCGATTCGACCACATTAACACTTCCTCCATACAAACTCTTTCTTTTCTCACAACCAAAATCCATCAACACACAACAAACATTCATCCATTCGCTCCTGTACACTGCGCTTGTTTCTGAAGGTGATCTCCACACAATTGCAGGTAAACACTCGATACATCTAACCAATGAATCTAAAATCAAGAATCATACGCTTGTCTTTATTCATCATATTTATCCCGCAATTAATTTTCTCCAAACATTTCTATCCTGACACACCACTTTTGATTCAACCACATTCATAATTCTTTTCATACAAGCTCGTTTATTCTTCACGCTCAGAATCTTTCGCTCACGCAACAACCCTTCAATCATATTCATCCACTTGTTCCTAGGCCGTCCACGCAAACTTTCACCCTCAATTTCACCAACATACACCTGTTTCACCAATCTGTCATTCGACATACGTTCTACATGACCAAACCATCTCAACTGACTTATTCCCACTCTTCTTACAACATTCTTCCCAATCTCACATTCATCATACACCAATGTATTCCGGACACGATCTTTTCTGGTATATCCACACACACCCCGCAAATACCTCATTTCCACAGCAATTATACGTCGTTCATGTTTCTTCATCCATACCCAACATTCACTACCATACATCAACGTAGGCACTAACACACCATTATAAACACTCAATCGAGCATCTCTGGATACATTCACGTAAGTAATAATAAATACATCCTGTGTATAATTGTAAAGACGTACAGGAAAAGATAATTAAGTTCATACATTGTAATTTATAAAAGTACATATAAGTAGAGATGAAAAATAGTAATTTCTTAATTAATTAATATACCAATGAAATGTTGTATTCATTGTCAAGTGTGTGAGTTTAAATTAATCCTATAATTATTAAATTATGAATTTATCACGTATATGCGTGAAGCAATAGAAGCACGAATTTGTTTGAAAATTGACCAATGAAATGAAAGCTACGAGTATTTTAATAATTTTCTACTAGTGAAATTATTATGTGATAATTTTTCACTGTTTCACAATTGAAAAATATATCGAAATGGCAAATTCTGCTTCTATAGAAGATATGTTTCCTTGTGAAATTTCCACGGAAAATATAACTTCTAATATGAATATTTTGACATGAATTTAAATTCGTTGTTACAGAAATAGAAAATACAGATCGTACGGCGCAATTGCTATATTTCCATTTCCATAATCATGTCAAATTATTATCGGCAATTATCATGTCACTTGTTATATTAATTATAAAAATTTAAAAATTTACCAATATAATAAGATATGTGTTTGAATATGAACCAATGTAATGAAAACTAGTTTGATAATTTTCCACTAGTGAAATTGATAATTGTTAATTTTTCACTGTAATTAAATCTCCTTGTTACCATTTTATTGCACCCCAAGGAGATTTCATTACAATTTACATAAACAATCAAAGTCTCCCTGTTGGGAGAAATAGTTATTTTTGTATTAAGTGTGCAAAATGAGTGTCTTTTTTTTTTGTTGCGTTTGTGAATATTACTTTTAGTCGAGACTGGGGAATGCAATACCGGGATCCCGGATATAAATTGTCCGGTATTCAAACCGGAATTTAGCATAAAAATACCGGTTTTTCGGTATTTTTTCAATTGAAGTATAAGATACAATTTAGCGGAATGTTATTATTATTTATTACTTTAACGTTTAACTCCTTTTTAAAATGATGTTATTGAAGAGTTGGCAAGCTTGTGTATCTGTCAAGTATTAGCTGGCCGATCGCTAATTCGTAGTAGTATCGTAGTCGTTCGTTAGCAAATAGCAATAGTCAAATCAAATCAAAAGACAACTAGTCATATTTTGGATTGTTAAAATAATATTTATTTTAATTCTAGTCACAGTACGAAAACTATATAATTGAAATAGATAGTATGTAGATATAATCGCGAAACGCGGCGTCCTAAATAACAAGCTCAAACGGCGCCGTGACGTCACTCGACATCGTAGTTCTTGCCCAGCTGTTTGAATTTCATTGCGGGCGTGTATAATTTTCTATTCGCTGTGGAGTCTGTTATGAATGAATATGAAGATGCGCTCAATGACATAATTGGTCTGCATTGGATTTGCAGAAAGTTATTGGAACATTTTCATAGTAATTCTAAAAAAAAATTCAACTTTATGAAAGATTACAAAAAATACTGGAAAATTACGTAAAATGTAAGTCAGTGGATGAAAAATGTTCCTAACCAATAGAAATTCAAGAATCGTTTCCTTATTATCATTTTGTAATTTTAATAAATATTAAAAGTTTTCAAATAAATGTAATGTTTACATACCTATTTTTGTGTTTAAATATCTTAAATATTGATAAAATTCATATACATTTAATTAAAAAAACTATTTTTAAATTAATATAATTAAATATATAACATATTCAATAACTAATCATTTTTGTGCATAAAATCCACTCGAAAACATTTTGAAGTGCACTGGTTTGGTCTTTGTAATTACGTGGTGTGCATGCACTGCCTGCCCCTAGTTTAAATGTATAGGCAGTGGCAGCTAGATTTGCTGGTAGATAATTAGTGTTTTTGATTGAAAATATCAATAAATATAAATAAAACCTAGTGTCTTCCGTAAGTATAAACTTTAATCGGGCGATTCCCCGTGGACATATAGTTTTTGATACTTAAAAATGTATGAATAATATGTTACATGAATGGCTTGTTACCGAACACAAAGAAATATTACATTTTAACAATTAAATTTGAGATAAACGGCTTTAGCATCATATTTGGACGTTTTAAAAATAATATTCTTTCAAATCACTATAATATTTTTGCATATCTTTAGATTTTAACAGTTATAAATAGTATTTCTATTTCGAAAAACGTGATATATATTATTATTTACGTACATAAATAATATTTTTTATACATGAAAATGTGTAAAAGTATTATTTTTTAATGTATTTTGTGCATTTTGTATCGATTTTTAAAAGAATTTAGTTTGTTCAAACGATATTTGTACATTTTCGATAGATATTTGATTTTAAATGTAGTGTAAAAATATACTTTGTAATATACCATAATAATGCATTTTATTAGTTGGTTTTACTAATTGTTAATTATTATTCAAAACAATATTCTAATCATTTCGAGTATTTTTCTCAATTTTTAAATTTCAACAATTAAAAATTAAATTTAAATATTGTTCATATTACTTATTATCATTTACATATATAAATTTAGTTTTCTATGCATTTAAATTGGTACAAGTATTAATTTTGTTGTCGGCTTCGATGTTAATTAAACAAGTCTGTGCATGCAAGTCCACCTACTCTCAACAAGCAAAGCTATTCGAGTTGTCAGCGTTTACCAATACAGTCTTAATAATTTGTAATCGTAATTCAGTCATTTTGTAGTCAGTGACCAAGTTTAAATTCAAGTGAACAGTCGTGCGTGGTTTAAATCTCGAGTGAAAAAGTGTTCGTGTGTAGTGTTGTGCCCAGAGAAGGTTCCGGATTGCAGTTGGCAGTTGCTGAGACCATGCTAAAGCCTTCTAAATGGTAGGTTCATTTTTTAAAGCATTTTAAAACTATTCTGTTGATTGTTTTCTCTATTATCATTATTCTCGTTTATTTTTATGTGTACTAATATATTTTTTCAATTGTTGCAGGTTCCGGACAACTTAAGGAGGCAAGGTGAGTAACAACATGCATGTGCTTTCTTTTTCTATTTACTCATTATTATATATTTCATACTTCTTAAATGTGATTATTAACCTGAGTAAATATTTGCTTTTTATTCAATAATATTTATACAAATGACTAATTTAAATAAATGTTTAGATTGACCCTAATTAACTTGTAACTGAAAACATTTATCAGCTATTCAATAATTTTTTTTGGGACTTCTAAATAAATAAATACAGGATAAAATCACATTTATACATATATTTTCTTTATTTCCGAAGCACATGTCGCATCCACATGTAGTTTAGATGGGCCGTGCGTCGAGTATCGAATGTCCGCAATTAAAACCGAAATATTACATAAACTTTGTTATATACATGAATAATTTATTTATAGTAAAGTATTAATGAACCTTCGTTCGTTTATAATTATGAAATTAAATAAATTGAAAACGTTTAAAGTTCGCGACAGATCAATTGCTTTAAGATTATATTTGCTTAAAGAATTTTTAAACAAGTAAAATCAGTCTCAGTTACTTTCAATACAAAACAAGAGACTTAAGAGCATGCTTGTATGGATACAGCATGCCTGTGGTGTTTCTGTGGTTCGCTAGCACCTTCTGCAGGCTTATGGGGTCTCCTAAAGAACTTCAAACTATTATCAAGAGCCTGTATCAGTGAAGAAAAGGACAGATTTTTTTTTCATACAGTATACTTGCAAATTATTGAATATTACAGTTTTTGAATATTTTTTAATCTGTAAGATTGTGGTTATTAAAAAAAATCCTACTGTAAATAAATATTAAATAGGTTCAATTTTTTTAAATTTATCAATACCGGTATCCCGATTCTCAAAATGAAATTGCCGAGATACCGGTATTGAAATTTTTGACCGGTATTGCATTCCCTAGTCGAGACAATAAAAATCATTCGAACTCACCAATATTTGACAGTTGTAGAAAAATAGTTTTTTTAATTTTAATAGTTTTCCCAGACTAAATCAAGTTTCTCTGCCATCTTGAAAATGCTAATAACGCTGATTGTTTTTCTAAAAGTTATTCAAACCATATCGAGTTTATTTTAAATTAAAGTACTTTGCGACTACAAATTGTTTTCCAAAAGTTCTAACATGGGAAAATTAAGAAGATTTTGTTACCAAATCAGAGTTCGCAACATCAGATTATTTGATATAAGAATCGATAGAATCGCTGTAAAATACGTTACTTCATTGTATCTTGAAACTGATATTATGCTTTAAGTAGGTATAACAAATATTTTAATCTTCCTTGTTAATAGAACAAAATTCTTAACATGCAAATAATCCCAAATTCAAGAAACATCTGTCCTTTACAATAACGCAATTCTCATTCCATTCACTTGCATATGTTTGTCGTTTGTGTCTAAACAACCCCGCAAACTTCCTTGTGAAAAACTTGGTAAATCCTTCGATGTGACATCACCCGAGACCTTCCAAACTGTCCCCCGGGTGACTGTCGCATAAGTACGCGACAATGGAGCCAAACATATCAGCAATTTAAACATGAATGCGCACATTCAGACGTTAGATTAGGGCCGACTTGGTCGACTACCGAACGACGCTAAATTAAACAATCATAAACATCTGAAGCTCGACCCAGACCCGAACCCGGAGGCCGTCTAAGCCGTCTTGATTCTCTCGTCTGGAAATTATCTTGCCGTGTAGTATAGAGGTTACCTACTCCAGGAGGATGTATGTTAGTGTATGGGTGGATATATGCTCCAGTGAACGAGTGTTCTTTATGGTTGTGTATCTATACCATCCTTTGCCAGGGGTTCTCAACATTTCTTTTTGCAAATATATAAAATAAAATAAATATATCATCACGCCTTTTACCCATCACTGTGTGTGGCACTCTGCCTACGCAGATCTCGGTAAGTGATATATTTTTTCGCGTGAAGTTCGGTTACCAGCTGTCAAATCACGGCCTCCAAAGATATTAGTGGTGGAGGAGCCACAGGGGTATATTTTTTAAATTGGTGAAAATTGTTTGTCGGCTGTGGGGATCGAACCAGGGTTCTCAAGATCCACAGGCCGACTCGATATATGTCGGGTCTTAATTTGCAAGAACCATTCTGAAATAACTACACTAGCTAAAATAACGATATATCATAGAATTTGAAACAAGGTTTTTATATTTTATCGTTTATCAAATTGTTATTTGTATCACTATTCCAGAAATTAAAGTTTTACAAGTGCGAGCATATTTTGACAGATCGAGCCGGATGCAATACTTATAAATTGCGAGTGCTTACTGGCAAAATGATTTTTTGCGCCACCGTCCGGCATTAGCAGTATTACATAACTCAAAATCGTCCGGAAACTAAGTGTTTACCGGCCGAGGCCGGCAAAAATTAGTGACTTTTTATGGTTATATGTTGGCATCAATAGTATAGCGAACTCCTGAACGTACGAAATGTGAAAATATTGCATTGGCGTAAAAATATTATGATAAAATATTCATAGTTGAGTATTTTCAATACAAGAAAACAGAATATTTATACATATATTTCAAACAAAATTAATTATAATTTAATTAGCAATGTAAAATCCAAATAAAATATGTTGATTTTTTAGGTTATAATACTGGAATGACAAGTCGTGAAATAGACAAAGAAATGAATTATGTTTTATGTTTATTAAATAAAGTACACAGTGTAATTAAACTTATTGAATATGTAAATTGATGAACAATAAATAATTAATTAAAATTAATAGTACAGTTCTGACAATTAGATGATACCAACAAAAAAAATTCCCTGACATTTAGAATGTGAGTAATAAATTAAACTTTTTTATTAAATTTACAAAAACGTTGGCGCGAGAAATCTTGTGTATTACACGTCCAGAAACTATTTTGCGAGTGCTCGTATTTAAAATATACTCGCACTCGCAAAATAGCAGTTTCTGGACTAGTGATACAAATAACTATTTCGTGCCGATTAAAATGAAATTATTCATTTATTTTTCACTAGGGATTTTTTATGTTGACAACATCGGGACATTCGTAAACAAGGATACAATACTTAAATATTATAAACAATTCATTTGTTTTCTTACAAAAATATTATGTCATTTGTAAGTTGAAATTTTATATCTACTCCAGCACATAAAAGAAATTGCAAAAAATGTTATTAATAATTTATTGCCAGCAAAATCCGCTACTCGGATACATATTTTTTATTGGTTGTTCACAGCAACTACACATTTAATTATAATTACTTACATTTGAGTTTACAATGAACACAGAGTAAATAGTAATGTGCATTTCCTCTATAATAAATGAAAATCAGTATGTAAACAATGATTTTCTAGATATATTTATAGCTTATCTATTCTAGCATTGTGCATACTCGTACTCCATAATAGAATATTTCTATTCCAATATTTTCTATTCCATTTCCATAATCATGTCAAAATATTATCGGTAATTAACATACCACTTGTTATATTAATTATAAGAATTTACCAATATAATAAGATACTTGATTGAATATGAACCAATGAAATGAAAACTAGTTTGATAATTTTATTAGTGCAGAAATGTTGTTTGGTTTGAGGAGACGTGATAACGTTTCATCACGTATAAAGGAATTAGGCTGGCTTAATATGAAAGAAACTAGACATCTACATGCTGCATGTTTAGCTCACCGCGTAATTCTTAACAAATCTCCTTGTTATTTGTATAATAAACTATCAGTACGAAATCAGCATCATCAACGCTACTTAAGAAATATACTTCAATATCACATACCTACTCACAATACTGCTCTTTTTAAACGTACTTACAGTCATGTTGTCCCTAGCATTCTTAATATAATACCTTCTCCATTACTAAATTTACAACCAGCTACGTTTGCATCTACATTGAAAAAATTGTTACTTAGTGGGGTACAATTTCACTTAATTGAATCTTTATACCTTACTCTATTATTGTATTTATGATCTTTTTAATATCTATTGTTAATCCATATTTGTCTACTTTTAATTAGATTATTTATCATGTTTATTAATAACCATGTTTATCTTATGTATGCCTAATAACTTGAATTTATGCTATACCATAATTATATAAATTTATTTTGTTATTTTGATGTAAAGGTTAAATGGGAGATCAGCTTTTGCTGTAATTTTGCCAAATAAAATTATTATTATTATTATTATTAAGTATTAATTCTTCAGTGTAATTAAATCTCTTTGTTACCATTTTATTAGAAACCAAAGAGATTTAATTACAATTTACATAAATAATAATAAATGAAAATCAGTATGTAAATAATGATTTTCTAGATATATTTATAGCTTATCTATGCTAGCATTGTACATACTCATACTCCATAATAGAATATTTCTGTTCCAATATTTTCTTTTCTCAGTTATTATAAATATAAAGCTTAAAAGCCAAGTATTGATGTAAAGTTATAAACTGTACCTGTATGGGAACCTATTTAGAACCACTGTTTAAAATCTGGGTTGACCACGTCCGTATATACACATAGTTGTTCCACTTGACTGAACAGTTCCCGGTGCAGATGTGTGGAAACAAATTTTTTATCCGTTTGCAGTAATGAAAAAACGATTTAGAAAAAAGGCATATTCTTTCCTCTACTTGAACATTCCTTACAATAATCCATTTTAAAAACCCATTTCTAGTTTTGTTCCGTACGGTTTTATAAAATATTTATTGCCAGAAAAATATACTTCTCCCAACAAAGACATTTAACAGTGGAAATAAAACTAGCTGAACAAAATCTTGAACTGGATTTTCTTACCTAACAATCTTTACTCTTTTTTTCGTTAAACACAATGGATGCACATTTTTAGGTTCATTTATTAAGCGGTTATTCGACCATTGTCTGAATTTTCAGGAAATATCAAAACTTTGTCAAAGGAGTCAAGAAATATTTATTAGTGACGCTAAATTTATTACTATTTATATAAGAAATTCTCCTAAAACCAAATCTTTGAACTTTAATTATACTTCATGAAAGAAGTACGTTGGTGTATGAACAGGGGCGCCGAGAGGAAAAGCGGGCCCTGGGAAAAAAAATTCGGGCCCCCTTTAACTTTGAATATTTATTAATTAAATATACGCTTAGACACTGTGACAGAAAAAATCAGTTGATGCCATATTTCAAACACAGGTGACGTGGTGTAGCGGTTAGCATCTCTGCCCGGTATGCGGAAGGTCCCTGGTTCGAATCCAGGCGTCATTAGAATTTTTCTGTCATAATATAAAAATTAACTTTAGTCAAAAACTACAGGTATGATTACCTTTAATAATCACACAACTTAATAATATTAGCTCTAAGCTTGGGTATGATTCCCTCATAATCAAAAACTGTGTCACTGTAGACGAACCCGGTTGTCAATGCCTATATAGGAGTCTTTCGGAACGAAGCTACGCTTAGACACTGTGACAGAAAAATTCAGTTGATGCCATATTTCAAACACAGGTGACGTAGTGTAGCGGTTAGCATCTCTGCCCGGTATGCGGAAGGTCCCTGGTTCGAATCCAGGCGTCATCAGAATTTTTCTGTCATAATATAAAAATTAACTTTAGTCAAAAACTACAGGTATGATTACCTTTAATAATCACACAACTTAATAATATTAGCTCAAAGTTATAACAATATAAATAAAATTAAATACAAAATTCTGAGTTAATTGGTGCAGCGATGTGTATTGTATACTCACTGTATGACTATCTAATACATATCTAGTTGCATATTCGATAAATGCAGGGGATACCAAAACAGCACTACGCACAAATGTATAGAGCCTTTGCCTATGTGTGTTGTATACAATGTAGTAATATAAGGAACAAAAATGCAACAATGTAATAATGTACTTTTGAATAGTGTATAAATTTATTTAAAATTTGCAACTGGGGCCCTTGATCAACCATTTCGTCATTTAGTACTTTATACAATGTAATAAATTGTTGAAAACATGTATCGGACATTTCGTTATACATGTTTTAGTAAAGAATATAAAAAATTGGTGAAATAGTAGAAAATTAAAAGCAATTTACAAAATAGCATCACATCCGGGCCCTTTGAATTCCACGGGCCCTGGGTATTTTACCCCCCCCCCCCTAACCCTCCACTCGTCGGGCCTGCATATGACGCATTGATTGTATGAAATTAAGAATGTAGTTAGAAGAGTCGGTGTGAGAAATAAGATGATTTCGTCATGATTATGGTATGCCGGCTTATATCTGTTAATATATTAAAGATTTAAAATAAAGTTAAATGTAAAACTTATCTAACAGAACCTGGTCTATAAAATAGTTCAAGCTATACTTTCCGGCAAAATATTTAACTTTGGTTTTATAACATGTAGGTATAGTTTTGCAGAAAAAGGTTTTGAATTAATTTCTATTTACAATGATATAAAACAAATAGAGATTTGCTTTTGAATTATGCCTGATAACGCAAAAAAATATAATTTTTATGATTTGCTCTATGATTAGCCAAAATTATTAAATTACAAATTAACAAAATTAAATACTAGATAGTATGTCTCATAGTGAGTGTTCAAATAATTTTGTACCATTTAATTATAAACTTTTTGAACGAACGGTGGCTCAGTGGTATCAAGTCGATCTTTGAATTTGAAAACCCGAGTTCGATTCCCACAACCGACAAGCAAATTTTACTACATTAAAATTATCCTTGTGGGTTCCCTTCCATTAACATCTTTGGGGGCCGTAATTTGACGGTTGGTAACTGTAATTTACAAATAAAATAAAATAAATATATCATCACGCCTTTTACCCATTACTAGGTGTGCTAGTCTGTCAAAGCAGATCTCGGTAAGTGATATATTTATTCGCGTGAAGTTAGGAGCCATCAAATCACGGCCCCCAAAGATGTTAGTGGAGGGGGAGCCACAGGGGTAGATTTAATTTTGGTGAAAATTGTTTGTTACCTCACGTGCATAAATATATTACTTTCCGAGATCTGTTACGGTAGAGTGTCACATCTAGGAATGGTAACTTAGTTTCGGCGATTTTATTTTTTATGTTTGTACTTCTTTCATTACTAGATTTAGAAGGGTGTCATAAACGTCCCGTATTTAAATTTGCCTGAAAAGATTAAGAGCCAGCTTATAAACTGCATTTATTATTAGGTTACTATTTAAAACAATTAAATTTTGTTCTATCGTTTGAGAACTTCCAAATAAAATAAATAAATATATCATCACGCCTTTTACCCATTACTGGATGTGGCACTCTGCCTAAGCAGATCTCAGTTTGAGAACTTCTAGTTGATAGATAATAAATTAGACCTTTATTCCTAATTATTTTATGTTAGCTAGTTTTTGGCAAAGATGTGCATGTACGTGTAATCTTTAATTGTCTACATCTACACGTAGACAATGCGTCGACAATTCTAGCGACGTAGACAATGTAAACAATGTAGACAGTTGTAAAATTCAACATAACCTAAATTTGTAACTATTACATGTATTCGTATTCGTGAGCTCGGGTCATTATCAGTCTTCATATAATAAAACTAATAAAGCAAGTGCTCGTACATTACTAGACGAATGTCTGTCTTGAGTCTTGGGCGAACTGTCATATTTTTAAAATCGATCACCAGACGGAGTTTTCTTTGGCGCTATTTTTAACAGTTACCAGTTGACAAATTTTGAACGTTTTGCCCTGCACAACTCATTTTTTTTTTCATGTAATCCCTAGAATAAAAATAAAAATCTCTACCAACATTTAAAATTCCCTAGTTCTAGGGATAAAATTTTAATATGACTTAAGTGAACACAGGTGTTTTCATTGTCTACATAGTCTACATTGTATACATGAAAAATGAAGACGTAGACTACATGATTGTTTACACGTAGAGAATTACGTAGATTACTTGCAGTAGACTACACTACACGCACATTCCTGGTGGCATCAGTCAGCATTCAAACTAGCTATCACAGTTAATATTTTCAGTTCTATTCGAAAAAGGAAATATACCTAATGAATTTAAAAATAAGTTGATACCTAATGAACTATTTTATTATCTATTGATGTGATGACTGCATACATTGAAGTAAACAATATAAAAAAATAAATAAATATATCATCACGCCTTTTACTCATTACTGGGTGTGGCACTCTGTCGAAGCAGATCTCGGTAAGTGATATATTTTTTCGTGTGAAGTGCGGGTACCAGCCGTCAAATCACGGCTTCCAAAGATATTAGTGGAGGGGAAGCCACAGTGGTAGATTTAATAAGAATAAAGAACGTAGACACTTGATGTAGTTTCACAAAATTATTTATTAACAAGTTGATCGATTTCGGCTTATTAGGCCATCTTCAGAACGTTGACTGATAAGCCGAAATCGATCAACTTGTTAATAAATAATTTTGTGAAACTACATACATCAAGTGTCTACGTTCTTTATTCTTATTCATAATGTTTCACCAAGTGCCAACGGCTCATACTTTTGATATTGGTAGATTTAAATTGGTGAAAATTGTTTGTCAACTGTGGGATCGAACCAGAGTTCTCAAGATCCACAGGCCGACTCGATACCACTGAGCCACCTACTCCATAAACAATTTAATTCCTCAATAACTAAATTTACCGTATAATTATTACAAATTCTCGGATTGTTTACTCTCAAACTACTCAAGTATCGATCGTTCTGCCAGTGAGCAGATAATTTATGACTAAGTAATATTATTAGTGTTTACTGTATCTAATGACTTGGTAGTTGGCATGCGAGCCCAGACTGTAAGCAACCAGAACCAGGTTACAACACTGCCACCACGCTGTCTGCGTTCAAATGAGAATTTACAATTGTCGTTACGCGAATCACGCGATAATTGTGGCACGTGCACGTGACAGCCTAGAGTATTTACTTCATCATTCCCGCGGTCCCACCCCCTGCTGCGTTCCTCTGCACTGAGACCTCGACGAGGGTGCCAAGGCATTGAGGTGAGTACTATGAGGCTTGTGCTGATATGTCGCGAGATAATACCTACACTGAATAGATTTCATTGCTGTACTGAAACAATAAGTAAATACGTAAATCAACATTATATTTTACTAATTTACGTATGACAAGTTTTATTGATAAAACAACTGCCTTTATCTATAGTGGATTCTGGTTTGTACATAATTATCACGGGAACACTATAAGAAATTGATAAGAATATTACTTTCTATTCTAGTTATTGATATATCATGACGCTAAATAACGTCTTAATCACATGTTCATAAATTGTAGCTACGAACGTTTTAGTCACGGCGTGAAAGTAACAACTGACATATTAGTTACAAGTTAACTTCCTGCATCTGGCATTGTAACTTTTTCAAAAATTCATAAAACTATAGGTATATATTAAGGCAATAAGAATATAAAAAACAATTGAATTTTGCGGACTAAATTGTGCATTGTTTGACAATTGTCTAAAAAAATGGAAACCGCTGTTCTAAACAATCATTTTAATATTTTTCCTGTCATCATCATATGTGGCCGAATCGGGCCTGGGCCTACCGGACACACCGAGCCGCAGATTTTACTCTGCCGTACCGCCGGTTTTCATAGTCGAATGCTACATTATTTAATGCGTATAAGTGACTAGCTTATAGCGCCCGAGTGTGATAAATACATGTAACTGTATTTTATATTTTACGACAAATCACACATTGTCGACAGGCGGATTCGAACTGACGAACCTTGGTTCGGCTGACGTCACAGTATGTTAAGAGATGTGCCTTCATACGCTCGGCCATCGCGCCTATTATATTTCTCCTGTGGTAATCTATAAAGTGGTAAACTATATAGTGTCCAACTGAAATTGTGTTGAATTCAATTTTAAAAACAAGCGTAGAGAGATACTCCCTTCCTTCCTCATCTTTTTTCTTCTTCATTTTCAGTTTGTACTATACAGTGTGTAACTGCAATTGTATTAAATGTATTTTAAACAAGCGCAGGAGATGCTGCCTTCATTTCTTATAGATTCGTTGTTAGAGAAGTGGACGTAAGTGAAGATTTACGAAACAGGTGTACAGGAGCGAATGGATGAATGTTTGTTGCGTGATGATTTTTTCTTTCTCAGGGAAGAAAAATAAAGCAATATCTATGGCAACTGAAAAACAACGCTATGATTTGATATTAATGTCATCCAAGTGACATCTGTCATGAGAATAATTAATCTTAATTAAATTTTTAATTTATTTCTTAAGATTCTAGTTTCAGATAGGATAAACAAATTATATGCATACCTCGTAGAGATAGTGATATTATTTCCTTCAGCTCGCGAAATGAAATGACAACTTCAGGAAGAAATGTCACACTTTCTCCATTGATACACACAAATAGTTATTTTTATAACTAAACAGATTTCCGAAACAGGTGTACAAGAGCGAATGGATGAATGTTTGTTGCGTGATGATGGATTTTGGTTGTGAGAAAAGAAAGAGTTCGTATGGAGGAAGTGTTAATGTGGTCGAAACAAGTATCGTGTGTCAGGATTAAAATGTTGACGGGTTCGTGCTACCCCATGTAATGGGATATAGCGTGATGTTATGTATGTAATCAAAGAAGCAATTATAATGACAAAATTATTTCACATCTAATTCGGCACAGTTTCCGTGAACTACCTGTATATAAAGTAAGTAATAATTTAAAAATATTAATAAATTCGATAGATTTAACTGTCGGTTCTCGTTGAAACATTTTATAATAAAATTAAATTAAAAAACACTAGGTTAGTTTCAAATAATGTAAAGTTTATTTTACAATACGTATTTCGGTCGACTAGACCATCATCAGGTGAACAAGATATGAATTCATATCTTGTTCACCTGATGATGGTCTAGTCGACCGAAATACGTATTGTTAAATAAACTTGACATTATTTGAAACGAACCTAGTGTTATTTTAATTTAATTTAAAAAATATTAAGTTTAAATTCGATAAGATCGTTTTTACTTTTTCTGAAGATGATGTGAGTTTCGTGTGTGAGCCTATGAGTATCTAAGCATCAGGTGAAAACATCTGGTATTTGGTTGACAACCCATGCGCACATCATTTTTCACGCGCAAGTTTTGTTCAATGTACTCAGTGGTTCTCGTTCTTGTTCCTCTCGTCTTCGTTTGGCTGTTCTGTGCGAGTGTTTCTAAATGAGTTCTAAAGTTTTCAACTGCAATATGTTATGTTCTGTGTTCACTGTTCGGTGCTCAGTGCTTAGCGTGTTCTGTGTTCCGTTCCATTCCTCCATCCTCGCCGTGTCTCGTGTCTATAAGCACAATATGATTCCGCGTTTAATCTGTTGGACCGCACTTTGCGCCGTATGAGACTTTCGTGTATCGAATACGGAATTTTCGTCGTCTCCAAGCAGTTAAACGATACGTTTTGGAACATATTGTAGGAGAATTTTACGTGATCGTTGTTTTTATAGCGTATTTGTAAAATCATTATTTTCGACACTACTCTAATTGAATTTCTACAGAAATGGAAATACAGTCACAGTGTTTACATAACTTATGTAAAATTTTATTTTTTATCTTGAGTGGAACATATTTTAACATCTTTAAATTAGCTATTTGATGACATTCTAAGGAACACCAAACATAATTCATAATCCTTTAATTTAAAATCGTTTTAAATCTGTTATTATTATTTTGTAATCAAGGACACGGTATTCTTGTTTAATAGTAGTTTATATAACAAGGGATTAAAGTTCGTCATTATTTGTCGAGAGCGAAGATTCAATGCAATCTTTTGAGGCAATTAATAACACTTTACTCACGTGTTATATATGATATTTTATATACAAACGGAAAAAAATCGTTATTTAATAATAAAGACTATTAACAGCACCGTAAAACTAGTAAAAATGAAACATATTTCTATAAATGTAAAACTGTTTATTTTTTAATGTTTTTAACTATGAAATTAGTTAAAGATGTCATATTTTCATGTAGAGAAGTTCAGATGTCTCTCTCTAACAAGCGCACAAGAGCTATGAAGAAGGTGTTTCTATAATATCTCTGCACGAAACTTTAATGATAAATAAAATTTGATATACTGATTATAAAACAAATAGTTATTTTTGATTCTAGATTGCAAAATGTTACTGTTGCATTCGAGAATGCAAAAGCATTTCGTAATCGAGTATCAAACAAAGTTTTTTCGAAAACTATGTCCCAAAATTAGTAATAATGTAATGAGAAAATTTTGACGTTTAGGATTAATTAATGTGACATCTAATGTCTCCATGACAACAATGTATGTAATATAATTGCTATCAAATCTGGTATTCTCTGATCAGCAATTGACAGCTGGTTGGCAATAGAAACCAAACAAACGTTCTAATTTTTTTCTGCGATTTATTGGAATTCGCATTGCATTTCTCAAGAAACTATCCAGTACACCAGTTAGCTTCCTCAAGCGGGATAAATATGAATAATTGCTCAATTGGAACATTAAATATAAATTTTGTATTGTTTCTAAGCAAAAAAAATAAAGTGACAAATTTTATTAAATTGTGAGCCTTTCTTCTATCAAAAAATTGCAGGATGCAAAAGTTTTTTGCATCCTGCATGCAAAAGTCTTTTGCGTTCTGTAGACAAAAAAAACACTCATTTCGCGTGTTGATAGTTGTCATGTAAATTTTAATTTTATGACAGTAAATTTTTTTTTAAATTCCCAAAAATTAGGGTATTGCATTCCTAGCGAACATTTTTAGTGTCACTGGTTTAATAGTACATTTAATTTAAAAAAAGTAAAAGTAAGGCATTACATCAGGTACCTACATAATAACTAATTAATAAATGATTATTTGTAGATAGTGTCTATACTTTTATTTTATTAGTAACATAACTATAAATAATTAAATATCAAAAAATGACATGTAAATATATCTTCTTGTTTATCATATGTTGTCTTTTTTTACTCATACTACATTTAATTTACATCATACTGTATTTAGTGTTTGTTCAATGCAAATTCTTAAATCTGCAATAAGCATGATCTCTCATTAGCGATCCCCATCAGCTCTTCATCTGTTTACGAATCCCGATCTCTGACGTAATAAAGCAGGCTTTAATTATCTGGAAACTAAGTTCTGACAAGATGTTTGGGAAGTTGTAAGTGATTACTAGGTAATGCATCTTGTTGTTTCAGCGCTGTCTTCTTCTCTCCAGCCGCTCATCCGCATCCCAGTGCAATGAATCAGCAGCACTAGCTGCACTAGCTGCACGAGTTGCACGAGCTGCACTAGCTGCGCTGCTTGCTCACATGCGTGCCAAGAAGCCGCGGGATGCGGATCGAGCTCCGGAGAATTGAAACCGCGATTAATGCGGCGGGAGAGACAGAGTTGGATTGTTGTTGTGATGTGATTTGTTGTTTGTGGTGAATGGGTTGTAAATTGGATGTATGATGACTGTTACTGACTGTTTGAATGCTGAACTCAAGGGACTATGAATTGTTTTTATTATGTTATGAAAATTAATTTGATGAACTGTATAAATGACTAGATTTACAAGGAACGTACATTTTAATAGAATTTCCTCAAGACTGTTTATGAACATGGTCTCTCCAAATTTGCACCGTAAATTAACTTAATTTTACAAAATAACTTTATTAAATTCGTTCTTATTTAGCTGTTATATATGCACATGAGTGAAGACTCATGGAGTAGATAATAGGATTTGAGAATCCTACATACCATACAATTTTCACCACATTAAATTTAAATCTGTTGCCCTTTTTTCACTAACATCTTTGAAGGCCGTGAGTTGACGACTGGTAACAGCACTTACAGTATATAAATATATCACTTACCGAGATCTGCTGCGCCAGAGTGCCACATCCAGTTAAAGACATGATGATATATTTATTTATTTTATATCACAAGTTTTTTTGGTGCAATCATTGAGTGCCTGTATTAGTCATAGAATTCTAGATGAGTTATTGGGCTCAATTTATTTTATCATCTAATGAAATCACAGTATTTTGGTGGATTGCAAATTGTCGATAATTATTTCTTAGATAGATATAACATCAGTTGAAATATTTTTGTTATAATTTTTTGTTTTTTCAAATGTCATAAAAATGTCAATTTATATTAAAGGTTGAAGATGTACTTTTACTCCGGCAGTAATAATTATTTATGTAAGAACCTGAAAGTAATATTTTAAGTACATGTTAGTAAGCATATTCCAGAGCGCCTTGCTATAGTTATAGGAGCCTAACCCAATACTCGCCGCAATTCAATGATCAATAAAAGAATACCTTTTCAGTAAAAATATCTTTATTTGATAAATTCGATAGATTTAACTGTCGGTTCTCGTTGAAACATTTTATAATAAAATTAAATTAAAAAACACTAGGTTAGTTTCAAATAATGTAAAGTTTATTTTACAATACGTATTTCGGTCGACTAGACCATCATCAGGTGAACAAGATATCTTGTTCACCTGATGATGGTCTAGTCGACCGAAATACGTATTGTAAAATAAACTTTACATTGTTTGAAACTAACCTAGTGTTTTTTAATTTAATTTTATCTTTATTTGAGTTCTAAAAAACAAGTTTTTGATAATAAAAGTTATACATACTAAATGTTAAAATATATCTGACATTGAAATATAATTGTTAAAAACACCGAAATTAAGTAACTTTAAATATTTTTAAAATTATTGGTTTTGCAAATATTTGAAAATTGGCTGTGACTGGCTGTCATAACATAACTAATTAATATATTCATTAAAAAAAATATACATTTTAAATGGTAAAAAAATGTTTACAGCCAAATATTTAAGCGTCCCAAAAATGGGACGTTGGCGGTTAATGGGTTAAGAGTTCAGTAAAATTACTTTCAGGGTGTATTACGTACAATATTGTTTTTACGACAGTCAGTGACAAATTGTTCATGATTTGATATAGAAACGACAAATATTTGTGCAATATAAACTGATCAAATTGAAAACATTCATTTTCTGATTTCTTTTTACAATTTAGAGATTGATATCCCTCTAGTCGTACTTTCCAACCTAGATTTGTAAAACGGATTTTTCGTTGTAAAAAAAAACATTGCATAGACTCAATGAATAATGAAGAAAGTTTTCTTTTTCACGACCCTTACAAATAGTAAAATTTGCTTGCCACAATTGGGAGATGAAAGTAATACGTTTTATACCTAGAAAGAAAGTTATTTTTTCTTTTTCAGGAAAGAAAAGTAAAGCAATATCCATGGCAACTGAAAAACAACCCTATGATTTGATATTAGTGTCACCCAAGTGACATCTGTCATGAGAATAATTAATCTTAATTAAATTTCTAATTTATTTCTTAAGATTTTACTTTCAGATAGGATAAACACATTTTATGTATACCTTGTAAAGATAGTGATATTATTTCCTTCAGCTCGCGAAATGAAAAGACAACTTCAGGAAGAAATGTCACACTTTCTCCATTGATACACACAAATAGCTATTTTTATAACTAAACAGATTTACGAAACAGGTGTACAGGAACGAATGGATGGATGTTTGTTGCGTGATGATGGATTTTGGTTGTGAGGAAGGAAAGAGTTCGTATGGAGGAAGTGTTAATGTGATCGAAATGAGTATCGTGTGTCAGGATGAGAATGTTGATGTGAACTGATTCTCTATGAATGTTTCAGGGGTTCGTGCTGCCCCATTTAATGGGATATAGCGTGATGTTATGTATGTATGTACGTAAACAGTAAATATAAAGACAAAAATTATGCTGTTCTATGAAAATTGTTGTAACCGGATTCTACGGTATTTATTGTACCTAGTGCAATTAATTATTTATATAATAACAAAACATGAATGATTTAACATTAGTTGCCAACAGTCATGTATTTAAATTAAGAAATATATCATCACGCCTTTTACACATTAGTGATATATTTTTTCGCGTAATTTTTAATGTATTTAAAATTGTAATATAATAAAAAAAAGTAAATTACAATGTAATAAAAATTTGTGAAAACATAAATTTGTAATGAATTTCGTGTAAGGTAATGACAACATAGTAGTATTTGTATCATTATAACCAATGTTGTAACATCATTCGTTGCTCGGTGTTAATTAAAACAAAGTCAGAATCTCTTACTCTTCATAGCAAATAACATTTCATAAAGTTGCATGATGAACACATTTCCAAATATTTAAAATTCTTTTCTTTCAGTAGCAGTCCCTTGTCAATCACGTTCCCTATTCATGCGTTAAACCCTTTAACAAATCACCCACTAAATTTCAAAAGACGCGGTGTCAAACATCGACATAACAAAACAGATGAATATTCCCAAGGGTAAAACAACGCTTTCAGTGCGTAACTGAAGACAGTGCCTTTGTGAAAAAATATTTGCAGACACCGGGGTGGATCCGTTAGAAAACTACGGCTAAGGAGGGTTGTTTATGAAGGTTGACCTTTTGATTATTGATCTCCCTCATCCATCTTGGAGCGGGCGACCCCAAGGAGTCATTAGTATTTGCAGCCTGAGGGAGGCTACCAGTGGCAGCTTTCCTAAAGGGCCACTTGACTCAGCCACAAGATTTTTTCTGCAATTCTGTTTTTTTGATTCTAGAAACATGTGTCCAAAAAATATTTACTGTTGCCTGCGATGTTGTTGATGGTTTTTGTTTTCTGAAACTTTTTGGACAGGTAGAGAGGAGATGAATTGTTTTATATTGTTCTGTCCGGAAAGTTTGGGATCCTGAACGCGTCCGGCGTTCAGTTGAAAGCTTATTGTTCTTGAATATATTTACAAAATGAAAATAATTAAATTAATTGGTTCTTTCTAAC
This sequence comes from Pterostichus niger, assembly GCA_947425015.1. Lineage (NCBI taxonomy): Eukaryota > Metazoa > Arthropoda > Insecta > Coleoptera > Carabidae > Pterostichus > Pterostichus niger. The sequence continues at coordinate 31,719,062 of OX380339.1, forward strand.
TCTAAAATATATGGAAAGGAATATATGGTTTTAGGATCCTTGAATACTTTTATTTATTTATTGGACGTTTCGATGGTTAACCTATCATCTTCAGCATTTATTAGAACAAAATTATTTTCCAATCCTAATACATATCTGTTTTTTACATTATTAGTTTTAAGAATATAGCTGAAATTAGCTTCACGGATAAGCAACTGTCATTAATGTAAAAAGTAATGTAACTTGTGAAATTAACAAGATATACCCTTATGAAAAAACATATTTAAATCGGTGAAATTTTGCACGTGTATACTGTTAAGATGGCCGACAGAAAATGAAATATATGAAAAGTAGGATTCAATATTAGTTTTTCTTATGTACTTTTTTTTGGTAGCATACAACAAATCATTCTTGGGTTAATTTGCCACTATTCCTTAAATAGCTGTAACTTTTATTTTAAATTAATAAAATTATTCTACACAACGCGTAACTTCGATTTGCTTTTATTAATTTAAACCAAATTTAAAATTTAACTATGAATATAATTTAGAATAGAATTTGATTTTATGGAGTAGGTGGCTCAGTTGTATCTAGTCGACCTGTGGATTTGAGAAGCAGAGCTCGATTCCCACAGCCGACAAACAATCTTCAACACGTTAATTTAAATCTACCCCTGTGGCTACCCCTCCACTAATATCTTTGGGGGCCGTGATTTGACGGCTGGTAACCGCACTTCACTCGAAAAATATATCACTTACCGAAATCTACTTTGGCAGAGTGCCACACCCAGTAATGGGTAAAAGGCGTGATGATATATTTTTATTTATTTTATTTATTTATAAAACTACCCCCGTGACTCCTCCTCCATTAATTTCTGATTTGATTGACGGTTGGTAACCGTATTTTACGCGCTTAAATATATCATTTACCGAGGTCTGCTGCGACAGAGTGCCACGCCTAGTAATGGGTAAAAGGTGTGATGATGTATGTATTTATTTATTTTTATTATTTTATTTTGTTTTAATTTTGTCGAAATTCGGATGTAAAAATCGAATTTTGCTATGAAATTTCCTGTCTTTTTTTTAATATACGATACCATAAATTATTGAAATCTTCGTTATCTTTTTAAAGTGTTAGATATTGTTTTTGAAGAAAATGAGCAGATAAATTTAACAATAAAATATAGCTATCTTTTAGGAATAATGTTGATATAGAGTTCTCAATAAATTAAAAGTAGAATTCTGTTTCTTCGCTGCAATATACAACAGTGTACATTATTCAAAACAAAGCAGACAACAATCTCTAGCAGAACTAGAAGCGTATTACTTATATCAAAAACAAACATCTTACATGCATACATACATAATGAAGTAGACATTTTCTTTGCATGCGCAAGTTGTAATACAGCGTATCGCATATCATATTCACAAAGATGAATGCAGTTAATAATGCATTTACCGAGGGTTCGCAGTTCGAGGGGGCGTTTCTCCGAACTCGCACAAATTACTATCGACTTAGTGAAACCCGGCACGATCCACTGCAACGTTGGTTTTCACCTGCTGTAAAAGGTTATTCTCGCTGGACGCTACTCGGATGTGGGATATTGCTACTTATAAGCTACTATGCAGCTGGGAAACTATTTATGGTTTACTAAGTTTGTGGTACAGATACCCATTTTTTACTTCCTTGTAAGAAGTAAAGGAAGTATTGTAATCGCGAAAATTTTCGGTTCTCAGATTTCAACGGAAATAGGTATTTTGGCCCTCCCTGAATCCATTTTGACTAATTTCGTCATGCCGTCTGTACGTACGTATGTACGTACGTACGTATCTCGCATAACTCAAAAACGGTAAGCCATAGAAAATTGAAATTTTATATTTAGGACTGCTATAACATCTAGTTGTGCACCTCCCTTTTTGGTCATTATATAACTTCCGGAAGTGGTACTTTACTTGAAGCCTATAATAGATTTTCATGAAAAACTATATTCAAATATAATTTAAAACTTTCCAAATTTGGTATATAAGACTACTATATCAATGGAAATAACATAATAGATTTTGGTTAAAATAGACTAACCGGAAGTGGCACATTACATGAAGCTGCTAACAGTTTTCCTTGAAAAAATGGTATTATTTTAATTTTAGAAATGAATTAAGAATTTTTAAATTAGCTTTTTGCATAAACGAGATATCTAAATTTAAATATTATATATTTGTTTGCTATGGATTAGAACAAAAAATAAAAGATTTAATGTCAAATATGTGCAGTGTAAAAAATATCTATAGTTTAATACGCGTACAAGGAAGTCATGTGGTGTCCACATCAGATTTTTTATGTTTGATATTAGGAATAGATTGAGTAATAATAATGAGATAACTTTGTGAGTTTGATATATTTATTGGTAGGAATAAAATGATTCCTGTTTGAGCATTTGGGGTAGGTGGCTCAGAACGTCAGAATCCGGGTTCAATTTTCACAGTCGACAAACAATTTTTACCACGTTAAAACTATCTCCATGGCTCCCACTCCACTAACTTCTTTAGGGGCTGTTATCTGACGGTTGGTAACCTCACTGCCTGCAAATATATTACTTACTGAGATCTTCTACGGCAGACTGCCACACCCAGTAATGGGTACAAGGCGTGATGATATTTTTTTATTATATTTTTACATTTGTCTTTTCTAAGATATCGCGAAAAATTTAATTTTAAAATTATTTGAAGCAAAGGTCTTTGAAATAATTAACATTGCTCCAATATTCGATTTGTGCAGTTATATATTATTAGCAGAAAATTTAGTTTCTTGCATTTATTATATTAGGGTTGTAGTATAGGTACATAACTTTAATACTAATTCTTATGGGGTAGGTGACTCAGTGGTATGGAGTCGGCCTGTGGATCTTGAGAACCCTTGTTCGATCCCCACAGCCGACAAACAATTTTCACCAATTTAAATCTACCCCTGTGGCTCTCCCTCCGCTAACATCTTTGGGGGCCGAGATTTGACCGAACCGTACTTCACGCGAAATAATATATCACTTACCGAGATCTGCTTAGGTAGAGTGCCACACCCAGTAATGGGTAAAAGGCGTGATGATATATTTATTTATTAATTTAATTCTTATAAAAATTCTCCGATCAATAGTAACATATTTGAAAATATAAATATATTTTATGTTAAACTAGAATATTTGCATAATTTATTGATCGATGTATTGTGTATTTAAATATTACTTTACTAAATTATTATTCTGTTTATGGCTAGTATATCACTTGTAAATTATGTATCCATGCAAATTTGTAACTGGTCTTTCAACTGTTCCTTTCTCTTGCAAATAAATAATAAAAATAAAAGTTTTATAAAAAAACAATACAGTCAATGATTATACTTACACTCGTATCTAATATTGTATTAATGAAGGGCAAAAATTAACCTTCTTGGTATGGTTTATAATATACAATATTCTCAATTGTGTTCATATTTTAATGTGGAAATAGGACGTTAAGTTTAAGAGGAAGGAATTTGAGTTGAATAGAATGTAGTGTTGTATCCTAAATCGAGGAAATTATAGAGTAACATAATATTATAATTGCATCAGGGATTAATATCGTAATGGGGGAACATGAAGTGCGTTAGAAGCAAGTTCGAGCTGAACAGAGCAGCTGTCTCATATGGCGACAATTGCCACTTCTACTTGCCTTTCATACACACACAGCACACTTATATACAGTAACAGACATTTACTGATATTCGGGTCCATATTTGTGCAAGTACAATCTGACAGAATGATGTAATAATTCAAAATTTGCTTTTGTATAATTAGGATCTTTTTACTATTAACTCAGCCACGACATATAGGCTGGTAGCACAAGCTCTGTTTTTGCCTGTTTTAAGAGCAGTATATTTGGGTATTTTAGCTATCTCTAACATGTTAAAACCGTGCTCTTAAAACACCTAAATACAGAGCTTGTGCTACCAGCCACTCAGACTAATTAAATGTGATCTTAAGTATTTTCTAAAAGTTGACTTGACAGAGTTTTGTTTATCATATGTATTAATTTATTTATTTATTTATGTTACGCTGTACAACAGGAATTTAATCCCAATTACAGTACTCTCCGAGCTGCAGTGTGATAGTTTTTGCTTGACTGCGATTCGAACTCAGGATCTGCGGATTCGAATTCCATATCGCTATCCACACCACCGTACTGACGGACATGCATATGTTATGGTTCCTTCAGTATTCTTTAGATCATTATTTATCGAGTTTATAGTTTCTCTGAATTGTCGCACTATATGGAGGCATATCTGGGTGAATTAATAGCTGAGCATTGGTCTCGATTAAATTTGACCTTTGTACTTCATTCCTTCCAAGCGTCTGAATTTTGTACGTAAACTTGTACATAGAAATGGCTATCTTGAACCAACGCGACGATATCATCCTCTTATTCCTTGTCAATACATCCTATAAAAACATCAGTTATTCAATGGATTTTTAGCTTTAGTTGAGACAAGTCGTCTCTTGTTTGATGTGCAAGATGTAGTCTTGCCATGACCAATTTGTAACTTAGTAATAATATTTTGTTCATACGTTGTTGTTTGTCATCGTCATTCAGTCAATATTAATTTGTGAAAACTTTTGTACTTTTTATCATTTCATTTTATGTTTTAATATATTTTAGTTTACACAATTCAATCGTCTGTTTATTTATTAGATTTGGTCAAAGAATCAGCGTACTTTTTTGAATAATATCGTCACAGATTAACAAATTTCATGTAGATAAACAAACATACTAACATTAGTATAATGCAAATTTCTGAAAATTCTAATTTTTAATATAATATCCATTGAACAATCAACGATGCCACATATATTTTGTGTATTTTAATTATTTTATTTTTATTATTTACAGGTGTATCTTCCTGTCGCCACCATTCAGTTCGTTTCAATCATGTGAGTACAATTTTTTATACTTATATTTAAGAATTCGTTTTTGTTATATATGCAAATATGTGAAACAGAAGAAAAAAAGTGTCTACCTCACTTTATAGGTTAAAAGTATGTATCTTTTCTGAGTCATCTTCAAACTTAGGAAAAATAGTCAAATACTTAGAGCCTGTGAATTTTTGGCCAAGGATTGCCAACTTTATTATTAATATCTATTTGTTTAATAAGTATATAATGCATAAATTTAGTGAATGAGCTGTAGTTTATGGCCGAGCAAGAACTGCGAACAAGAATGATAAATAAGGCGAGTTCTATAATATTCGATTATGTACGAGTTGCATACTAGCTATTTATGAAACTAGTAAGGAAATGAAGGTTATTACCTTACGCATGTGAACATAAGTAAGGTATAAAAAAAATAAATATATCATCACGCCTTTTACCCATCACTGGCTGTGGCACTCTGCCTAAGCAGATCTCGGTAAGTGATATATTTTTTCGCGTGAAGTGCGGTTACCAGCCGTCAAATCACGGCCTCCAAAGATATTAGTGGTGGAGGAGCCACAGGGGTAGATTTTTTAAATTGGTGAAAATCGTTTGTCAGCTGTGGGGATCGAACCAGGGTTCTCAAGATCCACAGGCCGACTCGATACCACTGAGCCACCTACCCCATGATTAGGTAATAACCTATTTTCTTACTAGTTTCATACAATATTTTTTCTACTTCCGTTCTAATAAATACGAAACAGCGTTTTTGAAATTATAAAATTTTGACATATTAATGACAGTTATAAATTTAAAAAATAAAAGAATAATACATCAGAATTCGTCTACCAAGATATCTGTTGCTATGGTACCTCATTATTTCACTAGTTAAATAATGCAGTTCATTACCTAATTCAAATAAGTGAAATAAAACGTCTATTTCCTAACGGAAGTAGAAAAACAGATTTACGTTCAACTGCCGAGTGTGAGATTAATTTTTTTTTAAATTCATTAATACTCAAAACTAGAGATGGACGAATATCAAATTTCTCGAATTCGAATATCGAATACGAATATTAATCAGATCTCGAATATTCGAGGTACTCGAATATTCGAATACTCCTAAAAGTTTATTTATTTATTATAAATAATTATTTAATTATGTTCTTTACATTATTTGAATGAAATTGTTAAGTAAAATAAAATTAAAACAAAAAGTACAAACAAAAAAGAAAAAGACGAAAACTTCAAATGTTGGCGAAAAACAAATTTCATGGTTTTGAAACAAAATATCTTTGTTATTAATAACTTCAAAGTATTGTAATAGCTTTAAGTTTATGTACAAATGATAAAGACAAACATAGTCAAAAATTGAGGACACCATATGGCGCGATATTCGAGGTATTCGAATGTTTGCGATACTGACGTTAATATTCGAAAATCTCGAACATCGAATAATGTCAATATTCGCGGCATTCGACTATTCGCGGATGATATTCGCCCATCTCTACTCAAAACTTAGTATGCGTTGTTATTGCTTTGGCTTAACAATATAATTTATTATTCTTAAACTGTTAAATTTGTCAAAAAAGTGGGAAAATATGTTCATATTGCGTCAAGATCAAATAAAATTAAAATACATGCAAAAGAATTAATTAAATTTTTACGTAAATATACAATTTGAAGCGTTAAAGTGACTGAGGTAATTTAATTAAAATCTTCTAATGATATTTTAGACAAATTGTATAAGAGCATTATTAGTACCTACGTTCTTTTCAACCATTAAAATTTGATTTCTTAATTTTATTTGTTTTGTTATAAGACTTTTTTTATTAAAACTTTTTTATCTTCCACCATATAGTCCGTCAGTACAGTGATGTGGATAACATTACGGTATTCGAATCCGGAGATCCCGAGTTCGAATCGCACTTAAGCTAAAAATTATATGAACTATCACACTACGGCTCGGTGAGTGCTGACCCTGTACTGTAATTGGGATTAAGTTCCTGTTGTACAGCGTAACATAAATACATAATAATAATAATAAACTTTTTTATTTGCAATATTCAGCCGGGGCTGTTCTTACATTTACATTAATTCAAACAAAAAGCGAAGATAAGAAAAATAATGGAATATTTCAATAGAGAATAAATACATAAAACAATGACATATTCTACAACAAATCAAATATACAAATACAAAGACAATGAAAAACTACATGAACAAATGACGTGTTATCAAAGATTTTAATGAAGTGAAATAATATTTTTAATGAACGATTTTTTATAGTAATTACGAAGATAATTGGATTTTGTTTTAAGTATGGATATGGAATTTTATTAAGAGTAACTGGTACAAGATAACTGAAAGAACTTTTGAACAGAGGGAATAAATAAATAAATATCAGATTTTACGTTTTCACTATTATCTAGTCGCCAATAAGTTCCTTTTTGAAAAAATAACTAACATTCCATTAAAATCAGTTTTTAAAATGGTAAAACTTTGATAACAAACATCGCTATACTTAAACTAGCCTTATTTGTACCATAGAATAAATGTTCTTGTATAAATAAAAAAGTACTATTACAATTATGGCTATTTCATGCCGCGTTGAAGATATTTTTGGCGTAGTGTACATCGTGGATGCAGTGTAAACGAAACATTAGCTAGCGGGTGGTGCAAGGCAGAGCGAAGGAAAACTGGGAACAGTACTGATGATATTACGATGGAAGCAATCCAAATAGAAGTTCGGTGTAGCGATTACGACAACGACATCGGCAATGAGAACGCGAACGAGGTTTGTTCCAACAGCGGATGTTATTAATTATGTTTCTCCATCATCCACGACTTGCGACTCGCGACTTGTGTCTTCAGTTCCACGTGTGTTGAGGAGGGTGTGACGCACTCGCCCTAAAATAACTTCGGTTTCTGCGGTTACACACTGTCACGCACATAATCATTATTTAGAGCTGGAAACTTTACTTCAACTTCATAAAAATTGTTACAGAGGTAATTGTATTCTTGTTTCTACTCTCTGTAAACTTGCAATGTCTTTTGATTGCTGCGAATGTGAACTGAAAGAAATAACTAGCAGACTCGTAATGTGGGTTATTATCTTTAAGGGGTAAGGCCACTCTTGACAAGGAAAAAAAGGGTCATTTTCAAGATTTTGTTCTATAAACTTTATTTTAAATTTTTTTTTAAAGAAAATATTCAAAATTGTCGTCAGAAATTTTAAAAAATGGGGACTCCTCTTGGTGCGTAGGGCAAATCGGGCGAAAACATTCCGGGAACAGCAATAGACCTGGATCAAAAAGGGATATGTTTTCTTAATCTCTGATGTATACTCTAAAAAACTACGGGCTGGATTTTGAAAATTTAGATTTTTAATAATATGGCGCACGTTTGAAAAAAAGTTCATTATTCGGGACTAAATTTCTGTATAAAAACGACCATAAAAAACGAATGAAGCACTTTAAAAAAAAAGCCCCCGTAGTTTTTGAGTATTTTATATCTAGAATAAGAAATAAAATGATTCAGCACGATCCATCAATTAGTATTTCATATTTCTTTTCGCCCGATTTTGAAAATATGATTTCGAGAAAAACGCTTTTAAAGTTTCGAGTCATATATATATATATATATATATATATATATATATATATATATATATATATATATATATATATATATATATATATATATATATATATATATATATATATATATATATATGCTTTTTCCCTCTGAAATACTTCCGCGCGGCATTTAAATTAATTGTCCCTTATTCCTAAGGGTTTAAATTATAATTTCCTCTTGGTGCGTAGGGCAAATCGGGCGAAAACATTCCGGGAACAGCAATAGACCTGGATCAAAAAGGGATATGTTTTCTTAATCTCTGATGTATACTCTAAAAAACTACGGGCTGGATTTTGAAAATTTAGATTTTTAATAATATGGCGCACGTTTGAAAAAAAGTTCATTATTCGGGACTAAATTTCTGTATAAAAACGACCATAAAAAACGAATGAAGCACTTTAAAAAAAAAGCCCCCGTAGTTTTTGAGTATTTTATATCTAGAATAAGAAATAAAATGATTCAGCACGATCCATCAATTAGTATTTCATATTTCTTTTCGCCCGATTTTGAAAATATGATTTCGAGAAAAACGCTTTTAAAGTTTCGAGTCATATATATATATATATATATATATATATATATATATATATATATATATATATATATATATATATATATATATATATATATATGCTTTTTCCCTCTGAAATACTTCCGCGCGGCATTTAAATTAATTGTCCCTTATTCCTAAGGGTTTAAATTATAATTTAAGCAAATAAAAAAAATATGCATTTTAAAAAAAAATTTGAGTGGCCTTACCCCTTAATGTGATCTAACGTATTTTACAACTTCCTTATTTATTTATTTATTAATGTTACTCTATACAACAGCAAATTAATACCAGGGTCCGAACCGCAGTGTAATATATCATACCGCGTGTAGAATTGAAATACGTAATACAGGAATACAATGGTATTTTTTAATATGATGATTGTTAAAATAAATGTAAGAAATCTAAGGCTAAGAACTAACTAACAAAGAATTTAACCCCTACGCCTTAATACATGAATCAAATTAGATACGTATTTTGAGAAGTAAGTTTTCATCATTAGTAAAAAAGGGAAAAAAATCAAGATTACACGACTTGTGAACCAAGTCAGTGATCAAGATAGAATCAAATGATGATTGTTGCTTTCTTTATTAAATTAGACCAAAAGTGTAAAACTGCATCTAATAAGTATCTAATTGTTTTTTATGCAAGAACAATAAGAAAACTAAAAATGGCTTTAATAATGACAATTTCACTCATAACTTTTCATCCAAACAAATTACAGTATTTTGTTGAATTGAACCAATGACAGTAGTATTACAGCGACAATTTCACTAGTGAAAATTGTCGCAAATCGTTGCTTAGATATAACGTTTGTTTACTTTGCTTAGTTATGTCAAAAAATTAAATAATGTAAATTGATCATCAAGGTAACTGTTTTAAAAATACTGCAGGTAACATTTATTTGAAGTAAATAAAATATTTCGAGGAATTATCAAGCCGAATACCATACGTGACTATAATTTTCCTTTGGTAATTTTTGCCTAGATCACTCATGCTTGTTGCTTTAAGAAAATCAGATTTTCGTCGCAACAAGCAGTCGTGATCATGGCGACAAAAATTTCAGGAAAAATCGTAGTCACTAATGGTATTATATATGAAAATTTGGGATTTAATTTGTGGAAAAGATTAAATTACTCACAAAGAAAATAGCTGTTTATATAACAAGGAAGTGAAGTTCGTCATTATTTGTTGAAAGCGAAGATTGAATTCAGAGTGCATAGTGTGAGAGATGCAATCGCCTGAGTCAAATAATGACATATTTTTTTAATATTATTTACTACCACGAAATTAGCTTTACCTGTCATATTTTCATGTAAATAATGTCACAGAGAAATTAGGATGTCTTACTCTGACAAGCACACAAGAGCAATGAAGGTCTATTGAATAGCCATGGAATTGAACAAAAAAATAAATAAATGCTTAACGTTTTACATGTCAAAACATCAACGTTTGACGTTGTGATAAATAAAATGTCAACGTTTGACGTTGGACCTGCAGGAGAAAATATTTATATTTTATAAAACATTCATAATTAAGTAGTCTAGTAAACAGTTTATTTAATTAATTTTAATATCAGAAGACTATCAATATTTTTAACGTAATTTTCGACATTTTCATATTTAATTACTGTCGTTACAAAGCACGTAAAAGTAATTCTGTTTACTGATTTAAATGCAGAATTTGATACCCTAAAACTTTTATTTGACGCGTTTTTGCTTAAAATAATTAGGGAAGCTGAAAATTGCAAAAAAACTTATTTCCCATGTTAAATCCCTATGACCGGCTGAGCGAGTCACCATCCTGTATATTCTTTTTCTAGGTGGCACTTGTCATTTTTAATTCCCTCGTGTCAATGGCCTTAAATCACTTTATTTCCCTACGGAATACTTGTCATTTTTATTTCTCCCGGTAAATAATGAAACACGTTAAGTAATGGGGTAGGTGGCTCAGTGGTATCGAGTCGACCTGTGGATCTTGAGAATCCTGGTTCGACAACCAACAAACAATTGTCACCAAATCTACAAACATCTTAGGGGTCGTGATTTGACGGCTGATAACCGCACTTCATGCGAAAAAATATATCACTTACTGAGATCTGTTACGGCAGAGTGCTACACCCAGTAATGGGGAAAAGGCGTGACGCTATATTTATTTGTTAAGTAATTATTTTGTTAAGAATATAGTTAAGAATTATTTACTTATTTTTTATAAATTACATAAAAATATGTGATGTCTAATAGACGATGTAGATGTTCTTTAACGGAAAAGTTTCTTAAACTTTATTAGTTTGAATAAAGTATTGTTTTTTTTTGTTTTCTCTTATAAATAATAATTGTAAATAAGATGTTGAGAATAGGAACATCTTCACTTCGTCTTTAAGTTTGTAAAGTTTTGAAGTCTTATGATGCTATTACATATCTGTTAGTATCTAAATGTAGATAAATTCTGTATCTTGTAGGTGGTTAAATTGAAAGGTGTGGCTGGTGTGCGACCAGATATCAGCGACAACATAATACTTTATTTATGTCGCTTACAGCATTGTTCAAAGTTTCGACAATTCAATACAAGTTGTCGTGAAGCGCCGTCGACTGTATAATACCACCATTATCTCGCCGCGCGCGGGAAGATTTAAAGCTTTGCTTGCTGAACTCCTTCACACGAAATATTATTATTATTACAAACTTGTAGTTGCATATAAGCTTACTGTGCTCTGGTTCTTAACATCCTAATTTATGCAAATCTTTTGTGTTGAATTTTATCATTCAGGAAACACTTCGTGATGAAATTATTCGCACAAACATTTTATTAAACTTTCAAAACTGTCTACTACTCATAAACTTAATTGTGCTATTTATTTATTTACTTAGAGTTTAATCCGATTTGTTACGGAACCATAGAATAGTTCATGAAATTTGCAAAATATGATGTATAAGTTATAATCTTATATTACACCACACACCATAATTATCGAATTACATTTATTTTAGTATATCATGAGCGAGTAATAGTTATTATACACGAATACTTAACAGGAAAATACACTTCCACCGTCTAGATAAGTTAGATGAAAATATTAATTATAATAAATATCAAACTAAACACTTGTCTAAGTCTCACAAAATTCAGCCTCCAAGTCACCTTATGAGGGCATCGTCAGAGGCTGGCCAGCACAGTTGGTAACCATAGAATTAAAATTTTGTGAGACTTAGACAAGTGTTTAGTTTGATATTTATTATTAAACCTAGTTTCACCAAGTGAGCATTTAAAGACAATTAATTTTGTCTTTGTTGTTTTTTATAAAATATTAATTATTAAAGGGTATATGTTACGAATGTCAATTTTTAGTAATTCATGCTAACTAGATGACCCCAATAATCCCCGAGTAACTAGTCTTGAATCTAAAACTATATTTCAGTTGAATATCGTAATTTCATCCCCCCATCCCCTTTTTAACCATTTAAAAAGTGCATATGATCAAAATAATAATAATAATGGGGTAGGTGGCTCAGTGGTATCGAGTCGGCCTGTGGATCTTGAGAACCCTGGTTTGATCCCCACAGCCGACAAACAATTTTCACCAAAATTAAATCTACCCTTGTGGATCCTCCTCCACTAAAATCTTTGGAACTGTGATTTGACGGCTTGTAACCGCACTTACGTGAAAAAATATATCATTTACTAAGATCTGCTTAGGCAGAGTGCCACACCCAGTAATGGGTAAAACGCGTGATGTTATATTTATTTATTTTATATGCTCAAAATGACCCCGAAAATATATTTTGACGATCTCAAAAACCTCTGGGTAATCAATGTTGAACGCGTAATATTTTGGTATTATTTAATTTTATTTATGGCGATTCTTGCTTTTGCCACCTTTCAAGGGTGGTTTGTATCCCTAAAAAGCAACTACCGGAAAAAAATAGGGGTTCAATATTTTTAGCGTTCTATTAGTGTGCCAAGTTTCATTTAAATCGGTGAGTGACAGTTGGGTAGTATACTTGTGAGCCACCTACCCCATAACAAAATAGAGTGGAAATTTGGAATAACATTTAAATTACATGACAACGCTAGTGAAAATCCAATATTTCACTTTATAATTTAATTCGTACAAAATTAAATATATTTATTAATTATATAACATTAGTTGATTATTATTATCTTTAATAAAAATTTTAAGTCGATCAGTAACAATAAAAATGTGCACTTTTAGAAACATGTCCTTTATTTAACGAATTTTTAAATATTATTTTAGAGCAGGAATTAATTATTATTATTAAAATGCATATACCTACCCTCAAAATTTCTTATCTTTCTGCAACCTGTATAATGAATTTATTCTTAATGATAGTAGATTTAAAATATGTTTTCTCCAAATATGTACTTTAATTACATTGGACGTAATTGCTTTTAGTAGAATTTGAATTACAAATAGTATGGTATATACGATGAAACTGAAAAGTTTATTTATTTAAAATTCTTTCCTTTTTTAAATTAAATTAAATTAAAAATGCCTCTCTGGTAATATTGAGGTCGTGTAACAATGTAGAATATCCAGAAAAAAGTATACAATATATTCCAACAGAACGGTACATCGCCGGTTGCTAGTTGAGCCGAAGGAAACCGCGTCGGTGTGAAACAGACAGTTATCAAGTTGCTCCAAACCGCATCTCACGCGAACGGCTCTTGGTCGCTGTGAAACGGTCAGGGGCTCTGTTTTAATACATCCTTGGGACTTAATACGAAACTATGTCCGCGCGTCCGCAGATAGCTTCGCTGCTCACTTCACTTACATAACATACACAAGATGGCCGCCGTTGCGGGGATATTAAGCACGGGCAATTTCCAAGTTTTAACTACGCTGGTCACGCACTAAAAGTTGAATACGGTGACGCTGGTGCCCTCACTATATTAACGGCCGTTTGCGGAAGTATTCATCTAATTGGACCTTAACAGGAGACACTCCCAAACTTTCCTCCTTCTTCAATCTTATAATCTTCGTCAAGTAAGTAATACAAAATGAAAGCCAATGGGGGAAATATTATGAATGATCGTTTCGCATGATGTTTGACATCTGCAACACTAGACACGTGTGAATAAATGGCCGCGTTCGTGTTCAATATGATTTTAGTTTGATAAGGGTGTTGATCTATAGCCAATTATCGTAAAAGTTTATCGCATTTATCATGGAAATATCTGCTGGATATTAGTTTGTTTCATGCAATGTTGCATTCAAAAATGTTTTGATTAACTTTAATGTTGCTGTGCTAGTGTATTAGGTGTAAAACTTTGCATTTCATTTCAGAATATGGGAGGCATAAAAACTAATAGACACATTAAATTTCTCATTATAAGATTGAACTAGTAGTTTTGCCCCATTAACTTCAATACTATATTATTATACGAGTTTTATAAGACGAAGTATTGTCGCACGAGTTGTTAGGAATACGACGCGCTGAACGAAGAGTGCTCCAATGAAACGAGTGTAACAATACGTCATATAAAACGAATATGATATACTATTTTTTATTACTTTGCGTCATTTATTTTATCGAAATTTTGCAATTTCATTTGCAAAAAATATCTAAACATTTATGAATGTGACATGTGATAGCCCTGCTGAATAAATTTTGACTTTAAAAGAACAATATATTTGATATAATTATGAGATTTTTTAAACACGAGAAATTTTGACAATTTTTTTTATCTCACATGTGTATAGTTTGAAACTTTGGAGCAAATTATGCAATTAAAATATAAAATCTGAAAATAAAGAAGATGATAGTTTGATGATTTAAATTTTTAGGTTACAGTTTACCAAATTTTACTTAATAAATTTAATTTTATCTTCTTATTGAGTTTTCTTAATAATAACATTATGAAATATTATCTGACGTTGAAAATACTGTAATTAAAGAACTTTTCAAAATATTTTGCTTATCATTTTTAAATGACATTTAACGTGAGCCTTCATAGTAGTGCCAATCTTACAAAAAAAAGTTACCAAAAAGAGTTTAATAATAGCGTCTTTATTAAACTGTTTTTAGTATAATAATAAACCAATTAAAAACGCAAAGTATAAAATAATACATTATTTTATAAGTTAGTAAAATAAGTCATTATGAGTGAGTGACGCTTTATTTTGCTGTACCGGTTTTTTTATCGAGATCTGCCACGGCAGAGTGCCACACCCAGTAATAGATAATAGGCGTAATGATATATTTATTTGTCTATTTCCGTTAGGAAATAGACGTTTTATTTCACTTATTTGAGTTAGGTAATGAACTGCATTATTTAACTAGTGAAATAATGAGATAACATAGCAACAGATATCTTGGTAGACGAATTCTGATGTGTTATTCTTTTATTTTTTGAATTTATAACTGTCATTAATATATCAAAATTTCATAATTTCAAAAACGCTCTTTCGTATTTATTAGAACGAAAGTAGAAAAAATATTGTATGAAATTAGTAAGGAAATAGGTTATTACCTTACTTATGTGTTTACATAACTCGGCTACGCCTCGTTCTGAAAATTTCACATGCGTAAGGTAATAACCTTCATTTCCTTACTAGTTTCATAAATAGCTATTATTTTATTTTAGAATCTATATGAGCATATAATGACATTTCACTGACGTTTGTAGCTTTTCATTGCATCTTACAATATTGGTTTTCTATAATAAAGTTTTAAAAAGGTTAATAGTATATTAAAGAACGAGTTTTATAAGACAGGTTTTTTTCGCACGCGTCTAAGTTTAGAAAACGAGCCGCTGGCGAGTTTTCCAAAAGGACAAGTGCGGTTAAAGTCTTATAAAATGAGTTATTTATAATATTGTTTCTATTTTGTATCTTTTATGAATAAAATTTTTAAAAATGTACGATATTTTAAATCTAGTCAATTAAGGAAAATTTGTATATGAAATATTGTGGTTGGTAACTGTTATTAACATTTATGCAATTGTTCATATTTTGAGAATATATAAAAATTTTAATATTCTCAGCTTGATAGATACAGTATGTCATCCGCTACTACCAACCGTCTAAAACAAAATGTTGCGTATCGTAATGAACACTCTTTCGATACGCAACTGAGTTTCGTAAAAACTTCCCGAACACAAAATAGAAAAAAATAATTTTAAGATTGAAAGCTCTTTGAAAAATTATAATAATAATATAATTATTATATAACATAGGAATAAGTTTAAATGAATAGTGTCGATATCCGCATATCTAGTTACCATGTCTAGTATTTCGATCTAAATTTCATGAGAATGACAATGATTCCACGTTGACGTGGACGTTTTCAGAGCACACATTCAGAATGATATTTCACGAGCAGACATCACTTGAAACATTAACCAAAATGTCCCAGCACAACAAGAACTCAACTCGCTGAAACTGAAACAGCCAGTTTCAGTGACCAAAACAACCGACCGCATCGCAGCGTGTTCGAGATCGTAGTTGCTGGTGAGCGCCGTAATAACGACGAGCATCGCTTGCATCGTATCTCGTAACTGCAGCTGGACAATGTACTGGAGCATGAATATCAGTGGGTGGCTGCGCTGCAGCTGGATTGCAGCTGGAGATAGGTTACGATAGCTTAATTCGCGCTGCGCCAATTCAACTTGTTATGATTTGTAGCTTTTCATAAATCATTGCTTTCCTTTTACGTTGTTAATTACTTATATCTCGGTACTAGTTACTATTTCTAAGTTTGTAAACAGTATCTATGATAGAATTATCGTATTATACCATAGGTATTCTCAATTTTTTTTAATACCTGCGAAATAATATTAAATATTGATAATAAATTAATGAAAAACGAAACAAAATAGTAACACATAATCTTATTTTGATCTGTTAAAGATCAACAAATGAAAACCACATGTTTAAAACATAAGAAAATACTTGATTGCTATTGGTTGAAAATAGGTTTTGGAATATTAAATTTCATATTACATTATTGTTATACAGGGTGTTAAAAAAGTTCCGGGACGGTAAAATATCTCGAGAAATACACATCGAATCAAGAACAAAAAAACACGTGTTTCATATTTTGCAAAAACCTATCTAAGCACACCAAACAGAAACCCCAACTCTCACCCCCAGGGGGTGGGGAGGGGGCAACTTTGAAACTTTAAATGGGAACCCTCATTTTTTATTGCAGATTCGTATTCTGCGAAAAAAATGAGTTAATTTTATCTGAAACTTTTTTCCAATTCGGAATATATGGCGCAGAATACGAAGGTATTATTTAATAATTGTAGATAAACATATTTAAAACAACAACAAATAATCTCAAACAAATGTGATTATGATAGATAATTTTAAATAGTGGCATAATTTGAAAACCTATTTAATTCAAATAGAAGAAATTTCGGGCGTATTAAACATGCAACATTTACTTTTTAAAACAGCAGAAATCTTTATACAGGCTGTTTCTATACCTCTGCACTAAACTTTAGTGATATATATATATATATAACTTGATATACTGACACAAACAGAATTTTTTCGAATTTCGTATAAATTAAGTTATTTCATTCCTAGCGAACAATTTTAGTGTCACTGGTTTAATAGTACGTTTAATTTAAAAAAATAAAATAAGGCATTACACCAGGTACCTACATAATAACTAATTAATAAATGATTATTTGTAGGCAGTGTTTATACTTTTATTTCATTAGTAACGCAACCGACAAACAATTTTTACCACGTTAAAACTAGCTCTGTTGCTCTCCCTCCACTAACATCTTTGGTTGACGGCTGGTGACCGCACTTTACGCTAAGAAATATGTCACTTACTGAGATCTGCTACGGGAGAGTGCCACATCTAGTAATGGGTAAAAGGCGTGATGATATTTATTTAATTATATCATGTAAATTTTATAGAAATAAAAAATTGTGAAGTGACCTGTTTCTGTTTATGAATTTAAATTTTGATTAAAATGTATAATTATTTTTTCTCTATACACCATAGAATTTAATTTCGTCGGAATCAGATTCGTAAATAAATAAATATATCATATATTTTACCCATTACTGGGCGTGGCACTCTGTCGATACAGATCTCGGTAAGTGATATATTTCTTCGCGTGAAGTGTGGTTACCAGCCGTAAAATCACGGCCCCCAAAGATATTAGTGGAGCAGGAGCCACAGGGGTAGATTTACATTGGTGAAAATTGTTTGTCGGCTGTGGGGGTCGCACCAGGATTCTCAAGATCCACAGGCCGACTCCATACCACTGAGCCACCTACCCCTTCAGATTCGAATTACTAAAATTATGAGGAGTCGGAATGTATCATTTCTTTATATTTTCTCTTTATTTATTACATACACCATAGAATTTAATTTGGTCGAAATCAGATTACAATTACTAAAATTATAAGGAGTCGAAATCGGCATTGAAGTTAAGTGTTTATTTACTAACTCATCAGTTCTGTCTTAAAGAACTATCTTATGTCAGAACAAGTTAATCTGGAAGTGTCTGAATTGCCGCAGGTCGGAATACGAATCGAGTAAATCGAGTTGGAGTCGGTAGGTCGGCTCATTTGCATTGGTGAAGAGCTGTGGACGCTAATCGCCAGTTAGACGAGACACCGATGGGTTTATTGGCGACATGTTATGTTATTCTCGCCTGACCACTACGGTAATGTTATATTCACCAACAACAGAACTCTCCTGCGTCTATACCTCGTGTGTTTGCCGGAATTTTATGTTAATTCGCGCACATTTCAATGGGAAGAAGTAATATCTATGTTGAAGGGTTCGTGGATACTGGAAACTGGAAGTTGCACCTAAAGAGGGTTGGATTAGATTACATGGAAGGGTAATGAGTTTTGGAACTGTTAACACATCTATGTGCTCTGTTTTGTTTTGTTGTGTTGTTTCTCATGCTAAATTAAATGTAATATTGTTTTATGACGAATTAACCTCAAAGTTATACTTTTTGCACCTTCATATTACCTTTAAATATATGGTGATGACAGAAGTCATAATGTTCATTCCTTACTATAAAATAATTCATCATTCATCATTAAGTCGAACTATAAACATAAATTATATGTTATTTATATATTTACATACCATGACATTTATAACTGTTTCGTTCACATATAAAATATAACACCAAATGCATGAAATTAAGTTTTCACCGTCATCATTTCAGAGAAAGGTATTTGGAATAAAATTGCAAATATTTAATTCTGTACCTAAGAACTTATTTTAAAAAGCACTAAAATTAGGTTTGAAAATTATCAGTAGTTATACAACAAGAGCTTCGAAAATAATTGAATATTAAGTTAAGGGCACGAGATGTGTTACCTAGGAAACACGACATCGTAGGTGGATTTGTATTTTTGGGTAACATATCGAGTCCGTAGACTGCATATTGATGGTGATTTTCGAAGCTCGAGTTGTATACAGGTTGTTTCTGTACTTATGAATAAAATTTTAAGGGTATATATAACACGTTATACCGATAACGAAACAAAAATAATTTTTAAAATTTTAGCTAAATTAAGGGTGGTTTACTTACAAAAAGCTGTTTGTGTTGTTTTATTCAAATGTTAACAATGCAAAACAATTATTATGCATTTATATTGTTACATTAAATAAAGAAATTTTGATAGTAAATTAATTTCAATTATTCTGTTTTTTCACAGTAATGAAACCAGTGGCACTCAACATGTTTCCTTTAAGTAAACCATCCTTAATTTTGCGAATATTTGAAAAATTCTTTTTGCCCAGTTATCAGTACAACTTGTTATATATACCCTTAAAGTTTGATCCATAAGTACAGAAACACCCTGATTATTTATTATTACAAATATTAAATGTACAATTTTATAGATAATGTTGCTAGTACAAGTATCTGTTTGTTTATTGTTATCCATAGATACAATTCATTTGTCTGTGACCGAAATACGTAAAGATTTGTGTTTAGCGAAACACGCTTAGTAAGACATATGCAATGTTATACAGCGTAATTAAGATAAAAATAGCTATCTGATTGGTCTATTTTTCGACGAATTGTATAGTTCAAAAATGTATTAAGCAGTTTTATAAAGAATAATTAAAGTTCTATTAGTATGGTTACAGCATACAAGTATTAATATACTCGTACTAGTAGTAAGATATGTTCCATATGTGCCACACTTTTTCTAATTTGTATTTATTCTATAAAGAAAACATCCAATATTTATACATCCTTTTAAATTACACCCTACATTGTCCAATACACCCTAGGAGACATTTTTTCAATGAAATATGTTTCGTTCTATGAAAATTTGTCCAAAGCTATCAACATTTTGTAACTTCATACTTGGTTTGAGAATTTAACTAATTTACATAATTGTTTAAACAAATGAATTCATGCCATACTTTCTGTATGTGATTATTTATTAATAAAAACATAAATAGTTTCTATACTGATCATTTTAGGACTATAATGAATAATGCCTATGGCACACTGGTCGAAGAGCATCGAAAAGGCCTTTGATGAAACAACAGAATGCACCCGTCATCAATGAAAAATAAATGCTTCTAAAGTTGACAAAGAAAAATTAAAATGCAAATCTACACTAACGTGAAATGAAACACAAAAGATACGAGTGAAATAAGATACGTTCGTTTCATCAATGAGCTCCTCGATGGAAATAGAGAAGCCTCTATTTTTCGTCGGTGACGGGTGCGTTCTGTTGTTTCATCGAAGAGCATTACAACTGTTTTAAAGAGAAACAAAACCACTATAAAATATTGAAAATATATAAAATGTTCCGTTGCACGAAAATAGAAAACCTGGTAGAAAAATTTATATTGCAGATATGTGGTCATTTTAATTCAAAATAAACTTAGTTTAAAAAAAAATCAGTAATATACAAAACAATGGACCCCTCTGTATATCTTAAATATACGGAAAATATGAATAATAAGAATGAGTGAGTTTCTCCACTAACATTTTAGGGGTCATGATTTGACGGATGGTAATCGTACTTCACGCGAAGAAATATATTATTTACCGAGAACTGCTTACGGCAGAGTGCCACACCTAGTAATGAGCAAAAGGCGTGATGATTTATTTTAAATAAAATTGGACGAAACCTAATCGGTTGATTTTTCCATCCACCCTGTAACACATGTTCCACCATTTTATAATAAAAACATCATATAATATCCAGCTCTCCCTGCTAAAATAAAA
The DNA here is from genome assembly GCA_947425015.1 of Pterostichus niger. Lineage (NCBI taxonomy): Eukaryota > Metazoa > Arthropoda > Insecta > Coleoptera > Carabidae > Pterostichus > Pterostichus niger. Next base: position 31,740,370 of record OX380339.1, read on the forward strand.
ACTAATAGAGCGGTGACAGTATTATTTCATGTTGACTTCTTGTCTTACACTCGTTCGTAATATTTTCCGTCAGAGGTAGTTAACGTAACGTTTTTTCTCTTGACATGTTTCTTTTTTTAAATTTTGTTTAGGCTGTGTCGTTTGGCTGGTATTTATATATCCTCAACGTAATGGCACACACTTCTTCTGTAAAGTGTGGGTTTAATAGCTTGTGACTTGTAGGAAAACAGCTTAAAAAATACTAGGTTTATGTTGTTGTTTTTTGAGAGGAAAGTCAAAGTGTAATTGGGGATAATAAGGTTGTGTATATGCCATGAGGTGATTATGAAGTTGATATGTTTATGGAGCTTTTATCGATGAAGAGGTGTTTAGTAAATTTACAATCATTGGCTCGTCGTTAAATTGATAAGTAATGAAATCTTTATGCTAATATTATTCCAAAATGTTCTCAAGTAAGGCTATGAAAATTTGTCAGTATACTTACAGGGTCGGAGCTAGACAATAAGTCTAAAAGACACTTTTTAGTGGCGCTGAAACAACGAACTGAAAATATATCTTATTTAAATTAATTAAAAATTCTGCAGAAAGCTCAATCGTTCTAAAATGACCATTTAGAAAGCGTGATTTGCGTTTAAATTATTTTTAAAATTTTAGTTAGGATCCAAAATAATAATCAATATGAAATAAATAATCAGATTCAAGAATCCAATAATTAAAAACAAACTTTTAAAATTAAATTTATGACAGAAAAATTCGGGTGAAGCCTAGGTACGAACCAGGAACCTTTTGCTTGCCGGACAGAGATGCTAATCACAACACCACGTCATCCCAATACATCATGTCATGAATTTAATTTTAAAATACTTTCAGTCATGTTATATGACAAAACAGATCTCGGTAAGTAATATATTTATTTGCGTGAAGTGCGGTTACAATCCGTCAAATCACGCCCCCCAAAGATGTTAGTGGAGGGAGAGGCACAGGGGTAGATTTAATTTGGTGAAAATTGTTTTGGGATCGAACCAGGGTTCTGAAGATCCACAGCCCGACTCGATACCACTGAGCCACCTACCCCATAATAAATATTTGTAAAATATTATATACAATAATTGGTTTCCTAATGCCTATTATTTATTTAATGTTTATTTTTTTTTTTTAATTTATATATCGGACCAACTGCTAAGGTCATATGCCGAAAATTTAATTATTTACTTTTCTGTTTAAAAATACAAGATAATTTTTATTTTAGAATTGGAAAATTATAAAATTGATTAAAATGTATAATAATAAATGTATATATATATATATATATATATATATATATATATATATATATATATATAATGTATACGTGTTCTGAAATTACAATAGATTCATTTTTATTATTTTTCTAATATTATCTACCATCATTGCAAAAAAATGCAAACAATAAGATTAGCCCAGAGCTGTCACTTATCATAAGTTTTTATATTGTGTAAACATGTCTTTATTTTCATGTTTTGTTAGTAAATTATAATCAAAAACAAATACATCTTATACCCACTGTAGTTTCTCGCAGAACAAACTATAGGCTTTTATATTAACTATCGCAGAACAAATCGTTTTTTATTTCTTAACTTTCAGTTTTTAATGATCTTTATGGGGCAGCTCATTTGAAGCATGTCGGCCTGTAGATTTGAGAATTCGTTTTTCGCAACCGATAAACTTTTCTCCATATTAAAATTAGCCTTGTCGCCTCCCCCTCCACTATCATCTTTAAGGGTCCGTTATTTAATGCTTCATGTGCAAAATAAATCTCTTACCTAGATCTGCTTCGGTAATATGCCAGACCCAGTAATGGATAAAAAGATATATTTATTTTTGAAAAAGTATGGAAGGCCATTATTTTTAACATTTTTTAATACAAAATACAGATGTTGTTTTAAAAAACAATAGTAAATAATTAAATGGCTTCTCTCGATTTTATTTTTTTAACCAAAAAAATGTGTAGCACATGCACATGTTTTTCACGCGCTTTGAAATTACACTGCAAAACTTTATCCCACATTTTTTCTGGCTAAACATCATAAATTAAAATATATGGAGCATTTCGCACTGTTACGACGCATCACACAAATTATTACGAAATGGATATTAAGTTGGATGTCACAGGAACATGGCGTGTTAATTATCGACCAGATGTCTGCCCGTTTACCGCCTCCCTGCCGCCACCACTGGCGATGTTTAGTCTGCGATGTGTGCGCTCGTATTTTACCCGCCGCTCGTGAAAAGTGTAACGCATGGTGTGGTCGACCCGCGTTCATCATCGCGGCGAGAGATGGCGCTGCTGTCTTCCGGTGACCGTGGCTTCCGGTACGGAAGTGGTTGTGGCTGGCAAAGTGGCCGTATTGACCTATCGGGTCTACACGATTCAAGGTGGAGGAGGGCATAAAAACGACGAGAGTTAATTTTTGAAAAATGATTTGTTGGGGTTGTTTGATTTTGCTGTTGAATTATGGAAGAAGTAAAAGTACGCACAATTTGTTTCACATAAATATAGAGATTTGTCCTTCTTTACGTTCCCTTTATACTAACCAATTCTACTATGAACTGTTTTATTTTTCAGGTTGCTATAGCACCCTCCATACATCAACAATATTTCACCTATTTTATTTGACATATGGTTCAGATCTAACACATCATTTATTTGTTAATTCATTTGAGTAACTCGCGGCACTAGATCTAGTGATTTAGACAAAGTGTAAAATAATTCGCCTCCCTAAGTAAATGTATTGGTTCAATTGTCTGCTAAGAGGTAAATTAAAAACAGCAAAAAGTATAAATAATAGAGATAGGCGAATATCATCCGCGAATAGTCAAATGCCGCGAATATTGACATTATTCGATATTCGAGATTTTCGAATATTAACGTCAGAATAGCGAACATTCAAATACTTCGAATATCGCGCTATATGTTGACCTTAATTTTTGACTGTTTTTCTTTATCATTTGTACATAAACTTAAAGCTATTACAATACTTTGAAGTTATTAATAACAAAGATATTTTGTTTCAAAACCATGAAGACGTACCATATTTCAAATTTGTTTTTCGCCAACATCAGCCCGTACGTTTCACCTTAAATTTGAAGTTTTCGTCTTTTTCTTTTTTGTTTGTACTTTTTGTTTTAATTTTAATTTATCTTAACGATTTCATTCAAATAATGAAAAGGACATAATTAAATAATTATTAATAATTTTAGGAGTATTCGAATAATCAAGTACCTCGAATATTCGAGATCTGATTAATATTCGTATTCGATATTCGAATTCGAGAAATTTGATATTCGCCCATCTCTAATAAATAACAGAAAAAAATGATAAAAAATATCTGTCAATAGCAATGTTAATTATTTTAGTTCATTTATTTGTTTGTTATATCTTAATTAATGTTGATATTTTTATTAAATACTTATAATGAAAGCCATAATTTTTCACGATTTTGAAATAGTATACACGATTTCGAAACCGAAGTGTATCAATGAAATCAGTGAAAAAATACGCTTTCATTGTGTGTTGTATACACATTTTTTGCATCATATTGTATCATATTTCCATACTTTCAGTCCGGGATATGAAACTTTACAGTACTAGTACTAAATATTACGGTACTGTTATTGTGAAATTGCTAGGTAAAGAACAATTATGAGATTTAATCATAATTATTTTAAGAGGTTACTTTCAAGATTAGAATATGAAAATAATGTTTAACGTTGTACGTCATACGTTCGTAATATCTTTTTACGACACTCATTTCGTAATTTCAGACTTGGTTTCTTCGTCGCTTCGTACAGAAACATCTTACTCGTACCGTAAAAACTTATTTATCTAAACTTATAACGTAAATAATTATCAAATGATCCCTAAAGAGATAAATACATACATAACATCACGCTATATCCCATTAAATGGGGTAGCACGAACCCGTCAACATTCTCATCCAGACACACGATACTCGATTCGACCACATTAACACTTTCTCCATACAAACTCTTTCTTTTCTCACAACCAAAATCCATCAACACGCAACAAACATTCGTCCATTCGCTTCTGTACACCAGTTTCGTAAATCTTCACTTACGCCCACTTCTCTAACAAAGAGATAAATACATAAAATATACATAAAATATCATCACGCCTTTTACCTATTAGTGGGTGTGGCACTCTACCGAAGCAGATCTCGGAAAGTGAGATATTTCTTCACGCGAAGTGCGGTTATCAGATCCCAAAGATATTAGTGGAGGGAGAGCCACAGGAGTGGATTTAAATTGGTGAAAATTGTTTGTCGACTGTGGGGATCGAACCAGGGTTCTCAAGATCCACAGGCCAACTTGATACCACTGTTCAAATATTCAACATAATTAAGACGGCAGTATGATGTTGTGGATAGCGTTAATGCATTCGAATCCAATCTCGGGTTCGAATCCTACTTTAGAAAAAAATATATGAACTACCACTGAGCTACCTATCCCAATAGTTTTTTAAAAGTCAAATTTAACCAACGAAAATGTGAAATTGACAGTTTTCATGATTTTTAAAATAAACTCCAAACACTAACTGCACTACTTGAAATGCAACAAAAATGCCAAATATTCAAACAGCTATAACTTGGTTGAATCTAATCGAAAATTGATGAATCTTTGAATGTCAAAAATTTGCAAGTTTTCTCTTTAAGGTCATGCAAGTTAATGTGTCGCCAATTTTTATCGTATCAATCCCAACTGCACATGCCACGAAGAAATATAAAAAAATAATGCTAATAATTTTTCCGCGAATATTTACCTGTTTGTCTGCGGCGACGTTAAGCCGCGCTAAGCTTGATCCAGGCCGAAGGGTCACGTGGATATTCCTGCTCCCCGTGCCGATGCACTCTCTTACCCTCGTAGCAGGAGGCCGCGCGTGCTGGCCACTGGACGCTCGATGGTATTTTAATAAAATTCATGACTCTGGGCAAAAAGGTTTACGGAAATATTTGTTATTCATATAGTTTTTATTGATCTGATATTGAGGTTCTTTGTTATGAGCTGTTTTGATTTTATTTGCGAGATTTACAGTTCTGTCTTATTTATTTTTAATACAAGGATTGGTAATATAAATGGTAATTAAGGTGATTGATTTGTTGTTGATGGTAAACATTGAGTACAATATTTTATATTAAAGGGGTATAATACTATCTTTGTATAGCTATTCATATCTAATGTGTCTTTTGCTAATTTTAGTTATGTTAATTATTCATATTTAATGAAATTAACTATACTTCAAAAAAATTTCTCTAATTAAAAAAAATTAGAAAATTTTAAATTCTTTTTTGAAATAGTAATTTTATATTAGCTTCAGTTAGATATTAATAGGTTATTTTAATCTGATTAATAATTACGTTCTTAAAATTATTTTTTCATGACAAAATTTCTTTTGTTAAAATAATGAAAAAAATCGTACGACTCGCGCAGATTAATAAATTATTTTGGAATGCACTCAAAAAATTCTGGAAAGAATTAATACTGTAGATGAAAATTCATTATATTATCATAAATTCTTATTTAATAGTAATATACTTTACATCTTTAAATTATCTTACAATTTTGTTTCAAATAAGTAAAATATTACCTTTATTTTTCTCCAAACTAATGTATATACTCTTATTCGAATGCCTCATTTACTTTCATCACTTTCCTCTCTAGATTGACAAATATTTATTGTGATGAAACATAAACGTAACTTATTTTATTTACGACCATATATGTAAGTAGGCCATTAAAAACAACTTGCTAGAACGTAACTAACTAAACAATTGAACAACAAACTTATACTCTATAGATGCAGTTTTTCATTCTGAACATTTTTCTTCAGTACAATTTTGTTCTAAAATTAATAGGTAAAGAGATATCGCTAAACCAAAATTTTTATTGAATTTCCTATTTTATATTTTATAAATGTTTTTATTATTATTTAGGGTCGTAGATTGTAACGCAATTACATTGCTCGTGAAATTACTGCACTCGCCAAGGCTAGTGCGCAACTTTTTCATTCACACGTAATATGCTTGTTACTATTCTCGTTATGTAATATACTATTGTTTGTTTTATTTACGATATAATAATAACATATATTATTTGTTTATTTAACACAATAATACACTTTCATAATTTCACAAAATTCGAAACTACTGAATCGATTATCTGTTACTGTTAATACAATTAGAAACTTAAACTTGCCCAAATAATTATACCAACCCTAAGCATCCGAAAAATGTCACTAAATAGACCCGAGAAATGATGACACACTTCCTTGAAAAAAACCTGTCAACCTATTAGCACAACCACTGTCCCGTTTCCCAGTCATTAGGGACATTCTTCCTTGAACCACAGTCGTCCCAACATCCAAGTCACAGAGGAAGCTTGTAGAAGAAACAGGGGTACCAACGTGTGACATGTGTTTGACGGGTGACACAGAGCGGCATGAGACCCGGGTTCCGCCTAACGAGCCCGAATGTCCGATTTAATTGTTTACAGTTGATGAGCAGTGCACAGCGATATACATGCCGACACTGCGACATTTGATATAGGAAATGGTCGGGTTGGACGGCTGTATGGCTTGTTGTTAAGTTATGTGCTGTATGTGCATGAGTGGAACTGAAAAATTACACAAAATGTTATTTTTTTGTTTTTATAATGGAGATAACCAAGCAGATATGATTTCTGGGCAAAATATGATCTAATTACAAACATCGTTATCCCTCCAAAAATATTAAATTAAATAAACGTAGCAACGCACTAATAACAACACGTATTTTAATATCAAAAGTATGAGCCGTTGGCACTTGGTGAAACCTTATGAATAAGAATAAAGAACGTAGACACTTGATGTAGTTTCACAAAATTATTTATTAACAATAAGCCGAAATCGATCAACTTATTGTTAATAAATAATTTTGTGAAACTACATCAAGTGTCTACGTTTTTTATTCTTACACGTATTTTATTATAATGAAATCCCATTTAGGTAAAGAAAGTAAGTATTGAATTACGGATGAACCGATAGGAAATAAATACTTGAGTGCTCTCAACAACTTAAAATAATCTTATAATATAAATAATATATTGTTTTATATTTTTTGAAGAAGCTGATGATTAGCAAGTATTTATGCTCGAAACGTCCTAATAATAAATATTTTTTAAAAATAACATTGGATTCTGAAAACTTTTATTTATTTAATATATAAATAAAATAAATTAATCATCACGCATTATACCCATTACTAGGTGTGGCATGCTGGCATAATAGATATTGGTAATTGATATATTTATGCTCATGAAGAGCAGTTACTTGCCGTCAAATTATGGCCCTTAAATGTTGAGTCACTGAAAAGTAACACTACCCAACTGTCACTCACCGATTTAAATAAAACTTGGTACACTAATAGAACTCTAAAATATATTGAACCCCTATTTTTTTCTTCCGGAAGTTGCTTTTTAGGAATACAAACCATCCCTGAAATGTGGTAAAAGCAAGAATCGCAATAAATGAAATTAAATATTACGCGTTCAACATTGGTTACCCAGGGGTTTTTGAGATCGCCAAAATCTATTTTCGGGGTCATTTTGATCATATGTACTTTTTTAAGGGGTTAAAAAGAAAATTGGGGGATGAAATTTAACTGAAATAGAGTTTCAGGTTCAAAACTAGTTACTCGGGGGTTTTTGAGGTCGCTGAATCTATTTTCTAGGTTGCCCCTGGGTAACCAATGTTGAACACGTAATATTTTGGTATTATTGAATTTCATTTATGGCGATTCTTGCTTTTCTCACCTTTTAGGGGTGATTTCGGAAGAAAACAAAAATTGGGGTTCAATATTTTTTAGAGTTCTATTAGTGTGCAAAGTTTCATTTAAATCGGTGAGTGACAGTTGGGTAGTGTTACTTGTGAGATAATTCTAATGTGGTGAAAATCTAATTTGGGTTTTTAAATCAACAGTCCGACTCGGTACGACTGTGTCCATAATTATTTTGTTTAAATGATTTATCTAGAAAGCAGGGTTCGTAAATATCATGATATTTATAATAAATATCAAAATATCTGATATATAGGATATATATCAGATAAATATCACTTTTTGGATATTTATTTTTTAATTTTAGTTTTTGTACACATTTAGAAAAACTGAAAAATTCGAAAAATTTCACTTTTCCGGAGGCTATATCTCAAAAACTAAACAAGATATGGAAATGCGCTCAACGGCGTTGAATTCCCCGTGTCCGATTTGACTTATAAGCAAATTTTCATACAATTTTATGCAATTTAATATTTTTAATTATTTCCTAAGGGGTACCCCTTTGGTTTTTTCAGATTTTAATTCATTTTTACCAAAAATCCTTAATCGTAGGATTATTAAAACGAAAATTTACATACACATGTATTTTGACCCACTGAATCGAGTGGTGCAATCTTCAAATGCATATAACTTCTGGATTTCGAGAAAATGTTAAAAAACCGCTTTTTGCGATTTTTTTGGCGGAAAATTGAAAAAAAATTAAAATCGCTGAAACTATGTTTATAAGTTAACTGAAGCACGAGAAAATAAGTGCCGTTGACCGCGTTTTCATATCACATTTAGTTTTCGAGATATAGCCTCGGAAAAGTAGAAAAACTGAAAAATACGAAAAATTTCACTTCTCCGGAGGCTATATCACAAAAACTATTTGATATTTTTATATAATGGATATATATCATTGCAAAAATATGACGATATATATCAAAATAAATATCATGATATATATCGATCGATATATATCTTCGAACCCTGCTAGAAAGTAATAATAATGGTTATAACATTAATTTTCTTCTTTGAGGAAGAAACTACATTTTATTTCCTTTTGGATGAAGATTTGAAGATATCACATTCTTTTGTCAATTCAGGAAAGTAAATTTTATTTTTGACAGAGACGTTTTTTCAATTCAAATGACAGTTTATATAAACAAAATCTGTCAATATTTTACAATTTCCAACACTTAATATTATTGTCATAAATTAATTTATTTATTTATTTATTTATGTTACGCTGTACAACAGGAATTTAATCCCAATTACAGTACAGGGTCCGCACTCAGCGAGCCGCAGTGTAGTAGTTTATATAATATTTAGCTTGTCACTTATCACTTATTTTCCGGATTTTACTTTCCATGGATTGCGCTGAATTATATATTTCAATATGTCTTAAATTAAATGCTACTGCAGAACAAAATTTAAAAAGTACGGTGTGGATAGCGATATGGAATTCGAATCCGGAGATCCCGAGTTAGAATCTCATTCAAGCTAAAAATTATTACGGCTCAGTGAGTGCGGATCCTGTACTGTAATCGGGAGTAAGTTCCTGTTGTACAGCGTAACATAAATAAATAAATTGCAGACAGGCAGTAATAACTTTAATTAGAAGAAAATAAATTGAAAAAATCACGAATGCTGACGCACAGATCCCAAAAAGATTGAAGCATATCTGGCCGCATTTATCAGTAAAATTTATCGTTACAATCCACAAAACTGTCCTTTCAACATTCAACTGTTCAAACGTCCACCCATCAATTTTATCATCGCGGACATCAAAATTCCAGCCCTAAAATGACAATCACATTTCATCTGTGACTAAAATCACCAAATAGTCTCCATTTTGAATAGCCCTCATCAGAACTGCATCCATGCGTAGGACTCTGCGACACGCATCCACAGCCTTCGTGAATGATAGGTAATGAGTTGAATTTGCAGCAGGCTGCTGTCTGTGGTCAACTTATGCTGAATAACATTTGATGGTTATTGGTATTTACAATGCGGCTGGATTCCCTTTAGACGACTGAATGGTGAACGTCTGTTTAAACGCTTGTTCGAATGAAATGTAATTATGTAAAACGGCGTTTATGACTGCGAAGGTCATGGAAATTTTCGATAATTTGTCGGCTATTGTTCAAAGGGTTAGTTGAGCGACGGATTTTTGTTCATTTTGTTTAAAGTGCTTTGGCGTTGATCTATAGATTAATTAAATTTCTTTGATCACATTTTAATTGTATAGTAAAGGAAATGGAATACGAATTATAATAATACCAGAATATTAATTAAATTTATGTGCAATCAATAATGAAATATTTAGTTCAAAATTTTGATTTGTTTGCTTAAAAATGGTTGGACGGAATGTATATGTTCAATAGTACATATAATTATTTATAAGTATGTTACTAATGAAATAAAAGTATAAACACTGCCTACTAATAAACATTTATTAATTAGTTATTATGTAGGTACCTAGTGTAATTTAATGAATGTACTATTAAACCAATGACACTAAAAATGTGCGCTAAGAATGAAATGCGAATTTCAAAAAAATCTGTTTGTTCTATAATCAGTATATCAAATTATACAGGGTATAACAGCGAAACCAACCACCGCCTATATTTTCTTTATTATAATAGTAACAAAACAAAATAAGTTCATTGTTATTTATAATAACTAGTTGCGATTGTTGTTTTTATTGAGAAGATAAATTATGAGTATTGTATTAGATAATTAAATAATTTTGGTTTATAACCATTATGTTTATTGATTTGTTATTGATCAAGACCTACTGTTTTGTGTCATGTTAAATAAAATTTATCGAAACTTTAAATTGAATTTTCTCAATATTTTTGTTATATAAGGATATAAAATGATTACATGGTTGAATTCAGAAAAAAAATACTCTATCGAATAGGTCTAAAAAAATATGTATAATCCCATTTGAAAAAATATAACTTTGTGTTGTAGCTTGAGAACCACTGGTTTAAAAAATTATTTTATTCTTTAACCAGATGTCCCCCTTGGTCTTCTACAACTTTGCTTTATAATATTTTTTTGTAACTATTATAATAAAGAAAATATAGGCGGTTGTTGGTTTCGCTGTTACATCCTGTATATGTCATTAAAATTTAGTGCAGAGGTATAGAAACACCCTGTATTATTAATATCTACCTATTTTATATACATGTTTGTGTCAAAAGAAATGTATATATATATACATATAAATAAATATTTGACAACAAAAAATATACGATATCAAATGTTCAAGTTCTTTTTAATTGTTTACTGTTGCTGTAATAAATTGTCTTCATTTTGAAATATAATAAGAAACATATAAAATGTAATAATATCGTGTACACAAAGATAAAATGTAATAATTTTGTATACTTGAAAGTGTCGTTAAAGGTCGTTTATTTACCGGTAAATATACGGGAGAGGTAGACAGATAGAGAGGAAGCGCTAGCTGGGATGACGGAAGCCGGACTAATGCTTTTTGAATGGGCTCGTAAAATCCAAAATGCTTCATTACGACCGGACATGATGGAAGGTTTCACCGGAGATCCAGAAACCTTTCAATTATTGTCATAACGCGTCACGACAGCACAGCGTCATCGTTGGCTCGAGTGCAGTCTGTTCATTCGCCAGGACCTGATTGGAACAGAATTCGAAATCTTTATTTCCTTCTTCAATAACAGTATTTTATTGTTTATCTAATTTATATCGACATTAGATTGTAAAGTAGACGTTTGGAAATAATTATCATATTTCTTTACCATTTCATAATAATGGGGTAGATGGCTCAGTGGTATCGTGTCGGCCTGTGGATCTTGAGAACCCTGGTTCGATCCCCACAGCCGACAAACAATTTTCACCAATTTAAAAATTTACCCCTGTGGCTCCCTCTCCACTAATATCTTCGAGGGCCGTGATTTGACGGCTGGTAATCGCATTTCACGCAACAAAATATATCACTTACCGAGATCTGCATAGGAAGAGTGCCACACCCAGTAATGGGTAAAAGGCGTGATGATATATTTATTTATTTTTATTTATTTCATAATTCAATTGCATGTATTACTTTCTTAATTACATATAAGTGATGATTCTAAATTTAATAAAATTTGGTTACCGTTGATCAATAAATTATACCTGCTTGTTTTCTTATTTAATTATTTTCTATGTCCTGACAAAGATACGCGTTTAGGATACCAAAATAAAATTTACAGAACTAAAAACTGTTATAATTATTAGATACTTGTATTAGTACTTTCTGTAGCTTTACTCAAAGGAATATTAAATACGACAAGATAAGTAAGTATATATAATTTGTTTGCTTTAAAACAACCAGTGCTTTTTAGGCGATCAAATAACTTTCGACAAAAATGTTAAATACATAAAATGATCAGTTACAGAAATAAATAACAATTAATAAACATTAAAATTGACTTTTTCTACAAATGTCAAAAAATATGAACATTATTTCACTATTATCAAAACACGAAGTACTTGATTTTTTCATAACAATGACAACACTTATTTTGCGCAATGTTTTGCACCCTAGTGCGCAAAATAAATATTTCGTGCACGCTCTAAAATTATTTTTTTTTTCACGTTCCATTTGTTATAACACATCAGTAGTACTAAATTCATATTAATTATGATTGTTTTTCTTCAATTTACTTGAATAAATCAATAATTATTGTATTATTCTTGTTTGACAGTTGTAGAAAAAATGTTGTTTGTATTTCGTGGGAGAAATTCTTGTTTTTTGGCGTGTTCGAATGACCTGCGGTCTCGACTAAAAATGATATTCGCGCAATTAATACAAACGTAACTATTGCCTTATAATCAGTACATCAAATAATATATACCCTTATTTTTTTGGAATAATTTTTGTAACATCCAGTACATTCATTCGAAATTAGATTGCCATGAACTGTATAAAGAAAACAAACATTCGTTCAACAAATAAATATCGATTAACAAATTTCCAAGTCCGTCCCTGGCTCTCACTAGTATAATAAATCAGTCATCAGGGACCATCCTCATCCTGTGTCGGTAGAGTTGCGCGCACAAATATGTCACGCGTCCGTCAAAAAGCTTAAACCGTTCAGCGATCTCCAGTGCCGAGACAGAGTAGAGCGACTGTTGTCTGGTCGCGGCCGCGGGACACAATCAGATAACCAACGGGCACGCTAACCAACGAACGTACGAACGGCGCTAAGCTGCACTTGCCCTAGAGACCTGATAATTGGGAAAATGCTACTGCGAGGAAGCGGAGAATCTGTGTCGAATACGCGGAGAATGAAAGCGGGATATTGTGCTTGACACTTCATCCTGATTCTTTCCTCTGTACGAGGAATATTATTAAACACTATTTGGTTTTATTTTTATAAATTTGCGACTTGTTTTTCATAAACAATCAGTTTTTTAATGTGTAGTGTTTACAAATATTTTTGAAAGTATTATTATTGGTAGTTATGGGGGTATTGAACTATTAAAGATCACGATATTTTAAACCTGAAACAAATGCACACTTTCAGTTGGACTCCAGAAGCTTACCATTGTTGTCAGTTATATTTTTGTTGTTGTTTCATTTTTGCTACTAGTGTTATTTTTATTAATTTATATAGTCATTAGTTATAGTTTTAATATTAGTTTCATTTGTCTTTTAATTTTTAAATACAAATTGAAATATATAAGGTTATTTTAATAGTGTGGGTTTTACTTAGTAAGAAATTAATTCCTTTAGTATAATGTCCGTCAGTACGGTAGTGTGGATAGCGATACGGAATTCGAATCCGGAGATCCTGAGTTCGAATCTCACTCAAGCTAAAATTATATAAACTACTACACTACGGCTCGATGAGTTTGGACCCTGTACTGTAATTGGGATTAAGTTCCTGTTGTACAGCGTAACATAAATAAATAAATAAATAATATTAGTTAGTTATAGTTTTGTTACTTTATATTAGAGATGGGCGAATGTCAAATTTCTCGAATTCGAGTATTGAATACGAATATTAATCAGATCTCGAATATTCGAGGTACTCGAATATTCGAATACCCCTAAAAGTTAATTTATTTATTATTCATAATTATTTAATTATGTCCTTTTCATTATTTGAATGAAATTGTTAAAATAAAATAAAATTAAAACAAAAAGTACAAACAAACAAAAAAGAAAAAGACGAAAACTTCAAATTTAAGGTGAAACGTACGGGCCGATGTTGGCGAAAAACAAATTTGAAATATGGTACGTCTTCATGGTTTTGAAACAAAATATCTTTGTTATTAATAACTTCAAAGTATTGTTATAGCTTTAAGTTTATGTACAAATGATAAAGAAAAACATAGTCAAAAATTGAGGTCAACATATGACGCGATATTCGAGGTATTCGAATGTTCGCTATACTAACGTTAATATTCGAAAATCTCGAATATCGAATAATGTCAATATTCGCGGCATTCGACTATTCGCGGATGATATTCGCCCATCTCTACTTTATATTGTAAATATTAGTTCTTTTATGATACATTTTTATTTATTTATTAAGTACTTACATAGTTCTTAGATCAGTAGTAAAATGAACCTTTGTTGTAGTTCTAATTTTTGCCACTGTGAGTAAATTATTAATTTAGTATCCCAGCGTGTACCATGAGAGCCCCATTGCTTCAAAATGTGATTTCTGTGGATCAAGTCTTCGAGAGACGGAAGATCCGCATCGATAACGTTGTCTTATTATTACAAAATTGTGTACAGTACAGTAAGTGATATATTATGCATTTGAAGTATGGTTACCAGCCGACAAATTACGGCCTCCAAAGATGGTAGTGAAGATCTATAGGAGTAATTTTAATGTAGTGAAAATTGTTTGTTGGCTTTGAGAATCGAACCTGGGTTCACAAAGTCACCACTGAGCCACCTACCCCATAAATAGAAATAGAAATTCCATTTATTTGAAAAACGTTAAACACTTAGGGCATTATTCAATATTACAACAGAAAAAAAATTATACATGTACTATTTTCATATCTAATATAACAAGTAGTATGAAAATTGCTGAAAATATTTTGACATAAATTATGAGTTGTTATGGAAATGGAAACATAACGAGTGCGAAGCACGAGTTGTGTTTCCTATTTCCGTAACAACGAATGTATATTTATGTCAAAATATTATCTGTCAATTTTCATACTACGAGTTGTATTCGGCTTGAGAATTTATCAAACAAGAGTTAGTTAACAAGAATAGTTAGGTATTTATTTGCACATTATTAATCAGGTATTACAGTGATGAAAATTTTGAATATTAAATGTACACTGAAAAAATGTAGAATTGACGATTATGAAAATATTGAAAATATCATTTATTTTATTCGTAACCAAGGATATTATTAACTGTGGTATTTCCGTTATCAATTGCACCAGCGATGAATTTCCGACGAAATGTACATTTCATTGGTTCATTTTCAAACAATTCGTGATCCAATTGGTTGACAGTGACGTGTGGTGAATTCTCAAGAAAGTATTTAGGTATTTGGAGAATTAAATTTAATCCTACTTATTCAAAAAAAGGTAATAAAACCTTATTACATTAAAATCGCCTTGTAGTCTTTCATTTCAGAAAACATCAAAGAAATGTCAAATATCTTAAAATTCCAAAACATTTACTCCAATTATTTGGCATTCTTCATCAAATACACTACTCATTATTCACCCACGCCATGAAAAATATCATATTCCTTGATACATTCCAGTTGGAATATGCCACAGTCCAACGGAAACAGCTAATGATTACAACTACAAACATAAAAACAGCGCAACGTAACACTCAGTGTATTTTTATCCTCACGATATACCTGGGGAGGATTCCACATCAACTTGATGTCACCTCGGTGTTATCGGTAGAAGACGAACCACAAAGTCACGGAGGGTGGGACGGGGTGAAGAACTCGTGTCTTGCATTCTTGTCTCGGTAGATGGTGTGTTGTTCCCACCGATCTTCTGTCGCCGAATGTTTAACCTCCGTTTGTCTTAAATGATGAGCATTTGTTTCTGTCGCAAGAAGCACGGATGGTTTTAAATTTCAAGAGAACGAAATAACCTCCGGAATAGGATTTGAATTTTTAAAACAGGTTAGGGTAATCGGATACTGGTAGAGAGAAGTTTAAATTATTTTAGTGTAGCAAGTCATAAGCCATAATTTGTTTGCGGGAAATAGAAAGAGAGACTGATATTTGAAAATACGATAATTTGTGTTGACATATTTTACTTAAATCTGAAATATGTACTAGACTTGTGCTGCCATCTTAGTCAAAGTTTTTAACAGTAAACAGTAAGAATTAATGGTTTAATTGCCATTTTTACTAAAAAATAATAATTATAAGATTAATTTATAAATAAATCAAATCTTGACAGCATCTTGAATTATTGAAGTGAAACTTCTTTAGCACCGTTGTGATTTCAAAATTCGATGAAACGAAAAAGCGATACCAAAAAGAGACAAACGTATTCATAAATATGATTTAGCCTGCGAGAGAATGAGATAGAATACAAGTGTCAGCCAATATGCGTTGTAAGGTATTATTAATTTTGACTACATTAATTAGGCTTAGATCATCATGACCAGCAGATGGTTATGTAAAGAGTAGTTAGTCTTTAATTTACGTTAGGTGTAATTCTTTTCAGTTTGCTTTTAGCCGTGGTTTTGAACAGTTGTTTTCTAGTTTAGTGGAGTTGTGTAGTGAACTACGTTGGACACGGTTACGGTGAGTTTCAAAAACGCCGAAAACTAATGTTGAAAAGTGTCGTGAATATCGGCAGAAAAAATAAACCTTTTAATTATCTTAATACTTCTGATACTCTATATTTATCTCATTCTTTCGTAGGCTACTTTTCTGAAATTTCACTTCTGCCGTGTATGAATTGCACACACTTTTTACTTCCTTGTACGAAGTAAAGGAAGTATTGTAATCGCGAAAATTTTCGGTTCTCAGATTTCAACGGAAATAGGTGTTTTGGCCCTCCCTGAATTCATTTTGACTAATTTCGTCATGCCGTCTGTACGTACGTATGTACGTACGTATCTCGCATAACTCAAAAACGGTAAGCCGTAGAAAATTGAAACTTTATATTTAGGACTGTTATACTAGTTGTGCACCTCCCTTTTTGGTCATTATACAACTACCGGAAGTGGTACTTTACTTGAAGCCTATAATAGATTTTCATGAAAAACTATATTCAAATATAATTTAAAACTTTCCAAATTTGGTATATAAGACTACTATATCAATGGAAATAACATAATAGATTTTGGTTAAAATAGACTAACCGGAAGTGACACATTACATGAAGCTGCTAACAGTTTTCCTTGAAAAAAATGGTATTATTTTAATTTTAGAAATAAATGCTGCAAATAAAAGTTTTAGAGAATTAAATTCTGCGTCTAGCACATTAAGAATTTTTAAATTAGCTTTTTGCATAAACGAGATATCTAAATTTAAATATTATATATTTTTTGATTTAAAAAAAAATTAAGTTTGCTATGGATTAGAACAAAAAATAAAAGATTTAATGTGAAATATGTGCAATTAAAAAAATATCTATAGTTTAATACGGGTACAAGGAAGTCATGTGTTGTCCACATCAGATATTTTAAATAATATATTAATAGTTTGATTTTAGAATACAAATAACCTTAAAAAAATTCATTTATTTTTTGAAAAACCAAATGTTTAAAGTGTAATCTTTTGAAACGATTATTTATTTATATAGTTCTTATCAATAAACACGGTATAATGCCATCCGAAAAATGAGTTAAAATATAAAATATTATTGCAATGGAATGAAGGGGGAATGAAAGTAGAATTAAAGTGGGAATAAATGTTTAAAAGATACCCTTAAAATAGCTTTAAATACAATTTTTCAAATATTCAAAATTGATTTAAAAAAAAACTCTAGTTGCTACAACCAAACAGATTGAGCGTCTCAAAATATTTATTGGACATATAGTCTTGCTCATTTGTGAAGACCCAACTTTTAATTGGTTCCACGGAGTAATTGTTTCATTTTGATTTGTCAAGATATTTTAATTAATTTTTCTAATTTACAATATTATGTATTAAATAAGTTGTGAGAATGATTTGATATTGTCATATAATCAATTTAGAACTTTAATTGTTTGTAGAATACTTCTGGATTACAATAGACTGACGCCTAAGTATATATACACATGGGACACACAACAAATGTCATAATGATTTAAAAAATAAATAAAAAAATATAATATCAACATGCCTTACTCCTCACTCATTATTGGGTGTGCCAGGCTACCGAGTAAGTGATATATTAATGCGCGTGAAGTTTGGTTACTACCTGTCAAGTCATGGCCCCCAAAGATGTATGGTTGGGAGTCACTGGATTGTTTTTTTAATGTGGTGAAATTAGTTTGTCGCCTATGGGAATCGAACCCGGGTGCTCAAATTCATAGGCCGACTGGATACCACTGAGCCACCTATTCCAATATAATAGATTTAGTTGCTGGATAAATCGCGATTTCGGCAATAAACTGGCGTTCTAGTTACTTCCTTGTACGAAGTAAAGGAAGTATTGTAATCGCGAAAATTTTCGGTTCTCAGATTTCAACGGAAATAGGTATTTTGGCCCTCCCTGAATCCATTTTGACTAATTTCGTCATGCCGTCTGTACGTACGTACGTATGTACGTACGTATGTATCTCGCATCACTCAAAAACGGTAAGCCGTAGAAAATTGAAACTTTATATTTAGGACTGTTATAACATCTAGTTGTGCACCTCCCTTTTTGGTCATTATACAACTACCGGAAGTGGTACTTTACTTGAAGCCTATAATAGATTTTCATGAAAAACTATATTCAAATATAATTTAAAACTTTCCAAATTTGGTATATAAGACTACTATATCAATGGAAATAATATAATAGATTTTGGTTAAAATACACTAACCGGAAGTGGCACATTACATGAAGCTGCTAACAGTTTTCCTTGAAAAAAATGGTATTATTTTAATTTTAGAAATGAATGCTGCAAATAAAAGTTTTAGAGAATTAAATTCTGCGTCTAGCACATTAAGAATTTTTAAATTAGCATTTTGCATAAGCGAGATATCTAAATTTAAATATTACATATTTTTTGTTTATTTTTGAAATTAAGTTTGCTATGAATTAGAACAAAAAATAAATAATAAAAGATTTTATGTCAAATATGTGCAATTAAAAAAAATCTATAGTTTAATATGCGTACAAGGAAGTCATGTGGTGTCCACATCAGATTTTTTCTATTGACATAATGACAAGTTCTCAAATCAAAACAGTAAAACATATCCCAGCTTTACCACAACAAACTCCTCTATTTCTAGCTACTGCATCTCTAAAACTCAAGTGCATAAGTTCGTTTTTCTGTTGCAACTTTTACGAACAGCCGTAACCGTATGCATCGCATAAATTACCAAACAGTTTCGTTGCGCCAATCTGCGCTTGGCTCGCATCATAAAGCTTCATTTTAGCATGGGCGGTACCGGGGGCTGGGACAGGGGGGCACGGTTCGTAACGAACGACACTGAAGTGCAGAGTACTGTACCAGTAGTTGACACTGCATGCACATTACATAAACGTTAATTAAAAGTAGTAAAATATTTAATCACTCGCTTGATTTCACACAGGCCAAATGTTATTTTGTAGTTGCTTTGTTTTAGCAACGAAAGGCTTGTTGATTAAATGGGTATGTGCAAGTACTATACATTTTTCATATACTAGAAAACATAACTTATATAATAAATATATTCCAAGTAAATTAATTTCAGGTAAAAAAAAACTAATTGAAACTATTTTTGTTGCTGTATTCGATTAATTCATATGTAATGTAGGAATTTCAATGTTTATTTTATGGAGTAGGTGGCTCAGTGATATCGAATCGGCTTGCGGATTTGAGAACCCGGGTTCGATTCATACAGCCGACAAACAATTTTCACCATGTTAAAACTATCCTTGTGACTCCCTCTCTACTAACATCTTTGGGGGCCGTGATTTGATAGCTGGTAACCGCACTTTACGCAAAGCTATGTATCACTTACTGAGATCTACTATGTCAGAGTGCCACACTCAGTAATGGGTATATATATGGGCTTCTGCTCATTTTACTCTGCTTTATGAAAGTATTTATTTATAGTTCCAGGCGCGGTTGTATAAAGTGTTATCTACTAATCACGCTGTTAACTGCACGAAATAGTTGAATTAAAATAGAAAATCACATTTGACAGTTTAATACTTTTTTTTAAGTAACAATCATTTCCATGCTGATATTAATTAATTATAACATAAAAATCTAACAATATGTAAAATGTGATGTCAGCTATGGTTTACTTTTAACATGTTGTTAACCACTAACATAATTTACATCGCTTTATGCAACCGGGCCTTAAAATGCCGTCTAATAAAAAAGATTTCTTGAACACATTGCCAGTTATGTTGTTATTAAGTATATGATAATTTCAAATTCTTGTTAAAGAAAAAAAACCCTGTCATAGTTTTGAAGCAAGAATTATAGTTCAATAAAATACGTATTAGTCAACTTTCAAATCTTCTTAACTTGATTGTAAACTAATAAGAAAAACCAAACATTTAATCTCCCAATAAATCAATAACCTTTACCCTAACCACATAACCCCCATATCAAATATTTTACTTCGTCTATTTAAATAACCGTGAGTACACAAAAATTTCCGAGATTTTATCTTAAAAATCCCATTTCCAAAGCTATTGATGGATGAGTGTCAACAAAACAGAGTTCCTCCGCTTGGGCTTATCGGTCGCGGTGACAGTCGGACACGGCTGTATCGCCCGATAAATCTGCCTTGTGACGGGACTGCCCCGCCCCCACCCCTCCGGCCGGCCCTGCAGCCTCGAGCACGTGTAGGGCGTGTTGATGCGATGTTAAGTGAAGTTGTGATGTGTAGTGCTTGTATGTTCAATGCACTGATGTCATATGTAGTTTTATTTTCAGAGATTTTAGAAAAGATTGGAAGATTTGAATTTATTTCCTTTTATGGCAAGTTTTGTAGTTTTATTTTGTGCAAGTGACATTGATCCATTGTATGAAATACGTAGACAGTTGATATAATCACAGAATAACTATTTTACAGAAACTACTATCTATTTAAAATATAAATAAATAAATATATCAACATGCCTTACTCCTCACCCATTATTAGGTGTTGCAGGCTTCTCAGTAAGTGATATACAGGGTGTTTCATAACTTCAGGTACATACACGTTAATGGTATATGTTATTTGATATGCTGATTACGAATCTAAAGATTTTTTTTAAATCGCAAAATTATTTTCCGTGTTTCCCAGTCCAAAATTTTTCGTTGTCACTGCCATTGGGTGGATGATTATGTTAAAGTTATTAATTAAATAAAATTTTATTATAAATAACTGCTAATAATTGAATTGTGTAATTATTTTTTCGTAGTACGTCAGTAGGTCAATTTATTGTTTCTTTTGTGAATGATACTCGTACATATATAACAGTGTAAAAGAATTGGTGATTTGTTTTAAAAATAGATAACGCGAACGGATTTAGTAACGAAGCTTGCAGCGTGTCTTTAATTCACCGTGCTGCATTATGTATGACAGAGAATGGCAACAATTTTGAGCAATTTTTGTAAAAATTATTCGAATTGTATGTGTTTTATTTATTTTGACATGTCAGTTATTTTGAATACATAATAAACTATAATTATTGTTTCATTAAAAATAATTAAATTTTGTTTGTTTATTTTACAAGTATTATGTAATTTAAATGGTTGATTACCATTGTTTGTGTTTAATAGGAAAGCGAATCCAGTGCAGTACTACAAAAAATGTTTTAGGTAAACAACCCTTAATTTTTCTAATTTAAAAAAAATCTTTTAAATTCGTAATCAGCATATCAAACAACATATACCATTAACGTATGTACCTGAAGTTATGAAACACCCTGTATTTACGCGCGTGAAGTTTGGTTACTAGCTGTCAAATCATGGCCCCCAAAGATGTTAGTGGTTGGGGAATCACAGGAGTGGTTTTTTAATATGATGAAAATAGTTTGTAGACTGAGGGAATCGAACCCGGGTACTCAAATTCATAGGCCGACTCGATACCACTGAGCCACCTACTCCAATATAATCGATTTAGTTGCTGGATAAATCGCATTTTCGGCAATAAACTGGCGTTGTGGTTCTATCTGTAGAACATCTGTTGGTTTTTCTCCCTGTATTATAATTTTCAAAAAAGTGAATATACACTACAAAAATAAATAGTATTCAACAATTAACATGCATGCATACATAACATCACGCTATATCCCATTAAATGGGGTAACACGAACCCGTCAACATTCTTAACCTGACACACGATACTCGTTTCGAGCACATTAACACTTCCTCCATACGAACTCTTTCTTTCCTCACAACCAAAATCCATCATCACGCAACAAACATCCACCCATTCGCTCCTGTACACCTGTTTCGTAAATCTTCACTTACGCCCGCTTCTCTAACAACGAATCTATAAGAAATTAAGGCAGTATCGCCTACGCTTGTTTAAAAATACATTTAATACAATTGCAGTTATACACTATACAGTAAAAACTGAAAATGAAGAAAAAAAGATGAGCAAGGAACAATAAAAATGTAAATAAATGGATAATATATCCACTACAAAACAAACCTAGAAAATATAGAGGTTCATTCAGTTTTGGTTTCTGTAAAATATGATCACAAATATTTGTTCTATTTTGCGTTCATAAGGAAGTCTTTACGAAACCCAGTTGCGTATCGAAAGAGTGTCTATTACGATACGCAACATTCTGTTTTAGACGATTAGTAGTACTGGATGACATACTGAACTTATCAATAAACATGATGAAGGGTGCTATGCTATGTTACTAATACATTGTTTTTATGTTTATAGGGACATCATCAAGTGTTGAAGCAGCTGGTGTCATTGGAGCTGCCGCCATCCAGAACTTGGAGCAGCTCGAGCTGGTATCACCGTGGACATTATCATCAATGTAAGTACATTGTTATTTTTTTAATTATTTGGGTAAAAACAATAATAATAATAATGATGGTGAATGATTAGTAACTGACAATCTACTAAATATTCATTAATGATAACGGTACTACATTATTAGCTAGTCAAGGGTGATTAATTATAAAGCTTGTCCCAGAAAACAATGTCGCCTATAATTTTTAACTAAAAACCATATAATTAAATGAATTTTTTAAAAACTATTGAAGACTTTATTGATCAACAACTAAATAGTATATAATAGCATATATTTACATTTTATTTATGATTCATCCAAAAGTTGCACAATTTCCTTTTCACCCCATTCATTAAAATTTGTACAGCATAATCAGATATCATTTTTGTAATTTGTTTCCTCTTATATTTGAAATTGAATTGAGTGGTTTCTTATATTTTAATAACTTCTGCTTCATATGGGGCCAATATTTTTGGATTGGGCGCAATTCAGGACAATTTTTAGAATTTTCAGATTTATGTATAAATTCTATACCGGGTGGTGCTCGGTGAGTGCGAACATAGGAATTTAACATGGGATATTAGTTTTATGCAATTTCCTGCTCTCCTGTACATTTTACGGAAAAAACTGTAGAGGGAAGATTTGTTCAGAATTAAAAGTTACCCATGAAACTGTTTTTACATGTTTTATTAAGTTTTTGGTTTAGCCGTAACATTAAAAATAAATTTCGAAATTTCTGTTACTTTGTAGCAATAGCCATGACTTTTCTTTTATTTTTATGACAAATGCGTTAAATGTCAATTTTTGATGTTTATTAAAGTTAATCTTATAATTTAAATTAAATCTTTGTGTAAGCTATAAAATGAATGTTTATTCAAACGAAGAACGTGTCTTCATTATTAAAAATTATTATGGAGGAAATAGTTATAGGAGGGTGCGGGATTTATTTTCAATTAAATATGAAGATAAACCAATTCCAAGTGTATCAACAATTTCAAAACTGGTTACAAAATTTGAGAGTACAGCTAGTGTAGCTGTGACCGATGGTAATGAAGGCAATAATAATAATAACAGAATACGTCATAACGAAGTGAATGAAGAATTGGTATTGGCTATGATATCTCAAAATTCAAGGTACAGCATAAGACATATTGCTTCTGAATGTGGTTTGCATCATTCAACAGTTCTGAGAATTTTAAAAACACATGGATATAAATCTTACAAATTTCAAACACATCAAGAACTTCTTTTGGCTGATTTTGAAACTAGAAGTACATTTTGTGAAATTATGCAAGAAAAGGCAAATCGGGACCAGCACTTTATTTCGTCGATTTGTTTTACAGATGAATGTACATTTACTTTAAATAATGAACCAAATGTTCAGAATACTCGTATGTGGACCACAGAAAATCATCATTTAACTGTGTGTACAGGTACCCAATATCCTGAGAAAATTAATATTTGGGTTGGAATTTTTAAGAACAGGATTATACCATTTGAAATTATGGGAAATTTAAATTCTGATATGTATTTAGAACTTCTGCAAAATCATATAGGTCCTGCATTGGATGAGGCAGCTGCAGTAGATGAGGATATTTGGTTCCAGCAGGATGGGTGCCCGGCTCATTATGGAATAAATGTGCGGGAATATTTAGATTTGGTTTTTCCTAATCGGTGGATTGGTCGTGGTGGTGGAATAAATTGGCCTGCAAGATCTCCGGACCTAGCTCCTTGCGATTTTTTTTTGTGGGGGCATCTTAAAAGTAAAATTTACTCTAAACACTACGAAAATTTAGATTTACTAAGACAAGCTATATTCGAAGAATGTGATAATATTACTGACAGGCAATTAGCCAATGTTAGAACTTCGTTTTACAATAGACTTGGTTATTGTCTTGCTGAAAATGGTGGCTTGTTTGAACATTTATTGTAATTTCTTTATTTTTTTATGTAGGTATATTAAATAATATTGTTACAATTATTACTTATTATTTCACATTAAATTATTGTAATTTAAAATTTTTTAAAAAAATTGAAATTGTTGATAAACTTGAAACTGATTTATTATTAAATATGAAAATAAAACTTTGTTCAAAGAATAAAAAATGTGATTTTTTTGATTTAATTTAAATTATAAGATTAACTTTAATAAACATCAAAAATTGACATTTAACGCATTTGTCATAAAAATAAAAGAAAAGTCATGGCTATTACTACAAAGTAACAGAAATTTCGAAATTTATTTTTAATGTTACGGCTAAACCAAAAACTTAATAAAACATGTAAAAACAGTTTCATGGGTAACTTTTAATTCTGAACAAATCTTCCCTCTACAGTTTTTTCCGTAAAATGTACAGGAGAGCAGGAAATTGCATAAAACTAATATCCCATGTTAAATTCCTATGTTCGCACTCACCGAGCACCACCCGGTATATGGGGTTTCTTTTATACCAATCAATGACATTTTTTGTGTAATGACATGTTGCCAAATCTGGCCAAAATAGTATTGGCAATAATCATCTTTCAAGACACTCGCTTAAATATCTTTCGCCGTTGGAACAAATGGCCTGCCATACAAGCATCTTTTTTGAGAATTTTTCTATTTTAATTACCTTCAATTAGCTACTAACAAATTTTCTGAACTTTCCAGAATAATAATAATGACTTGGTCGAGATTTTAATTCAAGTTAACAATACGTTTCGACATCCATGATAACACATAATTTTTTTTTATATCACTTTAAAGTAAAGTTTTCTTGATCTTCATTTTGTGTTAGTTTCTTGCTTAGTATTCCTGTTAGGCACTTTTGTTTTTTTTAAATACTTTATAGAATTCTTTAGCTTTATTTTCTGGACTGTTGATTGAGTAGTTTCAAATTTCTTAACCAAATCTCTCACAGAAAGATTTTTATTTTCACACAAAGCCTTCAAGACATTTTCTCAATATTTTAATCTACAAATCCAGGTTTGCATCCACTTCCACATTTTTCTTGTGTATTACCCGTTTCATTATATCTTCTTAACACCCTTTGAACAGTCCTTGTTGTAGATTTTAACTCTAAAGCTACGTTTCTTGTGGATATATGCCTATTTTGAACACATTTGTACAAAATATTTTCGCGTAATTCTTCGTATTTCGATGGCATCTTTGTATACTAAATTGTATGAAAGTTGTCAACTAATTGTTTTTGTATAATGCATAGCCAACTATAAAAACGCATCACATACAAATTTGTATATCTATAAAAGCAGTATACGAAAAGGCCTAAACCTAAGCGACAATTTTTTCTGGGGCAAGCTTTATTTTACTTTTACAATTAGTTTTCTCCTAAAATAATTGATGTCCGGTTCAAAGCAGAAAATTAAAATTAATCTCGTTTATTAATTTGATTTTACTAGCGGTGACTTTTACCCAATATTTAAAATATATGAGTTTTTAAAATGTTGTCTACAACATTTAACTTTGAAAAGTTTTGAAAATGTGGACTGCCTATAGTTTTGTTTGTAAATCTGGTTAATTTTATTAATTTTTTGAGAGAAAATATGAACGACAGTTTTTTCGTAACTTTAGATAAACATGTTTTAAAAACGGCTGTAATTTAGTAACCAGTCAACCGGGTTTCAACATTCAATTCCTCATCTATTGACCATAGTTTCCTCCCTTAATATCAACCCTCCAGAAAATAATTAATTCTAAAATAAACGTTATTAAAGCGAGGATACTGTGTTGGGTTGAAAATGTTCTGTGAATGTCGTAGTGGAGAATTATTCACAATTGGTTTAAACATATAATTTTATTTTGATCATTTACTATTGTGTAATATTAAAAATTACTTTTAAATATTGTTTAGTATTTTTAATGATAGATGCTTATTTTAAATTCTGTTTTGCATGCATATTTGAAGGCGGCATTCAGTCCCAGGACTCGAGCGCCATGCCCAAGTTGTCCACGCTGTCCACCGGTTGCTTCAACACACTTCAGGAACAAAAGATGAGTACAAACTTCGTTTATTTATATTTTAATTAATCTAAAAAATGAGAAAATAAATTATTAATAATTTATTTAGAATTTTATTGAGACACAGCTTTGACATACATCTGCTGTCTTTTAATTTCATTTATTGTTAGATGTGAGAAATATTTGTTTAAAGTGTTTTAAAAGTAAATTGCTAAATTCAAAAAATAGTATATTATTCAATGAGTAAGTAATATAAGCTATTACTCAAGAGAATGAAGTTTGCAACACGAGCCGAAGGTGAGTGTTGTAAATAATTCGAGTGAGTAATAGCTATTACTTGCGAATAGAATATTATACATTATCTACGACTATATGTTATTATGTAATAAGATTTTACAATTATTTTTTTTATGTTACATTATGAATAAGTCAGATTGCTTAAATTTTTTGTTTTTATTTTTATTTAATAAATATTAACACTACTTAACAATTTTGCGTATTCGCCAATCCATAAAAGTTATATAATCTTGTTCATAGTTTATTTTTTATTTTTCGGGCAGTAAATTTAAGAAACGTACGTGTGCGGCTTCTACAATATCTGGTGGAGTACAAATATAACTTTGTTCGCTTTCAGAATCCATAACTCACATGTATAATCACACAAATTACACTATTATTGTAAACAAAAACATTTTAAACTAATTTTGACAGATAATTAACAATAGTGCGCTTCACTGTTTCATAGCATACTTAACGCGCGGCAGTTATCGTTATTTTTTGATTGGCTATTAAAGTGTTAAGTAATGAAAATTCAGACGTGTGATTGGTCGTGAAGTGTTTAGTAATGAATTATTACTTAACACTGTCAATAATGATTAGTATTACTTATCACTTAACACTGTCAATATTGATTAGTATTACTTATCAAAAATTTCATAAGTAATGAATACATTATTTAATAAGAGTAGATAAATGTTATTATTTTACTTTTGTTTTTACTAAATAATAATATATTAATAATATTAATAATTTCTAATAATAATAACAGTAAACTGAGTAATATTGTATTTGAAGTGTAGATGTGTATATGTTGTGTATGTTTCAAATTCACTTTAATTTTAAGTAGGTCGCTGCGAGTCTGCAACAAGAAGTTCACTTGCCAAACAAACGTCGTCGTCGCGTAATATAACTTTTGTCTGCCTTATTTAAAGGCCTTCATAACTTCATAACCGATATCGTATCGTGGGCTTGATTTATAGTTATACTATAAGATCAACTTCCCGAGTCGATATCGTGTTTGTTTTTATTGTTCACTCACTACGTACATTTTAATTTAGTTAGTTAGTTGCTGCCTTAATAGGAGGCCATCCTAACTGTGTGTAGTTCTTTTCGTGGGGTTGATTTATTACTATAAATCAATTTTACGAATTGAAATTGTGTAGATCGATATCTATCGTGGGTTTGATTTGAAATCAACCTCACGAGTCGATATCGTGTATTTTGTATTATCCACCACAAAACGCTGGCCCCACGTGGGGCCCCAACATACATCCCATCACCAGGAGGCAAGTTTGAAGCGTTTCGTGATCCGGGTTGGGGCGAGTCCCTCGCGAGCGTGCTGCTGAGTGTAGCTAGAAGGTGTAAGCCGATGCCTTGGGTGGTCGAGTTATCGAATCACAGGAACCATATTGTCCAATGAGTCATTGGGAGATCTAGACATAATTCGACTGTTCGAGCACTGCGAAATCTTCCCAGCAGTCGGGTAGGTTGGTAGGCGGTGAACCGAGAGGTCGTGGGCACGGAATATGCTCAACGTTTTTGCTAACTTGACAAGCACGCTTCGGTTGCTTTGTCGTAGATTCGTAGCTAGTCATTGGCAAAAACTTAGGTAAGATAGGGTAGGTAGGGAGAAAAAGATGGCACCTTTATTGAAGACTACGTAAAATGTGATTCTCTTTCACGTTCTTCCTAACACTTGACCGATATCTTATCGTGGATATGATTTATAGTTCTACTATAAGATCATATTCACGAGTCAATATCGTGTCTTTTATCTCTACGTACATTTAAATTTAGTTAGTTTACTTTCTGTCTTATTAGAAGGCCTTCCTAACAACTGGGTAGTTCTTTTCGTGGGGTTGATTTATTACTATAAATCAATTTTACGAATCGAAATTGGTTAGAACAATATCTATCGTGGGGTTGATTTATTTCCATAAATCAATTTTACGAATTGATATTGTGATATCTATCGTGGGTTTGATGTGTAATCAACCTCACGAGTCGATATCGGATGTTTTGTATTGTCCACCACAAAACGCTGGCCCTCCGTGGGGCCCAACATACATACTGTAAGCGTTTCGCGGTTGCTTTGTTGTAGATTCGTAGCTAGTCTTTGACAAAAACTTAGGTAAGATAGGATAGGTAGGGAGAAGAAGGACACCATCATTGAAAACTTATTGTTTTTCAAGGAGTAATTGTAATTGTTTCTAATAATATTATGTTGTTAGGTGCGGTGGTGAATGAAGAAAACCAACGTTTCCTGTTGGCAATTACATCAAAATGCTGGGAAGATTCATCAGCAGCAGAATCAACTTCTACTCTTCAAACACATCCGAAGATGACTGCAAAGTCAACGCAGAATGTCTTCAAGACCGCTGCCTCCAACATCAATATAAGATAATAAATAATAAAATAATTGTATTTAATCGAGCACCAAAATATCAGCTCTAAATAATTCATATTTGATATCCAACATACTAGACTTTGCTAATCTGTTTATCAATTTAAATATCAAATATTTATATTTGCTATTTGCCATATTAGCATTTAATTTTCCATGAAGCTTATTTACTATTATATTTAAAGATCAGTTAGTATTTTTTATGCCTAATTATTATTTTTAGTATTCATTTAATTATTTCAGACTATCAAAATATAATTTAACTAGCGTTTAATATATATATTTTTGGTGTTTAATAAATATATTTCTGACAAGAGCAAAACAGTTCTTATTGATTATTTACGATACAATGATTTCGGTGCTCATTTAAATTATTCCCTTTTTAAATTATTGGGGTAAAAGTCGGTTAAAAACAGTAATAAATATGTTGTTTTAAATAAATATAAAATAGCGCAATTGTGTACAAGGGAGAATGTGTGTGAAAATGGACAGAGAGTGATTGATTTTATTCTGTGTGATGAATGATTGATGCTCGGTTTTTCAGTACATTTATATGACATAATTATTTGTTACAATTTGGTTGAGCGACTTGGTCGTGTTAGAAGACCTAAAATAATTAGAAATATAGTAAAACCGTCAGAAGGGTATCATTAGAAATATATTACAATATAAACTTTACTATTTACTATTTCATATACAATTTAATTCTTTTTTTATTGAGTTAATTTGTAATTTTACGTATTCCTCTTTCTTTGCCAATTTGCACCAATTTTTAATTGTCTGCCCCCATTATTTTTCTCTTTTTTAAATTATTAAACTTGTGCTAGAATTTTAATGAACACGTACCTGACGTAGAACTTAAATTTAATCTTGTACATTATTAATATTTTATCTTTGGACTAAAGAACTTTTAAAATTTTGGCCCTACAGTATTAAATGAGGCAGAAATTTCCTCCCAACACTTTTCTTCTTCTTAACACAATACTTTATCAGTTTTTTTTTCATTCTATACATGTTTTTAACTTTCACTAAATTTATTAATAATTCAACTTCATTGGTGGAAAAATTTGCAGCTCTTTTAATATTTTCCATCATGTGTATATAAATATATTTCTTATTTTGCCTGTGACAGAATATAAACTGAGGCAATGATTATAATTTTCTCAGAATCCCAAATTACACAACACCATAAAATTATGTTGACATTCAGTTTAGGTTCAGCTGAACTAGATTAATTTGATACGTTATAAACAAAAAAATGTTCAGGCTCAAGTTCAAGGTTCAACTGAAAAACCGAGCATGAGAAGTTGATTTGATGCTGTCTCGTATACGTCTGGATAAAAGTTGGTGAATGAGGGTGTATAATGAGGATGTTAGAGATATGTCTGTTGAGTAAATAATTGAATGAATGAATGGTACGATTGATGAATTATATTGTGGAATGAATCAGATGAGAATGATATTGCGTGTAAAGAATGGCAAGGCTCCCGGCTTGAATGAGATGTTGATGTATGGAGGTGAGAGGTTATATGACTCCTGATGATTGGAAATGCGCGCACGCAGTTAGAGTGTTTGAAGGTAGCGAGGCTGCGGTAGTGTCTGCGTTACCTGGTGCGGATGATGTTGTTGTAAATGATTTCAATAAATGAAGCAGAAAACGATTTAAATAATGTTAATTAATGATAATGTGTTAGTAGAATTAGTATTTAGTTTTATAAATTTGGCAATAACATTTATTGGTAAATATGGTTTACAAAACAAATTTACAAACACTTATATATTGTACAAATACAAACACATTGTTAATAGAGAGAGGGACTGTTTAGGGAATGTCCTTTAATGACAAGGTCTATGAACATCTAAATATTCATTCATTAGTTTCTGGTCGGCCCTAACGGCTTTCTTAATTTTAAAAGCTTCAAGGAAAGTGAATCGATATCCCTTCCTTTTATATGTAGAACTGACTAATTTATTTATTTATTATTTTATTTATTTATTGAATTTGGCATACAAGTATACAAGTATATACATAAGTTTAGCCGTGTCATATTACATATTTGAAATTTGTTTTTTTTTTTAATAAGGAGAGGCCTTATTTATTTAATACAAAAATTTATATTAATAAAATTATGATTCTTGCACAGATAAAAATTACAATAAAAAAATAAGTTAAACACAGACAATTTTATAAAAATAAAATCAATATCTAAGAAGGCGCCTCTTTAAAACATGCGAAAACAAAAAAAAATATACATTATTACAAAAAATTAGAATCGGTTAGATCACAATCACATACATACAATTACATATTGAACTTTTATGATAAAAATCTATCAAGTGTTTAGCTAGATTAGACTGGGGACTTTTGGTCATATAATTATAACAATACTCTTTAAATCTAGTCTGGAAACTTTATCCAGTTTGCTCTATATAAACAAATTCACAATCTTTACATTTAATTTAGCAAAGGGTCTTTATTCATTAGTTTATTATTATTAGTATATAATGTCAAATTTCCTCCAATTCTTGGCCATACTACGATTCATGCCATTAACATAATTTAATTTTTTATAAATTGAGTTAAATCTAGTTTCAAAGTGTACAGGATAAAATTAATTTCTTGTAATTGATCTAATTTTCTTATTTATTAGCTTCACTGTGATTTCTTCACTGTAACCATTGTTTGCTGCAATATTTAAAATGATTTTAATTCAGATAAATTATAAAACGTTGCTAGCTTCATATTACATGGGTGATACAAATTAGTGGGTTTCCTGTAAATACTAAAATTAAATTTATTGTTAATGTGTTGGATAGTAATGGCCAAGATATTTATGCTTTTATTAACTTTCACTTCAGTGGTGAATTATGTATTTTAATCAAATGAATTAAGGACATTTAGTAGTTGTTGCTCCTGGTGTAAACATCGTCGATATATCTATACCAAAAATCTAAATATTTTAGGAGGTATTTTTTGGAATTGAGGAATATATTCTCAAAATTGTTGCTGTTTTTAATGAAAATTGGAATGGAAGTAAATTCCCAAAACTCCCTCTCTCCATTAACAGAGTTAGTCTGTATTTGAACTACATATAAGTGTTTGCAAAACCATTTCTAAATTCATGAAACAAAATGCCAAGTGTTTTTATTTATTAATTTTAAATCATGTTTCGCCGAATGCAAACAGCTTCATTAGTTGAAATGATGAATGTGTTAGTGTTTGAGAAGAGCGATTGCAATGTTTCGGTGATGGATGATGTGAGATTGGAGATGAAATGAATGTGTTTGTATATTAGGGTAGTATGTGATCGAGGTATGGACGTATTAATTCAGAATACATTGGTGTATGTTGTATGATGACTCTGAGATTGACATGAATGTTGTTGAAAGAGTGAGTATAAGTCAGATGAGATAGTTTAGGAATGTGGAACGTGTGTCGAATGGAAGATATGAATGAACTTGTATGAAAGAATTTATGAATGTATATGTATGTATTTATGTATGAAGAGTTCATGGTAGATTGAGCATGTGGTTGAAGCAAGGATGACTGAATGTTTCTGGGGTTCGTGTTACCCCATTTAATAAGATATTATCTTTACAACATATGTATTATTTGTTTAAACTATATAATAATGAATGATTCACTTTAAAATTATAATGATGAATCGTTCTCATCTGTAACACAATACTTTGCTAGCTGACAATTTATTATACATACATATATATTTTTTTATTGTAACATTAGCAGTTGTCAGCTACTGAAACATTGTGATACAGAGACAGTTAGTATAAAAAACAAACAAATTACGGATGATTAACTAGATTTTTCATTGTTAAACATTCCGGCATTATTTTATACAAATATATTTGAAGTAAATCATTGATATAAATAAATTTGAATCAGTTTTATTTTAAATATTATTCCCTAAACAACTTATGACCGATTTAAATAAAGTTAATCAAATCATCCTCCATCGATTATTTATACTAACAGTCAACATATTTTGTAAATAAAGATAATGAAATACTTTTACCCAAAATAATTGTATCAAAGTATTAATTCTAAAAGTTTCCTTTATAATAATTAAATTGATTTCTTTTAAAAAATTGGGAAAACGGACAGAATTGATATTAACTAATGATAATAACAAATATATTTAAGTAGATAGTTGACAATAACTTTGTTTAACACATATTTATTCTTTAAGAATAAGAAATAGATACCTATTGTTATAAGTTATACATACATCTTATTACAATATTCTTTATTCTTAAAAAATAAATCTGTTTTGAAGAGATTTATTGTGAATTATTTAATTTAAAATATTGTTTTTATTGTATAAGATAAATAAGTAAATAATATTATTGTAATTTAATATGTAAAAATAATAACAAATATGTTTTAAATAGATAGTTGACAATAACTTTGTTTAACACATATTTATTGTTTAAGAATAAGAAATAGGGTACCCATTGTAATAAGTTAACATATATCTTATTACAATATTCCTTATTCTTAAAGAATAAATGTGTGTTGAAGAGATTTATTGTGAATTATTTAATTTAAAATATAGTTGTTATTGTTTAATATAAATAAGTAAATAATATTATTGTAATTAAATATGTTAAAACAATAATATATGTTTTAAATAGATAAGTTTACAATAACTCTATTTAAAACATAATTATTCTTTAAGAATAAGAAATATTGCAATAAGTTGTTTGCAATACGTCTTATACTTCAAGAATACATATGTTTTAAAGAGACTTATTCTAAATTAATTTAGATAGGTATCCTCATTAAATCCCTCAAATCATTTATAAAATTGTCATCTTTCTGAATACTCCCTCAAATCTTTTGTAATGTTATCATTTTCCCAAAAGTCCTTAAATTCATTTGTAAGATAGTATCCTCCTAAAAAGTCCTCCAATTCATTTTTAATTCCTTCCATGAAGTCCCTCAAATCATTTATAAAATTGTCTTCCTCCCAAAAATTCCTCCAATTCATTTTCAAGATATAATCCTCTCGAAAAGTCCTCCAATACATTTATATTTCCTCCCATGAAGTCCCTCAAATCAATTATAAAATTGTTCTTCCTCCAATTCATTTATAAGATATTATCCTCCCAAAAACTCCCTCAAATCATTTATAAAATAGCCATCTTACTAAATGTCCCTCAAATTCATTTATAAAATAATCACCCTCTTAAAAAGTTCCTTAAATAACTTATAAAGCAATCCTACATTCTAAAAGACTCCCCAGAAATTAAATAATATTTTTTTCAATAATATATTATATATTTAATAAAAATTGTAATAATTATGTTTTACATTGTATTTATAATATATATTTGTAATAAATAAATTGTAATGAATGCTTTAAATATTGTATTTATAATAAATATTGTAATACAGATGTTAGTTTCTATTGTATACTGATTTAAAACGTCAATAAAAGTGTTTAAAATGGCTGCCATTCTTTCATTTATTTCCTTCTGTAAATATAAATATTTTATTCAAATTCAATTAACTTGTCTTCCATTTTGTACCTCCCATATATTAAATGAAATTCAATTAAATATCAAATAAGAGGAGGAGCCACGAAAGATTTAATGGGAGTCAACACAACCAATTTAGAAACAGGGTTGCCAATTCACTATAACCAAAATCCAGTAAAGTTACCTCCTCATCGTTCTGCGCCCCGGATACAAATCGACGAATTTGGAGCAATTCCTGACCAAAAACTCGAAGTTTTTTTCTAGTTCAAAAACTGAACAATAGATAGCACCACCATGCATACATGATTGATGCTGCCCCCTGGTGACCAATTTTAGAACTAAGAAAAAAAACTTTGAAATTTTGTCAGGATCTGCTCCAATTTGGTCGGTTTGTATCCGGGGCGCAGAACGGCGAGGAGGTATCTTTACTGTATTTTGGTTATAGTGAATTGGCATCACTGCTTTCTTAATTGGTTGTGTTACCGCCCTCATTTCTTCTATTGCTCCTCCTCATAATTGAAACTTAATTGAATTTAATATATGGGAGGAACAAAATGGCTGATTAATAGAAATTTAAATGGAAGTATTTAAATGTAAATAATTAAATAGACGCCATTTTAAATTCAACCATTGACATTTAAAGTAAAAGAAACCAACATTAAAATAATTAATTAACTTAACTTAGTTAGCAAATTCACCAACATGGCAGCACCAGTCCTAAAAAACCCGTGAGAAAAAAAATTAAAAACAACAAGGTATGTATAAATATAAACAATATTTATTATCATTGCAAAGTTGTGTACAAGTTTTACTAACATTTTATTTTAGAATTGTTAACTACAAGTAAATTTTATTTATAATACAAACTATTTTTTAAATAAATTAATTTAGAATAAGTCTCTTTAAAATATATTTATTCTTGAAGTATAAGACGTATTGAAATAAGATGTATGTTTTCTTATTACAATATTTCTTATTCTTAAAAAATAGATATGTTTTAAACAGAGTTATTCTAAACTATCTATTTAAAACATATATATTTTTACATACTGAATTACAACAATTTTATTAACTTATTTATATTAAACAATAAAAACTATATTTTAAATTAAATAATTCACAATAAATCTCTTCAACACACATTTATTCTTTAAGAATAAGGAATATTGTAATAAGATATATGTTAACTTATTACAATGGGTACCCTATTTCTTATTCTTAAACAATAAATATGTGTTAAACAAAGTTATTGTCAACTATCTATTTAAAACATATTTGTTATTATTTTTACATATTAAATTACAATAATATTATTTACTTATTTATCTTATACAATAAAAACAATATTTTAAATTAAATAATTCACAATAAATCTCTTCAAAACAGATTTATTTTTTAAGAATAAAGAATATTGTAATAAGATGTATGTATAACTTATAACAATAGGTATCTATTTCTTATTCTTAAAGAATAAATATGTGTTAAACAAAGTTATTGTCAACTATCTACTTAAATATATTTGTTATTATCATTAGTTAATATCAATTCTGTCCGTTTTCCCAATTTTTTAAAAGAAATCAATTTAATTATTATAAAGGAAACTTTTAGAATTAATACTTTGATACAATTATTTTGGGTAAAAGTATTTCATTATCTTTATTTACAAAATATGTTGACTGTTAGTATAAATAATCGATGGAGGATGATTTGATTAACTTTATTTAAATCGGTCATAAGTTGTTTAGGGAATAATATTTAAAATAAAACTGATTCAAATTTATTTATATCAATGATTTACTTCAAATATATTTGTATAAAATAATGCCGGAATGTTTAACAATGAAAAATCTAGTTAATCATCCGTAATTTGTTTGTTTTTTATACTAACTGTCTCTGTATCACAATGTTTCAGTAGCTGACAACTGCTAATGTTACAATAAAAAAATATATATGTATGTATAATAAATTGTCAGCTAGCAAAGTATTGTGTTACAGATGAGAACGATTCATCATTATAATTTTAAAGTGAATCATTCATTATTATATAGTTTAAACAAATAATACATATGTTGTAAAGATAATATCTTATTAAATGGGGTAACACGAACCCCAGAAACATTCAGTCATCCTTGCTTCAACCACATGCTCAATCTACCATGAACTCTTCATACATAAATACATACATATACATTCATAAATTCTTTCATACAAGTTCATTCATATCTTCCATTCGACACACGTTCCACATTCCTAAACTATCTCATCTGACTTATACTCACTCTTTCAACAACATTCATGTCAATCTCAGAGTCATCATACAACATACACCAATGTATTCTGAATTAATACGTCCATACCTCGATCACATACTACCCTAATATACAAACACATTCATTTCATCTCCAATCTCACATCATCCATCACCGAAACATTGCAATCGCTCTTCTCAAACACTAACACATTCATCATTTCAACTAATGAAGCTGTTTGCATTCGGCGAAACATGATTTAAAATTAATAAATAAAAACACTTGGCATTTTGTTTCATGAATTTAGAAATGGTTTTGCAAACACTTATATGTAGTTCAAATACAGACTAACTCTGTTAATGGAGAGAGGGAGTTTTGGGAATTTACTTCCATTCCAATTTTCATTAAAAACAGCAACAATTTTGAGAATATATTCCTCAATTCCAAAAAATACCTCCTAAAATATTTAGATTTTTGGTATAGATATATCGACGATGTTTACACCAGGAGCAACAACTACTAAATGTCCTTAATTCATTTGATTAAAATACATAATTCACCACTGAAGTGAAAGTTAATAAAAGCATAAATATCTTGGCCATTACTATCCAACACATTAACAATAAATTTAATTTTAGTATTTACAGGAAACCCACTAATTTGTATCACCCATGTAATATAAAGCTAGCAACGTTTTATAATTTATCTGAATTAAATCATTTTAAATATTGCAGCAAACAATGGTTACAGTGAAGAAATCACTGTGAAGCTAATAAATAAGAAAATTAGATCAATTACAAGAAATTAATTTTATCCTGTACACTTTGAAACTAGATTTAACTCAATTTATAAAAAATTAAATTATGTTAATGGCATGAATCGTAGTATGGCCAAGAATTGGAGGAAATTTGACATTATATACTAATAATAATAAACTAATGAATAAAGACCCTTTGCTAAATTAAATGTAAAGATTGTGAATTTGTTTATATAGAGCAAACTGGATAAAGTTTCCAGACTAGATTTAAAGAGTATTGTTATAATTATATGACCAAAAGTCCCCAGTCTAATCTAGCTAAACACTTGATAGATTTTTATCATAAAAGTTCAATATGTAATTGTATGTATGTGATTGTGATCTAACCGATTCTAATTTTTTGTAATAATGTATATTTTTTTTTTGTTTTCGCATGTTTTAAAGAGGCGCCTTCTTAGATATTGATTTTATTTTTATAAAATTGTCTGTGTTTAACTTATTTTTTTATTGTAATTTTTATCTGTGCAAGAATCATAATTTTATTAATATAAATTTTTGTATTAAATAAATAAGGCCTCTCCTTATTAAAAAAAAACAAATTTCAAATATGTAATATGACACGGCTAAACTTATGTATATACTTGTATACTTGTATGCCAAATTCAATAAATAAATAAAATAATAAATAAATAAATTAGTCAGTTCTACATATAAAAGGAAAGGATATCGATTCACTTTCCTTGAAGCTTTTAAAATTAAGAAAGCCGTTAGGGCCGACCAGAAACTAATGAATGAATATTTAGATGTTCATAGACCTTGTCATTAAAGGACATTCCCTAAACAGTCCCTCTCTCTATTAACAATGTGTTTGTATTTGTACAATATATAAGTGTTTGTAAATTTGTTTTGTAAACCATATTTACCAATAAATGTTATTGCCAAATTTATAAAACTAAATACTAATTCTACTAACACAATATCATTAATTAACATTATTTAAATCGTTTTCTGCTTCATTTATTGAAATCATTTACAACAACATCATCCGCACCAGGTAACGCAGACACTACCGCAGCCTCGCTACCTTCAAACACTCTAACTGCGTGCGCGCATTTCCAATCATCAGGAGTCATATAACCTCTCACCTCCATACATCAACATCTCATTCAAGCCGGGAGCCTTGCCATTCTTTACACGCAATATCATTCTCATCTGATTCATTCCACAATATAATTCATCAATCGTACCATTCATTCATTCAATTATTTACTCAACAGACATATCTCTAACATCCTCATTATACACCCTCATTCACCAACTTTTATCCAGACGTATACGAGACAGCATCAAATCAACTTCTCATGCTCGGTTTTTCAGTTGAACCTTGAACTTGAGCCTGAACATTTTTTTGTTTATAACGTATCAAATTAATCTAGTTCAGCTGAACCTAAACTGCATGTCAACATAATTTTATGGTGTTGTGTAATTTGGGATTCTGAGAAAATTATAATCATTGCCTCAGTTTATATTCTGTCACAGGCAAAATAAGAAATATATTTATATACACATGATGGAAAATATTAAAAGAGCTGCAAATTTTTCCACCAATGAAGTTGAATTATTAATAAATTTAGTGAGAGTTAAAAACATGTATAGAATGAAAAAAAAAAACTGATAAAGTATTGTGTTAAGAAGAAGAAAAGTGTTGGGAGGAAATTTCTGCCTCATTTAATACTGTAGGGCCAAAATTTTAAAAGTTCTTTAGTCCAAAGATAAAATATTAATAATGTACAAGATTAAATTTAAGTTCTACGTCAGGTACGTGTTCATTAAAATTCTAGCACAAGTTTAATAATTTAAAAAAGAGAAAAATAATGGGGGCAGACAATTAAAAATTGGTGCAAATTGGCAAAGAAAGAGGAATACGTAAAATTACAAATTAACTCAATAAAAAAAGAATTAAATTGTATATGAAATAGTAAATAGTAAAGTTTATATTGTAATATATTTCTAATGATACCCTTCTGACGGTTTTACTATATTTCTAATTATTTTAGGTCTTCTAACACGACCAAGTCGCTCAACCAAATTGTAACAAATAATTATGTCATATAAATGTCAGAACGTACTGAAAAACCGAGCATCAATCATTCATCACACAGAATAAAATCAATCACTCTCTGTCCATTTTCACACACATTCTCCCTTGTACACAATTGCGCTATTTTATATTAATTTAAAACAACATATTTATTACTGTTTTTAACCGACTTTTACCCAAATAATTTAAAAAGGGAATAATTTAAATGAGCACCGAAATCATTGTATCGTAAATAATCAATAAGAACTGTTTTGCTCTTGCCAGAAATATATTTATTAAACACCAAAAATATATATATTAAACGCTAGTTAAATTATATTTTGATAGTCTGAAATAATTAAATGAATACTAAAAATAATAATTAGGCATAAAAAATACTAACTGATCTTTAAATATAATAGTAAATAAGCTTCATGGAAAATTAAATGCTAATATGGCAAATAGCAAATATAAATATTTGATATTTAAATTGATAAACAGATTAGCAAAGTCTAGTATGTTGGATATCAAATATGAATTATTTAGAGCTGATATTTTGGTGCTCGATTAAATACAATTATTTTATTATTTATTATCTTATATTGATGTTGGAGGCAGCGGTCTTGAAGACATTCTGCGTTGACTTTGCAGTCATCTTCGGATGTGTTTGAAGAGTAGAAGTTGATTCTGCTGCTGATGAATCTTCCCAGCATTTTGATGTAATTGCCAACAGGAAACGTTGGTTTTCTTCATTCACCACCGCACCTAACAACATAATATTATTAGAAACAATTACAATTACTCCTTGAAAAACAATAAGTTTTCAATGATGGTGTCCTTCTTCTCCCTACCTATTCTATCTTACCTAAGTTTTTGTCAAAGACTAGCTACGAATCTACAACAAAGCAACCGCGAAACGCTTACAGTATGTATGTTGGGCCCCACGGAGGGCCAGCGTTTTGTGGTGGACAATACAAAACATCCGATATCGACTCGTGAGGTTGATTACACATCAAACCCACGATAGATATCACAATATCAATTCGTAAAATTGATTTATGGAAATAAATCAACCCCACGATAGATATTGTTCTAACCAATTTCGATTCGTAAAATTGATTTATAGTAATAAATCAACCCCACGAAAAGAACTACACACAGTTAGGATGGCCTCCTATTAAGGCAGCAACTAACTAACTAAATTAAAATGTACGTAGTGAGTAAACAATAAAAACAAACACGATATCGACTCGAGAAGTTGATCTTATAGTATAACTATAAATCAAGCCCACGATACGATATCGGTTATGAAGTTATAAAGGCCTTTAAATAAGGCAGACAAAAGTTAAATTACACGACGACGACGTTTGTTTGGCAAGTGAACTTTTTGTTGCAGACTCGCAGCGACCTACTTAAAATGAAAGTGAATTTGAAACATACACACCATATACACATCTACACTTCAAATAAAATATTACTCAGTTTACTGTTATTATTATTAGAAATTATTATTGTTATTAATATATTATTATTTAGTATAAACAAAAGTTAAATAATAACATTTATCTACTCTTATTAAATAATGTATTCATTACTTATGAAATTTATGATAAGTAATACTAATCATTATTGACAGTGTTAAGTAATAATTCATTACTAAACACTTCACGACCAATCACACGTCTGAATTTTCTTTACTTAACACTTTAATAGCCAATTAAAAAATAACGATAACTGCCGCGCGTTAAGTATGCTATGAAACAGTGAAGCGCGCTATTGTTAATTATCTGTCAAAATTAGTTTAAAACGTTTTTGTTTACAATAATAGTGTAATTTGTGTGATTATACATGTGAGTTATGGATTCTGAAAGCGAACAAAGTTATATTTGTACTCCACCAGATATTGTAGAAGCCGCACACGTACGTTTCTTAAATTTACTGCCCGAAAAATAAAAAATAAACTATGAACAAGATTATATAACTTTTATGGATTGGCGAATACGCAAAATTGTTAAGTAGTGTTAATATTTATTAAATAAAAATAAAAACAAAAAATTTAAGCAATCTGACTTATTCATAATGTAACATAAAAAAAATAATTGTAAAATCTTATTACATAATAACATATAGTCGTAGATAATGTATAATATTCTATTCGCAAGTAATAGCTATTACTCACTCGAATTATTTACAACACTCACCTTCGGCTCGTGTTGCAAACTTCATGCTCTTGAGTAATAGCTTATATTACTTACTCATTGAATAATATACTATTTTTTGAATTTAGCAATTTACTTTTAAAACACTTTAAACAAATATTTCTCACATCTAACAATAAATGAAATTAAAAGACAGCAGATGTATGTCAAAGCTGTGTCTCAATAAAATTCTAAATAAATTATTAATAATTTATTTTCTCATTTTTTAGATTAATTAAAATATAAATAAACGAAGTTTGTACTCATCTTTTGTTCCTGAAGTGTGTTGAAGCAACCGGTGGACAGCGTGGACAACTTGGGCATGGCGCTCGAGTCCTGGGACTGAATGCCGCCTTCAAATATGCATGCAAAACAGAATTTAAAATAAGCATCTATCATTAAAAATACTAAACAATATTTAAAAGTAATTTTTAATATTACACAATAGTAAATGATCAAAATAAAATTATATGTTTAAACCAATTGTGAATAATTCTCCACTACGACATTCACAGAACATTTTCAACCCAACACAGTATCCTCGCTTTAATAACGTTTATTTTAGAATTAATTATTTTCTGGAGGGTTGATATTAAGGGAGGAAACTATGGTCAATAGATGAGGAATTGAATGTTGAAACCCGGTTGACTGGTTACTAAATTACAGCCGTTTTTAAAACATGTTTATCTAAAGTTACGAAAAAACTGTCGTTCATATTTTCTCTCAAAAAATTAATAAAATTAACCAGATTTACAAACAAAACTATAGGCAGTCCACATTTTCAAAACTTTTCAAAGTTAAATGTTGTAGACAACATTTTAAAAACTCATATTTTAAATATTGGGTAAAAGTCACTGCTAGTAAAATCAAATTAATAAACGAGATTAATTTTAATTTTCTGCTTTGAACAGGACATCAATTATTTTAGGAGAAAAATAATTTTAAAAGTAAAATAAAGCTTGCCCCAGAAAAAATTGTCGCATAGGTTTAGGCCGTTTCGTATACTGCTTTTATAGATATACAAATTTGTATGTGATGCGTTTTTATAGTGCGCTATGCATTATACAAAAACAATTAGTTGACAACTTTCATACAATTTAGTATACAAAGATGCCATCGAAATACGAAGAATTACGCGAAAATATTTTGTACAAATGTGTTCAAAATAGGCATATATCCACAAGAAACGTAGCTTTAGAGTTAAAATCTACAACAAGGACTGTTCAAAGGGTGTTAAGAAGATATAATGAAACGGGTAATACACAAGAAAAATGTGGAAGTGGATGCAAACCTGGATTTGTAGATTAAAATATTGAGAAAATGTATTGAAGGCTTTGTGTGAAAATAAAAATCTTTCTGTGAGAGATTTGGTTAAGAAATTTGAAACTACTCAATCAACAGTCCAGAAAATTAAGCTAAAGAATTCTATAAAGTATTTAAAAAAAACAAAAAGTGCCTAACAGGAATACTAAGCAAGAAACTAACACAAAATGAAGATCAAGAAAACTTTACTTTAAAGTAATATCAAAAAAAAATTATGTGTTATCATGGATGTCGAAACGTATTGTTAACTTGAATTAAAATCTCGACCAAGTCATGATTATTATTCTGGAAAGTTCAGAAAATCTGTTAGTAGCTAATTGAAGGTAATTAAAATAGAAAAAATTCTCAAAAAAGATGCTTGTATGGCAGGCCATTTGTTCCAACGGCTAAAGATATTTAAGCGAGTGTCTTGAAAGATGATTATTGCCAATACTATTTTGGCCAGATTTGGCAACATGTCATTACACAAAAAATGTCATTGATTGGTATAAAAGAAACCCCACATATAGAATTTATACATAAATCTGAAAATCCTAAAAATTGTCGTGAATTGCGCCCAATCCAAAAATATTGGCCCCATATGAAGCTGAAGTTATTAAAATATAAGAAACCGCTCAATTCAATTTCAAATATAAGAGGAAACAAATTACAAAAATAATATCTGATTATGCTGTACAAATTTTAATGAAAGGGCTGAAAAGGAAATTGTGCAACTTTTGGATGAATCATAATTTAAATGTAAAATATGCTTTTTTAAATTTTTTTATATTATTTGGATTTCAGGCTTTTTCAAAATTAATAAAAAAGTTAGAATTAATTATACATTTTTTATTAAGTAATTAATAAGGCGACGTTTCGGCCAAAAATTTAGGCCATTATCAAGCTACAATAAAAATATAAAAAATATTAACAATATTTTTAAAGAATAATAAAACCGGAAAAAAATTTTCTTACCAGTAGTGAAATAAAATTAAGATTTACATAATTGAAACAATAAAATCTTTTGAGGTGAACACCTCACGAGTCAAAAAATAACTAAATTACAATCAAGCAAAAAATAAATTTCTTGATTGATTGGAATTTAGTTATTTTT
This sequence comes from Pterostichus niger, assembly GCA_947425015.1. Classification (NCBI taxonomy): domain Eukaryota; kingdom Metazoa; phylum Arthropoda; class Insecta; order Coleoptera; family Carabidae; genus Pterostichus; species Pterostichus niger. Next base: position 31,785,138 of record OX380339.1, read on the forward strand.
TGACTCGTGACTGAAAATATGTTTACAAATTAATTGAAGCACGAGACAATTAATGTTTTACGTAATTTACCAAACCACAAATACTTCTAGAAGAATATTTAATCGTTCAACTAAATTATTTAGGGCAAGGGCTCAATTAAATGGCTTTTTCACAGATGTACGCGGAACCAATTCACTTATCAGATACATCAAAGAATCATTTTCATAATAAAAACAGGATTAAATATAGTTCAAAACATGGAGAATTCAAAATTAAAAACCAATTTCAATTATCTTGACTAGTTTAAAAGTTACAGCCGTTTCAGCCGACATTTTATGATTTCTTTCAGAAAAGTAATAAAATTACCTATATTTACAGCCAATTTAAATTTTAACAGATACACTCACTTGCAAAAGTACTGGAAGTGAAACGTCCAGACACCCCATCAAATGTCAAGACCCCGGGGCCATCTCTCCATTGGTGGTTCCTCCAGCTCGGTTTTCTCGTACTTCAGATTCTCGGTAGACTTCCTGCAGCTGTCCAAAGTCACCTAAATTAACACAGAGTGGGTGTCAAACATATCAAGTTTTTCAAAAACCAGTCGAGTAGAAATAAATTTTAAAAAGTAATGTCTCTTGTGTTAGCATGGTGTAATTAACTAATTAATTGAAAGTATAATTATATCATCACATCTTTTATCCATTACTGGGTTGTTAGTGGTGAAATTTGTAGGTCATTGTTTTAAATGATGATAAATACGTACACTCTAATTTAAATATTGTAAAGAAAACTTTTAAAACTCTTATATATTTTAAATATTGGAAACAATTACCCAAAAGGGTAAAAGTATTTGATTAACTTTATTTACAGAATACAATGACCGCTAGTAAAAAGAAAAATACTTGTAATAAAGTGATAGAAATATAATTGCTCACCCTTAATACTAACTGATAATGTATCAAAACGTTTCACTAGCACTAACAACTTACTAGCAAGAGATGTGGTATGAACACCAGCTCTGCTTGTTTGCAAGTGCGGAGCTCGAGCTCGTTGCATAATGACTCGGGCGACTAATTCATTAGCCACTAATTGATTACACAACTTATAACCTTTGTGTTACCTTGAAACATACACATGATATTTACATTTCAAATAAAATATTTCTCATTTTACTTTTTTAATTAATTATTATAAATTATTATTGTTATATTTTTTTATAAAAGTAAACAAATTTAAAACATGAAATGTTTATATGTAAATAATTTCTTTTTTGCTCATTTCCCAGTGATGGACAAAAGACGTGATTTTATTTATAAATAACATTCTCACCAATGCCAGAACATTTTCGTGCACGGAGTTTCCGTCTGAGTCAGACTCCAAGTCGCAGTTGAACACGCACTGGAGCATTGATAGCAGACGCAAGCGGTGAAGCTGAAAATAAACAAGACATGTTCCATCTTAACAATTTCTATTCTACAGGGTGGTGACTCGCTCAGCCGGTCATAGGACTTTAACATGGGAAATCAGTTTTTTGCAATTTCCTGCTTTCCTAATTATTTTAAGCAAAAACGCTTCAAATAAAAGTTTTAGAGCATCAAATTCGGCATCTAAATCAATAAACAGAATTACTTTTACGTGCTTTATAACGAAAGAAATTAAATATAAAAATGCCGAAAATTATGTTGAAAATATTGATAAATAAAAATAAATGCTTGACCTTTTATCTGTCAAAACATCAACGTTTGACGTTGTGACAGATAAAATGTCAACGTTTGGAGAAGTATGGCTTACGAAATCAGCGAAAAAAATCAATTTTTAAAATTGTACTATAGTGGATATAGCATTATCAGGGTACGCGATATATTTGCGGGATTATATCCTGATAGACCAATTCCAACAATACAACAAGTTATTAAAAATCAAGAAAAATTGGGATCAGAAATGCGATAAAAAGCAGAAAAATGTTGCACCGGTGGAAGAAGATGAAGCGGAAGAAAACGCTAACGAAATCAATACACTCGCAGTTGTCATTAATAATCCAAATATTAGTTTGCGACAAATTGCATCTGATTTTGGAATACACCATACAACTGCCCTAAAAATATTAAGAAAACATAAGTTTAAGTCATATAAATTCTCCGTACACCAAGAAATTTTTGAAAATGATAAGTTTCAACGCATGACCTTTTGCGAAAGAATTATGGACATGGCTAATGTGGACGAAAATTTTATCAAGAATATTTGCTTTTCTGACGAGTCTACCTTCAATATAAATGAAGAGCCAAATGTTAAAAACTTTCGTAATTGGCATCAGGAAAATAAAAATTTAATACTAACTAATCATTCACAATATCATGGAACAGTTAATGTTTGGGTAGGATTATTGGGCCGTAATGTAATAGGGCCATTTTTTATTGATGGAAAAATGAATGGCGATAAATATTTAGAATTGCTTCAAATCGATGTTGGACCTGCCATTGACAATGTTGCAGGAGAAAATATTGTTTGGTTTCAGAAGGACGACTGTCCAGCACATTTTACAAACACAGTAACTTTATATTTGAATAAGGTTTTCCCAAATTGTTGGATTTGCCAACTCGATCACCGGCTTTGTCACCTAATGACTTCTTTCTGTGGGGCCATTTAAAAAATGAAATTTACTAAAGTAGGCACCCAAATGTGGATTCTCTAAAACAAAGAATTGCAGAGGAATGCAGGCATATTACAGCCCGGCAGCTATCAAATATGCGCCGTAATTTTTACGAAAGACTTGGGTTTTGCTTAGCGAACAATGGAGATGTTTTTAAGCGTATGCTCTAGACTAGAATATGTATTTATTATGTCCAGTATAGTTTAATTTTGTTATAAATAAATTTTAGTTCTGATATTAAAATTAAATAAATAAACTTGCCTACTTAATTATGAATGTTTTATAAAATATAAATATTTTCTCCTGCAGGTACAACGCCAAACGTTGACATTTTATCTGTCACAACGTCAAACGTTGATGTTTTGCTTAGATGTATAAATTGTTCATTGAAAAAAGTTTATTTTGTATGCGTTTCAACGCGCGGCACGGTGGGTTACGTTTAACGTTAAACACTCTTTTTTGTAAGTTATTATAGGTTCATGTCCACTATTGTATAAATTAAATAAATATAAATATATCATCACGCCTTTTACCCATTATTGCGTATGGCACTCTGTCTAAGCAGATCTCGGTAAGTAAAATATTTCTTCGCGTGAAGTGCGGTTACCAGTCGTCAAATCACAGCCTCCAAAGATGTTAGTGGAGAGGGAGCCACAGGAGTAGATTTAAATTGGTGAAACAAGCTATTAATTTAAACAGCATTTACTAAAATCAAAATAAATATTAAAACAAAAGAGGATATGGTTATATTAGATTTTTTTTATTTTTTTTGGTATGATTGATACATTCCCCAAATATAATCTTCTATTTCTCGAATAAAAAAAATTGGAACTAATAAATTAATCCAACTATAGTTATTTGTGTATTAAGAGCGTAAAGTGATTCTTTGTTACTCGAGCACGGTAATTGCAGCGCGAGCCGAAGGCGAGAGCTGCAATAGTGCAAGAGGAACAAAGACACTTTACGCTCGTGATACACACATAATTTTTTCTACGATTGCATCTTAGTTATTAAAAAACGTAGGTATACGTCTAAAACTAAATTCGTTTTGTTAACTGTCAATATGACAAGTTTCTGTTTTGTTTGTATCCCTGGTAACTATTGAAATAATCTTTTTCGCGCGTTACCATTGAAAACGCACGAATTTAACGTCTTTTTCGCGCGTTGCCATTGGAGACGCGCAAAAAAGATATTTTTCGATTGTTCCACAAAAAACGTCAACTTTACGATGACAAATGAGAGCGTAATTGTCATCTTTTCATAGCAATCGTAGAAAAAATAATTATCTTTGACATAGTAGTATCAAGTTGGTACGAGGATTTGAGGACCAGGGTTCGATTCCCAAACCGACAAACAATTTTCACCATATTCAAACTACCCCTGTGGCTCCTCTTCCACTAATATCTTTGAGGGCTGTGATTTGACGGCTGATAACCACATTTCACGCGAAGAAATATATCACTTATCGAAATCTACTACTGCAGAGTGACAAACCCAGAAATGGATAAAAGGCGTGATAAAATATTTTGTTATTTTGTAATTCAGTTAAAATACGCATTGATACCAAATAACTTAATAGAGTCTCTTTTATTGTCAACCCGGGTTCGATTCCCACAGCAGACAAACAATTTTCACCATATTAAAACTACCCCTGTGGCTCCTCTTCCACTAATATCTTTGAGGGCTGTGATTTGACTGCTGATAACCGCACTTCACGCGAAGAAATACATCACTTACCGAAATCTGCTACTGCAGAGTGACAAACCCAGAAATGGATAAATGGCGTGATAAAATATTTTGTTATTTTGTAATTCAGTTAAAATACGCATTGATACCAAATAAATTAATAGAGTCTCTTTTAGTGTCATTTTCATCAACTAACTATTAAATTGAAATGAAAAATATTGACTTTATATAAATATTTACATAATGGGAATTCAAACAGTTGTTCCTAAAGACATATAAAAACAAATAGTTGTTTATTGCACACCGTTTACTTTATTTCCCTGCAGTTATTGTTGTTACTGATATCTAATCTAAATAGTAAATAGCATTGCTGGGAAAAAACAGATAGAAAAGATGTATTTACATAGAAAGATACAAAGTCTACATTTGTATCCAGGTGGTCTGATCGTATAAATATTAAAATTGATATTTCCCAGAACTACACATAAAATAAATAAATAAAAATACAAGAATTGTGAGCTAGGAAATTATACTTGTAGAAATATAGTGATTTTAAATGTATTGCTTATTATATTTTAGAATGTATATGATATTCAGTTTGTACTTGTTATTTACATTTTAAATATATCTCAAGAGAACAACAGCAGCAATTGGGAAAGCAATTCATCTAATGATAAGGTAAATTCATAAGTTGAAATATATTTTGAAAACAGGCGAGAGTGTCGTCGAATCCCATGTTTAAAAATCTGATGTGGACACCACATTACAGTCTTGTACGTGTATTATACTATACCTATAATTTTTGATTGCACATATTTGATGTAATTTGACATTGACATTACATTTTTTATTTTGTTCTAATCCATAGAAAACTTAATTACAAAAAAACAAAAAAATATAATTTTTAAATTTACATATCTCGCTTATATAAAGGCAAATTTAATAATTCTTAATGTGCCAGACGCAGAATTTAATTCTCTAAAACTTTTATTTGCAGCATTCATTTCTAAAATTAAAATAATACCATTGCTTTCAAGAAAAACTCTTAGCAGCTTCATGTAATGTGTCACTTCCGGTAAGTCCATTTTAACCAAAATCTATTATATTATTTCCATTGATATAGTAGTCTTATATACTAAATTTGAAAAGTTTTGGATTATATTTGAATATAGTTTTTCATTAAAATCTATTATAGGCTTCAAGTAAAGTATCACTTCCGAAAGTTATATAATGACCAAAATGGGAGTTGCACAACTAGATGTTATAGCAGTCCGAAATACAAAATTTCAACTTTCTACGCCTTACCGTTTTTGAGTTATGCGAGATACATACGTACTTACGTACGTACAAACGTCAAATTAGTCAAAATAGCTTTACTTCGTACAAGGAAGTAAAAAGCACCCAATACTGATTTCATTATATAAATAGCTATTTCCGCACTGTTTACTATCGTTGTCATAGTTAGCTTAATAAAATAACAAATTATTTATTAACCAAGGATATTTATGACAACAATTTAAATAATTTTGCTAATGTTTTTACATACATACGTAAGGAATATTTAGTAATTCGCGAGTCTTAAAAGACTGGCTTACTCGCGTTTTAATTCTGCCTACTCGTGTCTAAAGTCTATCTTTTCTATCGTAAATAACTATTAAAAACTTTAGATAAATAGCTAAGATATGAATGAAGGTTTGTTGCGTGATGATTAATTTTGGTTGTGAGGGAGAAAAGAGCTCGTATGAAGGAAGTATCAATATGGTTGAAACGAGTATCGTGTGTCAGATCAGAATGAAAATGTTGACGTGAACTGATTTTTTTAATGAATCCTTTAGTGGATGTTCTGTGAATGTTTCAGGGGTTCGTGCTACCCCATTTAATGGGATATAGCTTGATGTTATGTATGTATATGAAGTAACGTCAGACTTGTTACACCAATAGTACATCCCCCACACACATATTTATAAAGCCACACTTCATAGCTTGACGGTTTGTTTAAATTTCACGCAATATCAACAAGGTTCACGTCAGGATACTAGCAGTTTTCAGAAAACAATATTAAAAAATGGGTTTCGCTAACATTTCATATTATTTAAAAAATCTGATGTGGACACTACATGACTTCCTTGTACGCGTATTAAACTATAGATATTTTTTTAATTGCACATATTTGACATTAAATCTTTTATTTTTATTTTTTGTTCTAATCCATAGCAAACTTAAATAAAAAAATATCTGATGTGGACACCACATGACTTCCTTGTACACGTATTAAACTATAGATATTTTTTTAATTGCACATATTTGACATTAAATCTTTTATTTTTTGTTCTAATCCATAGCAAACTTAATTTTTTTTAAAATCTAAAATATATAATATTTAAATTTAGATATCTCGTTTATACAAAAAGCTAATTTAAAAATTCTTAATGTGCTAGACGCAGAATTTAATTCTCTAAAACTTTTATTTCCAGAATTCCTTTCTAAAATTAAAATAATACCATTTTTTTCAAGGAAAACTGTTAGCAGCTTCATGTAATGTGCCACTTCCGGTTAGTCTATTTTAACCAAAATCTATTATGTTATTTCCATTGATATAGTAGTCTTATATACCAAATTTGGAAAGTTTTAAATTATATTTGAATATAGTTTTTCATGAAAATCTATTATAGGCTTCAAGTAAAGTACCACTTCCGGTAGTTGTATAATGACCAAAAAGGGAGGTGCACAACCTAGATGTTATAACAGTCCTAAATATAAAGTTTCAATTTTCTACGGCTTACCGTTTTTGAGCTATGCGAGATACGTACGTACAGACGGCATGACGAAATTAGTCAAAATGGATTCAGGGAGGGCCAAAACACCTATTTCCATTGAAATCTGAGTTTCGCCAACATTTCATATTATTTAAAAAATAAAACTTATTTCTATTAGCAGATTCATAAAATTTTTTTTTAAATAAATGTAAACGATTTAATTCACAAGTGATCCGAAATAACAATAATTTAAACTGAAATGTAAATTGAGCTCCTGGCAATAAAAATTGCGTTACTGTTCTGTATTCCGTCTCACATTTGGATTAAACCACCGTAAACTTTTATGAAATATGGAAATTCGCATCACCTCGGGAAAAATATCCCCAGGGGAGCACTGGACCACTGTCCCCCCAGACAAGACTACGTGACCACATTCCCCTTCCCCCCATTCCATGGGCTACAGAGATGACCGCTGCAAACAAATACATTCGCTGCATTGAACCCGTTTTCTAGACAATAAAACTTTACGCAAACGGCCATATTGAATGTTTATGGAAATTTGGGGGCAGACGCTTATTACCGCCCCCTTTAGTGCCCCGCTACTGCACTGTTTGTTATTTAAGCGATTGTTGTTATTTATTGACCACTTTTGTTCTGGTTTTGGCCGTGTTTCGCAATTTTCGAAACTGGTTATTGCGCTGTTAAGCGAATCATTGTTTTGTGATTTAAATGATTGAACGAAGTTTATTTAATCCTGGGGATATTTTAGGGATTAGGAACGGGGTATTTTAGGTACTATTAGTTTGGTTACATTTACCTGGATGAAGCTAAAATGCAGTTTTAAATTGTGGTAATGGCTCGTTGCTTATTTTTATTATTTACTTTAAATAATTGCGGTTTAATTGAATGTTTACTGCGTAATTTAAAAACCAATAATCATTTTATTTCCTCATATTTAATATGAGAACACAATAATAATAATTTAAAACCTAAATAAATAAGGAGATAAATATAATTCCACAACTGTAATTTTTTTTCAACTTATTACAAATGGATTTTTAAAACCCCTACTACTAGTTCAGAATCTATGATTAAATAAAAATTACTAGAATCATTTTACTTTAAAGAACCAAGTTTGAATAAAAAATATCAAATGTAGCATGAGAAAAACTAAATCAATTATTAAGATATTATAACAAGTACTTTATTAAAATTATAAAATATATCATCACGCCTTTTACCCATTACTGGATGTGGCACTCTGCCTAAGCAAATCTCAGTAAGTGATATATTTTTTCGCGTGTAGTACGGTTACCAGCCGTCTAATCACGGCCCCCAAAGATATTAGTGGAGAGGGAGCCACACGGGTAGATTTAAATTGGAGAAAAATTATTAGAATTTAATTTCTATCGTTCAAGAATAGAGCCTGTAGATTTAAGAATTCGGGTTCGATTCGCACAGTTAACAAACAATTTTCACCACAGTAAAACTACCCCTGTGGCTTCCCCTTCACTAACGTCATTAGAGGTCGTGATTTGACGTAAAGATATATATCATTACCGAGATCTGTTACGAAAGAATGCCACACACAGTAATGGATAAAAGGCGTGATGACATATTTATATTTATTTAAGAAAATAATGAAAAATAAAACTTTATTCACTTGCACATAATTTTTTTTTCTGTTTATCCGATGTTGAACTGTCAAAATTAACGTCTTTATTTGGAGATTTTTATACACATGAGGTGAATTATCTTTCAAATAATTTAGAAATTTTTGACGGCAGTTTATTACTAATTAGCGACTCTTAATCGATTGTTAATACATGTGTCATAAAGTTTTATTTAAAAATATTAGAAAATCAAAATTGTTACTGCAAAAAAATGAGCAGTAAATATTATGAATAGCGCATTATTTATTAATGCAAATATTGTATTTATGTACGAGTATCTGTAAGTTTATATGTTATAAAGTGTGAATTAAATTTAAAGGGTTGATAAATTGCGAATGATTTTCCGCCAAATGTTCATTGTTCCGGTTAGCGGAAATATGATTTGTGTGAAAGGAAATCAGTGTAACAAAAGACGATGAACGTAATAAAAACAAATCCGCGGTAAAGTGATAAAACATAATTCGGATAACAAACGTAGGGCTGCGCGGTGAATTTTACATAAGGTTAATTTATTTAAGGGCTGCGTTTACCTTTATTCGCTACTGGTAGCGCCACCGCCACCGACGACCCGCCACCGAACTATAAATTTCATATTATGGCCCACCATTTAGAGACGGTAAACTTTTTATGGTATATTCTATTCGTATACACTGTTTCATTCTTTTCCTTAAACGCTCCCTGTATCTTTTTATTGGATGCTATTATACTGCTCGTCGTTATTTTTATTCAGATCCTCTGTTTTAGGATAAAAGGGTTTCTATACTCCCTATAGGATCACAGGATTTCTCTTCTCTATTTTCTTGCTAAGTAAATTTGTGTCCCGATTACATATAACCCATATTTATCAGCGGGAAAAATTATATCTTTAAAATAATTACACTGTAACGACCATCAAATGACAATGTAAAAATAAATTTAAAATCTTATGTTTTAAAATAATATTTTTCTACGATTGCTATGAAAAGTTTACAATTACGCTCCCATTTGTCATCGTAAAGTTAACGTTTTCTGTGGATCAATCAAAATATATCTTTGTTAGATGTTACATGTGCGCGTTTTCAATGGCAACGCGTGAAAAAGATATTAGATGCGCGCTTATTTCAATAGTTATCAGCCATACAAACAAAAAAACAGAAACTTGTCATATTAACAATTAACAGAACGAATTTATTTTCAGTACGTATACGTTTTTTAATAATTTTAAGATGCAATCGTAGAAACAATTATGTGTGTATCACGAGCGTAAAGTGTCGTTGTTCCTCTTACACTATTGCAGCTCCCACCTTCAGCTCGCGCTGCAATTACCGTGCTCGAGTAACAAAAAATCACTTTCCGCTCTTAATACACAAATAACTATTATAAATACAATTTCATATTGATTTTTACAACTATTTTTATGTTAATGGCTTTTACATTTTGAAGTACAATTTAAACATTTTAAATTTTTGATGTTTATCCTTAAAATTACATTTCAACGTAAAATAACCTAACAAAAGTTTGATGTTAGTTTAGTTCTTGAAATAAATTTAATAATTTTTGTATTAAGTGCGTGAAATGCGTGTTTTTTTGTTGCGCGTGTCACTTTTAGTCGGAACCGCAGGTCGAGACAAAAAGTCATTCAAACGCGCCAAAAAACAAGAATTTCGCCCACGAAATACAAACAAATTTTTTTCTACAACTGCCAAAAAAGAATAATAAAATAATTATTGATTATTCAAGTAAATTAAAGGAAAACAATAAAAAATAATATGAATTTGGTACTACTGATGTAGTATAACAAATGCAACGTGAAAAACATAATTTGGATATTCATTTTACTCGCTAGAGTAAAATACACGTTGTCATGGTAATGTAATTGATAAAAAAATTAAGTACTTCGCGTATTGATTTAGTGAAAAAGTGTAAACTTTTTTTGACAGCTTAGAAAAAATAAATTTGTAGATATTAATCATTTAATGTGTTTATGTAAATTTAAAATTAAAAAATGGCGTGACATTAATTTGTTTTGATGATACTGAAAAATATTTCTTGTTTGTAATTTAAACAATGTCTTATTACTTATTGAAAAACAAAGAAATCATCTCATATCTTGCAAGATTTTTACGGTAGAAATTTTCGCTGAACGGTTAAAGACAATGGGTGACAATATCCCGATTCTATTTCGTAAAGATGTCTCGATTCGCGTCCGCCGAGTCACGTCCGGTGAGAACGAAACTTGGTATTGTTTCGTCGCGGTCGTGGTTCGTGGCCAATGAACGCCGAACGCTTGTGTTGAGGTGAACATTTGAGGAAATCCTGGTTTTGAGTTGAGATCTGTTTCGGACGTGGCAGACGAACTGTCCGGTCGGGAGCGTGTCCTGGAAATGAATCATTTTGTCCCTTGTGTCCTTGCACCGCCCTCTAGGAGACGACTGCATTTGCCCGGGTTTGCAGCACAGAGACGGATTCAGATGCAATCAGGAAAAGTTGAGCAGAAATAATAGTTATTTACGTAACCAGTTATGAAAAGGTTGATATTGTTTGACGAACAAAATATTTGCCAAAACAAGCGAAGCGAGTTTTGCAAATTATGTGAGGCAAACAATATCACGGTTTTATAACGTATTACGTACAAAATTTTATCTAATTCCGCTAAAATAATTTTTTAAATACATAAAATTCTAGGTTTATGACAGCTCAGTATATTTCAAAATCAATATAGCTATTTATGAAACAAGTAAGGAAATGAAGGTTATTACTTTACGCATGTGAAATTTGCAGAACGAGGCGTAGCAGAGTTATGTAAACACATAAGTAAGGTAATAACCTATTTCCTTACTAGTTTCATACAATATTTTTCTACTTCCGTTCTAATAAATACGAAAAAGCGTTTTTGAAATTATGAAATTTTGACATATTAATGACAGTTATAAATTAAAAAAATATAAGAATAACACATCAGAATTCGTCTACCAAGATATCTGTTGCTTTGTTACCTCATTATTTCACTAGTTAAATAATGCAGTTCATTACCTAACTCAAATAAGTGAAATAAAACGTCTATTGCCTAACGGAAGTAGAAAAAATCAATTTACCAAAGCGTTGCCGTAAAAATAAATAAATAAAATGTTTAAATTTAAAGCTTATGCCATCATTGAAAATGAGTTCTGAATCCGAGACAGACCTTCCTTGTGATATAGAAGAATCTGCTAATTTGCCCGTTAACTGTCTAATATCAGAACAATTATTATTTTGTATTTCTTTTTGTAAATTATAAATAATTCATCGATTTAAAATAGATGGATATATAAAGTTTTGTCTAGAATAATATATCATATATTAAAAATCTAAATTTGGTTACAGTTTGTAACATCAAATTTAAAAAAAATGTCATATTTAAATGGTTTTATTATATTCGCGAATCGGGAATATTGTATCATGTTCGATACTAAATATTTCACGGACAAACATGGAAAATTTTTGAATGTTTACTCACGATCACGTCCTCCATCTTAATTCAATACATTTACTGTCAAAATGCATTTCAAAAACGAGCTACATTTTCGTTATTTTTGAGATAGTAAGTCATGGCTATTTTGTATCCTTTTTGAAATTTCGCAAGTAAAATTTCATTTAACGCAGTATAAATTTAGCAAGACTGTATAGAGTAGCATAGTATTCAGATTTATGAGTATGTACTGTTGGTGTTATGAAAGTTTGTATATGTGTAAGTTGTCAGTATCTCTAATTATGATTGCAGACTGTTTTGGCAGGACTAATAAAATACTTTGCTTGGTCTTTTGTGCCGCGTTTATTCCTCATGGCAAACAGTTTCTGTCGTAAAACAAACATTTCCTCAGAGTTTACCATATGGCAAGACGAGGCTACGAGGCGCTTTCTTCTGCGTCGTGTTTGTAAACGGGCCCGCCGCATTTTGGTTGCCATGCAAATATCTTCGTGTTGTACGGCTACGGAGACATATTTATGTACGAATTATATTTACTTTAACGTTTTATCTGCGACTCAAAGGAATAACTGTATGAAATATCTTGGATAATAACTCGTAGCTTTCAGCCAACTTATGCGCATAAATTATTCTTTCGGTGCCTGTTTTGTTCTCATGTTACGACATGGACTTACTTTGCTAATTCTTGCGTACGTGCGTATGTGCAGATGTGTGTTTGCACTTTCTAAAGCAGATTTAATTGATTTATTGTCCGCGGACATGCTTATTAACTTATTTTACTAAATTTTGCGTAAATGAAGGTCGTCTTCCCTTTTCATTATTTTACGCAACATTGTTTTGACAAGTTTGCAATTTTTCATATTATACAGGGTGTTTCACAACTTAGAGCAAAAAATTAAAGGGTATATTCTAGAGATGGGCGAATATCAAATTTCTCGAATTCGAATATCGAATACGAATATTAATCAGATCTCGAATATTCGAGGTACTCGAATATTCGAATACTCCTAAAAGTTAATTAATTTATTATTAATAATTATTTAATTATGTCCTTTTCATTATTTGAATGAAATTGGTAAGATAAAATAAAATTAAAACAAAAAGTACAAACAAAAAAGAAAAAGACGAAAACTTCAAATTTAAGGTGAAACGTACGGGCTGATGGCGAAAAACAAATTTGAAATATGGTACGTCTTCATGGTTTTAAAACAAAATATCTTTGTTATTAATAACTTCAAAGTATTGTAATAGCTTTAAGTTTATGCACAAATGATAAAGAAAAACATAGTCAAAAATTGAGGTCAACATATGGCGCGATATTCGAGGTATTCGAATGTTCGCTATACTGACGTTAATATTCGAAAATCTCGAATATCGAATAATGTCAATATTCGCGGCATTCGACTATTCGCGGATGATATTCGCCCATCTCTAGTATATTCTGTACGACGTGCTGATCATGAAACAAAAAGAATTTCTTTTAAATTCGAAAAATTAAGGGTTGTTAACCTAAAACATTTTTTGTAGTACTGCCCTGGATTCGCTTTCTTATTAAACACAAACAATGAAGTAGGTATCAACTACGAAAGAATAATTACACAATTCAATTATTAGCAGTTATTTATAATAGAATTTTATTTAATTAATAACTTTAACATAATCATCCACCCAGTGGCAGTGGCAACGAAAAATTTTGAACTGGGAAACATGGAAAATATTTTTGCGATTTAAAAAAATTATTTTTGTTTCATGATCAGCACGTCGTACAGAATATACCCTTTAATTTTTTGCTCTAAGTTGTGAAACACCCTGTATATTCAAAGATATCATCAGCAGTAGAGAGGAGCAATAAAATCTGATATGAAATTCCTTTAGAAGCCTTTGTTCTATGTTTACTTTTGCTGCAACATCTTAATATACATTTCATTTATTTATTCTTCCTTGAGTATTGTTTTCATTAATTTTATATTACGTTTACTATACTCATACTTACAAACAATGCAACGTACTTGAATATTTAGAAAATTATTTACTACTGCAGGGAAAGTATATAAATATTTCCTTCCAATGATGATGCTCCCTTCCTTTCTTGTCTTTTTGATTCATTTTCTGTTTTTACTATAGAGTGTCCAACTGCAATTGTGTGGAATTCAGTTTCAAAAACAAGCGCATGGAGATACTCCCTTCCTTCCTCATCTTTTTTTACTTCATTTTCAGTTTTTACTATACAGTGTGTAACTGCAATTGTGTTAAATGTATTTTTAAACAAGCGTAAGCGATGTTGCCTTCATTTCTTATAGATTCGTTGTTAGAAAAGTGGGCGTAAGTGAAGATTTACGAAACAGGTGTACAGGAGCGAATGGATGGATTATTGTTGCGTGATGATGGATTTTGGTTGTGAGGAAAGAAAGAGTTTGTATGGAGGAAGTGTTAATGTGGTCGAAACGAGTATCGTGTGTCAGGATGAGAATGTTGACGGGTTCGTGCTACCCCATTTAATGGGATATAGCGTGATGTTATGTATGTATGTAATTTCTAAAATTATTTACTACTGTATATAAATATTTCTTTTCATTCGATAACGAAACGAATTGTTTTAAATCTGATTGCAATTTGGGAATTCATTGCCTTGTAAATTTAAACGTAACAAGCCATTGTTTTTAAAAGATCGTTACAGACTTCTAAAAATCTCTGACTGTGAAAAGAAGCTTAATGAAAGTTTAACATAAAATCAGGAACTTTGAATAAAGCTAGCAAAAGTTGTGCGACAAAATGAAGACTTAGGGAAATGTGTATTATACATATTCATATTTTTGGAATAATTTCAAGATCTGTTGTTTTAATTTCTACCATCTGATTCTTCAGTTCTCCCTTTTCCCAATAAAGTCAAATACAATTTGGAAAAGAATCTTTTTATTGCATAAATAAAATGGAGCTATATCCTATCAAATGTAGTAGCACGAACCCACAGGACATTCTGTTTTACGGGAACATTTAATATTCATTAGATTCAGCCTGAAATTAATCTTTTATTTCATCCGTACAAGCTTGTTTATTTCCATTTCGAATCTTTCGTTCAGACTACAAACATTCATTCATTTATTTTTATGTCGTCCACGAAATCTCTCATTTTTAATTTTACCAACATACACCTGTTTGATAATTCTTGCATATAACATATACGTCCACATATCTAAACTATTACTGACCCACATATGCTCTTCAAGCAACATTCTTCTCAATCTCACATTCATTATATTTCGAACATAATTACGTCTGTATATACAAAATAAATAAAACAAATATATCATCACGCCTTTTACCCATTACTAGGTGTGACACTATGCCTAAGCAGATCTCGGTAAGTGATATATTTTTTCGCGTGAAGTGCGGTTAACAGCCGTGAAATCACGGCCCCCAAAGATATTAGTGGAGGGGGAGCCACAGGGGTAGATTTAAATTGGTGAAAATTGTTTATCGGCTGTGGGGATCGAACCAGGGTTCTTGTATATATACTTATAAATAATTTGCTATCAATATATAGATCCTGTTTTATAAAAGCAGAGGCGGGGGATACAATTTTCATCTAGTAAGCGAATATTCGCGATTTTAAATCTTGCTAGCTGCTACTTATACATTTAATAACAATTTATTTAAATTAAAATTATTTTATAAATTGGCTCTGGTGGTGTCATCACTGTTATAACTTTTATTTGTTAATTAATTTTAAACAAATGTATGATTATCAATTTTATTGATTTTGTGATCTATTGTTCTTTAAACAATTTTGTAATATCATATACATAAATAATAAATAAATATATCATCACACCATTTACCCATTACTGGATGTGGCACTCTGCCTAAGCAGATTATATTAATGGGTAAAAGGCGTGATGATATATTTATTTATTTTTTAGACAAATTTTATAACTAAATATTAGAGTAATTTTTTTTCAGCTATTTAAGTATTTATTTTGCTACCACATTTTAAGGATCTGTAAGCAGTCCGAGACTGGTATCCTATAATACAGCAGTAGTTATAATTATAATTAACAAAAAAAAATAAACATAATACATGTGTGTATAGTAAATATGTAATAAAATATAACAAATTTTCAACATAACAAATTAATTAATTTTCCGGTGTTTGAAAATATTCTTTTAATTTCTTCTTAAATATGTTATAATAGGGCTGTGTTTTTCAAATATTTGGTAGTGTATTGTAAACTTTTGGTTTGTATTTCTAGAAAGAAGCCTTAGGGCCGGTTGTTCCACTTTCAGTTATATATTGGGTTTAAATTTAATCTTCTGTTAAGTTCAATTTCTGTTGTTCCATGTGTGGTTAAAAATTACCAGCGGAATAAATATGAGCTACCAGCAAGATAGCTAACAGAGGCTTCAACTACTAGTTAGAAGAGTTCATCATCATCATCTGTGGCGCTACAGCCCGAGATCGGGTCTGGGCCTACCGGACACACCGAGCCGCAGTTATTACACTGCCGTACTGCCGGTTTTCGTAATCAAATGCTACATTATTTAAGACGTATAAGTGATTAGCTTATAGCGCCCGAGTGTGATAAATACATGTAACTGTATTTTATATTTTACGACAAATCACACATTGTCGACAGGCGGATTCGAACTGAGGAACCTTGGCTCGGGTGACGTCACAGTATGTTAAGAGATGTGCCTTAACACGCTCGGCCACCGCGCCTGTAGTTAGAAGAGTTACCAGCGGAATATTTAACCGAATGCACACGAATGTAAACACGAAGTATTGCGAAATATTGGCATTTTTATTACTTGTGTGTGCTCTCTTGAAAGTTCATACAACTTATACCAGGTTTGTAATAAATAATAATAATAATAAAAATAATAATATTATATATATATATATATATATATATTCGAATTCTCTTCTACCCTTCTTCATATAAACATATCAAAAAATAATTCATTATATGAAAAACACTGAGCAAAATTGTGTTGAATAAATGCAATTTTAAAGCTTTTTTACCGGAAATAGATTTTGGTTGCCATGGAAATAATGGTGAGAAATTAAACAAACATGGTAGAGATGGCTGTCATTCTCACAATGACATTTTAATAATTCAGAGACAATAATTATAGATTAGTCATAATTTTTCATCATCAAAAACGTAAGGAAAAATTAAACTAACTTGAAATGTTAAATTTGTTACAAAGAGATCTTCCTTTTTTCTTATTATCACTCATTTTTTGAAATATTTATGAAATTTGGAAAGGATAACAAAATTACAGACCATACACTAAACTAAATCAACACACTGAAAACAAGATTCTTTACGCAATTTCCTCAAATTATGACAGGCAGGGGTACCAACCTCATAAAAATTACTCATATTTTAAGTCTCTGATAGCTAACCTTCTGTTAACTAACTATAGAATAAATAAGTATTGAAGAACTCAAAAATGCTATTCTTCTGTTAGCGAAGCGGAATAAACATAACTAGTAGTTAGTAAACCAAAACTTTATCAGAAGATGGAAAAACCGGGCCTTAGTATAAGACAGTTCTGTCCACAATAAGTTATAGCCCCAATGTACTGTAATTGAGATTTAGTTCTTGTTGTGCAGACCAGTAAATAAATATTTCATCAAAAATGACGTCAACGTAAAAATGCACTTCAAAAATAAATATATCTTCTTGATGTTGTTGTTGTTTGTTGTTCACATGGGAGTGCTAATTGCATGTTTTCGAGTGTGTGAACCCGAATTTTGAATTCAGGGGTTTAGGGGAGTGGGTGTAAACAAAGTGTGTTCAGAAAATGGATAATAGCCAATTTACTTCGTCCATATAATCCGAATTTCATAATAGCAAACTGCATTACTAACTTATGGGGCTGAGCGAAGTATTAGCTTTAATGGCCATATCCCGATTATTTCCCAAACTTCCCCTCACATTCATGGGCGTAGAAACAGGGATTTTAGGTAATGGAAAAATATATGGCAAATGAAAGTTATTGACAAAATGAGTTTTATACCGAAAAATTTAAAAGCCAATTAAAAATTTACGGTCATTGCTTTATTCATTAATTTTTGATTTAGAATTCCGACGTTAAAAAATGAATACGGCTATTCAAAAATCAAAAGCAATGAAAGAAAATTGAACTCATTATAATCATTCATACATTCTCAATTTTTATTCACGATATAATTAATTAAATGAAAATTGACAAATATTAGTACCTATTTATTCAAATTTTGAATGTCTTTTTTATTATTTATTAATTGTTATTAATACATCTCTGCTAATTATCATCTGCTTTGTTATTTAAATTGATTTTAATTCCTAAAAATATTAATTAAATATAGATAAATAATTCTGAATTATTTTTAATATTAATATAATAATTAACAACAAAGACAAAATTAATTGTCATCTATACACTTGGTGAAACTAGGTTTAATAAAATATAAACTAAACACTTGGCTAAGTCTCACAAAATCCTTCGTCACCAGCTTCTTTCTTCACGTGAACTTTGTTCTAGGTGAAGAAGTGAGTTATACCATACTGATGAGCTCTAATAAGAGCGAAACGCGTCTATGGTTACTAACTGTGCTGGCCAGCCTCTGACGATGCCCTCATAAGGTGACTTGGAGGCTGAATTTTGTGAGACTTAGCCAAGTGTTAAGTTTATATTTTAATATAATAATTATAACGTTTTTTTATTAATTACTTGGTGTGATATTCTGCGGTAGCAGATCTCGGTAAATGATATATGTTTGCTCGTGAAGTGCGGTTATCAAATCAAATCACGATCCCAAAAAGATGTTAGTGAAAGAGGAACCACAGAGGTCATTTTAATGTGGTGAAAATTGTTTGTCGACTGTAGGAATGGAACTTGTGTTCTCAAATCCACAGTTGGACTCGATACCATTGAGCTACCTATTCTATAACATATCATTAAGATTCACATATTTATTTAAATCAAGTGAAGGTCTATCACACAAATTTGAAGAAGCATCAGAGATAACTTGAATTAATTTCCCAAAAAAGTTCTAGTTCATTTTGTGGTTAAACATTTGTCCGTTGCAGGAATCAAACTCGGGTTCTCAAATCCACAGACTGGCACGATACCAATGAAACACCTACCACATACAAATATACTAATAATTTTAACAGTGAAATCAGCAATTCTTTACCCTAGCAATACCCTAATCCAGTGGTTTCCAAACTGTGAGGCGCGCCCCCTTAGGGGGTCACGAGATTGTTTCGAGGGGGGCGCGCTGTATAAAAATATAATTGAGGCTTATGAACACATTCTTCATTTACATCATAGCACACACGTGTTTCTAACTCGCGCTCGCAGTAAAATATCCCTAGTTTAACAAACAAAGCCTTAGAAATTTTATTACGTTTCGTAACATCTTATTTGTGTGAAACAGGGTTTTCCGCTGTAGCTGTTTTAAAAACAAAATATCGAACTCGATTATTCGTTGAAAATCTTCAATGATTCCCCGGTTCGAGAAATTGAAATACAAGCGCCCATTCAGCACACTCAAAAATTATGATTATATTGTATTAAATATGCCTAATTGAAATTAAATATAATTTCCAATCTTATTACAATTTTATGTTTATAAGTGTTGTTACATTATTTTGTTCTATTATTATGTTGTCATAAACATAATTTTAGGTTAAGGAAAAGATTTGTTATAACAAATATCTTATATAATAACAATATTTGTTTATAGTACTCATTTTTTTGTATTCTATAAAATAAATTATTTACGATTTTTGAAGTTAGGCTGTTATAAAAAATGAGGGAGGCGCGACAACTTTTTTACGGAAAAAAGGGGCCGCTGAGAGAAAAAGTTTGGAAACCACTGCCCTAATCTATCTCAACTATAGTCCTAGCGTTCAACTGTTTTACTGGCTGTCAGAGACAGTGCCCCAGCAATAGTTTCATTATTTCCATAAGTATTAAATTTTATTTAATTAATAACTTTAACATAATCATCCACCCAATGGCAGAGGCAACGAAAAATTTTGGACTGGCAAACATGGAAAATAATTTTGCGATTTAAAAAAAATTCTTTTTGATTCGTAATCAGTATATCAAATAACACCATTAACGTATGTACCAGAAGTTATGAAACACTCTGTATATTTCTAAAAAATAAAGACAATGCAAGTTCAAAATTCATCTTTTATTAATAATAGGGAATGCAAATTTCAATACCGGTATCTCGGTATTTTCGTTTTGAGAATCGGGATACCGGTATCAATACCGGTATTGATAAATTTTAAAAAATTTAACCTATTTAACATTTATTTACAGTAGGGTGTGGTGTGTACGTGTGGTATATACCGGATGTCTACTTTTTTTTCCGAACATAGGAAATTCAATGTAAAAATTTTGATTTAGCAATATCTCTTTATCTATTAATTTTAGAACAAAATTGTACTGAAGAAAAATGTTCAGAATGAAAAACTGCATCTATAGAGTATAAGTTTGTTGTTCAATTGTTTTTTATGTCTGAGTTAGAAGCAAAAGAAAATACACGCTTTAAAGCTATTATCAGAGTGCCATGAGAAATAAAACAATAATTTGTATGTTGTGTCTGACATTATTTGACATATTGGACAAGAATTGTAAGGTTACTCTAATTTATTTATTTATTTATTTATTTATTCGAGCATTTAATTTAATAATAAAATTAATTATAGCAACTATTATTTTCTTTTTTCTACATAATCTAGACAAATAAATACTTATTATTAAGTTATCTAATTTGTTTTATTACTCATGGCACTGATAATTGCTTTAAAGCGTGTATAAAATAAGATAGCCCCCAGTGACTATTATCTGTTTGGAAATTTGAAAAAGAACCTTCGAGGGCGCTTTTCTATGCCGACGATAAGCTGAAGACACATTTTAAAAACAAACCACAGGAACATTTTTTAGAAGTATTGAATTGATGCTGAAACATTGTAATAAGTGCATTGATGTCAGGGGGAATTATATTGAAAAATAAAATTAACTTGTGATTCGACACCATTTCTTTCATAGTCAGGCCGGAAATTTGTGGAACTGCCCTCGTATATCTCAAAACCCTTTAGGAAATAATTTAAAAAATAAAATTGCATGAACATTTACTTATAAGTCAATTCGGACACGGGGAATTTAATGCCGTTGATCGGATTTTCATATCTTGAGATATTGCCTTTTCCATTAAAAAAAAAATTAAATATCGAAGTGTTTCTCAAAATATATATTGAAAAAAATATGGAAATCTGAAAAGATCCAATCCTGAAATATTTTGCGCTCGAACCAAAGAATGTGAAAAAGTCACTAGAATGCTATGAAAAATTATTAAATCTTCCTGCCTATACTTTGTCTAACTAATAACGCGATTTATTATTGTAAAATGTACCTGAAAATTCTTTTAGGAAAAAGATTAGTGTATACAGTGGGGGCTCCGCCTACTAGGACGGGTTACACCCGAAACATACATAAATAACACAAATATACAAAAATATGTTGTAATATAGGCGCCCCCCCAACGACGGAGAAACGCGGCGACGAGCGAACAAAAGCTAAAACGTTACGCAAAATATGTGTATTGTGTGTTGTTCACCTGAAAAAGAATTTATGTTGTGTATCAAAGTCAAAATTCTAGTCTGATTTAACATGGTGAAAATCTAATGCATCTTCCGGGGTATCTTTTGAGTAGGTTGCAAAAGATGAGAAAGTTAAAGACCAAAGAGGGGTTGACAAAGGTTACTCAACGTGTAAACCACGCCAGAGGCCAAAGCCATCCTCAGAGGCAGAAGGGTTCAGATAAGAATTTAGGTGACACTTGTCAATAAACTACGTTAATATTACAAATAAATCAATAAAAAGTAAAGGGTTCAATTACTATTGTGTTCATATTTAATTACTTTTAGAAAAAAATAAAAATTGGCTGACAACTGGTCAGAAAACTACGTACATTTCCAAATAAATCAATAAATCAAATACCCCTCGCAATCTACCCCGGCAAGTGCCGCAATATCTAAATGTAATGTAGGCGTAATTATAGAATTAAATTATTATTGCAGATCTTTCATTATAAAAATCTTTAAACAACATAAAAACTATGAGGATACCAGGATTTGAACCTAAAGCCTCAATTTATAAGTGTTAACTAATTTAATTCTTACAATAACATTTTAAAAGTACTTTAAAATTTAATTAAAGCCTTTATGATTTTTTTTAATAACTACAATCTTACAGATTAAAAAATATTCAAAAACTGTATGAATTATTTAACAGGCATTACCAATTTTTCTAAAAAATATACAATCTTACAAGTATTTTAATGATTAATCAAGGCCTTTATCTATTATTTAAAAGACCTTACTTTTTTTAGCAAAACTAAATCTAAAATATACTTTAAAAGGTATTCAAACACTGTATGAATTATTTTTAAAAACATTACCAATTTTTCTGGAATATATGCAATCTTACTTTATAAATAATTCATTCTTATATGTATTTTAGAAAATTTTGTGGGACTGTATATTTAATTTAATCGGCTAAGAATTCAAAACATTCCATGTGAAAACCAGACTAGCCTAAATTTATTTAAAATCACGCAAACCGACCCGAATCCGAACACAATTCGCGAAGTTTACTTCATTCATCAACAAAATAAAAGTGTGTGTTTTAAAATTAAATATTGAAGTGTTTCTCAAAGTATACTATAAAAAATATTCAATAATTTGCAAGTATACTGTATGAAAAAAAAATCTGTCTTGCTCTTAAGTCTCTTGTTTTGTATTGAAAGTAACTGAGACTGATTTTACTTGTTTAAAAATTCTTTAAGCAAATATAATCTTAAAGCAATTGATCTGTCGCGAACTTTAAACGTTTTCAATTTATTTAATTTCATAATTATAAACGAACGAAGGTTCATTAATACTTTACTATAAATAAATTATTCATGTATATAACAAAGTTTATGTAATATTTCGGTTTTAATTGCGGACATTCGATACTCGACGCACGGCCCAACTAAACTACATGTGGATGCGACATGTGCTTCGGAAATAAAGAAAATATATGTATAAATGTGATTTTATCCTGTATTTATTTATTTAGAAGTCCAAAAAAAAAAAAATTATTGAATAGCTGATAAATGTTTTCAGTTACGAGTTAATTAGGGTCAATCTAAACATTTATTTAAATTAGTCATTTGTATAAATATTTTTGAATAAAAAGCAAATATTTATTCAGGTTAATAATCACATTTAAGAAGTATGAAATATATAATAATGAGTAAATAGAGAAAGAAAGCACATGCATGTTGTTACTCACCTTGCCTACTGTAAGTTCTCCGGAACCTGCAACAATTGAAAAAATATATTAGTACACATAAAAATAAACGAGAATAATGATAATAGAGAAAACAATCAACAGAATAGTTTTAAAATGCTTTAAAAAATGAACCTACCATTTAGAAGGCTTTAGCATGGTAACAGCAACTGCCAACTGCAATCCGGAACCTTCTCTGGGGCACAACACTACACACGAACACTTTTTCACTCGAGATTTAAACCACGCACGACTGTTCACTTGAATTTTAACTTGGTCACTGACTACAAAATGGTTGCATTACGAGTACAAATCATTAAGACTGTATTGGTAAACGCTGACAACTCGAATAAATAGCTTTGCTTGTTGAGAGTAGGTGGACTTGCATGCACAGGCTTGTTTAATTAAATCGAAGCAGACAACAAAATTAATACTTGTACCAATTTAAATGCATAGAAAACTAAGTTTATATATGTAAATGATAATAAGTAATATGAACAATATTTAAATTAAATGTTTAATTGTTGAAATTTAAAAATTGAGAAAAATACTCGAAATGTTTTGAATAATAATTAACAATTAGTAAAACCCACTAATAAAATACATTATTATGGTATATTACAAAATATATTTTTACACTACATTTAAAATCAAATATCTATCGAAAATGTTAGAATATTAATGAAATGAATTTTTTACCCATTATTTTGTTATAAAGTACAAATATTTTATCCAGCTACATTCAACGATACCCAGCGTCATACTGACTACACTTATGTAACGAACACGTTCACTTCGGCAAATTTATCGTTTGAACAAACTAAATTCTTTTAAAAATCGATACAAAATGCACAAAATACATTAAAAAATAATACTTTTACACATTTTCATGTATAAAAAATATTATTTATGTACGTAAATAATAATATATATCACGTTTTTCGAAATAGAAATACTATTTATAACTGTTAAAATCTAAAGATATGCAAAAATATTATAGTGATTTGAAAGAATATTATTTTTAAAACGTCCAAATATGATGCTAAAGCCGTTTATCTCAAATTTAATTTTTAAAATGTAATATTTCTTTGTGTTCGGTAACAAGCCATTCATGTAACATATTATTCATACATTTTTAAGTATCAAAAACTATATGTCCACGGGGAATCGCCCGATTAAAGTTTATACTTACGGAAGACACTAGGTTTTATTTATATTTATTGATATTTTCAATCAAAAACACTAATTATCTACCAGCAAATCTAGCTGCCACTGCCTATACATTTCAACTAGGGGCAGGCAGTGCATGCACACCACGTAATTACAAAGAGCAAACCAGTGCACTTCAAAATGTTTTCTAGTGTATTTAAATAAAAATTAAAAATAAATATATCATCACGCCTTTTACCCATCACTGGGTGTGGCACTCTGCCTAAGCAGATCTCGGTAAGTGATATATTTTTTCGAGTGTATTTTATGCACAAAAATTATTATTTATTGAATATGTCATATATTTAATTATATTAATTTAAAAATAGTTTTTTTAATTAAATGGATATGAATTTTATCAATATTTAAGATATTTAAACACAAAAATAGGTATGTAAACATTAATTTATTTGAAAACTTTTAATATTTATTAAATTTACAAAATGATAATAAGGAAACGATTCTTGAATTTCTATTGGTTAGGAACATTTTTCATTCACTGGCTTACATTTTACGTAATTTTCCAGTATTTTTTGTAAAGTTGAATTTTTTTTTTAGAATTTACTATGAAAATTTTTCAATAACTTTCTGCAAATCCAATGCAGACCAATTATGTCATTGAGCGCATCTTCATATTCATTCATAACAGACTCCACAGCGAATAGAAAATTATACATCCCCGCAATGAAATTCAAACGGCTGGGCAAGAACTACAATGTCGAGTGACGTCACGGCGCCGTTTGAGCTTGTTATTTAGGACGCCGCGTTTCGCGATTATATCTACATACTATCTATTCCAATTATATAGTTTTCGTACTGTGACTAGAATTAAAATAAATATTATTTTAACAATCCAAAATATGACTAGTTGTCTTTTGATTTGATTTGACTGAATAATGCTATTTGCTAACGAACGACTACGGCACTACTACGAATTAGCGATCGGCCAGCTAATACTTGACAGATACACAAGCTTGCCAACTCTTCAATAACATCATTTTAAAAAGGAGTTAAACGTTAAAGTAATAAATAATAATAACATTCCGCTAAATTGTATCTTATACTTCAATTGAAAAAATACCGAAAAACCGGTATTTTTATGCTAAATACCGGTTTGAATACCGGTATTGCATTCCCTAATTAATAATAATTTACCATTGTCTATAACTGTCAAACACACTGTTATAGCATTTGTTCTTTTGATTTTCCTATACACTGATGAATATAGTAGGCGATATTGAATTAACGTAGATTCGACTAGTGAGTTTTGTTACAATTTAGCATAAAAACAGGAAGTGCAGTTAAGATAAAAGTATGTGAATTAGATTGTGAGATATGTGTCTATGATTAAAATCATTCATTCAATCAAAATTACGAGTAATAGCAGCAATCAATTTGTCAGATTACAATTGAAGCAAAAATGGAAGTGGTATTTTGCTAATTCAGCACGTTGCATGCATATTTCGGCTCGGGAATCGGTACCGGTAACATGAAACGGTAAAACAGACGCGACGAGGAACGCGCTAACTGCAAATAGTTTTGCTGCACTTATCACAATTACGTTAATCCATTAGTGAAATTAACTGCGTTCCCAGTAAACGTGCAATATTTATGTTCGCAAAACAGACATGCACACCTGCAATTCCACCGGTGATGTTTAGCATCCGCATCCGGAAATGGAGACGGAGACGGTATTCGGCGTTTTATTTGTACAACGGGAAACTTGGACTTTGCACGTTATTTGGAAAGCGTTAAAATGCATCTTGAATGAAAAGCGTTCGTGCAAAGCATCTCAAGGTGATAATGTTTTCAAATAAGGACGGGCTTTTATTTTCTTCATGTGAAAAATTCACAAGACTGTTTATAAATAAATTGCTTTCTTTCACATCTTTACTACTTGCTGTAGATTAAAACTTACTATTATTAATTTATACATGTTTTTCTAATTAATTATATTGCTCTACTCACTATTATGGAACAGTTTACGAGTAGTACATGAACTTGAGTATATTATTCTAATAGACAGCGTATTTCAATGAGTTTCAAGTTATGATCTGGATTAGATTAGGGTGAAAGCTTACGTGGACGACCTAGGAAAAAATAGATAAATATGATTGAAAGGTTGTTGCGTGAACGAAAGATTCCGAGAGAGAAGAATAAACGAGCTTGTATGAAAGGAATTATGAATGTGGTTGAAGTAAAAGTGGTGTGTCAGGATAGGAATGTTTGACAAAGATAAATAAGGACAAGCGCATGATTCTTGATTTTAGATTCATTGGTTAGATTTTTCGAGTGTTTACCAGCAATTGTGTGGAATTCACTTTCAGAAACAAGCGCAGAGGGAGAGCTCCCTTCCTTTCTTATCTTTTGATTCATTTTCTGTTGTTATTATAAAGTGTCCAACTGCAATTGTGTGGAATTCAGTTTCAAAACAAAGCGCAGGGAGATGCTCAATTCCTTCCTCATCTTTTTCTTCATTTTCAGTTTTTACTATACAGTGTCTAACTGCTATTGTGTTAAATGTATTTTTAAACAAGCGCAGGCGATGCTGCATTCATTTTCTTTATCGATTCGTTGTTAGAGAAGTGGGCGTAAGTGAAGATTTACGAAACAGGTGTACAGGAGCGAATGGATGGATGTGAATGAAGGTTTGTTGCGTGATGATGGATTTTGGTTGTGAGGAATGAAAGAGCTCGTATGGAGGAAGTGTTAATATTGTTGAAAAGAGTATCGTGTGTCAGGATGAGAAAGTTATGGAAATGTTTCAGATGTTCATGCTACCTCATTTCATGGGACATATCGTGATGTTATCTCGATAAGTGATATATTTCTTCGCGTGATGTGCGGTTACCAATCGTCAAATCACGCCCCCCAAAGATGTTAGTGGAGAGAGAGCTACAGGGGTAAATTTAATTAGGTGAAAATTGTTTTTCGGCTGTGTGGATCGAACCAGGGTTCTCAATATCCATAGACTACTGAGCCACCTACTCAATATTTTTGTTGCTTTGAAATTTGTAAATTTGAAGTTAATTTTAATAGGAAAACTAAACAATGTTTTTCGATATTTGAAGGACCAGTAACAGCCAATTGCTTTAACGCATTTAAGTGTTCATATAAAATATATATAAATATATCATCACGCCTTTTACTCATTACTGGGCGTGGCACTCTGCCTAAGCAGATCTCGGTAAGTGATATATTTCTTCGCGTGAAGTGCGGTTACCAATCGTCAAATCACGCCCCTCAAAGATGTTAGTGGAGAGGGAGCCACAGGGGTAAATTTAATTAGATGAAAATTGTTTTTCGGCTGTGGGGATCGAACCAGGGTTCTCAAGATCCATAGACTACTGAGCCACCTACTCAATATTTTTGTTGCTTTGAAAATTGTAAATTTGAAGTTAATTTTAATAGGAAAACTAAACAATGTTTTTCGATATTTGAAGGACCAGTAGCAGCTAATTGCTTTAACGCATTTAAGTGTTCATATAAAATATATATAAATATATCATCACGCCTTTTACTCATTACTGGGCGTGGCACTCTGCCTAAGCAGATCTCGGTAAGTGATATATTTTTTCGAGTGAAGTGCGGTTACTAGCCGTCAAATTAATTGTGTTCATTTACATATACGAGTAAAAATGCCTTTTTGTTTAATTGTTGAATGATATCATTGTCTTCTATTCATGCTCATTTCAAGACTGCGTGAACAAATCCTCAATGACTCTCGCCATCAAATACAATATCCCAAATTTCCTCCGTGCCGCCACTGAGCAAACTTCCTCTTCCGCATGGAACTGACCGCTCCGGACATCAAAACCATACGACAGCCGTTCGCCAAACATCTGTCTCTCCGCAAATAACTCGTAATGACCGTCCGCTAACCCCCTGGCCCTGGCTTCATCCCACCGTGACCACGAGCGAGGGTGCGGGTGGGAACCACGTGACCGGCACGGACTGCTCGATGCTGTAATGCTCCGGAGCAGGATGTGTGTGTACGGGATCTGATTAACGCATGGAGCTTACAGGATAACGTGGATGGTTTATGGGATTAACGCCGATATGGTTTGGTCGATGTCGAACCTTGAAGGAGGGCTAGTAAGGGTTCTTGTTATTTACTAATTTAGTAGATATACGGTTTTTGATTTAATGGTCCTTCTTCCATGGTTTGCTTAACATAAGTACAATAATATTTCATTATTTTTATGAAAATTCTCATGACTCACTTACTATTATTATATTTTATAAGATCAGTCGATGGATTATATATCTCAGTGGTAAATTAGATTCCCACAATCGACAAACTAATTTTAACAAAATTAATGATTTCTGCTCCATTAACATCTTTGGTTCCGTGATTTGACGGCGCATAAATATATAATTTACAGAGATCTGATACAACAGAGGATGATGGTTATTCTTATCTACGAAATTAAGGGTTGCAGAAAAACGTGGGGCAGGTTTCTCAGTTGTATCGAGTCGGCCTGTGGATCTTACTTGCTGAATATTTATTTGAGACTTTATAAGATAAATTCATTTTCATTTAAAAATAATAATGAGAACACTAGAAGATTGTTAGCTAGTGAGAGAGACATTGTCAGTTAGTATTAAGGGTAATTAGCTGTATTTTTTACTTTAATTTAAAATATACTGGATGGTATTGAGTCGTCCTGTGGATCTTGAGAACCCTGGTTCGATCCCCACAGCCGACAAACAATTTTCACCAAATTAAATCTACCCCTGTGGCTCCCCCTCCACTAATATCTTTGGGGGCCGTGATTTGCCGACTGGCAACCGCACTTCACGCGAGAAAATATATCACTTACCGAGATCTGCTACGAAGGAATGCCACATCCAGTAATGGGTAAAATGCATGATGATATATTTATTTATATGTTTTATGTGCTACTAATTTGTTTAGCGTCATAAAAAGAGGAAAAATAAGTAATTTAAATATGCAATTTTCTACTATTCGTTTCATTCAAAAATATCGCTTTATGCCATATCTCACAGATGGGAAACTAAATTTGTTATTTTTGTATTAAGTGCGCAAAATGAGTGTTTATTTGTTGCGCGTGAGAATGTTACTTTTAGTCGAGACCGCAGATCGAGACAATAAAAGTCATTCGAACGCGCTAAAAAATGAGAAATTTGCCCACGAAATACAAACAAAATTTTGTCTACAACTGTAAATATAGAATAATACAATAATTATTGATTTGTTTAAGTAAATTTAAGGAAAATAATCAACAATAATATTAATTTGATACTATTGATGTGTTGTATCTAATGAAACCTGAGAACAAATAATTTGGGAGCGTGCGCGAGATACTCATTTTGCGCACTAGAATAGGGACGAAAACAGTGCGCAAAATACTCAGGGTGCAAAATAATGCACAGAATACGCGTTGTCATGGTAATGTAAATGATGAAAAAATCATGTACTTCGCGTATTGATATTACTGACAAAAAATGAACATTTTGTGATAGTTGTAAAAAAAATAATTAATACTATAGTGTAAATAGGGTTTCAGTATTCACCATATCTATTTGAAACTCTTTTCTAACTGAAGTTTACAACTTTTGCATAATTTAACCGGAGTCAAAGTTCTTATAATTCATAATTCTCTAGATTCCAATGGCGGTCCCTGTACAGAAGACAGCAGTATTTGTTTTTTTTTTAACTGTGTTTAATAAATAATTAAAATGACATTAACAAATAAAAACAAAAACAAATTCTGTTTAATTACTAGTTTATAATGAAAATCCAAAATGAAAATGTTATTGCACTTTGAAGAGCTAATATAATACAACTTAATATATTTATTCCGGGCCGGAGGTTCCCCGGGAAGTATCCTCTCCCGCCCGTGTAAACTTTACAAGGGAGTCGCCGCTCGCTTGTTTTCTTAATACCGCCTCCACGATGCCGCACTCGCTACTTCAAGGTTCAGTGAGCAAAGGTTATTCAAATTTGCGACGAGCGAGCCCAGCCAACACACACAGGCATTCCGCAAACTCTAATATTAAACGTCAGTAGTACCGTACTAGGTACTGCAATAAGTACTTACTGCCAATTATTGCGCTATTTCAAATTATCTTCAACTATTTTGGATATTTGTTCGACATAACTAAACTCGTCGAAGACTAATTGTCTGCTGCTTTAACGCCGGGTGATGGAGGATCATCTCCTTTAACAGCTAAGAAATACTCTAAGAAGAAACGCTACAACATTTCTAAAAATAAAAACAATTTTAATATACCGTGAGTCCAAAGGAAATATTGGAAAATGTTACTAATTAATTATGGTACTATATAACACGTGACAATATTAAATCTATTCAAATACCTTATTGTAAATACACAGATTAGAAAGATTTCTTAAAATATTTCAATAAGAAAGCATTCCAATTTCATATATTTACATTATTTGCAATTAACCTTACTTTTTAAATAATTAATAAAACTTATAATTGTTAGTATTATTAGTATTACATTTTTGATAACAGATTTCTTCAGATTTCAGTCAATAATTTTTATTTTTCTATTTGATCGACGTTTCAGCCAACACTTCAGCTGTCTCCAGGATACTATATTTATACAGAGTGTTTCACAACTTAGAGCAAAAAATTAAAGGGTATATTCTGTACGACGTGCTGATTATGAAACAAAAATTATTTTTTTTAAATTCGAAAAATTAAGGGTTGTTAACCTAAAACATTTTTGTAGTACTGCACTGGATTCGCTTTCCTATTAAACACAAAAAATGAAGTAGGTATCAACTACGAAAGAATAATTACACAATTCAATTATTAGCAGTTATTATAATAGAATTTTATTTAATAAATAACTTTAACATAATTATCTACCCAGAGGCAGTGTCAACAAAAAATTTTGGACTGGGAAACATAGAAAATAGTTTTGCGATCTAAAAAAATATTCTTTTTGTTTCATGATCAGCACGTCGTACAGAATATACCCTTTAATTTTTTGCTCTAAGTTGTGAAACAGCCTGTAAAGCATAATAAAATTAACAATAAAAAATAATTATAAAATATGAAATACATATAAATAAAATTAATCAAAATATAACATTCTTTTAAAAATTATTTTTTAAAAAGATTAAAAATGATAAAAACTTAATAAATATAACACAATGAATGTATTGCCTAATACTCGTAGAAAAAGAGAATTTCAGAACTTGGTGGAATATTGAATGATACAACTAAATCAAGTAATTTGTTCATATGGATTTGAGGACCCGGTTTCAATTCCCATAGCCGACAAACAATTTTCACCACATTAAAATTATCTTATGGCTTTCCCTTCCACTAATAACTGTGAGAATGCTTTTTTGACGGCTGGTACGCGCATTTCACGCACATAAATTGATACAGCAGAGTATCACACCCAGTAATAAATTAAAGACGTAATGATATATTTATTTCATTTTTGTATTTAGTTTCTTTAATTGTTAAATAGGTAATAGTAATAAATATTTGGGAATTTTTCGTATTCATTTCTCGTTTCATAAGAATATATTCTCAAAAATATGGGATAGGTGGCTTAGTGGTATCGAATCGGCTAGTGGATCTTGAGAACCCTGGTTCTATTCCCACAAGCGACAAACAATTTTTACCAATTTAAATCTACCCATGTGGCTCCCCCTCCATTAATATATTTAGGGGCCGTGATTTGACCGCAGGTAACAGCACTTCACGCGAAAAAATATATCACTTACAGAGATCCGTTTAGGCAGAGTGCCACATTCAGTAATGGGTAAAAGGCGTGATGATATATTTATTTATTTTATTTATATTCTCAAAATGTTAAATTTCTTTTATTTGGAAATCAAGGAAATAAAAATGAAACGTTTGCTTGAAAACCTGACTGTAAGAT
The DNA here is from genome assembly GCA_947425015.1 of Pterostichus niger. Taxonomy (NCBI): domain Eukaryota; kingdom Metazoa; phylum Arthropoda; class Insecta; order Coleoptera; family Carabidae; genus Pterostichus; species Pterostichus niger. Next base: position 31,817,773 of record OX380339.1, read on the forward strand.
TTAGAATGTGAGTTTTCCAGTGTCTCGATCTAATATTTCTCGTGTAAAGACATTTGTGTATGAAGCATTAATTTCTCTTTGTTTATGAACTGTGCTTGGCTGGAAACCAGCTCGGCTCGGTGCAGAAATGCAGAAACATGTCGCTAACGACAAATACTTGCAATATTTTGGCCGTCGGAAGAGCTCTCGTCTTTTGTTTAAGGAATGCATAAAAATGATGAACACAGATGGTAGTGTGTAAATATCAATTTGAACTGCAGCGCTGCGCCGTTTTGGCAGACAGTATTCGTTCGCAAAACTGCCACGGCTTTTTTGATCCAGATTGTTTTCCAGGGGCGTACACCATACTTTATTTGTAACATCGTCAAAGAAATTTAATTAACGCTCAATTTAATATAGCATATTACAACACAAGATCGGTATGTTACTCAAAGGACGAGAAAGAGTTTTTTTGAATCTTTTTGTAAAGCACTTCATAATCTAGTGTTGCATTTTTTTTTACCTTCATTATATGAGCGTTTCTCAAAAGGTAATGCAATACTTTACTCACGACCGAGAATACAAATTTATAACTCATGACTTGTGGCCAATCATAAATAAATAAAATAAATATATCATCACGCCTTTTACCCATTACTGGGTGTGGCACTCTGCCGAAGCAGATCTCGGTAAGTGATATATTTTTTCGCGTGAAGTGCGGGTGCCAGCCGTCAAATCACATCCCCCAAAGATATTAGTGGAGTGGGAACCTCAGAGGTAGATTTAAATGAAAATTGTTTGTCGGCTGTGGGGATCGAACCATTGTTCTCAAGATCCACAGGCCGACTCGATACCACTGAGCCACCTACCCCATATAGAGGTTAATATGATAATCAGTGGTGTAGTCTGAAATTACTAGATGGTATTTAGAATTTTGAAACAAGAATCGCTCAATATCTTTGAACATTATAATAACAGCAATGGAAGGTTTTACATGGCTTGAATCTTTTGTTTATTTCGACAAAGTTTCGACCCTTTTTTTAGGTCATCTTCAGGTCCGTACTAGAATTTTAACAGTATGAACCATTGTCTGAATACAGAGAATTGATGAAAAAATCTTTACATATTAAAAGAGAGTTCACTAGAGATTTTCAAAAGATTCAAGCCATGTAATCCATCCATTGCTGCTATTATATTTTTTACACCTATTCCGGCTTATAAATCAAATTTTGAAGAATATTGATACACACTTGTAGAGCGTTCGATTGAAGAGATAGAGAAAGAGATTTAAATAGGTAAAATATAAATAAATAAATATATCATCTCGCCTTTTACCAATTGTGTGGAACTCTGCCTAAGTAGATCTCGGTAAGTGATATATTTTTTCGCGTGAAATACGGTTACCAGTCGTCAAATCACGGCCCCCAAAGATATTAGTGGAGGGGGAGCCACAGGGGTAGATTTAACTTGGTGAAAATTGTTTGTCGGCTGTGAGGATCAAACCAGGGTTCTCAAGATCCATAGGTAAACTCAATACCACTAAGCCACCTACCCCATTTAATTATAAAGATCTTGTTCGAAAAGCTACTATACTGATACTTCAAATAAAATATTTATATTGCTTTGTAAAACAAGTTAATAAATAGTTGGTATTATAGTATGTAATTTTTATTTTTATGTCGGGAACTGACACAAAATAATGCAGAAGAATGTTTCGTCTTAATTGAAAACATACAAAAAGTTATTTGATATCTCGTGGTGTAATTGAAAAGTGTAAATATTAAAAAAATATTTTCAGTAACAATTTACAGTTTATGTTCGTTCAAAGAAACGTAATCAATAAAGTCTGTCGTTTCAACGTTCTAGCGACAGAAATAAAAATGTTTGAAACCGCTTTATTGCCAGTTTAATTCTTAAAGAGCATTTATACGCCATGTTTGCTCGTTCGAGATGGTTAAATGACCTGCTGAATCTGTGTGTTTGTTTTAGTTGTTAAATCGTCAAACAAAGGATGAGTCTCTGGGAACTTGATCACAGAGTTTATTTTAGTTGAACTTTAGAAAAATACTTAAGATATTTTTTCATTTGAAACATTTCTTTTATCATTTTATACTTTCAGTTTGCGTGCTTTTTATAGCACTATTAAATCATGTCTACCTACTATATAAAAACCAAAATAAATGTAACAATACTACTTGTACGTTCCCACATTAAAATTACCTCTGTGACTCCCCCTCCACTAACATCATTGAGGGCCATGATTTGACGACGTAACCACATTTCAGCATGCGACACCGAGTCATGGGTAAAAGGCGTGATGATATATTTATTTTTTTACCGGTTTCAGGATATTAAACCTATGTTTACATGCACAAAAGTAGGCTAGTAAGTAAATAATAACTGTATTCTGTACGGTAATATTACCATACTGACTTGTCAAAACAGTCACGAAAATGAAAATAAAACACAATGATAATATAATAATATTAATACAAACGAAACTCAAAACAACAATAATACAAAGATTACTTCTCCTGCTTGTCATAATATATATTAATTGTATAGTCTTTCAAATTAGAGATGACCACGTTAAGACGTTTAAATGAAAAACGTATTTATAAATATGATACAAAACAATTGTAACTATAGCGTTAAATATAAACATACAGATCACAGACTTATTTGATAATTAAAAAATAAATATATCATCACGCCTTTTAGCTACTGGGCGTGGCACTCTGCCTAAGCAGTTCTCGGTAAGTGATATATTTTGTCGCGGTTACCAGCCGTAAAATCACGGCCCCCAAAGATCAGTTAGTGGAGTTAGTGGAGGGGGAACCAAACAAGTAGATTTGAATTGGAGAACATTTTTTGTTGGTTTCTAAAATGATGACAATGACGTTATTCATAAAAGAATTTCAACAAATAATATTTATTAATGACGTTAACGTGTTTATATTCTGAAATCTGTAAACTATTGAACAAACCACGGATGTTATGAGCTATAACAGGTCTTAGATGTCTACGAGCTCGGATTTCAAACTGATATCTGTGGCTGTAAAGATACTCATAACATTCCTAGGTATATAAATAGCTATAAATAATCTAACATATTGTAATTGTATTCCACAAATAAATATTCTAGGATCCAAGAGCTTAGATGGGCAAGCGTATTCAAAACTGTTTCAACAAATTTTAGAATTACTTTAGAAATTTTGAACTGTAGAAACAATTCGCAGCTGCACCAAATTTTAATCTCGAATGGTTAGACATTAATGCTAGTTCGTTTTAACTTTAAGTTGAAATAACATAAGGCTGAAGGATGTAGTTTAAGTATTAAAATATTGAAATGTGGTTTTAGATATTCGCTTCGCTATTCTGCATCGGAGTGCTATTTCCGTAATAGAATCCACTTATCCAGAAACCCAATAGTTTTATACATCGAAGTGAAAACAAGAAAACGATATGTGTTAGTTTACGATTCTATATTTGTGTATGGGGTGCAGTGATACGACACAAATCTTTTTCAACGACTTATTTCGATCAGATACAAACACCAAATATCCTTGGAATTGTTCCAAATCGTTTGTTTACAATGTTACAATTATTTATATTTGATCGTAAAAGAAATTGAGTTGTTCTATTTTGTTATGAAACATCTCCGAATTTTTTATTAAAGGAAATTAAATTATTTCACAGATGAATACACGCGGTTCAGAATTTTTTTGCTCTCATTCTTCTTTTGTTTCATCAAAGCACCGTTGATCTTGGATTCATTGAACACTGAACACTTTATTGCAAGGGGAGCAAAAGTATATTAATTTTTCAAAGGGAACTTACTCCGTGAAAATTATTAGTATTTACAAAATTTCTTCAATGCTTTCTTCCACTTTTTTAATAAAATTATAAAATAAATATATCATCACGCCTTTTACCCATCACTGGGTGTGGCACTCTGCCTAAGCAGATCTCGGTAAGTGATATATTTTTTCGCGTGAATTGCGGTTACCAGCCGTCAAATCACGGCCTCCAAAGATATTAGTGGTGGAGGAGCCACAGGGGTAGATTTTTTAAATTGGTGAAAACTGTTTGTCGGCTGTGGGGATCGAAAAAAAAAATTATATAGGGTGTTTCTATACCTTTGCACGAAACTTTAATGATATATATAATTTGATTTACTAATTATAGAACAAATATAATAATTTTGAAATTCGCAAAAATTAGGGTATTTTATTCCTAGTGAACATTTTTAATGTCACTGGTTTAATAGTATATTTAATTATTTATAATTATGTTACTAATGAAATAAAAGTAAATACACAGCCTACAAATAATCATTTATTAATTAGTTATGATGTAGGTACCTGGTGTAATGCCTTATTTATATTTGAGTACCTAGTCTGATTTCGTATACGGTATGAAAGGGTAAGTTATTGTGGGAGAAATTTGAGAAAAATGTATAGCAACAGTGAATTAGTGGATATGCTGTTAGTGTATGGAGAATTAAACCAGTGACACTAAAATGTTCGCTAGGAATGAAATACCCTAACTTTTGCGAAAATAAAAAAAAAATCTGTTTGTTCTATAATCAGTATATCAAATTATATGGCATTAAAGTTTCTTGCAGAGGTATAGAAACATTCTGTATTATAATTCCTGTGAAATAAAATAAATATATTTTTACACTTTCATTCCATTTTAAAGAGAGCAATTTTACATTTTTATACTATTTACACAACTTATTGTATACCTTATTTTTGACGTAACACTCTGTTAAAAATAATATTTGTTAATTTATTTAGATGAAGAATTTAAATATCTATAACTTTTATTTGAAGCACTTTTCTTCAAAATAAATTGACAAGCAATTGCGACGAAAAAATTTATATCCCTTGTCTATTTATTTAGAATATTCAGTATATTATTAATTTAACCTACATATACAACAATTTTTATGGATGCACATGAAAACAAATATTGCATCAAAATAATTAATCTTGTTTATTTAACAACGTAAACACAAAAAAAAAGTTAAACTCAATGTTCAATGATTCCATCTGACAATATAACAAACACAAATGTATCTGTAATCATGCAAAACAAAAAATCAATATAAAAATCGTAAATCGCGGTTAATGCGTGTAGCGCAATAACTTAGGGAAACAATAGGGCAGTGGCGGAACAATGCGGGCGGAATGTGGGGTTTTTGTTCCACTTCCCACGCGTGCCGAGCGATTCCAACGATTAACAGCGTTATCAGGGAAAAGCCAATCTTCCAATCGCTACACCGGGTCGAGTCGAGAAACTCTGAAGCTGAAAGTCGCCACCGCAGAATTCGATGAATCATTTTGATGGTATCGGTATCGGTATCGGGTTACATTCGCGGTCAGCGACGAATATGAAGTGATACTATCGATTGGAATTTAAATTTTTAATTGAAATTTCCGAGAATACATTTTTGGATTCTGTTTTACGATAATAATTGAATTTTGACGTTTCATATTTTTGAGGTAATGAATAAGTAAGAAGTTAATATTCTAGAATTTATCTGAATTAATTCATTTAAATATATATTTAAATGCTTATTCAGGGTGTTTTTATATCCATACACGAAATTTTAATAGGTTACATAATTTTATATACTGATTCTAGAATAAAACAGTATAACATATTATAGAACGAGTTTTATAAAATATGTTTTTTCGAACGGGCCCAAGTTTAGAAAACGAACTGCAGGCGAATTTTCTAAACGGACAAGTACGATAAAAGTCTTATAAAATGAGTTATTTATATTTTTTTCTATTTTGCGGCTTTTATAAATTAAAATTTGGAAAAAATCTGCTATATGAAATGTTGCGGTTTGTAACTGTTATTAATATTTATGCAAGATCTTATTCTCTGCTGGCACAGTTCTTCGTCACCAGCTTCTTCACATGAACTTTGTTCTAGGTGAAGAAGTGAGTTATACCATACTGATGAGCTCTAATAAGAGCGAAACACGTCTATGGTTACTAACTGAACTGTGCTGGCCAGCCTCTGACGATGCCCTCATAAGGTGACTTGGAGGCTGAATTTTGTAAAACTGAGCCAAGTGTTTATTTTATACTTTTTATTTATGCACTTGTTCTGATTTTGAGGTTATATTGAAATTTTGATATTCTCAGTTTGATAAGTTCAGTATGTCATCCGTTATTACCAACCGTCTAAAACAAAATGTTGCGTTCGTAAAGGACGCTCTTTCGATATGCAACTGGGTTTCATAATGCCTTCCTTATGAACACAAAATAGAAAACGATATATTTGAAATTCGCAAAAATATTTGTACCCTTTATTTTAAGTGTATATTTTTAGTACCACTGTTTTGTTAGCTATTTCTAATTATTACTAATTAAATAGTAAGTATAAACACTACAATAGTCAATCTATTGACTGTAGTGTCGGTCAGTGGTATTATAAATGTACAATTCCAATAAAGCTGCTGAAAAGTAATCCAATACTGTGAAAAGTTGATCTTTTGTTTGTAAACAACGAAAAGGGTTTATTATTTTAATCAATTAATATCAAATAATGTATAGCGATATTATTCATATTGGTGTTTTTTTAATTTAATTATTATTTTAATTTGTAAAACACAATGGCTGGTAGCACAAGCTCTGTTTTTGGGTGTTCTAAGAGCACGGTTTTAACATGTTAGAGATAGCTAAAACACCCAAATGCACTGCTCTTAAAACAGGCAAAAACAAAGCTTGTGCTACCAGCCAATGATTTTTATTATTTTTTCTAACATTTTCAACAACAAATGAGATAATTAAAGGAAACAAACTCATGAAACACCTTGTACATTTTAAACATTTAAGGCCATTTTCTATTTTCTACTATTTTTTGTTTTGCCTATTTAAAATCTAATAAATATCTAGATAATTTTGATTTATCTTTTATCTATTATTTAATAATGTATTTTATTATTATCTATTATCTAATCTATATTAAAAATGAGTATTTATTTTGATCAAGATAAAAAATATTTTTTTCCGTTACAGGACTAATAACATTCCATGAACATTTATGCATCCTGTAATAAATCTTTACAGGCGCGGTGGCCGAGCGTGTTAAGGCACATCTCTTAGCATACTGTGACGTCACCCGAACCAAGGTTCGTCAGTTCGAATCCGCCTGTCGACAATGTGTGATTTGTCGTAAAAATATAAAAATACAGTTACATGTATTTATCACACTCGGGCGCTATAAGCTAGTCACTTACACGCCTTAAATAATCTGACTAAAGAAACCGGCAGTACGGCAGTGTAAAAAACTGCGGCTCGGTGTGTCCGGCCCCTATGTTCCGAAACGGAATGATGGGACATCCTAATAAATCTTTACCAAGCATTTCTACATTTTTACAACTCTTTCACTTCATTCACATTCATAATTCATTTTATACAAATAGCTGGTTTATTTCTCCCACTCGGAATATTTCGGTAACGTAACAAATTTTCATGAGATTTATTCTTTAATTTCTAGCTTGTCCAATTATTTTTTCATCCTAAATTTAAACAACATACACCTTTTTCGCAAAATTTCCTTTATAATATACATTCCATACGTTCAAACCATCTCATTAGACTCACTCCCCACTCTTCTACTAACATTCTTCTCAATCTCACAATTATAATAAAAATGATGAAATAATGTTCTTATCGAGTTTTATGATCTTCAAACAATGCACAATGGCAACCATTAAATGACATCATCATATAATGAAGATAAATTTATATTTTTCCAAACTATATATAAAGTCGTTATAATTAGTTAAAAATTATATTTTTCCATACATGGACACTCACAGACCTCTATAGGGGTGAGTTGAAATATTTGAACGAAATGATAAATCCGAATTTAACTTTTGTTTTTCATTAAAAAAAATAGATATATAACTTATTCAAAATATCAAAGAAGATCTACTCCTGTGGAAGCCCATATTTCCATAATTATATTTCTTAAAAATAAAAATTGCTAAACTTGCATGTCTATAAACTTCAAACTAAACAATGTCAACCAAATACGCTCAAAAATAAATAAAATTATAATAATTCTGGCCAGAAACTCGATCTTGTTGACACGCTTGTAGCAGCGGCGTCGCGTGGTTTGGGGGCAAGTGTAAGTGAAACAAAGCGACAGTGGCGGCGACGTCGGAATGCATCACGCGAACAATTTCCATCAACCATCACGTAAACTTGTAATGTTACTGTCATGTTTATTCTGCGTCATGTGCACGAAAACGTCTCACGCCGTCGCGTGGTGACTGTAACATCATGAGGTCAAATGTGAGGTGAATGTATGAAATTATTATTTCTTTTTTAAATAAATTGTTTATTGTAAAGTTTTTTTTTAGCCGGGTATAAATTTCTTAAAGCAATAAGTCTTAAAAGCATAGCTTTAATACAAACAATTGAGTTTCTATTTTATAGATTTGATAATAGCTGTATTGTTTTTGCAAAATTTTGCTCATCTTTTTTTGAGATGCATCTAAGAAGAACAACATTTTTCATATACAAAGAGTAAAAATTCCTCACTTCTGAACAAACCTTCAATCACATTCATCCATTCCTGTACACCTGTTTCATAAATCTATCATTTACACGTACTTCTCTAACTATGAATCAATAAAGAAAATAAGGAAGCAGCCCTGCGCTTGTTTGAAAGTAAATTTTACTAAATTGCAATTAGGCACTCTATAGTAAAAACTTAAAATGAATCAAAAATATAAAGAGGGAAGGGGGCATCTCCCTATGCTTGTTTTTGAAACTGAATTCCACAGAATTCTAGTGAAACACTCTATGTAAGAACAGTAAATGAAAATGCGAGTAACAGCCGTCAAATCACGCGGTAAAAGAGCTATAGGAGTAATAATAATGTGAGCTCACATTTATAGTCGAACGCGTTGCCATCATAATCATAATCTATGGCGCTATAGCCCGAGATCGGGCCTGGGCCTACCGGACACACCGAGCTGCAGTTTTTATACTGCCGTACTGCCGGTTTTCGTAGTCAAATGCTACATTATTTAAGACGTATAAGTGACTAGTTTATAGCGCCCGAGTGTGATAAATATATGTAACTGTATTTTTTTTATATTTTACGACAAATCACACATTGTCGACAGGCGGATTCGAACTGACGAACCTTGGTTCGGGAGACGTCACAGTATGTTAAGATATGTGCCTTAACATGCTCGGCCACCGCGCCTGTATGATACTATTAGAGGAACTAAATAAACTAAGAATATGGACAAGAGGTCAAAAATGTGAGTGACACATACTAATATGTTGTTAATGCGTTGCCACCCTGTCTAAAATAGATAAGAAATGAATAAATTAAAAAATTATAAGTTAATATAATAGATAAGGCAAGTGAAGTTATTAGTTAAAATGTTAAATTTTAGATTCCACAAATCAGGGCTGAAGGGGTGTATCAAATTAAAGAACATTGGTGATATTTTGACAGTTGTTGAAATATAATATTCGAACAAGAAATAAATAAAATTAAAAATTTAGTAGGTGGCTCGCTCAGTAGTATCGAGTCGGCCTGTGGATTTAAATGAACATTTTTAGGGCCACTGGATTAGAGTACTTTATTACTTGACCTGCTGCATTTAACTAAATTAAATTATTAATTACACAACATCAGGCATTTATTTGGTGTTGTGTAAACAATTACTTGTAAGAAGATTTAAATAAAATTATTAAAAATAGCTATCAACCAGTGGCTAACAAAATATTGCCTTTAAATAAGATGCAATTTTTTTTGCGAAAAAAATATTTTTGTTCCATGAACAGTACGTCTTATAATATATACCCTTTAATTTTTTTCCCGATATATTCAAATATATCTAAAAAAAATAATCTCTTATATAATGTAAATTTAAAATATACTGGGTGGTATTGAGTCGTCCTGTGGTTCTTGAGAACCCTGGTTCGATCCCCACAGGCGACAAACAATCTTCACCAATTTAAATCTACCCCTGTGGCTTCCCCTCCATTAACATCTTTGGGGGGCATGATTTGACGGCTGGTAATTGCACTTCACACGAAGAAATATATCACTTACCAAAATCTGCTACAGCAGAGTGCCACACCCAGTAATGGATAAAAGGCGTGATATATTTATTTTTATTTTATTTAATTTTTAAAATATCCGTGCACAAGTTTTAGCAATGTATATACGTATAATTCATGTTAGAAAATTCTGTGCTATTTGCTACTGTAATTAATTAAAGAAATATTGTAAAATATTTCAAAATAAAAGCTACAACAATATGATGATAGTACCAGAATTTAACACAATTATTTTATTATTATTTATTGCATAAATTAGTTACTCAATAATTATTTTTCCTTTGGGTTTCTGTGGAAAATCCTACGGGTCAACTTTAAATCTAATTATAAAAACTAATAAAATAACACTGCATAAATAAAATTGTGCGCAGCACGTGTGTCTGTCTCGCATGACTAGATCTCGATCACAGTATGCACGGGCACACGTGTCTACGTATCATCACACACGAACCAACGACAAAACCGATATCTGACAACCTTGTTCGTTATATGGAACATGTATATTTCTGCCGAACTGCCTACTGGACTATGAGAATTCTTTTCATAAAGTGATTCCGCATGAGCAAGGCCAGGACCGAATCTGAGAAAATTTTCAGTGTACTCGAACAATATTTTATAATACAGACTTTCTAAAATTTAAAACCTTATTCTGAAGATACAATACTGAAATCTTAAGCTGCGTTCATTGATACCCAATTAGTAATCACAATTAGCAAATATAATTAATAATCACTAATTGTATTACACATATTTATCTAACCTCTGAAACTTATACGAAACAGATTTAAATAACAACAAAGACAAAATTAATTGTCATCCAACATTGGTGAAACAAGGTTTAATAAAAAATATATGTTTCACAAAATTCAGCCTCCAAGTCACCTTATGAGGGCATCGTCAGAGGCTGGCCAGCACAGTTAGTAACCATAGACGCATTTCGCTCTTATTAGAGCTCATCAGGATGGTATAACTCACTTCTTCACCTAGAACAAAGTTCATGTTCATTTTGTGAAACATAGCCAAGTGTTTACTTTATATTTTTTATTAAACCTTATTTCACCAAGTGTATGGATGACAATTAATTTTGTCTTTGTTGTTATTTAACAGAACTTCTCATGTCATCTTACCAGTTTGTTAGAGATCTTATTCTCTGCTGGTACAGTTCTTCGTCACCAGCTTCTTCACATAAACTTTGTTCTAGGTGAAGAAGTGAGTTATACCATACTGATGAGCTCTAATAAGAGCGAAACGCGTCTATGGTTACTAACTGTGCTGGCCAGTCTCTGACGATGCCCTCATAATGTGACTTGGAGGCTGAATTTTGTGAAACATAGCCAAGTGTTTACTTTATATTTTTTATTAAACCTTATTTCACCAAGTGTATGGATGACAATTAATTTTGTCTTTGTTGTTATTTAACAGAACTTCTCATGTCATCTTACCAGTTTGTTAGAGATCTTATTCTCTTCTGGTACAGTTCTTCGTCACCAGCTTCTTCACATAAACTTTGTTCTAGGTGAAGAAGTGAGTTATACCATACTGATGAGCTCTAATAAGAGCGAAACGCGTCTATGGTTACTAACTGTGCTGGCCAGCCTCTGACGATGTCCTCATAATGTGACTTGGAGGCTGAATTTTGTGAAACATAGCCAAGTGTTTAGTTTATATTTTTTATTAAAACAGATTTATTAAAGAATCAGTCTGCATCAAACATTTTCTTCCTAACTCACCACCCAGGCTTCAATCATATTCACGTTCACTTCATACAAGTTCATATATTCATCACATTCGGAATCATTTATCCCCCAATAAACCTTTAATCATATCCATTCATTTCTAACACCTTTTTCAATAATCTTTCACTTATGCCTACTCCTCTAACAACGAAACTAAAAGAATAAGAAAGGAAAAGGATTTTCCTGCCCTTGTTTTTAAAGTGAATTTTACGCAATTGCAGGTAAACAATAACGAAATAACTAAACATCGAATCTATATATACAGGATGTTTCTATATCTCTGCACGAAATTTTAATGACATATATAATTTTATATACTGATTATAGAACAAAAAGAATTTTTTTGAAATTCGTAAAAATTAGGGTATTCCATTCCTAGCAAACATTTTGGTATCACTGGTTTAATAGTACATTTAATTATTTATAATTATGTTAGTAGTGAAATAAAAGTATAAACACTGCCTACAAAAAAACATTTATTAATTAGTTATTATGTAGGTACATGGTGTAATACCTTATTTTTATTTGAGTTCCTAGTCTGATTTCGTATACGGTATTGAAAGGGTAACTTGTTATGGGAGAAATTTCAGACACTAAAAATGTTCGCTAGGAATAAAATACCCTAATTTTTGCGAATTTCAAAAAATTATTTTTGTTGTATAATATAAAATAAATAAATATATCATCACGCCTTGGGTGTGGCACTCTGCCTAAGCAGATCTCGGTAAGTGATATATTTTTCGCGTAAAGTGCGGTTACCAGTCGTCAAATCACGGCCCCCAAAGATATTAGTGGAAGGGGGGCCACAGGGGTAGATTTAAATTGGTGAAAATTGTTTGTCGGTTGTGGGGATCGAACCAGGGTTCTCAAGACTCGATACCACTGAGCCACCTTTGTTGTATAATCAGTATATTAAATTAAATATATAGGTCATTAGAGTTTCATGCAGAGGTATAGAAACAACCTGTATTTATTTATTTATTGCTTCTGTTTACTTATGTTCCTTTTAAAAATTCTCTCCATATATCATTTCTCACTAATTCACTGATGTTGCTATTAATGATAATTGCAAGATTTAAGACTCATCCACTACTTAAATGTGTTTTCAGATAAAAGTTATATTCGCCGAAATACAATTGACTATAATGTTATTAATGAAATAGATAAAATGAATCATATCTCTGAGTCCGATCCTGAATAACGCAAGCCCAAGAGAAATATCGCATCGTGTTCGCGTATCGCATTCACAGATCTGCGAATCTTCTTTGCTGTAAACTGTCTTTATTTTTGTATCGAATTCCTTCCTATCCGTGCAAGTTTATCCTTTCGTAAAGTGCACTCCCGGGAATGGAACTTGCAACTTTGCCGAATCATCATTTTTAAAACTGCAATTATACTAGTTTCTTTGTTTGTACTTTGGATTTTTTACGCTGTTTGGACTTTTTGCGCTCTAGTGTGTTTAATGTTTATGAAGGAAGTTCGTTAGTAAATGCTGCAGTGGATTTTACAACAAAATAAAACGAAATGGGGTTTGTATTTCAGTGCTGGAAATACGATAGTAGATCTCTGTTACAAACGTTTGTTGATGTAAAATGATGTACAAAACTACAAAACTTACCTTGTAAAAGTAGAAGAGGATTTTCTCCTATCTAGCATGCAGTTTTCATTTCCCGCGTTGATGGACTCCAGGAAATTCACTGGAAAAATAAAAATGTCAATCTACTTTACTCTAAGCAAATCCTGCAACAGCGCAGGTAAAATGAATTGCAAAATGAAAAATATAGTAACTATATTATTACTTCGTTTCAATCTCTACAAAATATAGTTTAATAATAATAATAAGTAGTGTTATAGTTAGCGTAGGTTACAACTAAATAATTACAGATTTTAACTCTATACATTGTCCAGGCCCGGCAGATAGTGTGGGTAGTGTGGGTAGTAGTACCCACTCGAGACACTCGGAGTGGGGAAAGTACCCATTCGGGATTTTGGGTGAGAAAAATATTTCATAAATGCTGAATTCCAGAAATACCTCATTTCCTAACCGTCAATATCCGTTTTTATTCACTGTACATTGTTTAACAATAGTTGTTAATTGGGTAAACAAAATGAAAGAGATTTTGTTATATTTCAATATTTAAATGCTCATTGTTTCAATTATATTTTTCTCTTTAAGAACTTTTTCGGTGGGAGGGGGTGAAGGGGCTAACCCCCACCTAGGTCAACTACCCACTCGGATTCAACTGCCGGGCCTGACATTGTCATTTAAATTGTGAACACTTAAACCTTGAAATAAGTGTTTGGGGAAATTTGGTTACTTTTGTAGTACCCACTCTAAAGTATTTGACATTTCAAACTATAAATCGTTTCTTCTAATCTGTGTGTTTATGGTTTTCATTTCTATTTAAAACAAAATGAAAACGGAAAGTTGATAAGTCCCACTTTCAACAATAATAAATTGATTGAAATCGTCAATTATAATTAATTAATTTCTCTGTCATTAAATTAAACGGTTTATTATGAATTTATTAATAAATGTAAACCGCTATTAAGTGAGTTTGAGCTGATGTAGCTAATAGCAGCGATCGATAAAACTGTCTACCATGTCTAAAGCAATAACAAAAGAAAATTGTACAAAAAAGTGTGTGTGTGCAATTCACACACGGCAGAAGTAAAACTTCAGAAAAGTTGCCTACGAGAGAATGAGATACATACAGAGTATCAGGAGTATTAAGATAATTAGAAGGTTGATTATTTTTCACCTTATTTTCTTTTTTTTCTGCCGATACTCACGACACTTTTCAGCATTAGTTTTCGGCATTTTTGAAACTCACCGTAACCGTGTCCAACGCAGTTCACTACACAACTCCACTAATCTAAAAAACAACTGTTCAAAACCACGGCTAAAAGCAAACTGAAAAGAATTACACCTAAAGTAAATTAAAGACTAACTACCCTTTACATAACCGTCTGCTGGTAATGATGATCTAAGCCTAATTAATCTAGTCAACATTAATAATACCTTACACTTGTATTCTATCTCATTCTCTTGCAAGCTAAATCCTATTTATAAATATGTTTGTTTCTTTTTGGTGTCGCGTTTTCGTTGCATCGAATATTCAAATCACAACGGTGCTAAAGAAGTTTCACTTCAAAAAGAACTTTTTCTACGATTGCTATGAAAAGTTGACAATTACGCTCTCAAATATCTTTTTTGCGCGTCTGCAATGGCAACGCGCGAAAAAGACGTAAAATGCGCGCGTTTCCAATGGCAATGCGCGAAAAAGATTAAATGAGCACTTATTTCAATAGTTACTAGGGATACAAACAAAACAGAAACTTGTCATATTGACAATTAACAGAACGAATTTATTTTCAGTACGTATACGTTTTTAAATAATTTTAAGATGCAATCGTAGAAAAAATTATGTGTGCATCACGAGCTTCCTCTTATACTATTACCGTGCTCGAATAACAAAGAATCACTTTACGCTCTTAATACACAAATAACTATTGTGAACAGAATAATTATTTTTGACAGTGGAATAAATCTATATGAAACCTACCAAATACCATGAGATAGAGTTTAAGTAATTGAAATCTATCGGTGAAATTAGTGAACAATTTGCGAGTATAATTGCAACAAACTGGTAATTGTGGTATCTGAACAGGGAGTGCAGTTGAATTAAATTAATTACTGGTATGAAATCGATATGAAGCACTAATTACCCTAATTAATTCGTAAAGTTTGATTGAGCGAACATCAGCAACTTTTCCGCAGGAATAATCCATCTTTAATGTGTGAAATGCGCCATCTTTCATTGCGCAACGAAATTGCACAAGTCACGATATTACCGCAATCAATTTCCTTGCCGCACTTTTGTTTTTCTACTAATAAATTCCTAGAAATCAAACTTGCCTTGCCCTGCTCCTGTTCCGTTATTAATTTCTCCCCGTGCCCTCGAGTCAGTGGCGCACGTGACATTCGGCTAATATCACCGACATAAATTACCATTCCAAATACATATTGCGTCATTTAAGTTCGGCATCGGGCATAGCCGCCGTGGATCTAAGCACCCAGGCGACAGATGTTTATTGTCATGTTTCTTGCACGTTGCAAGTGCAGAGTACCGCTCCATGTCGATGGGGGTTTGATTGGCGTGCTCTACGCGCTGTTTTGGGGGAAATGCACCGGATACGCTTGTTTGGCAGTTTGATGATAGAAGTAAAATATATCTACCTAGGGAGTTTGGAAACTAAATGTCAGGAAATATCTACGGAAAACGCTATTAGTGTGAAGGGAGGGGAATAAATTTTCAATTTTCGGTGAGTGGTGTTTTTTGACACATGGTGCCACGTGACACGCCAAACATGGGAAATAATGTAAATTAAACAATGAAAGTATCCAGATGACACATTAATAATTCACTGTCAAAATATTGACAGGAGCTAAATAAAAACCAGAAGTTATAAACAGGAACTAGAAAATAATTACGTCAAACTTTAGATGCTAAATGATTAATTCAAAACCTAGCTGTAGTTCTGCTATAAGTATGATACTTCATAATAAATTATTGGTATTATAAACTTATAAATTCGTTTTGTAAATATTTCACACTTTTATTAACAGTATTAATTTTGACATAATTTGACAATGCTCATCGATGTGTCAAACACTTCAAAAAAATAACCCCCACTTATAAACTGAGGTGATAATCTCAACAAGCATTACTCCCGTTAAGTAGCTCAGCATCGACAAAGAGTGAGAAATTCATCTTTTTTTTTCTTTTTTTGTGGCTTCTTGGCGGACCAACTACTTAGGTCATATGCCGCGATTACGCCCTGATCCGCGTTTTAGGTCTTCTGTCAACAGCAACGCGGGTTTCTCTGGACGGTCACCCATCCAAATACTCCCCGCGCGCAACGTTGCTTAACTCGCGTTATCGCTTGGATCAGTATCAACGAGTTGTGCCATGGCCGTTGACAAAATTCATCTTACTTCATTCTCAGTTCACCTCACTTCAGTTCAGACAAATAGAACGAACAACTTTACTGAGATATGTGAGATGAGCTAAGACGAAGTGAGATATCACGAAAAAAGAACACAGCTATTCTTAAACTGTTTTTCTCAAATTAACGTTGAAATGAGCTCTGCTTGCGAGACTCAGAGATGCCAAAAACCTATGTATAAATTATTTCAGATTTTTTATCCACCTTTAATTAGTTTGACCTTCAAATGAGCTTTAACCTGACGTAATGGAACTTAACCGACCTCGGCATCGGACTCCAAAAAGGCCCTGGGTACCTAGGTAGAGTCCGGTATTTTTATTTCAAACCTGTGTTATGAATTACATAAATTTTTCTTCAAATCTACATAAGTTACAGATAATCGTGGCTCAGTGACTAAATTGAGATAAAACTTGCGTTTATTAATTATGCAAGCAAGAGGTTATACGTTGAAATTTCGCTGACTTCTTAAGGGGTAAGGCCACTCTAGAATTTTTTAAAAATGCATTTGCTTAAATTTTAGTTTAAACCCTTAGGAATAAGGGAAAATTAATTTAAATGCCGCGCGGAAGTATTTCAGAGGGAAAAAAGCATATATCTATTAGTACTAGTATTTATATATATATATATATATATATATATATATATATATATATATATATATATATATATATATATATATATATATATATGACTCGAAACTTTAAACGCGTTTTTTTCGAAATCATATTTTCAAAATCGGGCGAAAAGAAATCTGAAATACTAATTGATGGATCGTGCTGAATCTTTTTATTTCTTATTCTAGATATAAAATACTCAAAAACTACGGGGGCTTTTTAAAAAGTGATTCATTCGTTTTTTATGGTCGTTTTTATACAGAAATTTAGTCCCGAATAATGAACTTTTTTTTAAACGCGCGCCATTTTGTTAAAAATCCAAATTTTCAAAATCCAGCCCGTAGTTTTTTAGAGTATACATCAGAGATTAAGAAAACATATCCTTTTTTGATCCAGGTCTATTGCTGTTCCCGGAATGTTTTCGCCCGATTTGCTCTCGCGCCGAGAGGAGTCGCCATTTTTTTTTATTTCTGACGACAATTTTGAATATTTTCTTTAAAAAATATTTTTAAATAAAGTTTAAAGAGCACTAAATAAAGATCCAAAAACAGTTCTTAAGCAGCACGTTTAAATTTCGATAAAAAGAATCTTGAAAATGACCCTTTTTTCCTTGTCTAGAGTGGCCTTACCCCTTAATTCTTAATTATATTACATATTAATTATATTCAAAATATCCTTTACATTATAGGCTGTAGGTCCTCTGTACTATAATTGTGATTAAATTCCTGTTCTACGAAGTAGCGAATAAAAGTAAAACTAAACGAAGGAAACTAAGAAACCAACTTTATATTCTTAAGTAAAATCTATTTATAAACAAAAATTAATAGCATGTCCAGTCTCCCCAATTACCATATCATAAATCACATGAAATCACTCTTCATAGCGGCACCGGCATCACAAACGCGGTCAACTCACGCTTCTGGTTCCGGTTCTAGGACCACTAGCGCGCTCCACCGCAATCAAACAGCTATATCAGTCCGCGGAGCGGAGCCAATAACGTATAATGACTTTATCATCGAGTGTGCGGGTCTACCTGGACTCTGCTGCCATCTGTGTGTGTGTGTATGTGTGTGTGTGTGTGTATGTGGTTCACGTGTGGTTGCTGTCACGAAATATGCGGTTTTGTTATGCAGTGTATAGGGGAAATTGATGTTGGTGAAGGAAAAATGTTGGAATGGAATAGGTTGTTTTGTAGTAAAGCTTTGAAATTTGAAAGTAAGGGTCTGAGGAAACGATTCTAGCTTTTAACTAGTAGCATGTACTGCAACTACCGGATATACAGGGAGTGCACAGAAAGGCGGAACATAGGATTTTTAATATGTGCGGAAATTAGCTCTCCTGTATATTTTAGAGGAAAAGTACAAAAATGAAAAGTTGTTTAAAATTAAAGGATAAAATATAAAAATTAATATAAAGAATAGGTATATTCAAATATTTCTAAAAAAAATCATACCTGAGGTATTCTTACAAATATTTGAATATATTTAATATTTGTCCGTCAGTACGGTGGCGTGGATAACAATACGAAATTCGAATCTCACTCAAGCTAAAAATTATATAAACTACTACACTGCGACTCTGTGAGTGCGGACTCTGTACTGTAATTGGGATTCAGTTCCTAGTATAATTAAATAAATAAATAAATAATTTGTAGTTTTAATTTTACATTCAATTTTTAATATATCCCTATACAATTATGAGCAGTATATATATATATATATATATATATATATATATATATATATATATATATATATATATATATATATATATATATATATATATATATATATATATATATATATATATATATATATATATATATCATCATCATCTGTGGCGCTACAGCCCAAATCGGGCCTGAGCCTACCGGACACACCGAGCTGCAGTTTTTACACTGCCGTACTGCCGGTTTTCGTAGTCGAATGCTACATTATTTAAGGCGTATTTAAGTGACTAGCTTATAGCGCCCCGAGTGTGATAAATACATGTAACTGTATTTTATAATTAACGACAAATCACACATTGTCGACAGGCGGATTCGAACTGACGAACCTTGATTCGGGTGACGTCACAGTATGTTAAGAGATATGCCTTAACACGCTCGGCCACCGCGCTTGTTAAATGTTTAAAATGTTAAATTTGTTGTACTAATATGTCTGTTGGCCTAGATTTTTGAAAAATAAAATGTGACATATTTGTGAAAAATCAGATAGCCATGAAAATTTAAAACAAACAAAACAAAATCTCATTCTGATAGTTTAGTCAAGAATTACTGAATTTAATTGTATTTATTTATTTATTTATGTTACTCTGTACAACAAGAACTTAATCCCAATTACAGTACAGGGTCCGCACTCACCGAGTCGCAGTGTGATAGTTCATATATAATTTTTAACTTGACTTTCGAATCGGTATCCACACCACCATACTGACGGACATGTTATTTGACGTTGGATAAAGTTAAGAAAATTTCGGTATTTAAACTAGATTTTAATTTGGACCTGAAAGGAATGATAGGTACAATCTGTATATATTTTAAAATTTTGGTTCTACATCACATTCTCAATTGTCGCTACCTCTCAGTTAGCAGAAATACACTGCTCAAAATTTTACAGGGATATTTTAAAAATCACGTATAAAATTAAAACTGTAAATTATATTATAAATATGTATTTATTAAGGATCCAATATATTTAATATTTGTCCGTCAGTACGGTGGTGTGGATACAAAAACAGAATTCGAATCTCACTCAAACTAGAAATTATATAAACTAGAGATGGGCGAATATCATCCGCGAATAGTCGAATGCCGCGAATATTGACATTATTCGATATTCGAGATTTTCGAATATTAACGTCAGTATAGCGAACATTCGAATACCTCGAATATCGCGCCATATGTTGACCTCAATTTTTGACTATGTTTTTCTTTATCATTTGTACATAAACTTAAAACTATTACAATACTTTAAAGTTACTAATAACAAAGATATGTTGTTTCAAAACCATGAAGACGTACCATATTTCAAATTTGTTTTTCGCCAACATCAGCCTGTACGTTTCACCTTAAATTTGAAGTTTTAGTCTTTTTCTTTTTTGTTTGTACTTTTTGTTTTAATTTAATTTTATCTTAACAATTTCATTCAAATAATGAAAAGGGCATAATTAAATAATTATGAATAATAAATAAATTAACTTTTAGGAATATTCGAATATTCGAGTATCTCGAATAGTCGAGATCTGATGAATATTCGTATTCGATATTCGAATTCAAGAAATTTGATATTCGCCCATCTCTAATATAAACTACTACACTGCGGCTCGGTGAATGCGGACTCTGTACTGTAATTGGGATTAAATTTCTGTTGTACAGTGTAACATAAATAAATAAATAAATAATTTATAGTTTTAATTTTACATTCAATTTTTAATATATCCCTATACAATTTTGAGCAGTATAATCATAGCAAGAAAAATATTTATAAAATATCAGGTTCAAAGTATTTATTGATTACAAGGCATCGCAGGTAATGTGTTTACTATTACTTTGTGTTATCCAATACAAAGAACAAACTAATGAGTAAAGAAGCGAGTATAAAATAATGATTTTTGTACCTACTTTGTGTAGAAATGAAGTAACAGCTACGACCCACATTGCTTTGTGTTGATACGAGAACAAATCCTTGATTTCTGGGATTTTATATCGTGTTTATAGTTTTTTCCACATAAATATCACTTGATTTTAATGTTTTATATACACCACTTATGAATAAACACAATATCACATAATTTAAACCAATATGCGTATATTTTTTTACATATAAAATACTGTATTGATGCACACGCATTGCTAAACTAATCCGGCTCACTTCAAATAAACGTTTTTAAACAATGCAAAATAATTAATAAGGCACGTTGTAACTTGTTTACTACTGCTTCTAATCATTTAAATCGTATAGAAATAACGAGCAGATCCCGACAACTCACGATAATTAACGAATAAATCCGATTGACGAACAAAAATAAATTACAAAATACAAGAAATATATAATATTTAAATTTAGATATCTCGCTTATACAAAAGGCTAATTTAATAATTCTTAATGTGCTAGATGCACAATTTAATTCTCTAAAACTTTTAATTGCAGCATTTATTTCTAAAATCAAAGTAATACCAATTTTTTTCAAGAAAAACTGGTAGCAGCTTCATGTGATGTATCACTTCCGGTTAGTCCATATTAACGAAAATCTATTATGTTATTTCTATTGATATAGTAGTCTTATATATCAAATGTGAAAAGTTTTGGATTATATTTTAATATAATTTTTCATTAAAATCTATTTTAGGCTTCAAGTAAAGTACCACTTCCGGAAGTTATATAATGACCAAAAAGGGAGATGCACAACTAGATGTTATAACAGTCCTAAATACAAAATCTCAACTTTCTACGGCTTACCGTTTTTGAGTTATGCGAGATACATATGTACGTACAGACGTCATGACGAAATTAGTAAAAATATATTCAGGGATAGTCAAAATAGATATTTCCGATGAAATCTCAAAACCGAAAATTTTCGTGATTACAATACTTCCTTCACTTCGTACAAGGAAGTAAAAAGTATGTCCGATATAAATAAATTTCGCTGTCAAATGTTTATAAATTAATTTAAAGAAAAATGCATGAAATTAAAGATACAAAATATTAATTTTCCTCTACATTTATTTGAATACATATATCGAATTCGCTCTAATTTCAAATAATAGAAATAAAATAAATAAATATTTTATCACTCCTTTTATCCATTACTGAATGTGGCACTCTGCCAAAGCAGATCTCGGTAAGTGATATATTTTGGAGCGTAGAGTGTGGTTACCAACCGTTAAATCACAGCCCCTAAAGATATTGGTTGTAAAATTGTTTGTTGACTGGAAATCAAACCCAGGTTCTTAAATCCACAGTCCAACTCGATAACTAATAATGTACTAAGATAAATAAATAATTATAATCTAATTAATTTTCATTCTTCTAATTCAAATACAGTCAGTTACTTTAGTTAATATTTTATTATTAATTAAAATTAGTATAATTTGTAGCATTTTAAGATTTATTGCGGTATTTTAATAAATGACGCCATTAATTTTCATAAAGAAATTTATATCAATAATAAAAGCTACCCGTGAAGTATTCCACCCAATTAATTAAGTACTTTTAATCGCCTATAAAATTACCATAAACTTTTTTTCTTCAAAAATTTTCCGACAAAATCAAGGCAAAGTTAAGCTTTCATCTGGTAGTATATTTCACATGTAATAAAAGTATTAACACAGAAAACAAATTCTTATCGAAGTTGGCTATTGTTTTCGTGACAAAACACGGAGTTCAACATCATGGCGTCACGAATGCGCCTTCCGGTAGCGCTAAGGGCGCCCTCATGTCTACAGAAACTGACCTTAAGGCCCTTTTATAATGCCGTGTTTAACGCTTCGATAATGGACGTAACGAACAGTTTTTTTATTTCTCAAGAGTACACTTGGAGATGTATTGCAGAATAAATGCTTAATTGTAGTGTTTGACAAGCACTTGAGTGTTTTTTACTCTCGCAGAAAATACTTTTTAAAAGATTTTCATATCTTCACTATTGTTGAACGTTCTTAAATAATTTTAAATAAATTCAGTGAAATTCTTAACGTGTACATGGGACAAGGTCCTGTGCAGTCATTGCTTTCCAAATTATTATAAGTAAACAAAAAATATCTGATGTGGACATCACATGACTTCCTTGTACACGTATTAAACTATAGATATTTTTTTAATTGCACATATTTGACATTAAATCTTTTATTTTTTGTTCTAATCCATAGCAAACTTAATTTTTAAAGAAATCTAAAAATTTATAATATTTAAATTTAGATATCTCGTTTATGCAAAAAGCTAATTTAAAAATTCTTAATGTGCTAGACGCAGAATTTAATTCTCTAAAACTTTTATTTGCAGCATTCCTTTCTAAAATTAAAATAATACCATTTTTTTCAAGGAAAACTGTTAGCAGCTTCATGTAATGTGCCACTTCCGGTTAGTCTATTTTAACCAAAATCTATTATGTTATTTCCATTGATATAGTAGTCTTATATACCAAATTTGGAAAGTTTTAAATTATATTTGAATATAGTTTTTCATGAAAATCTATTATAGGCTTCAAGTAAAGTACCACTTCCGGTAGTTGTATAATGACCAAAAAGGGAGGTGCACAACTAGATGTTATAACAGTCCTAAATATAAAGTTTCAATTTTCTACGGCTTACCGTTTTTGAGTTATGCGAGATACGTACGTACGTACAGACGTCACGACGAAATTAGTCAAAATGGATTCAGGGAGGGCCAAAACACCTATTTCCGTTGAAATCTGAGAACCGAAAATTTTCGCGATTACAATACTTCCTTTACTTCGTACAAGGAAGTAATAATAATAATAATACTATAGTATATATCATCACACCCTTTATCCATTACTGGGTGTGGCACTCAGTCTAAGCAGATCAAGGTAAGTGATATATTTTTTCGCGTGAAATAAATAAATAAATATATCATCACGCCTTTTGCCCATTACTGAGTGTGGCACTCTGTCTAAGCAGATCTCGGTAAGTGATATATTATTTCGCGGTAAATGCGGTTACCAGCCGTCAAATCACTCCACTAATATCTTTGGAAGCCGTGATTTGACGGCGTGAATTGCGATTACTATAAATAAATAAAATAAATATATTATCACGCCTTTTACCCATTACTGGATGTGGCACTCTGCCAGAGCAGATCTCGGCAAATAATATATTTCTTCGCATGAAGTGCGGTTACCAGCCGTCAAATCACGGCCTCCTAAAATGTTAGTTGGGGAGGAGCAACAGGGGTAGATTTTAATTAGGTGAAAATTGTTTGTCGGCTGTGGGAATCAAACACGATTACTAAGTGAACTATTAATCATTTTATTTTTTAATCTATATATACTCGTAATTTGACCTTTAATATACAGGTGATGACCGCAAGACCGGAACATAGAACATTAATATATAAAATAATATTTTTATAATTTTCTACTTGTCTTATTATTTTAGAGAAAAAAGCTTGAAATAAATGTTGTAAATTCCAAATTAAAATCAATAAACAGAATTAATTTTGCATGTTTTATAACAGCAGAAATTAAATTGAAAATGTTGAAAATTAGCTTAAACATAGGGATAGCCTTGGAAATGAAACAAAATTGTCAGAAGAAAAAATAATTTTGAATTATTAATTGTTATGATAAATTGCAGTAAAAGAAATTCTCTCTTTGTAAAAGTGTCGATTGTTCTGAAAAGGACAATTGTTATTTGTTATTATCAATAACATTAAATGTTTTATTGTATTTTAAATTTAATACAGAATTAACTCAGAATTATCTTAAATTAAGTGCTCAATTAAATCAGCAACTGTGGCATGGATGGAACACTTTGATTATTAATAACTCTTTGAATAAATAAATCTTTCACTTGTCAGAAACTATTACCACTATAATAGAACTTAAGAAATTAATTTCTTTCACAAATTGAGTAATTATCCATCACTTAATCTTATAACTCACTAATATATAACTACTGGCAATAAATTCATGAAACAAGGAATATTTTTCTGCTGGCAGATAAAACGTGAATCAAATGTTTAATTTTGTTTCATTTCCAAGGCTATCCCTATTTTTAATCTTATTTTCAACATTTTCAATTTATTGCTTATCAATTTTAATTTAGAATTTTATGCTCTACAACAGAGAATATCAAACTTATTCCTTTTACCGCTCCCTTTGAAGATCAATTATTTTTCAGCGCCCCCTATTTTTTATACACTCCTAAAACTTAAAAGCCACCATTTCATTACTTTAATTAATTTAGTTATAGCGTGCTATATTAGTCGGTTCTGGTGTTTAAAGTTACATTCTGAACTAGATATTTTTACCAGTGAGAGCAATTAAAACGCAGCTTTATAATATTAAGAATATATTTTAATCAAATTAAAAGAAACAATATAGATAGGTAATCAATTTTAGTTTTAACACTAATCTAATGAGATGGATGAATTTGGTGATTTTTAACAAGTTTGTCAGTTCTATAAGTTCTTCTTTCAGTTGGGGTGATACTGCTATGTTGACATTTGAAAAAGGATCAAACACACAGTCTGGTATTTCCAAATTCAAAATGTCCTGGAATCTTTCAATGAAATCACTGTGGAGATTTTCCAAATGTTGGCAGTAGACAAGCAAGCGTCGTTGTTGCAGGATACTGATAAATTGGAAAAATTATGGAACTCACATTTGCCGATATTCTTTTTGTGTAAGAGCAGCTTGGATACGAAATCAGCGACGACATTTTTTGTTTTTATTAAGTTCAAGTGATCGCCTTGAATTTGGAGATTCATATCATTAAGTAATTTATAAAGGTCTGTCAGCTATGCGATATTATTCTTTGATGTGATGAGGTTCTCGCTTAATTCTGTGTCTTTGTTTTCCAAAAACTCTACGACAGAGTCAAACAGATTGTAAAATCGAGTCAGACATCATACAGAGCAGAAATTTAAACTAATTATTCGATATTGAGTAGTAGGTAGGTTTTAATTTTAGTGAATTTTAAAATATAAAGTAAATGAAATTACAAATCAACCATCGCCCCCATAAACCACGCCAACGCCCCCATTTTTTTCTGGACGTCTTAACGCCCCCCTCTAGGTCTCCAACGCCCACAAGGGGGCGTTATCGCCCACTTTGAGAAAGACTGCTCTACAACATTTATTTGAAACTTTTTTCTCTAAAATAATAAGCCAAACAGGAACTTAAGTCTTATGTCCCGGTATCGCGGTGACCAAGCGTACCAATCAATAATATTTTATTTAAATAATTTGATTAAATAAATTTATTTAGATCAACAGTGAGCATAGGACAACTGTGTAAACATGTGCATTTTTTCACTTGTTTAATCCTATTATTAAGTTAGGTGTAATACAGGTGTACAATCCATCATAATTGAACATTGAGCGGGTCCACTTTCCCTAATGATCTGAGCGCTGCCTCTGTCGCTATCCTGCGTCTCCTGTTATCCCAGTGCGTGTAGGCGTCTTGTAACAACACGACGCCGAGTGTCGCTAGCGTCGTCGACAGCAGAACCCAATAAAAACCGCCTCGAATAATGGCCGAGGCATGACGCAGTCGTTCGTTACATCTGCTCCGAACGATCGCGTATATATATTTATGAGAAAGCTAAAGACCTATCCGGAGATCTAGCCACCGTTGAGCAGTTCCCCGCCCGCCAGGACCGTATCGGGAAGTTTCTTTACCGCAAGTCGGTTGCACTGAGCCGAGCTGTTGCACTCAATGCCCGTGGATGTGTTCCAAGACTCGGAGTGAATTTTGTATGAATGGGTTTTCAAACTTCGGTTTATTTTTATGTCGTTCGGGATCGTGGTTTTGTTTCGCTTTTAGCGGAATTATAGTGTTTGCTATTTTGTGAAACACTTTCATACATATATTTATTTACTTTTCGGTTTCAAATATTTATGATGCATTTAAACTTATACCTATTGTTATATTTAGCGCTAAGAGATAGTTACGCTTATCCAGTGAATCGAAGGAGGCACTGTAGCTTTTTCAATGCAATTTTTAAAGTGCTCAACTATTAACTTTCCTAATGATTTTACATCAAGTTAGTTAAATAATTTGTAGTAGAGAGCAAATTATTGCATTCTTTGACACTAATATTTATTATTTTTCCTCTACCTAGAACCGGAAAAATGACGGAATATTTATTGACGATATTTTTTTTTAGATTTATTTGTTTTTTTCTAAAACAAATCTTGTTATTAAATATTCCTTAATATTTTAATAATAAAATTAATATATATTCAACTATAAAAATTGATCTCACAAGATTTTTTTTATATATTTTATTATTATCTAGTTTAAATAAAAATAAAATTGAGATATGTATCATTATATTAATTAAATATTTTGAATTTGTTTATTATCGACATCCCTTTCGTTTTTGTAAAACAAAATGAAAATTTTGAATTAATTTTCCATTATTATTTTCATATCAATTAACTTCAAAATATACACAATATATAATAAGGGAGAGTACATTTAATTATTTATAATTATGTTACTAATGAAATAAAAGTATAAACACTGCGTACAAACAATCATTTAATAATTAGTTATTATGTAGGTACCTGGTGTAATGCCTTATTTTTTTTTAAATTAAGTGTACCATTAAACCAGTGACACTAAAATATTCACCAGGAATGAAATACCCTAATTGTTGCGAATTTGAAAAAAAATATTTTTGTTCTATAATCAGTATATCAAATTATACAGGGTGTTTCACAACTTAGAGCAAAAAATTAAAGGGTATATTCTGTACGACGTGCTGATCATGAAAACAAATATTTTTTTTTTTAAATTCGAAAAATTAAGGGTTGTGAACCTAAAACATTTTTTGTAGTACTGCACTGGATTCGCTTTCCTATTAAACACAAACAATGAAGTAGGTATCAACTACGAAAGAATAATTACACAATTCAATTATTAGCAGTTATTTATAATAGAATTTTATTTAATTAATAACTTTAACATAATCATCCACCCAGTGGCAGTGGCAACGAAAAATTTTGGACTGGGAAACATGGAAAATAGATTTGCGATTTAAAAAAAATTATTTTTGTTTCATAATCAGCACGTCGTACAGAATATACCCTTTAATTTTTTGCTGTAAGTTGTGAAACACCTGTATATGTCATTAAAGTTTCATGCAGATGTATAGAAACATCCTGTATATTTTGACAGCAATATTAATTTTTAGACTTGCTAGTTTTTAATACTTATATTATATTAAGTTCTTATTCTATTTTGTTTTTTTGTTGTTGTAGTTTTGAGACGGTAGATAAATGTATCTATTATTTATATTTAGATAGAATTCGATGGAAACAATAATTATTGTTGTTGTGGAAAAAAGTAGGAATGAAGGAAGAAATTTACAGCACGTGCGCTTAAAAAAACATCCAAGTCAAGAAACAAATGGTTTGTGCAAATATTTATTTTATACCGAGTAAAACAAAAGATCGTTACTTTAAACAATGAAAGAAAACAGAAGAAGAAAAACAATGTTTCCAAGAAAACAAAGAAATACCTACCTACCTTCACGATTCATAAATAGGCAGATCTGGAATAAACTTACTCCGTTTTATCGTCTTTAGGAATTCAAGATTATTGTAAACTTACAAAATTATTTTTAGTTTTGAGAAACTGTCTGCTGCAATGATAAAAGCAGGAAATACTCGTAATTATCATGACTGTTTGTTTATCAGTTTAGGTTATTGTACTCTTCATATTATTAACACATCATTGTATTTATAATTGTTTTTGAATATTTATTTGATTGGCACAGTTCTTAGATAATTAATTTTTGTGTTTTTGTTCTATTAAAGGAAACATTGTACAAAACTATTAATCATTTATTTATTTTATGAAATTTGAACATCTGTGCATTAAGTGTTTCAAAATTTAAAACTCTATATCAGTGCTGTATAGAAAGTTGATTGGATGATGTCCGACCACAGACCAAGACTACTATTTTTGTTTTATTGCAATTAAGAGTGTTTAATTAGAATTTGAATAACTTAGTTCCTAAATTATTTTAGAGGTATACGTGTAAAATAATGTCTATACCTATGCACGAAACTTCAATAGGTTATAAAATAAATATATCATCACGCCTTTTACCCATTACTGGGTGTGGCACTCTGCTTAAGTAGATCTCGGTTAATGATATATTTCTTCGTGTGAAGTGCGGTTACCAGCCGTCAAATCACGGCCCCCAAAGATATTAGTGGAGGGGGAGCCACAGGGGTATATTTAAATTGGTGAAAATTGTTTGTCGTCTGTGGAGATCGAACCAGGGTTCTCAAGATCCACAGGCCGACTTGATACCACTGAGCCACCTACTTAATAGGTTATATAATTTGATATATTGATTATAGAACAAAAAGGTATAATCTAAAATTCGTAAAAACAAGTGCCTTTTATTTAAATTATACATTTTTTGTACCACTGATTTAATAGCAAATTTACTTATTTTATTATGCAATATTAGGTACATACTTAATAAAAGTTTATTTGTAGGTAGTGTTTATAGTTTTATTTCATTATTAACATAATTATAGGATAGGTGGCTCAGTGGTATCGAGTCGAACCCGGGTTCGATTCCCACAACCGACAAACAATTTTCACCACATTCCAATTATCCTTGTGCCCCTCCCTTCACTAACATCATTGCGGGTCATGATTTGACAGCTGGTAACCGCACTAAAAATATTTCATTTACCGAGATCTGCTATGGCAAACGCCACACCCATTCATGCGTAGATGGCGTGATGATATGTTATTATTTATTTGTTTTACTAATTATACCGACAAACAATTTTCATCAAATTGAAATCTACCCCTGTGGCTCCTCCACCACTAATATCTTTGGGGGCCGAGATTTGACAGCTGCTAACTGCACTTCACGTAAAGAAATATATCACTACCGAGATTTGTAACGACAAAGTAATGGGTAAAATGCGTGATGATATATTTATTTATTTATATATTTATATTATAAAAATTTAGGATTAATGTACTTATTTTATAATTTGTTTCTTTAAATTACAGACTCCATTGTTTTGTTTTTACCAGTACACTATTAATTTATCATAGTATCAAAACTATTGCGGAACCTCAACGACACAGTCGATACTTGCCACTCTGCCGATAAGGCTAGTCCGCCCCTGTTCTAAATATCTGATATGTCAAATAAAACATGACATACAGTTTTGATACTTGACAACCACAAAAAAACGCAATAAATGTCATTCAGATTTGGAAATATTTACATACAAAACAGAATTCAAAACACTATTATTGCATGTATTATCTGTTAAGATAATGCTGTATCAAAATACAGTGTCAGGCAAAAAACGCTATGAAAACATGAACAATGCGTTATTTATTTGAAAATAATGCAGTATAATCAAACGACAAGTATACCGGAAAGAGAGAAAGCCCCGTTTACAAAACCAAAAACCATCCGACAGACGAGATGCACCCACATGAATGTACATCAGTTATATTCCGACACCAAATACATTTATGTATGAATTTAAAATATAAAATAGCAGTCTGTTTCCAAATGATTCCGATCTGCATAATTCAGTGGCGTGCGCGCAAAGAGGGGCAGCGGAAAGAGGTTTTCACACCGTTTCGAAACACATTTCCATTTAATTCACTGTTCTACCACTGGTGGAAATGGCGCTGTTGTTGTGTGGGTTTCGGTGAAGTAAAATGTATTTATTATTTTATTGTTGTGTAATTTGTTTATGCGGTAAAGTTCTCCTATGAATTTTTAAATAATGTCGATGGATGTATTTTAATTATTAAACTTCGTAGCTTGTTAGGTGAATATTGTATTTGTTTAAAACTGTTTTTTTCTGTTTCAGTCAATTATTTTTATTTCAAATTTCGGCACTATTAAATATAATAAAAATTATATCTATAAAATATATAATACTGAAACAAAAAGGTTTTTTTTTAAATCGCAAAACTATTTTCCATGTTTCCCAGTCCAACATTTTTCGTTGCCACTGCCACTGGGTGGATGATTATGATTATGTTAAAGTTATTAATTCCGTCAGTACGGTGGTGTGGATAGCGATACGGAATTCGAATTCGGAGATCCCGAGTTCGAATCGCACTCAATCTAAAAATTATATATGAACTACCACACTGCGGCTCGGTGAGTGCGGACCCTGTACTGTAATTGGGATGAAATTCCTGTTGTACAGCGTAACATAAATAAATAAATAAATAAATAAATAAAATTCTATTATAAATAACTGCTAATAATTGAATTGTGTAATTATTCTTTCGTTGTTGATACCTACTTCATTGTTTGTGTTTAATAGGAAAGCGAATCCAGTGCAGTAGTACAAAAAATGTTTTAAGTTAACAACCCTTAATTTTTCGAATTTTAAAAAAATTCTTTGTGTTTCATGATCAGCACGTCGCGTCGTACAGAATATACCCTTTAATTTTTTGCTCTAAGTTGTGAAACACCCTGTATATATATTAAAATAAAATTTCAAATATTTGTAAACATCAACATTTGTCTTTGGATAAAATGTATGTAAATTTTATTTTAAAATATTATATTTAGTAACTACATTTCAATTTGTTTTGCTACTTGACTTGATAATGAGACTAATCCATAATCCTGAAACGTCCTTTCTGTTTTAATTATTAATGGAAATCCATCCAATCAGTAGTTTTTTAAATTTATTACTACCCTTTTCAATTTTAATTACCGTTTAAACATAATAAAATATCTTTAATTTGTCTCAAGAGTATTGTATTATTATAATTAGATATTTTACTTTTGCGCTGCTCTAATTATAAAAATAGAAGCATCTGCGAAACAAAGCATTTACGGGCATTTGCTCAAATGAACTTTTTCTCTTATTGTTAGGTATCTCAGGCGGGTTAAATCTAGAATGCACTGTATAACATTTCAAGATCTGCTACGGCAGAGTGCCACACTTAATATGGGTGAAAGATGTTTTATTTATGTCTGTATTTTACAATCTAAATTTAAAACATTGTTATAAAATTTAAATCGTTTATTTTGTTAATTAACTTCGTCTTACATTACTAATCATGTAATGATTGTTTCTTGTTTTACCGAATCGCCAACGATACATCAAGTAGTCCTGCCTTGACCTAGATCAGTTCACTAACGAGAAAGGTATCGGATGATATGTGATTTGGTCAAAGTGACCTGTGGAGTATTTAGGATGAATGTTTGTTGAGGGCTCTTCAATGAGCTAACGCGCTTAATTAGTTGATTCTTTCCACTTTTCCAGATGTCAAACTGTGATTAGTTTAACTTAGAGTTTGCGTTAGACAGGTAATTCTTTGAGTTACTTGTGTAAATAAAGTTAGTTAGAGTAATTAACAAAGTGACCACCTTATTTAATTTTTATAAAATCACCTTTCAATCTCTCATCACCTGTAACTTTTCAACAAGAAATACTCATATACATTTCTATTTCATTACATGATTAAATAATTCTAAAAATATATTTTACCTGAAACTGATAGGAAAATAAATATTTGCCTGACCTTTAAGACTCAGGAAAGCTTTGCTTTGTATGCCTAGGCAGGAAAGTAATATATTACCTGCCTAGCGAGTGAGTGTCTAGTTACTTAGTCATCAAATACTGACTGAATATGTAAGTCAAATATTTCTTTTAATTTAAATTAATTTAAAATATGTATTATTTGTTTATAAGTTTCAGGTAAAATGTTATATGTAACACGTCAGTAAAGCGTTGTACAGGATTCGTAAGCTGTTTCAAGCTCGGACATGAAACTATCTTCTCCTCCTGCAATTTAACGCTTTCCTGACTTTTTACGTAAATAACTATTCCTATAACGCATATACAAAACAAATTTTGTGAAACTGGTTTTGTCAAAAACGATGATGGCCCAAAATTATTTTTAGGAACACATCATTTAAGCTGTCATTGCTCAAATGAGTATCAACAGAATTTACTTTTTAAATAAATTAAGAACATCAAATAATAAAACACTTTTCTCTTTACTTAAATTTAAAGATATTTATTTTTAAAATTATATTGATAATATTATGAAACTCTAACATAACTAATAAATGTCAAAATAATTTGAATTTAAAATGTTTTTTCATCTATCAGTGTTACCAACCTTGAAAATTTTTGTTTCTTTTTTAAATAAAAATAAATAAAGGAAAATTATTAATTATGATTGGTTGATTTTATTATGAGTTATAAATCTGCATAACTCATTCGAATTTGTAATAATAGTGCTTCGTACTTAAATTACTAAAAAATGACATATGACACTTTCGATGCTCGTTATGTAATATACTATTACAATTTACTGGATGAAATAGTTCACTTTTCTGCTGGGGGAAGCACTAACGTACATAACATACCTTTGCCAAAGTATCTACAAGATAAAATTGTTATTAAATATTACATTTAATATTACCATTGTTCGGCAGTACGGTGATATGTATAGTATAGAAATTTGAATCCGGAGATCTCACATTCGAATCGCACTCAAGCTAATAATTATATGAACACTTAAGCTGGATTTATAATGAAGTAACGCAACAAGTAACGTAAAAAGTATCGGTAACGTAAAAAGTTGAGCGTGTACTACAGCTAGTAATGATTTATATTGAAGTAAAGTAAGAAGTAAGGTAAAATATGTAACGCAATAGTTGCCCAACATTCATCTTTCTACCTTACCTTAACTAAAACTTTCTACCGCTGGCCAATAAGAAGTTAGCATTTTGAACGTTGCGCAGAAAACAAAAATATTAAGCACAAAACCCAATAAATAACAATTAACCTAACAAACGTTATATGATATGACAGACGTACAGAAATTCTAAATTGATGCCGAAGTTAAACGAAAAATACCGAATTAATGTGAATTTTGTATCTTATTACCTGATTGGCTAGCAGTAGTGGAACTACTTTTTAATATAAATCAACTATTTTCGCTTGCTTTACTTTCTACTTTACTGCAACTGCGTTACTTGTTGCGTTACTTCATTATAAATCCAGCTTAAGGCTGGATGAGTCCAGGTCATGTACTGTAATTGAAGTTAAATTCATGTTGTACAGCGTTACATAAATAAATGAATAAATAAACAATTGATTGGTACAAGTTCATATGAAATGTCAAAATGATTTCAAGTAATAGTTGGAAACAGTGAAATTAAGGATAATCTAAAATCTACTGGCAAGTATTTCTGTTCTGTGTCCTTTTTATAATAATATTTATTATAATATGGAAGTTGCGTGTCTGGTTTTGGCGAAGTATGTCATTTTTAGTAAAAAATGTTCCACTGAGAATATTAGTTCCTTTTTTTATTTACTAAAAAAAAAATTATAATAACGAAACTTCCTATATTAAATATTAACTATCCTTTGAAGGTTGGCTGGCTTAGAAATTTCAATCAAATATCGGATATTGACTAGGAAATAGGATACAATACAAAAGATATTTTTCTTTTTAAATATTGAGCTATTTTTCGTGGCATAAATATCAATTTTCAAAAAGCGTCAACAAGGAAAACTGCGTATTGATGCCAGTGTGACGATGTGTAGAGGAACTGGAGTAGTGGAGGGACACCAGGGGGGGCACTGTGCAGAGTTAGTGGAGAGGTGGCCGTGGAGACGTCTGTTCTGTACACATCTCGACTTCAAGGTGCCGCGCTGCTTCCTTGTTTACACTTCAAATCGTTAAATGTTCGGATTCGAAGATGTGGTTGTCTTTCTAACTCCCCTACAATGTGCACAGGACCGGATCATAATAATTTCACACAAAATGGAATAGGGTAAATGGTTACCTCACTTTGTTACATTTCAGAGAAAATTAAATTTCAATGGTAAATTGACAAACTAATAGAGACAAAAAAATATATTTCTGAACGATATAGTAACTGTAGAAAAAGACGCTCGCCGGAGTCCTGTAACTATAAGCGTCTGGAAACGTTCATTTTTTTTTGTGTTACACATTCCATTTTTTATCGAATTGAATTTCATAAAATAGTTATTTTTGTATTAAGTGCGCAAAATGAGTGTTTTTTTGTTGCGTGTGAGAATGTTACTTTTAGTCGAGACAAAAATAATCATTCGAACGCGCAAAAAGAAATGTTGGCCATGAAATATAAACAATATTTTGTCTACAACTGTAAATAAAGAATAATACAATAATTATTGATTTATTTAAGTGAATTGAAGGAAAACAATCAACAATCATATGAATTTGATACTATTGATTTGTTGTAACTAATGGAACCTGACAAAAAATAATTTGGGAACGAGCGCGAGATACTCATTTTGCGTACTAGGGTGCAAAATAATGCGCAAAATACGCGTTGTCATAGTAATGTATATGATGAAAAAATCATGTACCTCTCGTACTGATATTAGGAAAAAAAATTAACATATCTTGACAGTTTTAGGAAAAAGATTATTACTTAATTTTTTTAATTTGTAACCATTACAGTCCAGAAAAAATATTTACATATTAAGAGAAGAAAGTGAAATATTTTTTTCCGCGCCGAGGGCGAGGGATGTAAAGAAAAGGAAGAAACGAGCTAGACATGAATCTTTTTAAATTCCCAATCAGACACTATCATTTTCAGAAATAAATTTGAAATGTATTCTTTTGACAGATATCACCTATATGTCTCACTTATAAATCATACCGTTGTTTTCCAGTTGCCATGGATATGGTTTTACTTTTCTCTTCTAGGGCAGAAAAAAATACTTTCTTCTTTAGCGAGGAAAAGTGTTTCTTTTTTATTTCAATTGTGAAAAGATAATTTTTTGACAGCTGCCACCTACATATCACTAAAGGCAAATTATTCCGTTGTTTTCCAGTTGTCATGGATATGGCTTTACTTTTCGTTGCTAAGGTAGAAAACATTACTTTCTTCCCAAGAAAGGAAAAGTACTACTTCTCTTTCATTTAAGGAAAGAAAGTCTCACTTTCTGGCAAAGTCGTGAAAAAAAGTTTTTCTACGATTTCTATGAAAAGTTTACAATTACGCTCTCATTTGCCATCGTAAAGTTGACGTTTTCTGTGTCTTTGTTCCTCTTGTACTATTGCAGCTCTCACTTTACGCTCTTAATACACAAATAACTATTTTCATTACTGTTATTTTATGTAAATTTCGATTAGACTGAAAAAATGATTTTCGTATTGTATTTTTTGTTGTCCAGAAACTACTACAGCAAACTGGAATAATTAATCCCATAGAATAAAAATATATTTAATAATAGTATATTATTTAATGAGCATATAAACATTATATGAGAATTACATACTATACTTTATCAACAACTATTTAAGTATACGGCACAAAAATAGTAAAACATTACCTTACGTCTGTTATGGATCAAAAACGACAAACCATATACTTGAGATATGTGAAAATACTTGATTGCTATTGGTTGGAAAAGATCGTGAAAGTGTAAAATGAACAGCTTTGTGTATATAGAGTTAGATACAAAATAAGGTATTATTTAATTATTGTAGATATACTTGTTATTTGAAATAAAGTAAACATATAATGAGAACCCTGGTTCGATCCCCACAGCTGACAAACAATTTTCACCAATTTAAATCTATCCCTGTGGCTCTCCCTCCACTAATATCTTTGGGGGCCGTGATTTGATGGCTGGTAACCGCACTTCACGCGAAAAAATATATCACTTACCGAGATCTGTTTGCCGAGTGCCACGCCCAGTAATGGGTAAAAGGCGTGATGAGAGATATTTATAATTTTGCTTTATAATACGTTACAAACCATTGTTATTGTGAGTTAGTGTTACTCTAACACATTTGACATGATTTTAGTGTAGTACGTCCCTGGCGGAGGTTCTGTTTCTGTTTTCTGTCGGCTTGGGGCTGACTGAACACTGCACACATGTTGTACCAACTCATTACAGATCTTGTTCTGCGTTCATTTTCAAACAAACGATTCCGTCCGCGCCTTTCGTTTCTTCTTTAACGTGAGAAAACGTTCTGTTTATTCAAATGTTTTTAAAACCAGCTTATTATTGTGTTTTGTTTGTTTTAAAAGTCGTATTTCATTTTTTTTTCGGTTTTCTTTTATTGACTGCCAAGCTCTTTGATCATTCCAATAGCAGTTGATGTAAATTTATTACATAATTTACTTATTTTTAGATTTTACTTCTGAAAGATCTTACAATTTTTTTTCTAATATTTCTGACATAAATATATTAATACGACATAATATTTTGACTGTGGTATTCTGCTGTAACAATAGCTTTGGATAAATGATATATTTTTTGCATTTTAAATGATATTTCCGTCCGTCCGATCATAGCTGATATGGATATGTAGTGTTCATTATTATTGTTAATTTATTTTTAATTTGAAAAACAAAAGAAAAAGTAGGGTTGAAAAAAAATAAGTTTTTGTTGTTAATTACAATTTTAATTAAAATAATAAAGAGTTATATTTTGTCTGAATTGAATTAAATTTTGATATTACAATTTAATTGAAAGCCAATAGGTAAGTTTGTTTTCACAGATATTAATATATTATTTCCAGAAATTGATACATTTTCGTTAAGCTAATAAATTAAATTTTTCTACAACTGTCAAAAAATGATAATTTTCTTTCACTAATATCAATACGCGAAGTACGTGATTTTTTTATCATTTACATTACTATGACAACGCGTATTTTGCGCATTATTTTGCACCCTAGTGCGCAAAATGAGTATCTCGCGCACGTTCCCAAATTATTTGTTGTCAGGTTTCATTAGTTACAACATATCAATAGATCAATAAATAAATCAATAATTATTGTATTATTCTTTATTTACAGTTGTAGAAAAAATGTTGTTTGTATTTCGTGGGGAACATTCTTGTTTTTGGCGCGTTCGAATGACTTTTATTGTCTCGACTAAAAGTAACATTCTCACGCGCAACAAAAATACATTCATTTTGCGCACTTAATACAAAAATAACTATTTTATACAGCTGCCAAAAAAAACCATTACTTTTATTGACTAATAAAGGTACGAAAAAGATCATTTTTTCATCGTTTTCATTTACATCATAACTTGTATTGTAACTGGTGCGAAGTAGGCACTTTGCGCACGTTCCTATAGACAACATATGTTATTGATATTTTTTAAAAGCTGTATAAAAATTATAATTTTGTGTTATTTTTTCAATTATGCTACTCTGCATAATAGGAACCTAACCTCAATACAGTTTCCGGACTTATCGAACCTCAAGTCTTTTAGTTCGTATATTTTTAGCTTAAGTGGGATTCGAATTCGGGATTTTTTAATCCGAATACCATAACACAAAAATATTAAATTTACTTCGTACGCGAAATGTGTTTAGCGCCCACGAGTCTTAGTGCGCTAAGCCGGCATTTCACTCACTAGGTACACAAATAACTATTATTTTTATGACACAAGTAAAGATTCAAAGATCTATAATTTCTTCTTTGAACTAATAAGTTTTTCTATTTATTTTTAATAAATGTGCAAGTACAAGTATGTTAATATTTTATTTTTTTTTTAAATTTATATATCGGACCAACTACTAAGGTCATATGCCGATATGTCCTTTGTATGGTCGCCATGGGCGGGACCCGAACCCACGACCTTATGGTTGTGAGTCAGGCCCTCAACCCGCGCGACCACCACGCGGGACATAATAATATTTCATACAAATTTGTTGACTACTTCTTTGTAATATTTTTATTTACAATTCACTCTTTTATGTACTTGAAAAATAACGTTTTTTTACCTGACAAGTTTTAATAGACCTCATTTACTCTCATGCTGTACAGAATTAAAGTTTTACCTTTAAAAGTTTTCAAATTATTGAACATTTTATTTTCTTACTAAAACTTCTTTTTGCGCTCAACGACTTTTATTTAAGCTTATCGTTTATAAAAAACAAAAATACTTAACTAGAAGTACAGGTATCCAGGTTGTAGGTACCTACTAGAATTTTTGTTTTACTTTTATTTTCTGTAATGAAATATGTTTGCATAGAAAAACGACGTCAATCAATTGAAAAAAAGTCATAATATCTTTACATTTGATTAAAATTTAGTTTTTTCATTAGCTTATGAAAACTTGTAATGAGCATGAGCGCATTTAGCAAATGAAATAATTTTTTAGAAATATTAAAGAATACAATTATTATTTTTCATTACTTTAATGTAGCATTGTTTTTTTAATTACAAGCAGTATAGCTGCTTTTACATGTTTGTAATTTAGATACATATATGCAGTTATTGTGCATTGTCGACAATTTGTTTATTGCTAATTTATTTAGGTCAAATACTTTAAAAATTGTAAATCAACTTCATTATAAATAATTAAATTATAAACATCAATTTGTTATGTAATTATTATTAAAACCGTAATTAACTTACTAGAACTAATTATAATGTTGTTTAATTAATAGATAACTATTTTAACTCTATATTGTACAAATTTTGTAACCATTCATTAATATGTGAGTTTATAATTATATACTCTTTTCATTCTTAAAAAGCTTACGAATCCTGTACGACACTTTACTGACGTGTTACATATAAAATGTTACCTGAAACTTATAAACAAATAATACATATTTTAAATTAATTTAAATTAAAAGACATATTTGACTTACATATTCAGTCAGTATTTTATGTTGCTAAGTAACTGTACACTCACGTTTCTTTCATTACCTGCCTAGGCAGGCAATATGTTATTTTCCTGACTAGGCATGCAAAACAAAGCTTTCCTGAGACTTAAAGATGAGGCAAATGTTTATTTTTCTTTTATTATTATATTATGAAATTTGTATCGGTTCATTTGTTATAAATAAATAACATGTGAAGAACAAAAAATATTAAAATCATAATATAGAGTTGACAGTAAAAAATTATATTTAAGCGATTGTCAATTGTTTTTCAATGTATGCTTAGTTTGGTATCATATTAAAGCTCTACAAAAAAGAATATTAATAAAGGTGTCAAAATATGTTTAGGCAGAGTGCCACACCCAGTAATGGGTAAAAGGCGTGATGATATATTTATTTATTTTATTTATTTAATTGAGTCAAAAATGACATTAAAGTGATTGCAAATTGTTTTTCTAAACCTGTTCAAATTAGGCCGAGTTTAGTACCAAAATAAAGCTTTCAAGCACAGAGTTCGGGTAAAAAAATTACATTTAACCGATCTATTGTTGTTTTTTCAAAAGTTATATAAAATATTATAACTTTTTGGAAAATGTATTTACGTATCAATGTCAACACGAGAGACAGATTGACGGGTCGCGTTCATTGGTCTTCACGTGACTTCCGCAAGTTTCCGGAAGTAGCGGTACCTTTCCCTCCGCTTACCTCCCGCGTTTCTGTTCCTCATTCCTCAACACAAACACGCAAACACTCTCTCACACACTCTTACTCACGCGCCCTCGCTCGCATTCCTGAGTGAGGACACCTGTTCTGAACATTACGAAGGTTAGGTGTCATGTGCCACTTCCGGTCGCGCGATCTGGCGGGAAAATTC
This sequence comes from Pterostichus niger, assembly GCA_947425015.1. Taxonomy (NCBI): domain Eukaryota; kingdom Metazoa; phylum Arthropoda; class Insecta; order Coleoptera; family Carabidae; genus Pterostichus; species Pterostichus niger. The sequence continues at coordinate 31,858,456 of OX380339.1, forward strand.
AAAACGACGCTGCTGTTTTTACCAATCAATATATTACAATGAAGATTGCTTTTGAATTTTACGTAATGAAATAGTAATTGGAAATTACTTGGTTGATTTTCCTCTGAGAAAGGGGAAATAAAAGCATAGCGGCTTGATGTAAGGTACAGGAAATGAACAACGCGAGGTGGAGGTCTTAGTTAGCCTTGGGTTCACTGTTGAGCTTCTTTTGTTCAGATTTGCTGTTTTAATTAAAATCTCTTGTAAAATTAAAATGTATAATTGTTTCTTCTTTCAAAATTTCGTTCTAAACTTAATTAGCTTTTGATTAATATGAATTTGGGGATGTTATATTTTTATTGGTTTTAGAAGACGCAGTTCTACGAATATTGACAGTTATATCTTCTAATTTATTTTGAAATACAAATTAATAACATAAGACTTTCAAAAGATCTTGACATTTTAGTGAAACTTCACCAATTTTTTTTTTAATTTATATATCGGACCAACTACTCAGGTCATATGCCGATATGTCCTTTATATGGCCGCCACGGGCGGGACCCGAACCCACTACCTTATGGGCCCTCAACACCACGCGGGACACTTCACCAATTATTTTTGAAATACTTAAATAGAAGTAGTATTTCTACGATTATGTGTAAAATTGGCTGTTTGGCGTTCGTTTTACTGTTTAACAACAAGATTACATTAGCCTCCGATTGCTCAACAATAGGGTTAGAAAATAGGGTTTTCTGTAATTATTTCATGTATGGAAGGATCATAGTTGCAACATACTGATGTAGACAGTATTATTTTTTAAGTTTTTCTAATCGGGTAGATAATCGTATCCATGGGTACAATAAAATTGTGTGTTTCAAGCTAATTTCAAAATAGAAAAATAATATTTTTTTTATCATATTCCGTAATTGTTCTTGTTATTATTCATGGTCGTAGATAAAGTATAATACAGAACTCGAATTGTAACGCAATAACATTGCTCGTGAAATTACTGCACTCGCCGAGGCTCGTGCGTAACTTTTTCACTCGCACGTAATGTGCTTGTTACAATTCTCGTTATGTAATATACTATTACTGATATTTTTTAAGTAAAATTGTACGTAATACATCTTTAGTCACTCATGAGTGTTAAAAAAACTCGCTAGCTCGTGTTTTATCTTTGTTCCAATCGTGACTAAAGACTAGCTTTACGTACTAGTATTGTAAATAACTATTATTTGAAGTAGTATTTTTTAAAGATAATTTTTAATGCTGCCTACCTTTATTTTATATTTCTCTTGTACTTTAATACCCAATATATTTTGATAAATATTTAAATATTAAATGCTGACATATATTTTTGAATTGCTAATATAAATTTACTGCTAAACTGAACAAAAATTATTTCAATTTATATTATAAATTAAAATTTTGACATTTATGTTCGTATATCTTCCAAATTTTATGCATACATCATTTTATTTTAATTTGTGTTTTAATTCTGTAAATTAAATAAATAATTCATATACTCGAAATATTGTAATATATATTCAAAACTGGAATATGTACTTATTTAAATGAGTTCAATATAAGAGAACTTCGTTGCGTGGGGGATATAAAATATTTGCCATTTGAGTTCCCGAAATTGCATCAAATCAAAGTTGATTCGAATATTTCCTCTTCCGAGTAAAACTTGAAAAAAATCATTCACATCCAGAAATCGTTTGGTTCCTTCCTTTATTAAAGAATATCATAATCCTTAACGAACCCCGAGCTAAAACACGGTTATTGCCCTAGTAAACTCTATAAGTGCAACAAGGACACCTGCCCTTATCAGCGTTGCGTGTGGGAGTGAGACACCACGCACGAGAACTGTGAAACCGCTCATTAACCCCATGGGTGTGAGAGAGAAGCATGAAGCTGCTACGTGTATGTAGAAGTGAGAAGGTAATATCGCGAAGAGCGCACAATCAGTGATAACACGGTTTTCGCTTTCGGCCGGTTTCGCGTTGGTTTGCCGGCGCTGCGACGGGCAGTCTAGCCCGCGACGCGACGGCTCACGGCGCCAGTCGACGAACAGCGTCGGAACGCGGGTGACGCGACGTCTTGTTGGAAAGCGTCTTCGTGGAACACGCGGCTCTGAAGTGACAGTTCGCTGAGTGTGAGTGGATGTTATGTGTGTGAACGTGAGGGGATCGAGCACGGTTGCTGGTTGATCAGGACACCGGCTTGTTTTTAAAGGTAGTTTTTACTAATTTGTATATATTGCAATTTTATTTATTTATACCTACTTCGCAAATAGAACATTCCGAACTTCTCAGATGTAATCTTATTTTATTTTTAACTATTAGTTCAAATTATAATAATAATAATAATTTATTTCCAACAAAATCATTACAATGATATTTGGAAAGAGTATAAAGATGTTGTTACAAACATACATAAAATACATTGAAATAACGAAAAAGATTTTACATTTCTATAATAATACTTGTAATAATTAATCAATCACCTATGAATAAAAGTTAACATATGAAGTTACAAATTAAGTACAATCAACTAAATGAAATAGTTACTTATTCTAGATATTGTTACAATATACCAAAGTACCTATCAGCTAGATTTGAATTCATGAACACCCGTTAGTTTGACGAATATTATATACGAATATACAATTCCCGTAAAAAAAATCTTTATCTACTCGTATTATTGGTTAAAAATTGTTTCATTTTATAGATAAACTTTTGACAAAAATATGTATATGTTTGTATCAGCAGGTAGATATGTTTGTATCTTTTTTTTAAATTGGTTATTTTTTGTTAGCAAGATAAAAATACCTGACACACTTGTACACTGTTTAAATATAGTATTTTGATAACACATTTGTTTAGTACAGGTACAAAATATACCTTAAGTAATTGGTATATTGCTTGATTTAAATTTAAATTATTATTAATTTCATTTAGATACAAATTAAATAAATTATACTTTTACCTCGATTTCTACCTAATTAATTATATCATATAACAATAAAATTAAGAATTTGAATAAAATAGATATCATGCTAGACTAAATTTGTAGTTCAGTAACTCGACTTTTATTCCAGTTTGAAATGATTGGATATTACAATTATCCATAAAACAGAATAAGTTTGAAATTATAGTTAGTACTCCATACGTCATATTAGGTTGTATTTTAGCATCACTAACATTTGGCGTTACAATCATCAGGTACTTTTGTGAATTAGAAATGAAATTCAAGTTGAATCTAAAAGGGTATTATTGACTAATTTGTTTCATGATTAAACCCTGCTGTACTGTTCGATTCTGTATGACCTAAAATTAATTTCTATTGTCAATAAATATATTATTCTAGAAGATATGTTCATGGCATTCATCATCTTTGCTAGATACATATTACTAATTGTATTTTAAACATATTTTTATAAATGTTTACCACGAATTTCATTCAATAATACTAATGTAATGTTCGGGTCAATATGGCCCATTTTAATACAAAAACTGTTTTTTGTTGTCATTTATTTATAAGAATAAATGCGTTAATATTATTTTAAAAATCTTTAAATATCGCATGATTATTTTATAAAGATTGAGTACATACAGAGTGTTTCAGGACTAGTGTAACAAACTTTAACAGCTTATTCCTGAGGTCATTTTGAGCCAAAAATGTCATATGAATATAGGTCCTATTCCTTCTAGTTACCAAAATACAAGAGGTTGAAGTTCTATAAATAACACGAAATTTTAAAATGTTTTTTATCAAGATACTTTCGGAAAACGAGAGTTTTATTAAAAAGTCATACCTTATTTGTCTTAATGAATTTTATTTATTAATATTAACATGCATACGAGTTCAAGGCGCTCATTTTGAACACTTGCTGTAATTTTATCTTATTTCATATTGTGTTAACCTATTCCATGTTTGGTTATATTGTTCTGTGTCTATTTAATTGTGTAATTTTCTGTTTTGTTCTCTAAATCGTATTCGTTAATATTAATAAATAAAATTAATTAAGACAAATAAGGTATGACTTTTTAATAAAACTCTCGTTTTCCGAAAGTTTCTTGATTACAAAAATTTGAAAATTTCGTGTTATTTATAGAACTTCAACCTTTTGTATTTTGGTAACTAGAAGGAATAGGACCTATGTTCATATGACATTTTTGACTCAAAATGACCTCAGGAATTAGCTGTTAAAGTTTGTTACACTAGTCCTGAAACACGCTGTATAGTAACTGACATTCGAAATATTAATTTAAATTTTAATTAATCTTTATTGATTACAGTATTGTATTAGTTGTTCCATAAAGTTCTCAAGTTTTACATATTTTATCATTTATATTGAATATTTGTCCTGTACTATCCTAAAGTTAAATTAATATTGATAACACAAGTGTGTACTAAATACGAACAAAACACCAGGATTAACAAAAACTGTGCAGCTATTCATTGTAGCGAATTAAAATATTTCTGACTGCAAATAAAAATTATATCTACGTATATTGTTTCGAGATTCACCACGAACTATGGTTCTGCTACACTATAATTTTAATTAAATTCCTGTTGTGCAATATTTTTGGTACCAATTGTAATAAGTTATATATACATCTTATTACAATATTTCTTATTCTTAAAGAATAAATATGTTATAAATAGAGTTCTTGTAAATTGATTATTTTAAAACGGAGTTTTTATTGTTTAAATTTAATAAATAAATAAAATTATTGTAATCTAATATGTAAAAACAATAATAAATATGTTTTAAATAGTTAATTTACAACAATTCTATTTAAACCATATTTATTCTTCAAGAATTAGAAATAGGGTACCCATTGTAATAAATAAGTTATATATATATATATATATATATATATATATATATATATATATATATAGTTTTTATTGTTTAAAATAAATAAATAAATAAAATTATTGTAATTTAACATATTAAATACAATTAATGATTTATTTTTAAATAGATAATTTACAACTCTATTCAAAATATATTTATTTTTTACGAATGTATTATTCATTACATTACATAAATAAGTAATAAAATTTTAAATATTTGACAACGTAGAAAATATGTACTACTTTCATAAATTCCTAAATAATATACATATAATTAGATTTAAGTTCAATAAACAAATGTACAAAATAAACTAAACTGAATAAATAGATTATTTAATATGTTTTAATAAAATGTGATATTCGAGAGACAAGAGAACAAAACAGTCAACGCGCTTTGATACTTGTAATTTTTATCATGTAGCTCATTTTAAAAATGAATTTTGTTTCAACAAACGATAAATGTAATCAGTCTGCAAACCATGTTTGCATTCAACATCAAAAATGAGTTCATGTTGTCCAAAATGTTATGACTGATGCATTAAATCCTATCTGCTCAATATTGCATTAGTGTATCCACCAGTAACCGAAATTTTGATTAATAAATAGAAATAGCATATGCGTGTTTTCAAATTATCTTTTATATTTGGCCTGATATGTTTTCTGTTGACAAATATTTTTTAATAGATTAGAAACACTTTAAATAAAATGGTAGGAATTTAGTTTCTAAAATCATTTCAAAAGGTTTTTAAAATAATTTAAGTATTTATTTTGTTAGTCCATTGATTTTAAATTCAGAAGGAATAATCTCTCAATTTCTTCAAAGGTTATGTTACAAGCTTGTAAATAAGGTCCAATGCTATTTTTACTTCCTTGTACGAAGTAAAGGAAGTATTGTAATCGCGAAAAGTTTCGGTTCCCAGATTTCAACGGAAATAGGTATTTTGGCCCTCCCTGAATCCATTTTGACTAATTTCGTCATGCCGTCTGTACGTACGTATGTATCTCGCATAACTCAAAAACGGTAAGCCGTAGAAAATTGAAACTTTATATTTAAAACTGCTATAACATCTAGTTGTGCACCTCCCTTTTTGGTCATTATACAACTACCGGAAGTGGTACTTTACTTGAAGCCTATAATAGATTTTCATGAAAAACTATATTCAAATATAATTTAAAACTTTCCAAATTTGGTATATAAGACTACTATATCAATGGAAATAATATAATAGATTTTGGTTAAAATAGACTAACCGGAAGTGGCACATTACATGAAGCTGCTAACAGTTTTCCTTGAAAAAAATGGTATTATTTTAATTTTAGAAATGAATGCTGCAAATAAAAGTTTTAGAGAATTAAATTCTGCGTCTAGCACATTAAGAATTTTTAAATTAGCATTTTGCATAAGCGAGATATCTAAATTTAAATATTATATATTTTTTATTTATTTTTGAAATTAAGTTTGCTATGGATTAGAACAAAAAATAAATAATAAAAGATTTTATATCAAATATGTACAATTAAAACAAATCTATAGTTTAATATGCGTACAAGGAAGTCATGTGGTGTCCACATCAGATTTTTTATTAAAGAGATAACAAGACATTTGGAATTTGAAAAAATTAATGGTCTACAATTAAAAACAATTGAAAATAAAATTAGCGAATTATAACTAAAACACCTAACAATATTTATAATAAAACACGACATTCTAGAGGTTATCGAATGGCATTATATTTAAAAAATGTTATTTTTTTATTGTATTTCCCTTATTTGATCTATAATTGTTATGAATTTTATTAAATTTGTCGGCAAAAATAGCACTTGTTTGCCTATTCAAGTCCCTCTCTCTCTCTCTCTCTATCTATCTTTTCAAATATAAAAGTAATCAATAGTGTGCTGCAAATTTCACTCATCAAAGTGTATCAGGAATTTTGAATAGTACATTCGAAATGAAAAGTAATATAAATCATAATGAAATTTAATTTTTTTATTATTTATTTATAGATAGAATTTTGTTTATTATCAATGGGAGGGGCTTGAACGCTATATCTCCTCTCCTGCATACACGCCTGATACAAAGTTTGAATAACTCATACATAATACCACATACCGTCAGTACGGTGATGTGGATAGCGTTACGGAATTCAAATCCGGAGATGCCGAGTTCGAATTGCACTCAAGCTAAATAAATATATGAACTACCACACTGGCTCGGTGAGTGCGGACCCTGTAGTGTAATTGGGATTAAATTCCTGTTGTACAGCGTAACAAATAAATAAATAAATAATCGTATAAGTTGAAACCATCGAGTATAAATAAATAAATAAACGTTAAAATATTTTAAAACTATTTTAATATTTTTATACTTATAATTAATAACTTGATATAGAAAGTGTGATAATATGAAATAATTATCATAAAGTAAAAATATGTGTTAATTAAATATAACGATAATTATTGTCTCCAAGTATAAATAAAATATGAGTATGCCTACTATATGCGTCTTTATCAATTATAACAATGTCGTAATAATAATTATATTTTGATTAATACTTTTGCTCCACATTTCCTGTATAAATAACATTTTATAGCTGAGAAGCTGAGATAAGATCATTTTTATTGACATTTTAATTAATCAGTTAATTAATTAGAAATTTATCATATTTCCTGGAACAAAACACTACCTCGACGTTACACAATAAACAAAATAACATCACGTGACGTTTACATTTTGAACAAACAAAATTTACAATGCTTTTGCAATTTAATTTAACAGAGAGAGTTTTGATATTAGTTATTTAATTATTTTTAATTAATGTCATATAAATATAATTATTTGCTTTAATATACTGGTAAAGGAAAATATTTCATATATTGTTTTACGTACTTACTAGATTAACACTCAATAATTTTGTTATTCAATATTTAGTTTATGTAATTCAAATGAAAATTAAATATTAATGTATCTATTAAACTATTATTTCAGTACTAAATTTTTAGTTTAATTGTGCTGTGAAAGACAATTTGTTAGGTATTTCTCATTGTGACTTTTTTATCAAAAATATTCATGCATTGCATAACTGACTACATTGTAAAGATAAGGATAAAATTAAAACAGGTTCGATAATTAGTTGGAAATATTAGGTCACTAGATATTGAACAGTTTTATTTGATTCCAAGAATTGTGTTAATTATTAATTAAATACCAGTGACTAACGAAAGGAAAGTTATTTAGATATATGTATATTACTAATTGCTTATCTATGAAATATTAGTATGTTTTTTTGTGTAAGAACTAACTATTTTTCAACCTAATTAATTATAGATAATCGTAGATAGTTTTCAGTGGATACAGTTTACATCTAGCAAGCGAAGTTAGCGAGTTCAGACTTCACTGACTTCAATTTATAGTATTAAAAATACGACTATGTTTGAATGGTTCTGATTCTACTATACGCCGTAGGTTTCATTTACTGTACTTGGGATAAAGTTCTACTATATTTCCATTTATGTATGATTATTAAACTTATTTTTCTACAATCAACACAGTAAGTACAGGGATTTAATGAGAGAAATTTGATTTACTTTTTATGATAATAATATATTAATCATCACACTTGACGAATATAATTTAATATTTAATGGTTGGTTTTATAAACGAAAAATTAATTTACTTCAAAGTAAATATAATGTATTTGTTAAAATGATAGTTGATCTTTTGACAGTAGTATTATATATGGCATAAATTAAATAAAATTGTTTCGAATTCGTTAATTAAATATACTTACTAAGAAAAGTAAATTTATTCTGTCCTTTATAAAACCGGACATAGGATATTTTAATTTATTTCTCGGTGTTGGTAGAATTTTTTTCGTATATACTACGAGCGTTAAGTGAATTACGTTTTTAGACCTTAACATATCACTTATCGATTTTGGTACATAAATCACTATTAATCTTCAAACATTAAATGGTAGTTTTGTAAAGCAAAAATGCTTTTTTTACGTTTGCTATGAAAAGTTGAAAATTACGCTCTCATTAAATTTGACGTTTTTTGTGGAACAATCGAAAAATATCTTTGTCGCGCAATTCCAATGGCAACGCGCGAATGTTTTCTAATAATTTAAGAAACAATCGTAGAAAAAATGATGTGTGTATCACGAGCGTAAAGTGTCTTTGTCCCTCTTACACTATTGCAGCTCTCGCCTTCGGCTCGCACTGCAATTACCGTGTTCGAGTAACGAAGAATCACTCTACGCTTTTAATACACAATTAATTATTTTAAGTACTTTTTCAGGCAACTCTCAAAGTTGACATTTACACGCACAATTCAGCCCGCAAAATTCATTTCTGGGCTGTAGGCCACTTTGGCGAGATATCCTAAACCAGTGGTTCCCAACCTTTTTTTAATCGTGACCCTTTTTAGTTTTTTAAAAATGTTGGGGCCCCCCTTTCGCATATTTGATCAATAAAACAAAAAATAAAAGGTTTGACAAAATATATTTTAGGACTTAGTGATTATATTTTTTCCCCTCAAAAAAGCCAAGGCGACCCCCCAAAAAAGCTAAGGCGACCCCCTTGTGGGTCGCGACCCACCGGTTGGGAACCGCTGTCCTAAACCAATCAAAAGCACTATTACAAAATGCCGCCGATAAACAATGTTATTTTTTTCTGAAAACATCTCCTTCGTTACACATTCGTAGTTATAATAATTTCTAAACTAAATTTGTAATAAATTTTGAAGTAATGAACATAATACAGGTGCGATTTAAATTTTGTGTGCACCTTGGCGGCGAATTTATTTGTTACGCTTAGAAAATAGTCTGCTGCCCGACCTAGATGAACAAATAACTATGTATTTAATCGACTTGTAGAGATGCATTGCTACGCTGGCCATTGAATTTATTTATCATTATTATTTTCAATATTACATTGAATATTTCGTATGTTGTTCCATTGTCATGATTTATAACATAATAATTGTGAATCCATTTCACAAAGCGTATATTTTTACGAAACAGGGAAAAATCATAGGTTTTTAAAATACATAAATACCTTTATAAATTCTATTGTATAAAATAATACTTCTAAATTGAAAATACAAACGAAACATTTTTGTTATTCATATTTAAATAGATTTCATGTTGATAAAATGAAATGAACCCGTTCTTCAGCTCAGCGGTAGCATAAAATAATATTCTTGCAGATTATATAAACGGATATTTTAAAATAATAATCAAACAGTCCGTATTCCCAAACTAAAAACAATATTTATAGGATAAAAATAACAAATATACGTATCTTCGTCCGACTTGTCTGACACAGACCAGTTTCATTTACTTCGTTAAAGACAACTCTGTACTCACAGAGTTAAATCTGCTTCAAATATATACATGCTAAAATACACCAGAGGTACCCAAACAATCTCACGACGTCGCAAATCGTATTAGGGACTTCAAAAGCAATTTTGAAAGCGTACAATTAATTTCATTTCGCGATTTAAAACACTCCTTTGAAACGACGGGCTTCAGTTAGTGCCAGAAAATTAAATTTAAAATGCTATGTTATCTTTCTCGGATTAATTTTTTGCGAAATGGAATTAGAATTTTCAACACCGTGGCGCTCTCTTCGCTCGTGATATTTGAAGTAAGCCGGATCTAGGAGTTTGCTGGGTATTCAAAAAAACATTTCCATTTTTACTAAGCCAATGTTTTATAAGATTTGTATTTCATATCTTTTTAATTACTAATTGTAAATCTTTTAGTATCAACTAATTATTATTTGGAGCTACAAGAAGTTTTAAAGGACATATTCTTAAATAATTGAAAGTGTATTTGTTTTTTTTTTCTAGGAATAACTTTTGTTATGCTTATAATTTTTAATTAATGCAATATTGATTAACGATAATTATTACACCACAATCAAGAACCAATGAAAAGTGAAGTATAATTACGTTTAAATTTTTATAAATTGTTTCGAATATCAGAAAATGACTTATAAAAAATACATTCATTATAAGTGCGTTTCTTAATAGATAATATATTTTATGAATCACGGCCGTGAGTAATAATTTGTTAATTACGGATTGTGGTTAATCACATCCAGGTTGCTATGACAACTCAAATAAAGTTTGATATTCTTATCTAAACCTAAAAGTTTAAACTATATTATTGAACTTGCGTGTAATGGATAATGCTCAACTCTCATGAGTAATAGCTATCATTACACTCTCGTTAAACAATATACATTTTTTTTTGCTTTTAGAACAGTTATAAACAGCAAAGTAAATATTATATTATACTGCTTCTTATAATACATATCGTATAGTGGTTTTTGTTTAGTTTATAAATAAAAAGCAATCTCCATTTAATCAAAAGACCCTACGATTTATTCCCAGGATTTATCTATAGATAATTAAATTTCTTTTCATTATTTAGTTTTTAAATGAAACAGTATAATTAATTTTAAAATTAAATTTATATCAGAAAAATTCGGATGACGCCTGAATTCCAACTAGGCAAACCCGGCAAGTTGAAGGTCCCTAGGTCGAATCCAGGCGTCACCCGAATTTTTCTGTCATAAATTTAACTTTAAATTTATCATCATCACTGTATTTTCAGTCATGTGATATGACAAAAAATTAGTATAAATAATTGTTTGGTATTGTAGGTAGTTTCAATTTTTTTCGTCGGGGGACGATATATTGTAATATATAAACACACGCGCCTCGGTGAGACCACACTTTAAAATGTAATTGAAATTAAATTCATTTTGTACAGAGTAGCATAAATGAATTAGTAATCATGTTTAGTAGGTATTATGCTATTTTTTTAGTAAGTGGCTCAGTGGTATCGAGTCTTGAGAACCCTGGTTCGATCCCCACAGCCGACAAACATTTTTCACCAAATTAAATCTACCCCTGTGACTCCACCTTCACTAACATTTTTAGGGGCCGTGATTTGACGTATGGTAACCGTACTTCACGCAAAGAAATATATCACTTACCACGATCTGTTAAAGCAGAGAGGCAGTCCCAATAATGGGTAAAAGGCGTGATATATTTATTTATTTATTATGTCATTTTTGGGTCTTGCAACTTTAACTTTTGTCTTCACCTCGTACGACAATGTCTGTGAAATTTTACAGTGTAGTTTGAGGTTAATTACACTGTTATGTTCGCAGGGGTGTCAACTATTCTCCCTAGAAGCAATTACTATTTTGGGTTCCCCTAACGTTTTTGGAAGCAATTTAATGTGATGAATTAGATATTTCTGTTTCCTGTTTTTCGTTTGTTTAGAGAATTTTATCTGACTGGAAATTAACTTTACCTGACTAACAACTTACGAAGAGTAATTACCATTTTTGGGGAGTGTCAAGGACTTGTCTACAGCTTTGACGCGATATTCTGAAATAATAGTATTTGGGTACAAATTTTCACATGCATTGTTATTAAATTTCCTTTGTGACGGACATATGTAACTGAAAATAATTTCTTTTATCTTTAGATTCCCATCGCAAATGTTAACATGTCTAACTAAGTCTTTAATTATTTTTTACTCGACACTGTTAGGAAAATTATTCACCTAATTGAAACATGAAGCCGAGATACAGTATTTGCTATTTCTTAAGTATTTATTTTAACTCGTAATAATCTTTTTTCAAAAACAATTTTTAATTTAGAAACATTGGAATTGTAACAATTTTAAAATATATTAGACTGATATTCCGATTATCAAAGTTTCTTCAATTTTTAATTTAATTTGAACTGCCTTTCATATTATTGAAAGACGTTTAATTTAACTAAAGTAATAGACTATGTTATGTTGTTAGCATTAATTTGATACATTTTTTGATATTTTTATTTAAATAAAACAATTAATAATATTTTGTGTGAAATTGAGACATTTTAATTGTGAACTTTAAACTAATTACTAATTGAAACTAAGTATTAATATACCAGACTACTAAAAGTTTGCACATTAATTAATAAAATAAATATATAGTATCTCGCTTTTACCCATTACTAGGTATGGCACTCTGCCGTAGGAGATCTTGATAAATGATACATTTATGCACATTAAGTGAGATTACGGGATAGGTGGCTCAGTGGTATCGAGTCATCCTGTGAATTTGAGAAGCCGGATTCGATTCCTGCAGCCGACAAACAATTTAAACCACATTAATACTACCCTTGCGGCTCCCCCTCTACTAACATATTAGGGGACCGTGTTTTCATGGATGGTAACTGTACATCACGCGAGAAAATATATCACTTAACGAGAGCTGCTAGATACAACTTGCATGGGATGTTCATTTCTCACTCATATAAATTTTAGTATTCGCTTCCGATTTTACAAACTTGCATATTCGTGAGGAATAAATATTATTGCATGCTTGTTTTTTATATTATCTATACTGTCATGCAATTGTATTAAAACAAACAAAAAAAAAGCAAAATGTATTATAAATTTTGATTTAATCATCGTTTTATATGTTTACGTACATTTGAATCGTAATGAACTGTTTACTTAACTCTGTCTCTAAGGGTTACGAGACTTATAACGTGCTATCCCGTGTAAAAATTATAACAGGCTGTTGACATTGGTTATCATGACAACATATCTAATTTTAAACGTTTGACACTTAAATATTTTTTGATTAAACAAAATCTGTCAGATTTTCAAAGTCTACCTTGATTGAACATTTTAGTTATTGCGTTATACTATTGCAATTAATTTTATTAAATATACATATATTGCGATTCAAATGCACATAAAACATTGTACAATGCTCGACCGTTAACTGAAATTTACAGGCTCACACAGATAACAGGCTCGCTAGCGCTCGCCCGTTACCTTTCTATGCTCGCCTGTAAATTTCTGTATAACGGTCTTGCAATGTAAATAACTATTCTGTAACCAAGAAAACAATAATTTTGTTTACAACAAACATTCAATATTTTAACAGTTACAAGAAATATAAACTAGTCGCATACGTAATTGTAAACTTTTTAAAAACCAATTAATCTATTTCGTTTTCATACCAATCTACAGCAATAGAAAAATATTAATCAACGTACGTGTTTGTTATTACCACGAAAATTAATTTTCCAAAAATACACTAATTCGGCGATGTATAAGAAATGTTTTGTCGTTCTAAATTTAGTAACAAATTATCCCGACAATATTTTTGATGTAAAATAAAAACACGGCTCTACGCGTCAACTTTAAAGAATTTTAATTAAAATATCTAACCGCGAGATGAATTTCCGATGTCAATTTTTTTCATTATAAAATCAAGAGAAAAAATGAACGTCTAGAAATTTGAATGGAATATTTTATTTTGGTTACATGAGAACACCTTCCTTCATCAATATTCAAATGCGAAGTGTATCTGTGCTCGTTCGGTGCACTTCCGCTTGAGGCGCTGGCGCTGAATACAAATCGGCTTTCGATACGCAATTTAATTTTGTGATTTTGTTTCTGTTTGGATTTGAACCCGCGACTCATGGAAATGTAGAAGAATTCGAGATAAATTTTATTATTCTATTTTCTGGATTTTTTCTTTTTTGCTTTGGTAGTCTAGTGCCAAGTAAAATTGTTGTAGAAAACTTACTATTGTGTACGTTTGATAATTAAATTTTATGAGAGTATTTATTCCAGAATACTGTTACATGTGGATCAAAATTATGTTTTAAATTTAAATAATTGTAATAGTATATTACATAACGAGAATTGTAACAAGCATATTACGTGCGAGTGAAAAAGTTGCGCACGAGCCTTGGCTACTGCAATAATTTCACGAGCAATGTAATTGCGTTACAATTCGAGTTGTGTATTATATTTATACTTTTTCTACTTCCATTAGGAAATAGACGTTTTATTTCACTTATTTGAGTTAGATAATGAACTGAATTATTTAACTAGTGAAATAATGAGGTAACATAGCAACAGATATCTTGGTAGACGAATTCTGATGTGTTATTCTTTTATTTTTTGAATTTATAACTGTCATTAATATGTCAAAATTTCATAATTTCAAAAACGTTCTTTCGTTAGTTATTTGTGTATTAAGAGCGTAAAGTGATTCTTTGTTACTCGAACACGGTAATTGCAGTGCGAGCCGAAGGCGAGAGCTGCAATAGTGTAAGAGGAACAAAGACACTTTATGCTCGTGATACACACATAATTTTTTCTACGATTGCATCTTTAAATTATTAAAAAACGTATACGTACTGAAAATAAATTCGTTCTGTTAACTGTCAATATGACAAGTTTCTGTTTTGTTTGTATCCCTGGTAACGCGCATTTATAATCTTTTTCGCGCGTTGCCATTGGAAACGCGCGTATTTAACGTCTTTTTCGCGCGTTGCCATTGGAGACGCGCAAAAAAGATATTTTTCGATTGTTCCACAGAAAACGTCAACTTTACGATGACAAATGAGAGCGTAATTGTCAACTTTTCATAGCAATCTTAGAAAAAGGTATTTATTAGAACGGAAGTAGTACTTATGTGGTTACATAACTCGGCTACGCTTCGTTCTGCAAATTTCACATGCGTAAGGTAATAACCTTTATTTCCTTACTAGTTTCATAAATAACTATTATCTACGACCAGAAATAATAATAAGAACAATTACAGAATATTTGTTAGGTTATAACCGTAACATCAACTATCAAACAGCAGTGTTATCGCCTAACAAATGAAAATTTTCTTAATTACGTAACTAGTGCAGTAAACCCTTAGCAACCGTAAACAAGCATTTACTGTTCTTGCGAATTGTTTTTAATGGCCTACTTACATACCTATATGATCGTAGATAAATATCATTAATGTATACTTTTTTTATTATAATTTTTTTTCACCTAACTATAAATATATTTATCATTCTATCAGTTCGGTGCAAGTATGTTTTCATTTTATACAGTTTTATCCACGACCTATGACGTCTCTCTGCTGCTTTTTTTTGTATAACAGTGTACACTTTATGAACAAGTACATTTTTTCAACATTACCTCAAGCAGTACTTTTTTCTTTTAAAAGTTGTTCATGAGTAGTCCAGTGAACTCTTTCCAATAATAACAGGTTATCTGGCATTGGCGGCACGTAAGCACGTAACCACGTAACGCCATGTAACTTAACGTTAACATTCACGTAACTAAAGCCTTCTGGATCAGTTCGGCAGCTGTACTAACAAGATGTAGTCAGAAAAAACGCCGGTCACTGGTTTGGTTAATAACAGCGGGTTTTTTTCTCAGCCAAAGTGCGGGGTCACTCAAAGGCGACTCCTGTAATATAGTTATTAAAAAAATAACACAATTTCATTAATGATAGGGTAGGGTAGCGGGGATACGCCGATAGAGACGTCTGGCTACTCTGTTATTATGAATGGGCAGGTGTAACATGACTGGCATTATGGCTACGCTGTTAATAAAGTCCAGCGATGTTCGCATTTCACTGATTTACATTATTTCATTGTTTATAGGCATTTGAATAGTAAAGAACTGTTTATTTAGCTCTGTCTCTAGGGGTTACGAGACTTTTAACGGGCTAGCTCGTGTAAAAATTATAACGGGCTGTTGATATTGGTTATCATGGCAACATATATAATTTTAAACGTTTGACACTTAAGGGGTAAGGCCACTCTAAAATTTTTATAAAATGCATTTTTTTTTATTTGCTTAAATTATAGTTTAAACCCTTAGGAATAAGGGACAATTAATTTAAATGCCGCGCGGAAGTATTTCAGAGAGAAAAAAGCATATATCTATTAGTACTAGTATTTATATATATATATGTGACTCGAAACTTTAAACGCGTTTTTCTCGAAATCATATTTTCAAAATCGGGCGAAAAGAAATCTGAAATACTAATTGATGGATCGTACTGAATCTCTTTTTTCTTATTCTAGATATAAAATACTCAAAAACTACAGGGGCTTTTTTTAAAAGTGCTTCCATCGTTTTTTATGGTCGTTTTTATACAGAAATTTAGTCCCGAATAATGAACTTTTTTTTCAAACGTGCGCCATTTTGTTAAAAATCCAAAATCCAGCCCGTAGGTTTTTAGAGTATACATCAGAGATTAAGAAAACATATCCCTTTTTGATCCAGGTCTATTGCTGTTCCCGAAATGTTTTCGCCCGATTTGCCCTACGCGCCGAGAGGAGTCGCCATTTTTTTAAATTTCTGACGACAATTTTGAATATTTTCTTTCAAAAAAATTTTGAAATAAAGTTTAAAGAGCACTAAATAAAGATCCAAAAACAGTTCTTAAGCAGCACGTTTAGATTTCGTTAAAACAAATCTTGAAAATGACCCTTTTTTTCCTTGTCTAGAGTGGCCTTACCCCTTAAATATTTTTTGATTAAACAAAATCTGTCAAGTTTTCAAAGTCTGCTGTTTTTTGTTTTTGTTTTAATGCAATTGCATGATAGTATAGATAATATAAAAAACAAGCATGCAATAATACTTATTCGTCACGAATATGCAAGTTTCTAGAATCGAAAGCGAATACTGAAATTTATATGAGTGAGAAATGAACATCCCATGCAAGTTGTATCTAGCAGCTCTCGTTAAGTGATATATTTTTTCGCGTGATGTACAGTTACCATCCATGAAATCACGGCCCCCAAAGATGTTAGTAGAGGGGGAGCCACAAGGGTAGTATTAATGTGGTCAAAATTGTTTGTCGGCTGTGTATTATATTTATAATTTTTCTACTTCCGTTAGGAAATAGGCGTTTTATATCACTTATTTGAGTTAGATAATGAACTGAATTATTTAACTAGTGAAATAATGAGGTAACATAGCAACAGATATCTTGGTAGACGAATTCTGATGTGTTATTCTTTTATTTTTTGAATTTATAACTGTCATTAATATGTCAAAATTTCATAATTTCAAAAATGCTCTTTCGTATTTATTAGAACGGAAGTAGTACTTATGTGGTTACATTCGAGTCGATACCACTGAGCCACCTATCCCGTAATCTCACTTAATGTGCATAAATGTATAATTTATCGAGATCTGCTTTGGCAGAGTACCATACCCAGTAATGGGTAAAAGACGAGATTATATATATATGTATTTATTTTATTAATTAAGATGCAAACTTTTAGTAGTCTGATATTTTTATATATATATATATATATATATATATATATATATATATATATATATATATACAGGGTGAGTCTGGGAAGACGCCCTCCCCCTTTAACTTTTTTATTATGAGTAATAGAAAAAAATGGTTCATATGAAAGTTTTATTATTTTAAATATACTATTTGATGGCAGATGTAGATATTTTTTATAAAGTCAGGTTTACAAGATACGACTATCAACTTTTATTTTTTAAATAACAACCTATAATTATTTTACTAAAATAAAAACCGCCATTTTTTTCTCTTTTCAACGGTGTATTAGTTTTTATTAATGTATCTGAAAAAATTCGAGAAAAATAAGAAAATTGAGAAATACTAGAAATAATTTTTATACAAATATTATAGGTGGCTATGTGAAAATAAACAAAATGTAACAGTGTTAAATTAATGTCAAAAAAGTATACATTTGCTGGTTACTTTTTTAACTTATTTTGCAAACAATAAAAAAAGACATGAAAGAGCGTATTCGAAATGCTTTCCAAAATATTTCGCGAAACATGCTGGCAGATGTTCGAACACATCACGTTCAACGCTTAAATTTTTGTATTACAGAACATGGTCGTAATTTTGAACATTTGTTTTAAGTTGTTTTTGTTACTGAATTTGTTGCTTTAGTTTGTTAAGTTGTATAACACTGTTACATTTTGTTTATTTTCACATAGCCACCTATAATATTTGAATAAAAATTATTTCTAGTATTTCTCAATTTTCTTATTTTTCTCGAATTTTTTCAGATACATTAATAAAAACTAATACACCGTTGAAAAGAGAAAAAAATGGCGGTTTTTATTTTAGTAAAATAATTATAGGTTGCTATTTAAAAAATAAAAGTTGATAGTCGTATCTTGTAAACCTGACTTTATAAAAAATATCTACATCTGCCATCAAATAGTATATTTAAAATAATAAAACTTTCATATGAACCATTTTTTCTATTACTCATAATAAAAAAGTTAAAGGGGGGGGGGGTCTTCCCAGACTCACCCTGTATATATATATATATATATATATATATATATATATATATATTAAAAAATAGTGGTATCGAGTCGGCCTGTGGATCTTGAGAACCCTGGTTCGATCCCCACAGCCGACAAACAATTTTCACCAATTTAAAAAAATCTACCTCTGTGGCTCCTCCACCACTAATATCTTTGGAGGCCGTGATTTGACGGCTGGTAACCGCACTTCAAGCGAAATAATTTATCACTTACCGAGATCTGCTTAGGCAGAGTGCCACTCCCAGTGATGGGTAAAAGGCGTGATGATGTATTTATTTATTTTATATTTATTTAAAAAATAGTATATTATACTCGTTTTATATGATGTATTGTCACACTCGTTACTTTGAAGCACCCCTTGCTTCAGGCTTATTATATTCTACTAACATTTTTTGATAAATAAATAACTTAATAATTCGTTGAAGTTTTCAATCCGACTATTGTAAAGGAAGCGCATTATTTTATAAAACATACAATCTGCTTACATTGTTAGCAATTAAATCTCTGTTAAATTTTTTCCTTTCAAGAAAATATTTCATAGAAGCTTTTCTCCGTATCTCCGTCTATGTCTAAAAATAAATAATTGATAGGTGCTGAAGAAATCAGCTTATTATCAGACATTGCCGATGATAGAGCAATGCAGAATATTCTCTATTAGTGTACTAATTAAGTTTTAATAAATTAACTTAAACCGTTCTGAACACTGTTATTACGCAGTTGATTTCTTGCTGATCAGGATGATTTATTTTCTTCTTGTTCGTTTGCTGCCGACAAGAAGATTTCTTCTCACGTGCGTACCGTTTGATTCCAACCGGAAATTATGTTTTTAATAGACGCTAATGAAGCATCCGTTAATGTATTATGTTTTTAATGTGAAGCGAGAACGCGAGCGATCGTCAAGTTTTTCATAGACACCGACATTTTTTTTAAATGCCAACTTTCTGTCACTGAATGAAGTTCGAAAAGTCTAGTATTTTTGTTAATCATAGAAATAGTTATTTTTTGTATTAAGTGCGCAAAATGAGTGTTTTTTTGTGTTGCGCATGAAAATGTTACTTTTAGTCGAGACAACAAAAGTCATTGGAACGCGCCAAAAAACAAGAATTTTGCCCACGAAATACAAACAACATTTTTTTCTACAACTGTAAATAAAGAATAATACAATAATTATTGATTTATTTAAGTCAATTGAAGGAAAACAATCAACAATAATATTAATTTGATACTATTGATGTGTTGTAACTAATGAAACCTGACAACGAATAATTTGGGAGCATGCGCGAGATACTCATTTTGCGCACTAGAATACCGAAACAGTGCGCAAAATACTCATTTTGAGCATTAGGGGGCGAAATAATGCGTAAAATACACATTGTTATGATAATGAAAATGATGAAAAAATTACGAATGTCGCGTATTGATATTAGTGAAAAAAAATGAACATTTTTGACAGTATTTTTTAAATTTTATCTTGAACAAAATTAGGTTTGATATTGAGAAGAATTGCAAATAAGAATATTTGTTCATAAATCGTAATTGTAGATTTAAAGAAGGACTGATTGTCAACTTTTATTATATTCATATTTTATCATACTGATTCTGAAATTTGAAACATGCATTAGTAAATATTGTTCGGAGCAAATAAGATGTTTTATTTTAACATACTTCTAAAACAATTTTCAAATTCTATGTAATATTTGTATTATATTTTATTGAAAATACTTTATCTAATATTTATTTGATGTATTTACTTACTTTACATAAAATTATTTATTGTATAAATTTGCAATAATTTCTAGTCTTCATCAGGATATATTTTCATATTTTGGTTGTAATTACCCAAATGTGTTCGAGTACAGACAAATAAATAATTAATATTTATTATGTTTAGCGTTTGTAACCCGGAAGTTTTAATAATTAAAAATGAATGTAATTAATTACATGTACAATACATGCATGAGATTTATTTAAATTTGCTTCGGATGCATTTATTATATTATAATTAATTATTTTCATTCAAAGTACTGTTATTCGTAAAATCATTTATAGTTTCACTGCACTCAGGGACGGCGTTAGGCGATAAACCAGCTAAGCGCAGCATAGAGTCGCTAAGTTTTAAAGACACTGTCGGAACCACGAGACACAGTCTTTATACTCGTAGTTTCCTGTAATACGATGTTAAAAATAAAATTTCACATATTTCATTTAAAATACTAAACAATTAATTTTGATATATCGAATAACTATACTGCTATGTTGCATATTCCAAGGTTTAATTTCTTTCGATTCAATGTACTATTAAACTTTGAACATAAGGTCCGTTCAGAAATTCAACACCGTATATACTTTTTAAGCTATTTACGCCGAAGTTATTCTTTTATTCCAGTTTGTGTAAAAAGCCAAAACTGTAACGAATTCGAAATTTTTAATTAAAAAAAAACTGAAACCAAAATCTACATAATATTTATTTTTAACCGTGACCGACAAACGAAACCAAAATTTTAATTTTGCCCCAAAATTGTCGTTACAGGCATGGAATTCTTAGATGTAGATAAAATTGATAAATAGAGGTATCGAGTATTATAATACTAGGTATCGATACTTTATTGGTATTATGAGATTGTCATATCAAAAAATATTTCATAAGTAACACTATCCAACTGTCACTCTCCGATTTAAATGAAACTTGGCACACTAATAGAACTCTAAAAAATATTGAACCTCTATTTTTTTCTTCCAAGAGTTGCTCTTTAGGGGTACAAACCACCCCTGAAAGGTGGTAAAAGCAAGAATCGTCATAAATTAAATTAAATAATACCAAAATATTACACGTTCAAAATTGGTTGGGTAACCTCGAAAATAGATTCAGCGACCCCAAAAACCCCCAAGTAACTAGTTTTAAACCTAAAACTCTATTTCAGTTAAATATCGTAATTTCATCAACGCCTCCCTTTTCAACCTCTTAAAAAAATGCATATGATCAAAATGGCCCCGAAAATAGATTTTGGCGATCTCAAAAACCCTGGTAGGTGGCTCTGTGGTATCGAGTCGGCCTGTGGATCTTGAGAACCCTGGTTTGATCCCCACAGCCGACAAACAATTTTCACCAATTTAAATCTACCTCTGTGGCTCCCCCTCCACTAATATTTTTGGGGGCCGTGATTTGACGGCTGGTAACCGCACATCACGCTAAAACTTACCGAGATCTGCTTAGGCAGAATAACCCAGTAATGGGTAAAAGATGTGATGATATATTTATTTATTTATTTATTTACAAAAACCCCTAGGTAACCATATATTACAAAAAGCTACCAAACATTTATAGCCTAATTTTTAAAAGAGTTTAGCTATAATCCTGAATTTTGGATTAGTTAAATTAAGCTCAAAAATGTTTAACCAAACTTTAATATAGTCTTGTTACTATTTGTATTTCGGATAGTGATAAAGATTTTAAAAGTAGAACTAGAATAAAATGAGCTAAAAATTTTTTGAGAATCAAACAATTAAACTACGAATAAGATATCATAATGTATGTTTATTCTAATATAAAATAAACAAGAAAATAGCAATATTA
Organism: Pterostichus niger; assembly: GCA_947425015.1. NCBI lineage: Eukaryota > Metazoa > Arthropoda > Insecta > Coleoptera > Carabidae > Pterostichus > Pterostichus niger. The sequence goes on from OX380339.1 coordinate 31,881,043, forward strand.
GTGGCAAAATATTCATACAATAAGCTAACAAAAGCACCAAAGCTCCCTTCAGTGTGTGGTAGTGCTCTGAGGGTGGATACATCACACATACACTAACACATCTCCACATGACAGCAGATGGCACCGCGTAGCAAGCGGAAGCGTCCCGCCTTCGCGCTTTAACAAAGTTTAATGTTCATCCCTCGCCTTCCGTCGCACCCCTAACACAGCCAACACAGTCGACTACACGGCGACATTACACAGGCGGGCAACGAAAAACTCCACTCGTCAAATTCACACCCGAAATGCGATTAAAGGAGATTTTGTTTACGTAGCAAACGGTAAAAGATACTCGGCTACAAAGAGGCCGGGGTTCAAACGTTCAAAGAGGATGCCATCATTAGTTCGCAAGACATGAGTCGGAGACAGTTACAGAAAAAGGAGCATGTGAATTGTGAATGCTTCTTTAGCTGGTTACTCGAGCGAGAAACAGTGTCTGCGCGCGACTGTCATTTCATTACCGTTACCGCTGTGATGATGTGGACTGTCAAGAATATTGAGGAAGTTTTGTAAGAATGATAAACCTATTTTTACTTTTGCAGTTTACTTGATTTCAGTACTTTGCTTATAAATTCGATAGATTTAACTGTCAGATTGCCATTAAGGTCCAGCTAACGGTTATGAATGAACAAATAGATTTGTACCGTTCACCTTTAATACGTCCGCTTTAATCTCTTTACAACTAGGTTTAAAATGTAATTTCCATCCAAATAATTATAGTTACCTCTTCGGTCTGATCTTATTTTCTTCCAACTATGGTCATAAATGTATTTTTCCCAAACTAATTGTACTTACATCTGTTTTCAATCATGTATCTCCCACTTCTTGTGTCAGAATTCTTGTGTATACTATTTATAAGTCTTACTCTAATGTACAAATTCATTCATATCTTGTTCACCTGATGATGGTCTAGTCGACCGAAATACGTATTGTAAAATAAACTTTACATTATTTCAAACTAACCTAGTGTTTTTTAATTTAATTTTACTTTGCTTATGTTTTATATGGAAATAAAGGATGCATGTTTTAACAAATTCAGTTAAAATTTTGAATTAATTTTTCATTATTATTTATATATACTAGTTATTTACGTAACCAGTTATGAAAAGGTTGATATTGTTTGACGAACATTATATTTGCCAAAATGAGCGAAGCGAGTTTCGCAAATTATGTGAGTCAAACAATATCACGTTTTCATAACGTATTACGTACAAAATTTTATCTAATTCAGCTAAAATAATTTTTAAAATACATAAAATTGTAGGTTTATGACAGCTCAGTATATTTCAAAATCAATAAATCAATTTACCAAAGCGTTGCCGAGAAAATAAATGAATAAAATGTTTAAATTTAAAGCTTATGTCATCATTGAAAATAAGTTCTTAATTCGACACAGATCTGCCTTCTGATATCGAAGAATCTGCTAATTTGCCCGTCAACTGTTTCATACCAGAAAAATGATTATATGTATATAAATCCAAAAAAATTTAATAAACAGTTTTTCAGTTATTTGCAAACATTTTTGAGAAAGTTCAAACTGTCAACATTTATTAAGTAACTAGTTATGTAAAGAATTTTTTACATAACTCTTGAATGACAGTTACGAAAAAATTTACATTTCATGACCTCAAAAATTGATGTAAAACAGGACTTTTTCTACGATTGCTATGAAAAGTTGTCAATTACGCTCTCATTTGTAATCGTAAAGTTGACATTTTCTGTGGAACAATCGAAATAATTGACAATCTTGATCAGTTTTTGTAATTAAGATAAAATTGTAATTCTTACCTTCATTTTCAAATCAATCAATGTGGTATCTTTTCAAATAAGGTTGATTTACCTGAAACAGAAAACAGAAATGTGAACTTCTTGGCCATCTTGTGTATAATAAATGTAATATTTTTACATTGATAGTAGTCTGAAAGGATGCAAAATGTTATTTTTTTGATATATTATTAGTAAAATGTTATGTTTTCACTAAAATCAATTACACTGTATATAGCCAACTGAAAAAAAAACTAACCAGTTTATCTAATAAATCTAATTTATAAATAGAACAAAATTTCTTTTATGTAAAATTACTACAAATGTACCAAAATTCAGACAATTCTATGAATTTCCTGTATCATTCAACTTTTGTCCATTTACATTTCATTCACGTTTCCCCATTTTCAAAATATTCTTGTACGCCCATGACAATAAATAATCACTACTACAGTGTATGACACTGACAACGCAGGGGTTTAAACCCGGCACCCACCTCCCTTTCTATTGAAAGTGGCACGCGCCCCTCGTTATAATACCGGGTTAGTTTCTATAAATGAACCGTCTGCACGAAGATTATGTTTTTGTGCACGTTACCTTCAGTTCCGGGCGCCCATTATTGCATCCAGGAGCCCATGAAAACGTTTGATGCTTATCAATTATCGCACTGCTGATATATAATACTGTCAACTCTCTAGGGTGCACTAGTGTGTTATTATTTATGGTGATTTTTCGATTGTAATGGTGGTTTCAGATGATGAAAGTGATAGTTTTTTTGTGATTGCCTAGCTGGGATTATGGTTATCGAATGTCACTAGATTATAGATAGTAAAAAATGGTGCTGTGTGTGAATTTTTTTTAAAGTTTTAACTTTCATTGGTTTAATTACAAACATTATGAAAGGCTATTGCAAATTTAACTGTCATTGGTAATACTCGTTTTTCTACTATGAACTACAGAGGTAATTGTGAATATTTAAATTAGTTTTTCGATTTTGCTGAACGAACAAAAATAGCCGCAAGTACTAGTCAAAATAGAAGGTAATATTTGGTCAATCATTTGGGTTATTTCCTAGATAGTATTTATTCATACACCTTGTCAAATCGTTCAACAATTACGTTAGTGAATATATTTCCTATACAGCGTGTTTCTGTACTTATGGATCAAACTTTAAGGGTATATATACAGTATGTTTCACAACTTAGAGCAAAAAATTAAAGGATATATTCTGTACGACGTGCTGATCATGAAACACTAAGAATTTTTTTTTAATCGCAAAACTATTTTCCATGTTTCCCAGTCCAAAATTTTTCGTTGCCACTGCCACTAGTTGCATGATTATGTTAAAGTTATTAATTAAATAAAATTCTATTATAAATAACTGCTAATAATGGAATTGTTTAATTATTCTTTCGTAGTTGATACCTACTGCATTGTTTGTGTTTAATAGGTAAGCGAATCCAGTGCAGTACTACAAAAAATGTTTTAGGTTAACTACCCTTAATTTTTCGAATTTTAAAAAAATTCTTTTTGTTTCATGATCAGCACGTCGTACAGAATTTACCCTTTAATTTTTTGCTCTAAGTTGTGAAACACCCTGTATATATAACACGTTGTACTGATAATGGAACAAAAAGAATTTTTCAAAAATTCACAAAATTAAGGGTGGTTTACTTAAAGAAAGTATGTTGAATGTCACTGGTTTCATAGCTGTTTATGTTGTTTTATTCAAATATTAACAATGTAAAACAATTATTACACATTTATGTTTTTACATTATGTAATGCAATTTGGATAATAAATTAATTTCAATTATTCTGTTTTTTTCACAGTATGAAACCTGAATATCAGTCAAGAAAATCTGCTGTGGCAATTATAGTACTTTCTCGGCCATTACTTTAAATAAACTTGGTACAAGTAATTTAAAAAGAAATTGACAATTAGCAAAATATTTTTATTAGAATTTTCTGCCCGAGAGCTTTAATTTTACACCAAATTTCACATATTTGAAATAACTTTGAGTACTCATATTTTAATAATTTATGCACTTTCCATGTTTGAAAACAACATAAAGATTTTCAAAATTATTAACAATCTACTACATCACCATGTCTTAAATATTGAATGTCACTTTTATTAAAAATTGATTAGAATTTTTAGTCTGAATGCTTTAATTTGATACTAAACTCGGCATATTTTGAATAGATTTTGAAAAAATAATTGAGCAACCCTTAAATGTCACTTTGATACTTAATTATGACATATAGGGACTTTAATTTTAATAATATCAAAAGTATGAACCGTTGGCACTTGGTGAAACATTATGAATAAGAATAATGAACGTAGACACTTGATGTAGTTTCACAAAAATTATTTATTAACAATAAGTTGATCGATTTCGGCTTATTAGGCCATCTTCAGAACGTTGACTTTAATTTTATATTATGATTTTGATAAATTTGTACTTATGCACACTTATGCTTCTGAATTGAAAGTGCAACCATAGAACCACAACTACCCATAGTACATTAACAAATATATTCATCTTCCACACAATCACTAGATTCCCAAAAGCCAGTGATTTAGAATAAGATACTCGTATAATCTGGAATGTATGATATCACATTTAAATTACATTTTCTAAATTAATATAACCCTCTAGTCTGCTGTGTCAGTTTTTCTGTTTAATGTATTGCCTTTCTTTTTACTTCCTTGTACGAAGTAAAGGAAGTATTGTAATCGCGAAAATTTTCGGTTCTCAGATTTCAACGGAAATAGGTATTTTGGCCCTCCTGAATCCATTTTGACTAATTTCGTCATGCCGTCTGTACGTACGTATGTACGTACGTATGTATCTCGCATAACTCAAAAACGGTAAGTAGTAGAAAATTGAAACTTTATATTTAGGACTGTTATAACATCTAGTTGTGCACCTCCCTTTTTGGTCATTATACAACTACCGGAAGTGGTACTTTACTTGAAGCCTATAATAGATTTTCATGAAAAACTATATTCAAATATAATTTAAAACTTTCCAAATTTGGTATATAAGACTACTATATCAATGGAAATAATATAATAGATTATTGTGAAAATAGACTAACCGGAAGTGGAACATTACATGAAGCTGCTAACAGTTTTCCTTGAAAAAAATGGTATTATTTTAATTTTAGAAATGAATGCTGCAAATAAAAGTTTTAGAGAATTAAATTCTGCGTCTAGCACATTAAGAATTTTTAAATTAGCATTTTGCATAAGCGAGATATCTAAATTTAAATATTATATATTTTTTGTTTATTTTTTAAATTAAGTTTGCTATGGATTAGAACAAAAAATAAAAAATAAAAGATTTTATGTCAAATATTAAAAAAATCTATAGTTTAATACGCGTACAAGGAAGTCATGTGGTGTCCACATCAGATTTTTTAAGAAAATATTTACAGTGAGATACTAATCACGCGGAATAATAACATTTGACAATTCATTGTGTACGATTGATTCCTATGGAAATTTATCCTATTCTAACTAACTGCTCTTGTATAGTATTTTTCAATTATCTTGAACATTTGGCTAATATATTTTTGTCATTTTATACAATTTGTTACAAATATTTAAATATAGGTGGTAGATAATTTAATTATTCTTAATATTTATGTTCTTTAAATAAATTGGAAACGTTTAACAACGAAAAATATATAATACCAACTGTTTTTTTTTTTTTAATTCTGGCTTCCTGGCGGACCAACTGCTAAGGTCATATGCCGCCATTACGCCCTGATCCTGCGTTTTAGATCTTAAAGTCAACAGCAACGCGGGTTTCTCGGGACGGTCACCCATCCAAATACTCCCCGCGCGCAACGTTGCTTAACTCGCGTTATCGCATAGATCAGTTCCAACGAGTTGAGCCATGGCCGTTGACTCCAACTGTTTTCAATATTCGATATTAAAAAGAAGTAAATATATTTCCAGTTTCCTGGATATACGAGTACATCATATTTTAATGTGTATTTTAAATCAGTTGATTACAAGTTATCAAATAATATGTGTTTATGTTAACGCAAACGTATGCTTCTGCTTCCATAGAACTATAACTAGCCATAGTACATTATCTAACATATTCATCTTCCACATCGTCAATAGATTCCCCCAAAGCCAGTGATTTAAAATAAAAAATAATCTAGAATGTATGATATCACATTTAAATGAAGTTTTCTTAATTTATACAGGGTGTTTCAGGACTAGTGTAACAAACTTTAACAGCTTATTCCTGAGGTCATTTTGAGCCAAAAATGTCATATGATCATAGGTCCTATTCCTTCTAGTTACCAAAATACAAGAGGTTGAAGTTCTATAAATAACACGAAATTTTCAAATTTTTGTAATCAAGATACTTTCGGAAAACAAAAATGCGTGCAAATAGGGGATGGGAAAGTTGTCTTCTTGGTATTCTCTGGACGCATAATGGGTATTACCATTACATAATCCATAAATAAAAATCATATCTGAATATTCAGCAGTACTATAACCATCCATTATGAAACAATAATACAATCAAAAGTACAACAATTTTTAATTAAGACATATGAGGTATGACTTTTCAATAAAATTCTTGTTTTCCGAAAGTATCTTGATTACAAAAATTTGAAAATGTCGTGTTATTTATAGAACTTCAACCTCTTGTATTTTGGTAACTAGAAGGAATAGGACCTATGTTTATATGACATTTTTTGCTCAAAATAAACTCAGGAATAAGCTGTTAAAGTTTGTTACACTAGTCCTGAAACACCCTGTATAACCCTCAAGTCTGCTGTCAGTTTTTCTGTTTAATGTATTTCCTTTCTTGTTTTAAGAATGTCATTTGATAATTCATTGCGTACGATTGATTCCTATGGACAGGACATATATCCTATTCTAACTAATTGCGCTTGTATAGTAATTTCCAATTATCTTGAACATGTGACTGATATATTTTTGTAATTAAAAAAAAAAAATTAAATATAGGTGGTAGAAAATTTAATTGTTTTTAATATTTATGTTCTTCATATAAATTGGGAACGTTTAACAGCGGAAAATATATGACACCAAATATTTTCAATATTCAATATTAAAAAGAAATAAAATATATTTCCAGTTTCCTGGATATACGAGTACATCATATTTTAATGTGTATTTTAAATCACTTGATTACAAGTTATCAAATAATAAGTGTTTTTGTTACCCAATAAGCATTGTTTCTTCTTTCTTTTAAATAAGTGGTTCTACAAACTACAATTAAGAGTTCCTTATGAATTTATAAATTGTGTTGTTCGTCGTTGGCAGAATAAGGCATTATTAATTAATAAGACGTTTATCGATCTTGAACTATGTCAGAAATATTCTTTTGTCTCCACTCGACAGAATATTCACCTGGCAAGAACGTGTATTCGGCTTTGTTCCTTCATAACAGCATTATCTTCCTTCGTTATTCATTATCTCTTGTCTCCAGCAGCTAAGTAAGTATGTACATAACCTTATATCATTATCATTGAAGAAGCACTGAAGCTGAAAACACCAGCCAATCTCAGGCTTCAAGTTTTCGCTTCATCGTATGAGTATTTTAGTATTCTGCAGAATAGATATCATCTTTGTATATAAGATTTACGAGATGGCTTCGAACTTCTTAAATTTAAGAATATTCACATTTGAAAAATCGTATTAATAGCATTTATTCTCTATAATGGACAATAGTAAATTTATTCTAATTACAATACAGGAAACTTAATTTAAAAATCTGATGTGGACACCACATGACTTCCTTGTACGCATATTAAACTATAGACATATTTTTAATTGCACATATCTGACATTAAATTTTTAATTTTTATCTTATTTTTTGTTCTAATCCATAGCCAACTTAATTAAACAAAAAACAAAATATCTGATGTGGACACCACATGACTTCCTTGTACGCGTATTAAACTATAGATATTTTTTTAATTACATATATTTGACATTAAATCTTTTATTTCTTGTTCTAATCCATAGCAAACTTAATTTACAAAAAAATCAAAAATATATAATATTTAAATTTAGATATCTCGTTTATGCAAAAAGCTAATTTAAAAATTTTTAATGTGCAAGACGCAGAATTTAATTCTCTAAAACTTTTATTTGCAGTATTCATTTCTAAAATTAAAATAATACCATTTTTCTCAAGGAAAACTGTTAGCAGCTTCATGTAATGTGCCACTTCCGGTTAGTCTATTTTAACCAAAATCTATTATGTTATTTCCATTGATATAGTAGTCTTATATACCAAATTTGGAAAGTTTTAAATTATATTTGAATATAGTTTTTCATGAAAATCTATTATAGGCTTCAAGTAAAGTACCACTTCCGGTAGTTGTATAATGACCAAAAAGGGAGGTGCACAACTAGATGTTATAACAGTCCTAAATATAAAGTTTCAATTTTCTACGGTTTACCGTTTTTGAGTTATGCGAGATACGTACGTACGTACAGACGGCATGACGAAATTAGTCAAAATGGATTCAGGGAGGGCCAAAACACCTATTTCCGTTGAAATCTGAGAACCGAAAATTTTCGCGATTACAATACTTCCTTTACTTCGTACAAGGAAGTAAAAATATATAATTTTTAAATTTCCATATCTCGCTTATGCAAAAGGCTAATTAAATAATTCTTAATGTGCTAGACGCAGAACTTAATTCTCTAAAACTTTTATTTGCAACATTTATTTCTAAAATCAGAATAATTAATAAGAAAAACTGTTAGCAGCTTCATGTAATGTATCAATTCCGGTTAGTTCCTTTTAACCAAAATCTATTATGTTATTTCCATTGATATAGTAGTCTTATATACCAAATTTGAAAAAATTATATAATGACCAAAAAGGGAGGTGCACAACTAGATGTTATAACAGTCCTAAATACAAAATTCTAACTTTCTACGGCTTACCGTTTTTGAGTTATGCGAGATACATACGTACGTACACACGGCACGACGAAATTAGTCAAAATGGATTCAAGGATGGCCAAAATGTGTATTTCCGCTGAAATCTGAGAACCGCAAATTTTCGCGATTACAATACTTCCTTTACTTCGTACAAGGAAGTAAAAAGTACAGTATGTGATTCGTTTTATCTAACGTTTATAAAACTTATACCTTATTATACTCGTACTATTTCATGTCAGCTGTCAATATGTATATTTTTCAAATATAGATAGACGGTAACTATGAATATATAACAGGTAATTTGGCAGTAAGCAGCTGCAAGAAAATAACATAAGAATCTGGCGGTAAATTGTGATAATTTATAAAAGTAACAATAAAAAATAAAAGCTCTTAATAATTTATCTATTATTAGTATACAATGATATAGTAGAAGAATATATTGAATAATATTTTATCTTTTAAATTGATATAGGTAAGTAGGTATAATCTTATATTTTCAAAAGTAATCCCGAATTGCTGAAAGATTGAGCTTTAGGATGTGAAAGGTTTGAATTATTGAGAACAGAGTTTAATTAATACTTGTCGTAATGACCTTGCCACGTCCTTAGGGAGGTGATATCAAAGGTGACGTCAGAACGCGTGTCCCAGTAGAGTCCCAAGTCCCCAGCCCCAGCTCCCGGCGTTAGAATACTGGAAATAACGCCATCTCTCTCTGTGACAGCTGGCTAAAAAATGTCCCCATCTACTTCCCTATAGGTCTGCGTCAAATCGCAAGGAAAACTCACCCCTATTTGTTGTAAGCATAAGGGTTGGTAGTTTGCGGCTGAAATATTTTGTTGTTCTACCACAACTAAGCAAATATCTTTTGTCGTGAAATTGGGTCGATTGTAAAACTTTTTTTGTCAGATGGTGGACATTTTCGTCAGTGTGTTTGTATAAAGAATCATACAGGGTTTGTTATTTTTACGATTCTGAATTGGATTAATCTTCTTTTTGTGCCGATGAATGCCTTGTCAAGCGGAAGGTTCGATAATGTTCAGAATTAATTTAATCTTCAATTCAATGACAAAAATTTTGCAGTGCTTTTAGGGCTGCTTAATACGATTTATTTTGTATTTAAGGACTCTATTCAGGATAATTTTATTCATATTGTTATCTTTACATAAGAATGAGTGTTCAAATGGAGCATTTATTTTATTGTAACACTGTTTGGATGGGACGTAAATTTACTGCTAGATTTAATTTATTTTAGTAATTGAAATGTTTCGTTCCCGGTTCGTCGTTCTCAGATTGTCTATTTTTCGAATATCCTCGCGAACTCCTAAATTTTGCGTGTCGCAGACTTTGTAGCTTACATTCATTTCTTCCAATATTCGCACAGCCCAGGACCGTAACCAAAATGGTTTCAACATGAATTTTTTACACTTACACATGTTTGAAGTAAAATTTAATGAAAATAAGAATCAATTCTGCATTCTTCTTTGTAATAACCTATCAGTATTAATTTGAGCTTGACGAAAAACCAAATTGCTCATTTATTTTCTCAGAGAAGAAAACGTTCGAGATACAAATAGTTTTTATAGTTCAATGATTAGCATAACAGTATGACGATGAATTCAACTTGCAATAGAAATAAATAAAAAATACAACTTTGTCTTAATGTTTACCATTAACTGTAGGTCTCCGTACTGTAATTGAGATATTATAGTGCAGTGAAGTAATGCAACAAATATGGAGTAATTTATATTTAAGTGTTAGTGTCGGTTTTCATATATTTGGGTTGTAATAGTAGATAGTTTAAGGATTTTATAAATATTTTCATAAATCGATCGAGTGGTTTTCAAATATTTCAAATTTTTGATCGGTCGCCATTTTGTTATTTGATAAAATAGCAAATAATTGTAAATATAAATGTTTTAGAGAACCAAAAGTGAATGCTAAAAGTTTTTGTATTTTTTAAATATTCTTTAACATAAAAGAGTAATGACGATTTTTCGAAAAACAAACGAACGCCAATAACTATGAATTAGGGCTTCAAATCAAAAATTTCAACTAAGAAAAGTTGTTTGTTTCAATGAGTTTTAACTGCCGTTTTCGGGTGTTACAACTTAGTATTAACACCCTGTATATTACGAATATTTATTTATGAACTTATGGTGCTGTTTGTACCAAATAGAACACAAAAACTACATTTATACTTTAAAGTTATTGAGAACGTACTACTAAATTGGCGATTTTAAAATTATTGTTTAAATTTTTTATAGAGTTCTAAATAGCGCGATCCGATTCAGTTTGCTTGAATTGTTTGGTATCTTGCTTTACAAGAAAGAAAATAATAATAAAAATAAATACATATGTCGTTACAAATTCTACCTATTACTTGGTGTGACACTATGTCTTAGCAGATCTTAGTAAGTGATATATTTTGAGCGTGATGTGCGGCTTCCAAAAATTTTAGTGATATAGACCTACAATGTGCAGTTAAGTTTGTCGCATACGGGAACCAAACTCGGGTTTTCAAATCCATAGTTAGATGCGATTTGTCTGAGTTACCTACCCGATAAATAAATAAATGCATTTTCTTTACAATTTAAACAAAAAAGGTTACTTGTATATTTTTGGATATTCCTATGACTCCTTCGGCCTGGTCTGGCGGCGGTGTTTTCCGTTATTTATATCGGGGAAGGGGTGCAATCGATTGCCGTTTGTCAAGTTCTGCGTCGCGCTGAATAAATTCACTCTATCTCCTTCTTCTCACCGTACCAGTCAATTGAAATCGTAAATTTTACTTTCATTCTACCATACGCGCTACCTGATAAAATTTAAATTAAATCCATCAATTAAACCAATTTGATATCCGTTATAAATTCATACACCTGCAGTTAGTTACCTCTTCGTTCACAAGTAATTGATTTACGGTTTTCTTTTTAATGGAACAATTGCTTCTTTCCAAAGTCGTAAAGTCTTTATCTGGAGTTTGAGGACCGGGAATTGTGAGTTACTAACTTTACAAGAACAATACGAAGTGTTCTTTTGTCTAATGCTATTTCAATTGTGAAATTTCTTTTGTTCATTAAATAAATCAAAGATACATTGAATTGTTTTTATTTTTACCAGAACAGGAACTACGTACTAAGTACGATATAATAGCTATTCATTGTGCATTAATCATTATATTTTTTATCACAGCACAAATTATATCAACAAATAGGCAAATTTTATAAAATGAATAAATTGACTATTAAATAAATATATCATCACGCCTTTTACCCATTACTGGGAGTGGCACTCTGCCTAAGCAGATCTCGGTAAGAGATATATTTCTTCGCGTGAAGTGCAGTTACCAGTCGTCAAATCACAGCCCCCAAAGATGTTAGTGAAGGGGGAGCCACAGGGGTAGATTTAATTTTGGTGAAAATTGTTTGTCGTTGTGGGGATCGAACCAGGGTTCTTAAGATGAGCCATCTACCCCATTGACTATTTTAATGTTTATAATTATAATTTATGCTAATGAAAAAAAAAATTGTCGATTTCCATATTTATACAATCTGGCACACAAATTGTCTTTATGCTTTACTTTGTTAGAATATGGAAAAATGGCTTAAAATTAAATTTTAAAATAAATGAAAAATAAGTAAGTGGTAATTTGCCATTTTCTTTCATTTATATAAAGAAATATACTAGGAATGGTAATGAACAAACTGCTATAAACTTTACCGTTTTAAAACAAATGAAATCTAATTGAAAATACATTTGCAAAAGTACAAAAGAAGGAAAGAAAATCAACAATTGGAATATTTTAATTAGCACAGTGTTACTCTGCACGAAGAGTTTTCTCAACTTTTCTAGAATCATCCCAACAAAGTCGTTTTTCTTTTTCCACTTTTAACTTTTTTCCATGGAAATTTTTCAACGGCAAGTACTCTCACCACCACTCTATCATATAGCTCCAACGAGCGACCCTGGAATATGAAAAATTGCTTGAGCCGATCCTGATAACATCCATAATCATTTCTCCTCTTCAGTCTTTTCCTAAGACTTTCATAAAAAACGTACTTTTAGTTAATAAACAACTTTGAATATAGCCACGCATTTATCTTGAACTTTGAAATGTTGTGGCAACTTAACTAAATTAAAATTTTCACAGATTTTATTTAAATTGACATTAATTATAATATTATACTTTTAATTTCTCATATTTGTTTAATTTTTATTACGCAACTTATGCCATTTTTGTTTGCTGAAAAATCACTATTTATATAAAAATACTTCAAATAAACGTTATAGAAAATTTTAATTTTTGATAGAATTTTGTAAAAGTTTGTATAAAGTTTAAATGTAGACACGAGTACATGTGTGAACTAAAAGCGGGCCATATGTGTTTAATATTGTAAATATATTTTAGAGGGAAGTGCTTCAAAAAAAAGTAGTAAAGTTTTTGTTAGAGATGGGCGAATATCAAATTTCTCGAATTCGAATATCGAATACGAATATTAATCAGATCTCGAATATTCGAGGTACTCGAATATTCGAATACTCCTAAAAGTTAATTTATTTATTATTAATAATTATTTAATTATGTCTTTTTCATTATTTCAATGAAATTGTTAAGATAAAATAAAATTAAAACAAAAAAGAAAAAGACGAAAACTTCAAATGTTGGCGAAAAACAAATTTGAAATATGGTACGTCTTCATGGTTTTGAAACAAAATATTTTTGTTATTAACAACTTCAAAGTATTGTAATTGCTTTAAGTTTATGTACAAATGATAAAGAAAAATATAGTCAAAAACTATGGTCAACATATGGCGCGATATTCGAAGTATTCGAATATTCGCTACACTGACGTTAATATTCAAAAATCTCGAATATCGAATAACGTCAATATTCGCGGCATTCGACTATTCGCGGATGATATTCGCCCATCTCTAGTTTTTGTTTCTTCATGTGAATGAAATTTGTTTTCAATCAGAAAAATTGTATATATAAATGTTTTAAACAATTGCCGCTTCAAATTCGTTTGTCATGGATTGTCAATAAATGTAAAACAATTTAATGTGAAATGAATACTTAATATTTTCTGAATAGACTTTATGTAGATTAAATTGTCTGTTGTAAGATATGTAAAAATTTACGAATTATAAGCAAATTAAAAAAAATTTATAAAACGTACACATTAATGCCAGATGAATAGCCAAAAGTTTCCTTTTAAACTTGGTTTAAATAAATAAAAGTAAATCAAAAGTTTGATATGTTACTTTGCTAGAATTTTCTTTTACCAATTAAAAAATTTAATTTATGGCAATGCAACTAGCTATAAGTTATATTTTAATCAATTCCATGGCTACGCATTATAAAATAGTTATATATATAATTTTTTATTCGAGTACTGGTATTTAAAAAAAGTATATCTATAATTTCAACTTGTGTGAGTACACCAGAATCTGCAAATTCTACACAATCTTTATCAATTGCAAACCAAGCTGTTCCAGGAAACTCGATTTTTAATTGTCAAAATATTACTATAAATGTTTATAATAACACTTGTAACTAATGTGGCTCTTCCCAATCTAACAATATTGTATTTTAATTCAAATATCAAATCTAACCTAAAATAGATTAATTAATTTAAGCATTTTATGTTGTTATAATCTTACATTTCCATTAAACTAAGTTGTTATATTCCACAATAAGTGTTTTTTCTTATTATTCATATAGTATTAGTCGCGATTTTTGTTTGATTACAATCTGCAAGAAGTTGTATCAATGACGTCTTTAGCTTGTCAAATAGATGACACTAATGCTGACAAATGTTGAAAGAATTTTAACAAATTACTCTTATTTCCCAAACTTTTAATAAAGAAAAATTCAGGGAAGTTGTATTTTATAAATTAGATCTTATTATTATCATCAATGCAGATTTATTTTAGAATGTTCCAAAGGGCCAATGTTTCTTGCAATTTTTTCAGTCGAGTCGATCGGAAAGCACTTGTTCCAGATTAATTATTGCCTGCGGGAAATCTTATTTTGAAGATTACGAACAAATTTTTCAAGTAATTAAATGAGTTAGATGAAATTTGTTGATTGGTTTATGGCCAGTTACAGTTTTAAAAGTTACATTTTAAACCTGGTTTAATTAAATAATAGTAAACCGAATAAAATAAATTGTAATTTTCGAATTGTATATTTTATTTCTTAAACTCCATTTAGCAAAATCATTATCCTACATAACAGTAACATACTTTAGATATAACCACGAACAAGTGTTAATAAAACTGCACCTTTAAGCTGCAATATTGCATCACCTATCACATTCTTGAGGCAAATGCAGCATGCCACATGGCTCCACTGCACTACACTGACACTTTATTGTAATCATAAGTTAAAATAAGCACCCGGACACATGTGCGCATCCATAGAAACTACCCTTCACCCCCTCAGTGAACGAAACTACCCCTTCCGCATGACGTCATCGGGGACTGAACCGAGACACGAGGGTGAAAACGAATTACATGCACTAGTGAGCAAGGAATCTTTTATTAACTGCGGACTAAGCAAGTTTTGTTATTAAAGAGACACAAGTGAGCCTGTCAACATAATTTATTCTTATTAACTGTTAACTTTTTATTAGGGGTGTAAAATTGGACGGGATGGAAATAGTATACATTTCATCTTGGGTTGAATCTTTGAATTTTTGATGAAATGTCACACATCAAGACATGGGTGTGTATTTTAGGTTACATTTATTATTCCATTTTAATGTACCTCAAGATAATTTAAACTTTAATTTCATTAATTGACAAGCTATAAATTGAAGGTAAATATAGTTTAGGCGCTAAATTTTCATAGAATATTAAATGCAAATATTTTCTTATGCTTTCCGTTCACAATCGGTTCAACCGAAAAAAAATTATTATTATCGTGATTATCGTGAAACTACTTCCAGTAACTTTTTATTTTGTAAGATTGGTACTACTATGCAGTTACATGTTAAATATCATTTCAAAATGATAACCTCAAATATTTTAAAATTATATTTTATACGTTTGAAATTGTAAAATTTTGATAAAATAAATGACGAAAAATGAAAAAAAAATAGTATATTACGTATATTCGTTTTATACGACGTATTGTCTTTTTTTACATCGACTTATAAAACTGGTATAATAATGTACTATTATCATACATCAAATTGTTTAATGTGACGTATATAATTTGACAAACATGAATGAAGTAAACATGTCCCATGCGACGCCGGTTGTAAAATAATTCAACTAATGTCAGTTTAAATCAACTCTCGGATTCCTAGTTGTTTACTCATTTCAATATTTTTTTTTTAGTTAAAACAAATCCATATTAAACTACATTGTAAAATTGTTTCAAATTACTAATATACAATCTTATTTTTCTGAAAAATAAAATGCAAGAATATAGAAATAAATAATTCCAAAATGTTCAATTAATTTAAAATATCATAATATAATAAAGTCGAGTTTTCTAAGACATGTTTTTTTTTCGCACACGTATAAATTTAGAGAACGAGCCGCAGGCCAGTGCTATAAAAGTTTTATAAAATGAGTTGTTTATACTAGTTTTTCTATTTTGCATTTTTTATAAATAGAAATTTAAAAAATTTTTGAAACCGAGTTAATTTAGGGAAATTTGTATATGAAATGTTGTGATTGGTAACTGTTAGTGACATTTATGAAATTGTGCAGATATAAAAATTTTGATGTTTTCAGCTTGATACGTTTAGTATTCGCTATTACAAATTGTTTAAAACTAGAGATGGGCGAATATCAAATTTCTCGAATTCGAATATCGAATACGAATATTAATCAGATCTTGAATATTCGAGGTACTCGAATATTCGAATACCCCTAAAAGTTAATTTATTTATTATTCATAATTATTTAATTATGTCCTTTTCATTATTTGAATGAAATTCTTAAGATAAAATTAAATTAAAACAAAAACTACAAACAAACAAAAATAAAAAGACGAAAACTTCAAATTTAAGGTGAAACGTACGGGCTGATGTTGGCGAAAAACAAATTTGAAATATGGTACGTCTTCATGGTTTTGAAACAAAATATCTTTGTTATTAATAACTTCAAAGTATTGTTATAGCTTTAAGTTTATGTACAAATCATAAAGAAAAACATAGTCAAAAATTGAGGTCAACATATGACGCGATATTCGAGGTATTCGAATGTTCGCTATACTGATGTTAATATTCGAAAATCTCGAATATCGAATAATATCAATATTCGCGGCATTCGAGTATTCGCGGATGATATTCGCCCATCTCTATTTAAAACTATAATGTTGCGTATCGTAATAAACACTCATTCGATTCGCAACTGGGTTTCATAATGACTTCTTATGAACGCAAAATAGAAAAAAAATGCATCACTGCAACACAAAGTTCTGAAAGGCAACAAATCTTTCTGAAAAGAAACAATCAAAAGTGCAATTCCGTCCTCAGAGGTCAAGCCAGTGTCTGCGTCCCTTCTAACGGTCTCGCACTCACGTGTCGTGAGGTCCAGAGGTTTCCGGGTTGGGTCCGGGGTCCGCGCGAGACGTCACTCACTTACGCTCAGGGCCGGTTTAGCGGATAATGGAATTTGGACGTGGCGGGCGCTAAATCACGCTTTAGTCTCGTGTTTTCCTTCCTCTATTTTTTCTGACAGTAATTAAAAAAATTCCGCTACACCGTTTATCCTATAGATTATCTGGAGTCAGATAGGTTTTTTTGGAGCCCATAAAACACTTACGTGAAGTTAATGAAAAATTGCTCGAATCACACGTATTTGCACTGTTGATATTGGATATTTGCTGGTGAATTAGCTAGCACCTATCGATCGATTTGTATACGTCATTAAATAAATATATTATTACACCTTTCACCTTTTATTCTATTCTGGGTATGGTAGCTTTGAATAATGATACATCAGCAGATAACAATTTAAAAATAGTACCTAAATCAAATTTTGGTATTCACAGATTTTTACCAGAGGAGGAATTAAATATTCAATTTGGTTTTAACGCAGAATAATTTACATCTGCGATACTTTTAGAAACATATTATCATGATCTTTCTATTATTGTATTGTTTTGTAATTATACGTTTGTTTTTGAAAGTGGATATTAATAACAATCATCAAATGAAGTTCCAAACAATACGAATAATAGAATATATATATTAGGGTGTCAGAAATTTTTAATAGAATTATAAATCTGAAACTGGACTCAAATAAATGAACATTTACTTGAAAATTGTCTATACCCCAAAAAAACATAAAAATGCATATTTTGCTATTATTAGTAAAACTTCGACTGATACCAACATTTTGACAACAGATTCGTGTTCAGAATCATCAATTTCATAGGAAAACATATCCCGCATGTCTATTTTACACTAACTGGCGACACAATAGAATTATTTTGCTATACCCCTATTTTCCGGTAGGCTTAAAACTTCAACCGATCGGTGGCTCAAAAAACACTGAATCCTTTTGGGAAACTCATTTTTTTAATGTCTGGCGATCTAGGGGGGGGGAGGGGTTCCGAAGAATATTCGAAGGTCGCCCAAATAACGGACAAACTTATATATATATATATATATATATATATATATATATATATATATATATATATATATATATATACCGGGTGTCTACTTTTTTTTCCAAACAGAAAATTCAATGTTAAAATTTTGATTTAGCGATATCTCTTTACCTATTAATTTTAGAACAAAAGTGTACTGAAGAAAAATGTTCAGAATAAAAAACTGCATTCATAGAGTATAAGTTTGTTGTTCAATTGTTTCTTATGTCCGAGTTAGAAGTAAAAGAAAATACACGCTTTAAAGCAATTATCAGAGTGCCATGAGAAATAAAACAAATTAAATAACTTAATAATAGGTATTTATTTGACTAGATTATGTAGAAAAAAGAAAATAATAGTTGCTATAATTAATTTTATTATGAAATTAAATGCTCGAATAAATAAATAAATTAGAGTAAGCTTCCAATTCTGGTCCAATATATCAAATAATATCAGACACATCAAACAAATTATTGTTTTATTTCTCATGGCACTCTGATAATTGCTTTAAAGCATGTATTTTCTTTTACTTCTAACTCGGACATAAGAAACAATTGAACAACAAACTTATACTCTATGAATGCAGTTTTTCATTCTGAACATTTTTCTTCAGTACACTTTTGTTCTAAAATTAATTGGTAAAGAGATATCACTACATCAAAATTTTAACATTGAATTTCCTATGCTCGGAAGAGAAAGTAGATGTCCGAGATATATACATATATATATATATATATATATATATATATATATATATATATATATATATATATTTTTAAAGCAGTTATAGTGACATGGATAGAACTTACATATATTCAAAATTCGTTGAATTCAACTTATATCTAAAAAAAATTACTGTATCTGAATAGCTAAAATTCTACATTTCTATTGTGCAGAGTAGTAAAGAATAATATAATAAATATATCAAAGAATAATAATTAATTCAATCTTAAAATAAGTTAATAAACCTTTACCGAAATCAATTTCTCGCAGGAAATTCATTGAGGACGCACTGGTATATTTTTTCTCTGGGAGGGAGGTTCTAAGCTGTCGCCTCCACCACACCGGGCGTACTGATGAAGGACCAGGGGTGCCAATCTGAGGGTGGCATTCAATCTTGGTAACTAGATTCTGCACCTCTGTCGCCTTTACCACCCTCTACCTCCACCACCCGTCGCTGAGCGTCCCGACGGATCTATACGACGCCCGGAATAAATTTAAATAAATAATATGAATTTATGCCCACCGCTCTAGGGTTGTTTTAAAATTAGTTCTCGGGAAATTATTTTTCAAATTGGTCTTTAGTGGTTATAATATAACTTTACCGACTTTTCAGTTGGATATTGCGGTTTTTGTTTTTGTTTAGATGAATTTCATTTCAGGTGGAATTGAAATAAGGAATTTGATTTTCTGTTTAATGAAACTCGGTTCGTCCTCCGTATAATTTTAAACAAATTAATTATTTATTTTTCTATAACAACAAAGACAAAATTAATTGTCGTCCATACACTTGGTGAAACTAGGTTTAATAAAAAATATAAAATAAACACTTGGCTAAGTCTCACAAGGGCAGCCTCTGACGATGCCCTCATAAGGTGACTTGGAGGCTGAATTTTATGAGACTTAGCCAAGTGTTTATTTTATATTTTTTAATATTTATTTTTCTTTCAAAAAGCTAGAAGACACAGTAAAAAACAGAATATTTAGCATCAAATTTAGTCAAACCTGCAAAATAGTACGAGACACTGATTTCGTTGGTAGCCGGTTCTATAAACATTAAATACAAATTTAAATTTTTGGTAGGAATATATTCAATTAATGTATTAATATTTATGTTTCAAAAATATTCAACATCAAGTTGAACAGTAAAATAAAATGTACATTTCTAAAAGTTTCGCTGTTGTAAGCTTTGGCTTTGGATTTCGGGCTATTATTAGTTAAAATTTGATCATATATTACTCAACATTATATTCTTATAAAGCAAACTATAGACAGCACTTTTCTTTAATTAAATAACTAAATATAGATGAACGTACGCAATGATCAACTTATAAAAAAATATACAAAATGTTTCTATAGTTTCTAAACACGAGAGTTGAATTCGGATTATTGACAACACCGTTACGAAACGCGCTAATGGTCCTACTTGATTACAATAACGTAAAATTATAACAATAAAATATAACATTGAAAGATTACAATAATGTAAAATTACAACAATGAAAAATTACAACATGATAATATCTCTAAGCTAAACACGAGAGTTGAATTCGGCTCATTGACAATACAGTAACAAAACATGCCAGTGGTCCTAGTTGATTACAATAAGGAAAAATCATAACAATGAAAGATTTCAAGAATAAAAAATCACAATAATGAAATATTACAATTATGAAAAATTAATCCAATAAAATATTAGAACACTGTAAGGTCATAGCAATAAAAAATCACAAAAATGAAACATAACAATAATGTTAAATTACAACAATGAAAAATCACATCAATGAAAAATTACAACATGTAAAATATTTCTATAGTTTCTAAAGACCTTTAAGCTAAACACGAGAGTTGAATTCGGATCATTGATAATAACGTAACCAATCATGCTAGTGGTCTTACAATTAGTTAATTACAATGACGAAAAATCATAACAATAAAAAATTGCTATGAAAGATTACAAAAATAAAAGATCAGAACAATGAAAAATTACAACAAAGAAAGATCATAGCAACAAAAAATCACAGCAATAAAAAAAAACAATAATGAAAAATTGCAACAATTAAAGGGCACAACAATGAAAGATAACAACAATGAAAAATCACAAAATAGGACAATTTTTGATTTCAACAATCAAACATTTTTACATATTATTTTTCATTGTTGTGTGATTTCAGGAAAACTACTTTCTATTATGTGCACTAGTTACAAAAGTTATAAATTTGAAATTCTGAATTGCAGCATTAACGAATTTATTTACTTTTTGTTATTAATTTACTGTGATTTTTCTTCGTACAAAACAAAAATTTATAAAATACTTTTTATAATTTTGTTGAGTGTGTATCTGCTTATTAGAAAATAAAACAAAGAGTTTGTTGTAAAATAAATTTTTAAAAAGCATATAATTTTAGGAACTTTACACCCATGCGATTCATTTTCCACAGTACATTACCACCGAAATAAAGTTGTACATCACGCCATATGCAAACAATCGCACATATCTCAACAAAAGAAAATCTACGATGCGCGACCGATATTAATATCACAGGATGACCCCATAGCAACAATAATCCTGTTAACCTATTGCCAGTAGGCCGTGCATGTGCACCACATAGACAAGTGCGGCACACATGCACATGCGACTAGCATTTGTTTGTTATTTTCTCATTGTCCCGTGACAGCTGCTGTATCGTGACACCGCTGACAACGGACAATGTGGTTGATATGTCACCGGGATGTGGTAAAGGTAGCCAGGGCGAGAGGGCAGAGGTCACCGGGACACATGGAGATTATATTAACACGTATGAAATTAGTGATACGACTATTTATTGATAGTGCCGTTATTCGATTAGTTTTTTTTTTATCAAGATCTCAATTTATATTTTAACTTAATTTACACATAGCTCCCCTTCCACTAATATCTTTGGGGGTTGTGATTTAACGACTGGTAAGCGCACTTCACGCGAAAAAATATATCACTTACCGAGATTTTTTCAAATTTTCATTATTGTTTTTTTTATTGTTGTGATTTTTCGTCATTGTAATTAACTAAGACCACTAGCATGATTGGTTCATTATTATCAATGAGCCGAATTCATTTCTCGTGTTTAGCTTAGAAATTATAGAAATATTTCTCATGTTGTAATTTTTCAATATTGATATCTTTAATTGTTGTAATTTAACATTATTGTTATATTTCATTGTTGTGATTTTTTTATTGCTATGATCTTTCAGTGTTGTAATATTTCATTGAAGTAATTTTTCATAATTGTAATATTTCATTATGGGGTAGGTGGCTCAGTGGTATCGAGTCGGCCTGTTGATCTTGAAACACCTGGTTCGATCCCCACAGCCGACAAACAATTTTCACCAATTGAAATCTACCCCTGTGACTCCCCCTCCACTAACATCTTTGAGGGCCATGTTTTGACGACTGGTAACCGCAGTTCACGCGAAAAAATATATCACTTACCGAGATCTGCTCTGACAGAGTGCCACACCCAGTAATGGGTAAAAGGCGTGATGATATATTTATTTTTTTACTATTGAAGTAATACTGTTCGTAACAATATGTTTATTATATTTTCCGTTCATCGTTAATGTATACAAAATCATAGATTAATGATCCCTATTAATGCATGATTTTTATTAATTAACGATATTTTTCTATGCATACAACACACATAATATATTTAGCATATAGTGGCTAGCGCTAAGTTGTACAAAAATGCTAAACAGAATTAAACGAAATAATTTTAACACTTCTATTCACGTATAGAATGAATATCAAAAAAGATAAACATTATTCTAAAAACGAAAGAACAGCTAAACATTAAGATAACTGAATGCATCCACTGAAAACTGGTGTCATGTTATCAAAATAATTAAGGAAGTTAATAATTGAATTGCAAAATACTATATTAAAGAACAACTTTTATAACATATGTTTCTTGCACGCGTCCATGTTTAGAAAACGAGTCGCAGGCAAGTTTTGTAAATGACAAGTGCGTTAAAAGTCTTATAAAATGAGTTAGTTATACTATTTTTTCTTACTTTAAACCAAGTCAATTTAGGGAAATTTGTATATGATTTGTTGTGGTTGGTAATTGTTACTGGCATTTATGCAATTGTTCAGATTTTGAGTATGTATGTCCAGTATGTCATCTGTGACAACCAACATTCTAAAACAAAATGTTACGTAACGTAATGAACACCTTTTCGATACGCAACTGGGTTTGATAATGATTCCATATGAACGCAAAATAAAAAATCTGATGTGGACACCACATGACTTCCTTGTACGCGTATTAAACTATAGATATTTTTTTAATTGCACATATTTGACATAAAATCTTTTATTTTTTATTTTTTGTTCTAGTCCATAGCAAACTTAATTTAAAAAAAAACACAAAATATATACTATTTAAATTTAGATATCTCGCTTATGCAAAAGGCTAATTTAAAAATTCTTAATGTGCTAGACGCAGAATTTAATTCTCTAAAACTTTTATTTGAAGCATTTATTTCTAAAATTAAAATAATACCATTTTTTTCAAGGAAAACTGTTAGCAGTTTCATGTAATGTGTCACTTCCGGTTAGTGTATTTTAACCAAAATCTATTATATTATTTCCATTGATATAGTAGTCTTATATACCAAATTTGGAAAGTTTTAAATTATATTTGAATATAGTTTTTCATGAAAATCTATTATAGGCTTCAAGTAAAGTACCACTTTTGGAAGTTATACCGGGTGGTGCTCGGTGAGTGCGAACATAGGAATTTAACATGGGATATTAGTTTTATGCAATTTCCTGCTCTCCTGTACATTTTACGGAAAAAACTGTAGAGGGAAGATTTGTTCAGAATTAAAAGTTACCCATGAAACTGTTTTTACATGTTTTATTAAGTTTTTGGTTTAGCCGTAACATTAAAAATAAATTTCGAAATTTCTGTTACTTTGTAGCAATAGCCATGACTTTTCTTTTATTTTTATGACAAATGCGTTAAATGTCAATTTTTGATGTTTATTAAAGTTAATCTTATAATTTAAATTAAAGCTTTGTGTAAGCTATAAAATGAATGTTTATTCAAACGAAGAACGTGTCTTCATTATTAAAAATTATTATGGAGGAAATAGTTATAGGAGGGTGCGGGATTTATTTTCAATTAAATATGAAGATAAACCAATTCCAAGTGTATCAACAATTTCAAAACTGGTTACAAAATTTGAGAGTACAGCTAGTGTAGCTGTGACCGATGGTAATGAAGGCAATAATAATAATAACAGAATACGTCATAACGAAGTGAATGAAGAATTGGTATTGGCTATGATATCTCAAAATTCAAGGTACAGCATAAGACATATTGCTTCTGAATGTGGTTTGCATCATTCAACAGTTCTGAGAATTTTAAAAACACATGGATATAAATCTTACAAATTTCAAACACATCAAGAACTTCTTTTGGCTGATTTTGAAACTAGAAGTACATTTTGTGAAATTATGCAAGAAAAGGCAAATCGGGACCAGCACTTTATTTCGTCGATTTGTTTTACAGATGAATGTACATTTACTTTAAATAATGAACCAAATGTTCAGAATACTCGTATGTGGACCACAGAAAATCATCATTTAACTGTGTGTACAGGTACCCAATATCCTGAGAAAATTAATATTTGGGTTGGAATTTTTAAGAACAGGATTATACCATTTGAAATTATGGGAAATTTAAATTCTGATATGTATTTAGAACTTCTGCAAAATCATATAGGTCCTGCATTGAATGAGGCAGCTGCAGTAGATGAGGATATTTGGTTCCAGCAGGATGGGTGCCCGGCTCATTATGGAATAAATGTGCGGGAATATTTAGATTTGGTTTTTCCTAATCGGTGGATTGGTCGTGGTGGTGGAATAAATTGGCCTGCAAGATCTCCGGACCTAGCTCCTTGCGATTTTTTTTTGTGGGGGCATCTTAAAAGTAAAATTTACTCTAAACACTACGAAAATTTAGATTTACTAAGACAAGCTATATTCGAAGAATGTGATAATATTACTGACAGGCAATTAGCCAATGTTAGAACTTCGTTTTACAATAGACTTGGTTATTGTCTTGCTGAAAATGGTGGCTTGTTTGAACATTTATTGTAATTTCTTTATTTTTTTATGTAGGTATATTAAATAATATTGTTACAATTATTACTTATTATTTCACATTAAATTATTGTAATTTAAAATTTAAAAAAAAAATTGAAATTGTTGATAAACTTGAAACTGATTTATTATTAAATATGAAAATAAAACTTTGTTCAAAGAATAAAAAATATGATTTTTTTGATTTAATTTAAATTATAAGATTAACTTTAATAAACATCAAAAATTGACATTTAACGCATTTGTCATAAAAATAAAAGAAAAGTCATGGCTATTACTACAAAGTAACAGAAATTTCGAAATTTATTTTTAATGTTACGGCTAAACCAAAAACTTAATAAAACATGTAAAAACAGTTTCATGGGTAACTTTTAATTCTGAACAAATCTTCCCTCTACAGTTTTTTCCGTAAAATGTACAGGAGAGCAGGAAATTGCATAAAACTAATATCCCATGTTAAATTCCTATGTTCGCACTCACCGAGCACCACCCGGTATAATGACCAAAAAGGGAGGTGCACAACTAGATGTTATAACAGTCCTAAATATAAAATTTCAATTTTCTACGGCTTACCGTTTTTGAGTTATGCGAGATACATACGTACGTACGTACGTACGTACATACGTACATACGTACGTACAGACGTCACGACGAAATTAGTCAAAATGGACTCAGGGAGGGCCAAAATGCGTATTTCCACTGAAATCTGAGAACCGAAAATTTTTGCGATAACAATACTTCCTTTACTTCGTACAAGGAAGTAAAAAATAGTATTACAAACACTATAAAATAGTTATA
This sequence comes from Pterostichus niger, assembly GCA_947425015.1. Lineage (NCBI taxonomy): Eukaryota > Metazoa > Arthropoda > Insecta > Coleoptera > Carabidae > Pterostichus > Pterostichus niger. The sequence goes on from OX380339.1 coordinate 31,907,076, forward strand.
CATGCAATAATATTTTACTTATGATAAAGTCATTCATTAGTTTGTAATATTTGAATATCCAAATCAATAGATAAAAATATTGGTTATAGTTTTAGACGTTTACAAATTTAACCTTACCCTACAAATGACAAATGTAAATACCTTTTCGTTGACTGTTGCTTCAATTTGATGTTCAGTTTCATTTAAACACAATACACAACACAATTTAAAAATCACATTTACACCGGACCACGGTTAAACACTACTGCGGGACAGACCACACAAGAACATTCATTTGTAGCGTATGCGCAAGACTGAACAGATTTGTTCATTAGTTTAAGTTTCAAATATTTACCTATATTATGTTACATTAACAATAAATTTATTTCGATTCAAATACTTAACATGTAGTTCATTTCTTTCTATTATTATTATGTGCACTAGTATAAAAAAGATTGTATTAAAGGATAGTTACAAAAGTTATAAATTTAAAATTCTGTATTGCAGCAATAACGAATTTATTTACTTTTTGTTATTAATTTACTGTGCTGGCCAGCCTCTGACGATGACCTCATAAGTTGACTTGTAGGCTGAATTTTTTGAGACTTAGACAAGTGTTTAGTTTTATATTTTATTATTAATTTACTGTGATTTTTTTCGTACAAGACAAAAATTTATAAAATACTTTTTATAATTTTGTTGAGTGTGTATCTGCTTATTAGAAAATAAAACAAAGAGTTTGTTGTAAAACAACCTAAAAACAGCATATAATTTAAGCAACTTCACACCCATGCGATTCATTTTCCACAGTACATTACCACCGAAATAAAGTTGTACATCACGCCATATGCAAACAATCGCACATATCTCAACAAAAGAAAATCTACGATGCGCGACCGATATTAATATCACAGGATGACCCCATAGCAACAATAATCTCATTTATTTATTAAAAAGATTTATTTTGTAATTTAAAAATGGTCTAAACATACATGCTGTAATCTAATAAATTGTTTTATTCTTCATGAAAAATAATCAGATAATCTTCTATTATATTGCTATAATCGGGAAAAATATTACAAAATGCAGTTTAAATTTTGCTTATAAAAACTTATTTTAAACAGATTTGACAGATTTTCATCCAATCAAATGTCAGTATTTTGCTGAATTGAACCAATCACAGTAGTATTACAGCGATTATTTCACTTATGTCAATTATACTGACAAATTTTACATAGTTTCATAAACAATTACAGTAACAAATGCCTTGGCAACGGGGGTTTGTCGCGCGGTAAATGCCCAAGACCATTTGTCACTGACAAATCGCCGTTGCCTAGGAGACACAAACACCACATTTTCAAAATAAACAATCAGTTTTCTAAAATGTCAGAAGTGAATCGTTTTGGAGATGCGTGTTTGGCGGCAATTTGTACCGAAATAGAAAATAAGAAATCAGAAAATACAAAAAAGTGTCAAGGTAGTATCTGGAGAATATTTACCTAATTAAAATAATCACATTTAAAATAAATTTTTAATTTAATACAAAAATATAGAGATATCATTCGAGAAATATTCTTCACAAATACCACTCGCGACTCTTATTTTATCAGTAAACTTTTCTTTCAAACATTGTTTACCTTTAAGCAACATCCTTCGAGTCATCTGCTCAGAATAAATCCCTCGAGCTACGCTCTCGTGATTTATTCGAACAGATGACTCTCACGATGTTGCTAGGTAAACAATGTTTTCAAGAAAAGTTTACTGATAAAACTTGAGTCCCTTGTGATATTATTTATTTCACTAGTGAAAATTGTCGCAAATCGTTGCATAGATATAATGTTTGTTAACTATTTTGAGTAGATGAATATTGTTGAATTTTATTTGACTTTGTTTACTTTGCTTAGTTATATCAAAAAATGAAACAATGTAAATTGATCACCAAGGTAATAGTAGTTTAAAAATACTGCAGGTAACATTTTTTTGAAGTAAATAAAATATTTCGAGGAATTGTCAATCTTTGGTCATTTTTCCCTAGATCACTCTTGCAAATATTTCCAGCAAAAACATAGTCACTAATGGCATTATATAATATGATAATAAAATGCTAAAAAATATATTTCTTGAATTTTAACTAGTTCTAATTTAAATTTGAATCACTTACACATATTTTATTTGAATAAATATATCATCACGCCTTTTACTCATTACTGAGTGTGGTGCTCCGCCGTAGCAGATCTCGGTAAGTGATATATTTCTTCACGTGAAGTGCGGTTACCAGCCGTCAAACCACAAACTCTAAAGATGTTAGTTTTAGGGGAGCCACAGAGGTAGATTTAATTTTGGTGAAAATTGTTTGTCGGCTGTGAGGATCGAACCAGGGTTCTAAAGATCCACAGGCCGACTTGATACCACTGAGCCACCTATATAGTACCTAGTCCATCAGTACGGTGGTGTGGATAGCAATAAGGAATTCAAATCCGGAGATCCTGAGTTCAAATCTCACTCAAGCTAAAAATTATATGAACTATTACACTGCGGCTCGGTGAGTGCGGATCCTGTACTGTACTTGGGATTAAGATCCTGTTGTACAGCGTATCATAAATAAATAAATAAAATATTCTACTTAACAAAAGGTCTGTATTTAAATCTAATAAATTAAACTGGCAAACAAACAAAAAATATCGCATCGAAATCATAGTTCAAATTCTTCTTCTTCTTCTGATGGCACTACAGCCCAAATCGTGCCTGGGCCCACCGGGCACACCGAGCCGCAGTTTTTACACTGCCGTACTGCCGGTTTTCGTAGTCAAATGCTACATTATTTAAGGCGTATAAGTGACTAGCTTATAGCGCCCGAGTGTGATAAATACATGTAACTGTATTTTTTTTATATTTTACGACAAATCACACATTGTCGACAGGCGGATTTGAACTGACGAACCTTGGTTCGGGTGACGTCACAGTATGTTCCTGTTGTACAGCGTAACATAAATAAATAAATAAATATTCTACTTAACAAAAGGTCTGTATTTAAATCTAATAAATTAAACTGGCAAACAAACAAAAATTATCGCTTCGAAATCATAGTTCAAATTATGAAAATTGAAATAACTGAACTTATTGATAAATAAATAAATTTTGTTTAATTAAAATAAGGATCCTTAAATTATTGAACTACCCTTATAAACCGACAAAAAATATAAGTTCCTATTAGTATGTATTGCATTAAAATTACTCCCCACGCGTTCCACAAAATTAGATTGTTGTAAATGCAATACAAGATGCAATACAAAGAGGAAATTACCTATCAATCATATCTCAACAGTACTTCCTTACCTAGTTGCCCTCTCATTTTACCCTGCGCACCACCCTAAGTGCCTCAAGTATCAGCCAACAAACACCACTCGCACCCTAAACGCAGGTTAGCCAACGTAACAGCACTTGGACAAAACATCAACAGCCATCCACCAGCAACTTCTTTACTTTCCTACTCCTCAGGCGTTCAGTGATTGATTTGGCCAAGTGATGTTTTTCATCAAGTACCCAGCGTGACACCGAGTCCCCTGCCTCCCTTACCCGCCCTCTTTCTACGCCTGTGATTGATTCCGGCGGCCGCGATAGAATAATTCGTTGGAATAATGAGGTTTGTCTGCGTTTCTTTGCCGATTGAACGGGAAATCAAAACGGAAAGCCGGCCGCACGATTTTTATTTCGTTTAGTTTTTGTTGATGATGAGTTCATAGTTTGGTGATGTATTGATGGAACTGAGCGTCGAACAGTGAAGGTTTATTTGATTAATTCGTTTACAAAGATAGAGGTTATCTGATGGCAATGAGATAGAATGAATGTTTTGACTTTAATGCAAGGCATTAAATGTCAGTATGAAATATTATTCAGCTCTTCTCGCAGATTTATACAGCTGTATATCTTCCACTAATATCTTGTAATTGATTTTATTTAAATATCATTTATTTCAGTCGTAAACTATTCAAAGTTAGTAAATGGAAAACGAGTTTTCTACTTCAATTGCTGCTTTGATTACTTTCAAATAAAAGTTACAAATAAAATTAAATTCTGCAAATGAATGTTTGCTGTAGCGTATAATGAACTTATCGGCCGGGGTAGACAACATTCTAAGTACGCGGTATGCACAATATATTATATTAGAATGCACCATAACAGCAATATCATATCCTTCCTCTTACGTAGCTGTTATTATTAAAGATAATGTTCGAATAATGTTTATGTCTATGTTATTTTAAATAAATAAAAGGCTTCAGAATCCAATATTATTTTTTTATAAAAATATTTATTATTTGGACGTTTCGAATATTAATATTTGTTATCATCAGCTCCTTAAAATATATAAATACAATAATTATAATATAAAACTAACAAAATAATCAAAATGTCAAACCCTTAAAAAATATAAAATAATAATGTTCAAAATATTTTCTCTTTGTTAGGGTATCATTTAATGTAGGTATTTGACTTGATTTATAGGGTTCCAATTAAACATAAAATTGAGTTGGATAAGAGTTATTTACGCAATAAGTGGGATATAGACAAAATTATCGCACGCATGTAATCACATATGTGCGATAATTATGTAGTATCCCACGTATTGCGTACAAAATTTTATCTACGACCGTTCGGGATTTAAATTGTTATTTTTATAATTAAATATAAATTTAATTAAATTTCAAATCAAAGTAGCAACATGCGCTGATTGTTTTCTAAATGATAGCAACGCGTTGACAATCGCGACAACCAAATAAACAGAAAAATTTTGATTTTGCCTTTACGAGTGTGTAGAATAGTTCGATAATAGAAAATGAGCCTTTCAGATATAGATCTGCCTTCAGATATAGAAGAAGCAGCGTCAAACGTTATTTTGGATCTGGTTCCTCAAAAATCAAGAGTAAAATATCAACTGACTTATGACAGGTATGAGAAATGGTGTGAAGAGAAAAAAATTAAAGATACAACAAATGAAAAGGCTTTGTTAGTGTACTTCGGAGAATTAAGCAAGATTCAAAAATCATCTCTCTTTGGTGCTATTATTTCATGTTAAAAACAGAATTTTTAATAAAAAAAAACGTTTTAATAAAAAGAAAACGGCTACCAAAATTTTGGGAGGAAAAGCAAATGTGTCTCCTGTATCACACAATATAGAAATTACTAATTTTACGGTAACATCAAATCATTCAAATGTGTCAACATCTGGCATCAATTTATATAGCTGTAAAGACTGTGCTATAAATGTATACAATAAATAAGTTTTCTTGTGTAATTTTCTTTAGTTTTTTCCTACATTTTGTATTATCGCTTGCGCGTGGGTAAAAATTCAAAAAACGCACGTGTGCGGTAAAGTAAGTCATTACCTGTCTGAAATGAGTGGGATATTAAGGATATATCGTACGGTCGTAGATAAAATATATAATTCTATAGTTAAGTAGGGTAGAAGTAGAGTGCAAATAAAAATGACTATAGAATATCGTGTCGCCTTGATTCAAAATAAACTGTGAACCGATAATTCACTTCAACTTATCTTACAAACCAACAACATCCTGAATCTCCCTTACAACATCCCCTCTTGATCTCGCACTCATTTTTCTTTTATTCCCCAATTTCAGTGCGAAGAATCAACCGTTTCCCTGGGGCAAAAATTTCACCAGACGCAACCTTAAAATTTTCCATTTCCATTTGTCACGTCTTCCCTCGCAAATCAAGTGCGTTGGGGTGTCGACTGTCGACTCTTGCAGTTGCAGGGGAGAGTCACTACGTCACTAGAATCACTGGCGTTCACGTTCACGTTCACGTTCAGCGTTTAATGAAATGAGCGGCCAGACGGAGGGGAGGATGCATTTCACGGCCGGTGCACGCCAATATCCGGCGCTGGGGACGGCAACGATGGCGGCGGTGGCTATTCTCTCCTGCACTATCGCGCTAACTAACGGTGACGTCCTGACGTCTGACTCAATGGGGGTGAATTGTTGTGTGTTTGTGTCTGTCAGGGGGTGATACTGTTTTTTGTTATCGGAATTGGTTCAATCAAATTGAACATGTCATATAGTTGCAACGTTAAAGCATCAAATTATAAAGCTTTGTTCATTCAGCTTAAAATGTAATGTCTGCTACCGAAGTTGTTGTTTATTTTTTTTGTACGAATTTAATATATAGTGGAACCGACGGAAAGAGAAACCTGCAAAATGTAAACTAAATAGTTATTTACGTAACCAGTTATGAAAAGGTTGATGTTGTTTAACGAACATAATATTTGCCAAAACGAGCGAAGAGAGTTTTGCAAATTATGTGTGTCAAACAATATCACGTTTTCATAACGTATTACGTACAAAATTTTATCTAATTCCGCTAAAATAATTTTTAAAACCTCAAAAATTCATGTAAAATAGGAATTTTCATAACGGAAAACGAAAAATTTCACTTTTCCGGAGGCTATATCTCAAAAACTAAACAAGATATGGAAATGCGCTCAACGGCGTTAAATTCCCCGAGTCCGAATTGACTTATAAGCAAATTTTCATACAATTTTAAGCAATTTAATAGTTTTAATTATTTCCTAAGGGGTACCCCTTTGGTTTTTTCAGATTTTAATTCAATTTTCCCAAAAATACTTAATCGTAGGATTATTAAAACGAAAATTTACATACTTATGTATTTTGACCCACTGAATCCAGTGGTGCAATCTTCAAATGCATATGACTTCTGGTTTTCGAGACAATGTTAAAAAACCGCTTTTTGCGATTTTTTTGGCGGAAAATTGAAAAAAAATAAAAATCGCTGAAACTATGTTTATAAGTTAACTGAAGCACGAGAAAATTAATGCCGTTGACCGCGTTTTCATATCACATTTAGTTTTCGAGATATAGCCTCGAAAAGTAGAAAAACTGAAAAATTCGAAAAATTTCACTTTTCCGGAGGCTATATCTCAAAAACTAAACAAGATATGGAAATGCGCTCAACGGCGTTAAATTCCCCGAGTCCGAATTGACTTATAAGCAAATTTTCATACAATTTTAAGCAATTTAATATTTTTAACTTTTAACTATGTTTATAAGTTAACTGAAGCACGAGAAAAATAATGCCGTTGACCGCGTTTTCATATCACATTTAGTTTTCGAGATATAGCCTCGAAAAGTAGAAAAACTGAAAAATTCGAAAAATTTCACTTTTCCGGAGGCTATATCTCAAAAACTAAACAAGATATGGAAATGCGCTCAACGGCGTTGAATTCCCCGTGTCCGAATTGACTTATAAGCAAATTTTCATACAATTTTAAGCAATTTAATATTTTTAATTATTTCCTAAGGGGTACCCCTTTGGTTTTTTCAGATTTTAATTCAATTTTCCCAAAAATCCTTAATCGTAGGATTATTAAAACGAAAATTTACATATATATGTATTTTGACCCACTGAATCCAGTGTTGCAATCTTCAAATGCATATGACTTCTGGTTTTCGAGAAAATGTTAAAAAACCGCTTTTTGCGATTTTTTTGGCGGAAAATTGAAAAAAAATGAAAATCGCTGAAACTATGTTTATAAGTTAACTGAAGCACGAGAAAAATAATGCCGTTGACCGCGTTTTCATATCACATTTAGTTTTCGAGATATAGCCTCGAAAAGTAGAAAAACTGAAAAATTCGAAAAATTTCACATCTCCGGAGGCTATATCTCAAAAACTATTTGATATTTTTATATAATGGATAGATATCATTGCAAAAATATGACGATATATATCAAAATAAATATCATGATATATATCGATCGATATATATCTTCGAACCCTGGAATTAGGTAAATATAATTTCATTTTTTACCAATATTAACCTACATATACGTGCTTACATAACTTATCTCCATATATATTTTAATCCGAATTTAGAAACGGTTTTTCTGTCTTTATTGTGAAGAAACATATTTCTATAATTTCTATTAATTTCCTTAAATTTCAAAGACATTTCTACTTTCATGATTAAACAAATTCTATATAAATACTCATCTACCTATATATTGAAACAACTAAAGTTTTTGATGTATAGGTAGTCATTTTAAAGCAGAATTCTGTGTAAAATTTTGCCATTGAATATAAAGAGTTATTCTGATTCGATTTGAGTTTATGTTCCAGTAACATGGTAAAAATTGAAGTAAAACACAAAAACTTTTTCCATTTCATAATATCAAAATTAAATTTTCCGGTAGAAAACTACATTCCGTAGAGAAAAGATTCTGAAATGATTAAATTTACTTAGTGACACATTTCCGCACATAATGGCAAATTCAATGTACACACAACGAAATATCTAGAAAGAAAATTTTTCATATATGCTGGCGGATATTTCATTTTCTTCGTCTACTTGGATTAATTTATCTCTTAGAACTTCTCTCGCGTTTAGATTAAGATTATTCTCTAGTTCACTAAACGGAGCGTAGCTCACGATTGCAATTCATTTTGTGCTGCAATAATTTATTATAGTTTTTGTTTCTATAATCCGTATTAATGTTTCTTCCAAACTTTACTTGAACCAAGCATGATATAAAATGAACGACAAAAGTTTAGTCTTTACTTATAGTTTAGTTTTTAATTCGTTCATTATTAGTTCATTCATAAAATAATGAAACGAATAAAATCAGTGTTGAATTAATGTCTATTAATATATACTTAGTATATAATATACTCGCCTTGCCATGTCATGAATATGAGAGATAAGAGTGAGAACGATATTAAAAATTTGAGATGATATAGATATAAAGACTAAGAGAACGAGAATTTTGTATGAGATCTCGTGAGAAACTCGCATTTTTATATGTATAAGTATGGTTATGTTTATAATTAAATATATTATATATTAAGGGGTAGGTGGCTCAGTGGTATCGAGTCGGCCTGTGGATCTTCAGAATTCTGGTTTGATCCCCGCAGCCGACAAACAATTTTCACCTATTTAAATCTACCCCTGTGGCTCCCCCTCCACTAACATCTTTGGGGGCCGTGATTTGACGGTTGGTAACCGCACTTCACGCGAAGAAATATATCACTTACCGAGACCTGCTTCGGCAGAATGCCACACCTAGTAATGGGTAAAAGGCGTGATGATATACTTATTTATTTTTTTATATTATACACGAAGAATTCAATGCCGTTGAGAGCATCTTCAGATTTTGTATTTTCCCTAGACTATATATCAAAAATTAAAGATGCGGTTAACGGTATTCAATTTTTAGTACCTACTTCAGTTAAATTATATAGAAATTTTCAGTAATTTCTATATTAAAACAAAAAACTTATGATCTTCCTAGAGCATTGATTCTTTCCGGAACTATTTTCTTTTTAGTGTATTATAATAATCTTCCATTCCAATAACGTATTAGTCTGCACAAATGGACCACAAAAAAAATCTCGGATGTGAATCAATGCTCGAAGGCAGATTCGGTAAGAAAATCGTAACAACACCAACACAAAAGGTAAAACTAAATTAGGTTTTATATTTTGCTTAAAATAAACAAGTTATGACAGAATAATATATCCATGGCAACTTGTATCAAGTAAATAAAATTGACAATAAAAACGAGTTTTACCTGTAAATGACAGGAAAATAAACATTTGCCTGACCTTTAAGGCTCAGGAAAGTTTTGCTTTGCATGACTAGGCAGAAAAATAACATATTGCCTGCCTAGGCAGGTAATGAAACAAACATGAATGTCTAGTTACTTAGCAACATAAAATACTGACTGAATATGTAAGTCAGATATTTATTTTAATTTAAATTAATTGAAAATATGTATTATTTGTTTATAAGTTTCAGGTAAAATGTTATACGTAACACGTCAGTAAAGCGTCGTACAGGATTCGTAAGCTGTTTCAAGCCTTGCTTTCGCTCGGCATGAAACTATCTACTCATCCTGTAATTCAACGCTTTCCTGACTTTTTATGTTAATAACTATTTTTTTTTTTTTTTTATTCTAGCTTCCTGGCGGACCAACTGCTAAGGTCATATGCCGCCATTACGCCCTGATCCTGCGTTTTAGATCTTGGAGTCAACAGCAACGCGGGTTTCTCGGGACGGTCACCCATCCAAATACTCCCCGCGCGCAACGTTGCTTAACTCGCGTTATCACATAGATCAGTTCCAACGAGTTGAGCCATGGCCGTTGACAATAACTATTAAATATCAAACTATCATTTTTGACAAGAAAGAAAGATCGACTTATTTATTTTGCTTAGTTAGGTTAAGTAATGAGAAATTATTATATTACCATGGTAACCATACTTAATAAAATTTTGTCGTATATCAGATTTTGAACAATATTTAAAAAATTAGAAGACCTATGCAATTGGGGACTTGATTATTAAATTCAGTTGTTCAAAATACATATGTACCTATATGTAAAAAATTCGTACGGTAATGAGTTTCAGAGAAAATAATCTGAAATTGAAAGAAACCCGACGGGTACCCGTTAAGATATTTTCTAAAAATTGAATCTTTAAAAATATACTTATAAGTCAATTCGAACACACAAATCTACCCCAGTGGCTCCCCCTCCACTAATATCTTTGGGGGCCGTAATTTGACGACTGATAACCGCACTTCACGCAAAGAAATATATCACTTACCGAGATCTGCTTAGGCAGAGTGCCACACCCAATAATGGGTAAAAGGCGTGATGATATATTTTTTTTAAATTCATGTTATCGTTATATTTTGTTTTAAAACGTAGGCTCTGAAAAACTATCCCAAATTTTGTACATTTGTGAGGCTATATCCCAAAAATTCAACACATTCCTTAAAAATATTGTTCTAAAAAAACTGATTGTCAAAATTCAACTCTGAAAACAGCCTTAGTAAAAATATAGTTGATTTTTATCTATCTCATTATCATTTATTTAATTTGGTACAATTTGAAAATATAAAATTATAACGTAGTTCACGTATTTGCTGTTTTGCACTTCTTCCTTCTGAGCTGCACTATCATTAATTTCAATTAAACCTGATAAAGAAAATAAAAGATCAAGTATTAACAAGACTGGTATTCCAAAATAAATAAAAAGATTGTGATTTACGAGTCCTTGATTACGAGTACAAAAGTACATTCGCTCACTTTCAGGTAATTTAATTCTGTTTAATACAAAAGGCAAATGAAAATGATTACTTTTAGTCTCGCCTTTAGTCTTCTATAACAAAAACGTTTGTTTTACGGTTTAATTAATTCTGATTTATGTGATGCGTAAAGTAAATAATATGTACAAGATACTAGACTAATTATACTGAAAATTGTCGCTAGTAAATTATAAATAGAATCACTTAGACGAGCTCATTAGTATACATAGTATTTGCATCTCATTATTAATAATAATGTACAATGTAAACGGAGTAGATTCAAATTACTTATTAAGTAAATATATACTCTTCGTTTTAAATTACCTGCTTGCATTTATATAGCATCATATCGCGACTACTTTTAACATGGAATCTGTTCTATGAATTTTGCAAGAACTGTGCTATTTTATTAAATACATAACTATTTATTTTTATGAAAATGATACAAATTATGAGTGATAATGATGTACAGAGTTATGTTTTAGAATTGCGCGTTCTCAGCAACTTTAATTTAGCAAAAATACATTTTAATTTTTCATATTCTCTCATAATAATAAAAACTCTTGTAAAATATCAGTTCGAAAAAAATGCATTTGTATACTTTAGGTTCTCAATCGGTCCTTATTATACCGAAAAGAGTTTATAGTTATTTACATTGCAAGACCGTTATAGAGAAATTTACAGGCGAGCATAGAAAGGTAATGGGCGAGCAGGCTGGCGCTCGCCTGTAAATTTCAGGTAACGGTCGAGCATTGTATAATGTTTTATGGGCATTTGAATCGCAATATATGTATATTTAATAAAATTAATTGCAATAGTATAACGCAATAATTAAAATGTTCAATCCATGTAGACTTTGAAAATCTGACAGATTTTGTTTCATAAAAAAATATTTAAATGTCAAACGTTTCAAATTAGATATGTTGTCATGATAACCAATGTCGGTAAACCTGCAGGAGAGCTATTTCACCTTCGATTTCGCTGAAAATTTGTGAAAAGTTTCCTCTCAGCGAACAGAATATAGGAAAAATACTAACAATTGGCGGTCGAAATTATTTTACCTTGAAATCGAAAAAAAAACACCAATAACCATGCCTAACCTAGTACAGAACGCATTTTTATGGTAAAAAGAAATAAACGTAAAGAATGAATACGTATAAAAACAAATAAACCACTATTTCAAGGTCAAATAATTTTGACCGCCAATTGTTAGTATTTTTTCTATATTCTGCTCGCTGAGAGAAAACTTTTCACAAATTTTCAGCGAAATCGAAGGTGAAGTAGGTTTACCCCAATGTCAACAGCCCGTTATAATTTTTACACGGGGTAGCCCGTTCAAAGTCTCGTAATCTCTAGAGACAGAGCTAAATAAATAGTTCTTTACTATTCAAATGCCCATAAAACTGTTTTTGTAACTATTTATTTTCTAAGATTGCATGAATTAATAAATTTGTTTAAATTTTTATTTATTGACATTGAAATATGTTATTTGATGGACAATAGTGTCATAAATCATGTAGTTTTCGATTAAGGCAAATATGAAACAAAGTATTTATTGTACATATTTTTGAAGTTAATCTGTACAACAGGATCTAAATTACAATTACAGTACAGCGTCCAGACTCATCGAGCCGCAGGTTGCTAGTTCATATATATCTTTATCTTGAGTGGGATTCGAACTCTAGATTTTCAAATTCGATTGTCGTATCGCTAACCAAACTACTGTAAAATGACATTTAGTATTTTTATAAATGCAGCAACATTCAAATACATTTGAGATAAAATTAAATATGTAGAAACCGTCAAAAACGCACTTTTTTATTTATTTCTTTGAGAAAAAATAGAGAATACATGTATTATTACAATAAAATCTGATGAGAAAGGTAAAAATTCTCGTCAATATTTGAGATGGTCCTGACAAGAAGTATCCTTGGTTTCCATGGCCATTTTGATGACACTTGAATTTTCATTTGTCCACTCAAATTGATGTCGGACACAAGTTCCACTTCTTGTGCTGTGTGCAGAGCTTTTTGTGCTTTTCTTGAACCCCGGAGCCGTAGATGTCTCGTAAAACTTCCGGTTTTAGTGTTTCCGCTTGGGGAGACATGTCGAATATCGCACAAATGCTGAAATTTTAAATTTTACTCTAGTCATACTAGTCGAACATTGCTCATAAAATAATGCTTATACTTTGAATTATTGCTCACACAGAATTTCTTCAGCTTTCAAATAGGTACTTTACTAGTGCATTGAGACACATTTTCTTCTTACTGTTACATTATATTACTTCTAATTTCTTTATCGACGTTTTGAGATTTCGATTGGATAGTTACACCAAGAAATGGTTAAAGGACTCAACGTTTAAGTAAGTAAGTAAGTAGTTTCAATAATTTTAGTGTATATCAGAGGTCTCCAAACTTTTTTGTTTCGTAGACCACTTGTCATGTTTTTCCGTTTTGGGTAGACCTCTTGCTTACCTAATATCTAATATTGAATTTTTACAAATATATCAAGTTGAAATGTGTTTTTGACAGCTGGTATAGTGCTACTCTTTTTTAATGATTTAAATTTCTAACTGTAGTGAAGTGTAGTGTGAAAAACTTAAAAAAAAACACATGTTAAGTTTTATACATTTATTAATTAAATCAAATAAATATAAATATATCATCACGCCTTTTACCCATTACTGGATGTGGCACTCTGCCGAATTAGATTTTGGTAAGTGATATATTTCTTCGCGTGAAGTGAAGTTACCAGCCGTCAAATCAAGGCCCTCAAAGATGTTAGTGGAGAGGGAGACACAGCATTAATTAAAACTAATTAAAACGAACCAAATTAAAATTTAGTATCTGTTACATAAAATGGCTAAGCAAAAAATAAATACTTTTAGTGTGAGGGATGAACCTGATGCTTTAATAATAAATTTTCAACATTTGGCATCAATTTAGTTAGGTTTAATCTCAAATCTCCTTGGTTAGTGATGTCCATTCTGTTTCTTTTGTTTGTTAGGAGATTAGCAACCGCGCTAAAATCCCTTTCCACTAGATATGAGGATAGATAAGCAATTAAACACTTTCTCGCGATATTCCATAATACAGGATAAGTAACAGGTATGTCTTGTTGAAGCCAGATTTTGTTGATATCCGTTTCTAAACTGTACCGTAAGTTCTTCGTTAGTGCTTATTCTAATCAGTTTCTCTTGTAATGTAACATCCGTTTTTTCAATGTTATCATCTCGGTAATTGATATATTTTGCTCGTTAAATGCGGTTACCAGCCGTAAAATAACGGCCTACAAAGATATTTGCGGTAAGGGAACCACAGGGAGAATTTCAATGTGGAGCAAAGTTTATTTCTTTGTTGATTTTTTGTATAATATATTTATGTTTGCAAAAGTACATAATACGTTTTTAAATGAACAACACTTATGAAAATAATTTTGAAGATGCTTCAGTGAATAATAAATTTCAAATATTAAATGGGGTAGGTAGCTCAGTGGTATCGAGTCGGTCTGTAGATCTTGAGAATCCTAGTTCGATTCCCACAGCCGACAAACAATTTTCACTAAATTAAATCTACCACTGTGGCTCCCCTTACACTAACATCTTTGGGAGGCGCGATTTAACGGCTAGTAACCGCACTTCACACGAAGAAATATATCACTTACTGAGATCTGTTCCAGCAGAGTGCCACACCCAATAATGGGTAATCAAATTAAGCTAAACATATTCTTTAAAAAGTTGAAATATACTTGAATACAAACTTATTATTATGTAGTTTTCGGAAAATGATTTCATGAATAGAGAATAATCAACTTTTTACTTCCTTGTACGAAGTAAAGGAAGTATTGTAATCGCGAAAATTTTCGGTTCTCAGATTTCAACGGAAATAGGTGTTTTGGCCCTCTCTGAATCCATTTTGACTAATTTCGTCATGCCGTCTGTACGTAAGTATGTACGTACGTATCTCGCATAACTAAAAAACGGTAAGCCGTAGAAAATTGAAACTTTATATTTAGGACTGTTATAACATCTAGTTGTGCACCTCCCTTTTTGGTCATTATACAACTACCGGAAGTGGTACTTTACTTGAAGCCTATAATAGATTTTCATGAAAAACTATATTCAAATATAATTTAAAACTTTCCAAATTTGGTATATAAGACTACTATATCAATGGAAATAACATAATAGATTTTGGTTAAAATAGACTAACCGGAAGTGACACATTACATGAAGCTGCTAACAGTTTTCCTTGAAAAAAATGGTATTATTTTAATTTTAGAAATAAATGCTGCAAATAAAAGTTTTAGAGAATTAAATTCTGCCTCTAGCACATTAAGAATTTTTAAATTAGCTTTTTGTATAAACGAGATATCTAAATTTAAATATTATATATTTTTTGATTTTTAAAAAATTAAGTATGCTATGGATTAGAACAAAAAATAAAAGATTTAATGTCAAATATGTGCAATTAAAAAAATATCTATAGTTTAGTCATGAGGTGTCCACATCAGATATTTTAAAAATAGTGTTGTATAATTTTAAGTTCTTTTTTCCTCAAAGACAACAAAAGCACTAGACAATATTAAATATTCTTCGTAGTAAACAAATAAATAAAAATAAGAAGTAAAATTTTATTACACTAAAGCATTCTTCATGTAGAAACAAAACCTAACGACATGTCATAAAGTAAAAACATCAAAGCATATCTATAAGAACATCATCCCAGTATGTTTACACAATTAGATTATTACATTTCTTATAGACAGTGCTGCCACCACCACCATCATACACATGTTTTCTTTCACTGAAAGTGCAGGAAAGCTTTAGTAGTGTAGGCCTGTTTGTTTGTTAGTCTCTCTCCCACTTTCGGTTTGCGGTTATGTTTGGCGAAGGAGAATTCTGTCAACAGAGATT
Organism: Pterostichus niger; assembly: GCA_947425015.1. Lineage (NCBI taxonomy): Eukaryota > Metazoa > Arthropoda > Insecta > Coleoptera > Carabidae > Pterostichus > Pterostichus niger. The sequence goes on from OX380339.1 coordinate 31,923,091, forward strand.
TGTTTATGCATATGACCCTAGATGTATGTTGATGTACTTATGCTAATATTAACAATCAATGATACTAAGGATGTAGCGAGGTTTGTTTGCTGGTTTTGGAGTACACAAACATCGGTTGCTTTCCTGCCAGTCTGAGTGAATGGACGAGGAATTTAAACATACAGGTCATATTCAATGAGCGTAATAAATTGTTAGCTTTATAACTATATTTTACGGGTAGTTCTTGCTTTGTGAATTCAAACCTCGTAGACTTCAACTTCACTTCAATATAAGTATATTTGAGTTTTTGAGTGATTTGAATTTTATTATTTATTTACTTTACTGCTCTGTATAACCGCAAGTAAAACCCAATTACAGTACAGGGTATGGACTCACCGAGGCGCAGTACGACAGTTCATATATTTTTGACTTGAGTGAGATTCGTTCTCAGGATTTTCGGATTCGAATACGATAATTTTATCCACACTCTACAGTACAGCTGGAATGCAACTGGAATCACAATTACAGTGCTGGGAGCTTACAGATTATAGAGATAATTCCAACCATTATTTTTCATCCAATTAAATGACAGTATTTTGCTGATTTAGAGCAATCACAGTAGTATAGCGATTATTTTTTCAACCCCAATTTCGACCAATAAGAGCGTGGCATTTAACATCACGTGGTATAACTAGGTCTAAATTATTCGATAATTTTTCGATAATTTCCCGGCTAGGTTGCTAGGCGATAAACAATCATTTTTCTGACAGTTGTAACCTATGCGCTATTCAGAATCATCAAAAATAATCAGCCGAATACCCCTCGAGCTTGAAAATTAATCGGGTATTTCCCTCTTGTTTCCCTGTGTAGCATCGAAACAATCGGGAGATACCCGATAATTTTCAAGCTCTCGGGATATTATATTTGACAATTTCACTAGTGCAAATTGTCGCAAATCGTTGCTTAGATACAACGTTTGTTAACTATTGTGTGATATTATACACACTGTAATCTAATAAATAGTTTTATGCATTCTTCTTAAAAAATAATCAGATAATCTTCTATTGTTTGATATAATCTGAATAAATATTATAACAACTTGGAAAATACAGTTCAAATTTTGTTTATAAAAATTTATTTTGAGGACAATTCCACTCATAACGTTTCATCCAATCAAATTTTTCTGAATTGAATCAATCACAGTAGTATTACTGCAACAATTTCACTAGTGAAAATTGTCGCAAATCGTTGCTTAGATATAACGTTTGTTAACTATTTTGAATAGATGAATATTGTTGAATTTTATTTGACTTTGTTTACTTTGCTTAGTTATGTCAAACAATGAAACAATGTAAATTGATTACCAAGGTAATAGTAGTTCAGACATTGTTTTAAAAATACTGCAGGTGACATTTCTTTGGAGTAAATAAAATATTTCGAGGAATTGTTAAGCCGAATACCATATGTGATTATGATTTTCCTTTGGTAATTTTTGCCTAGATCACTCCTGCTTGGGGTAGGTGGCTCAGTGGTATCGAGTCGGACTGTGGATCTTGAGAACCCAGGTTCGATCCCCACAGGCGACAAACAATTTTCAACCGTTTAAATCTACCCCTGTGGCTCCCCTTCCACTAATATATTTGGTGGCCGTGATTTGACGGCTGGTAACCGCACTTCACGCGAAAAAATATATCACTTACTGAGATTTGCTTAGGCAGAGTGCAACACCCATTAATGGGTAAAAGGCGTGATGATATATATATATCACTCTTGCTTGTTGCATTAAGAAAATCTGTTGTTTTAAATGTTTTAACAAGGAGAGATCTTATAAAATGAGGAACATTATAATGAATATGTTTATAATTTTCTACAACTACCAGGAACTACAAATAGCGCATAACGAAGGTGTCACAACTGTCAACATCTCCGTATTTTAATTACTCCACCCCTGTTTACCATCCCAAACCACATCAACCTCGAGTCGACAGGACATCATCCGCTTTCTCTCCACCGGACATACGCCCAATGGTTCCATGAAAGCTCCAAGCTCCAAGCTCAACTATCGCTGCATATCAAGGGCTACCACTTCCTCTGTGGTACACTCGCCCTCATACACTGCTGTCGGCTGGTCAGCCGCTGAGAGCGGTGCCCGGTGCCGATGCCGCTGCCGGTGTCAGAACCACATGACGCCGGGACAGTAGGGTGGCGCAAGGGACGCTTGATTGAACCTGATGTTCTGGACGATGTCGGATGGATGGTATTAATTGCGATTGAGAGCAGACGGTAGAGGACGTTTTTATGAGGTTTCTCGTTTCTGGAAGTGATGGCAGAATTTTGTGGGATTGATTTGCGAAGTTTTAGAGCAGGAAATATGAATTAGTTCATTGTCAAACTACAGCTGATAGTTCATAATAAAAATTTGTTTTTCTACGACTGCTATGAAAAGTTCACAATCACGCTCTCATTTGTCATCGTAATGTTGACGTTTTCTGTGGAACAATCGAAAAATATTTTTTCTACGATTGCTATGAAAAGATGACAATTACGCTCTCATTTGTCATCGTAAAGTTGACGTTTTATGTGGAACAATCGAAAAATATCTTTTTTGCGCGTCTACAATGGCAACGCGCGAAAAAGACGTTAAATTCGCGCGTTTCCAATGGCAACGCGCGAAAAAGATTATTTCAATAGTTACCAGGGATACAAACAAAACAGAAACTTGTCATATTGACAGTTAACAAAACGAATTTAGTTTTAGACGTATACCCACCTTTTAATAATAATTTTAAGATGCAATCGTAGAAAAAATTATGTGTGTATCACGAGCGTAAAGTGTCTTTGTTCCTCTTGCACTATTGCAGCTCTCGCCTTCGCTCTTAATACACAAATAACTATTTTTTGCGTGTCTCCAATGGCAACGCGCGAAAAAGATATTAAATGTGCTCTTATTTCAATAGTTACCAGGGATACAAACAAAACAGAAAGTTGTCATATTGACATTTGACAGAACGAATTTATTTTCAGTACGTATACGTTTTTTAATAATTTGAAGATGCAATCGTAGAAAAAATGATGTGTGTATCACGAGTGTAAAGTGTCTTTGTTCCTCTTGCACTATTGCAGCGCGAGTCGAAGACGATTACTGTGTTCGAGTAACAAAGAATCACTATTTGCTTCCAACATTATTATAGAAAAGAAAATTGGGATACCGTTGGGATTTCAAGCTAGGAAGGATTTGAATTATATGGAAATCGAAGCTCAGTCGGTAAAAGTATTTGACCATAATTTAAATTCTGGCGGTAACCCAATTTTTCTCTGTTATAAAGTTAGGCTCAGTGGTATCGAGTCGGCCTGTGGATTTGAAAACCCGGATTCGATTCCCACAGCTGACAAACAATTTTCACCACGATAAAACTACTCCTGTGGCTCCCCTTTCACTAATATCTTTGGAAGCCGTGATTTGACGGCTGGTAACTACACTTCACGCGAAGAAATATATCACTTATCAGAAAGTGCCACATCCAGTAATGGGTCAAAGGCATGAAGATATATTTATATATATATATAGGTGTTTCACAACTTAGAGCAAAAAAATAAAGGGTATATTCTGTACGACGTGCTGATCATGAAACAAAAAGAAATTTTTTTTCAATTCGAAAAATTAAGGATTGTTAACCTAAAACAATTTTTGTAGTACTGCACTAGATTCGTTTTCTTGTTAAACACAAACAATGAAGTAGGTATCAACTACGAAAGAATAATTACACAATTCAATTATTGGCAGTTATTTATAATAGAATTTTATTTAATTAATAACTTTAATATAATCATCCACCCAGTAGCAGTGGCAACGAAAAATTTCGGACTAGGAAACATGGAAAATAGTTTTGCGATTTAAAAAAAAAATCTTTTTGTTTCATGATCAGCACGTCGTACAGAATATACCCTTTAATTTTTTGCTCTAAGTTGTGAAACACCCTGTATATTAAAAATATGCTGATTCAATCCAGTTTCGATTCGGTTACAGTCGCTAAACAAAATGAAATTTGAGTAATTCTTATTTGACAACTAGCCAAATCCAAACATAAATCCATTTACATCAGAGATAACTGTACTTTAGAAAATGTGCTAAGTTGAATAAATATATTTTCAAAATAGTTAGAGGAAAGAATAACAGTAATAGTATATGTAGGAAGAACAAAGAATTATTTGAAAGATTAAGGACAGGAAACTGTCGTGTGAGCAACGATATCTAGGTAAAACAAGTGAAAATAAATTCCAAAAACAACAATGTCTAAACAAGACCCAGTAAAACCCACATAACCGTAGCAAAAACAATAAAATCCACATTAAAATTCCCAGGGACCATTTCAGCATCCAAACAACGAGACGCGACACACTAGTTTGCATTACCCGGGGCCGGGGCCGGAGCCGGAGCCGGAGCACGTCGCACGTGCATTCAAATCGCCCATCTTATTTTATGCGCACGTGTTGTATGTGAGAGTGGGCGACGCAATGGCTTCGTCCCGAGTGGGTTCGTTCAAAGCGAGGAATGAATGATGACCTGCTTATTCAATTTCAACCTTTCAACTTACAAACGCTGTTCTACTACAGCGCTTTTGGTTTTTGCATAGACTATCTTTATTATAATAGACAATTTACGTGTAGAAAATGTAAAAAATACATTCTTCAAATGCTAGTGACATTTATTGTTCTCGAAATAACAATTCTTAACAAGGGATCCGTAAAAGAATCTCAGAAGGCCTGCGAAACTTAAAACTTATTTCTATTTTTAATTGTTTCTATACCACTGCTCGAAACTTTAATGACATATATAATTTGATATACTGATTATAGAACAAAAAAGATTTTTTGTAAATTCACAAAAATTAGTGAATTTCATTCCTGGCGAACATTTTTAGTGTCACTGGTTTAATAGTACATTTAATTATTTATAATTAGGTTACTAATGAAATACAAGTATTTTTATTTTTATTTGAGTACCTAGTCTAATTTCATATAAGGTATTGAAAGGGTAAATTGTTGTGGGAGAAATTTGAGAAAAATTTATAGCAACAGTGAATTAGTGGATATGCTGTTAGTGTATGGAGAAGCGGCGCAAAATTCCGGATCTAAACCAGTGACACTGAAATTGTACGCTAGGAATGAAATACTCTAATTTTTGCGAATTTCAGAAAAATTATTTTTGATCTTAGTATATATTAGTATATCAAATTATATATGTCATTAAACTTTCGTGCAGAGGTATAGAAACACCATATATATATATATATATATATATGTATTTATTTTATTTTATTTGATGTCTTTTCTAATTCATCGAATCCGATTTCGTCCGATTTTAACATTTGCTAGCGAAATATTTTCTAAAAATATAGAGGCAGAATTAAAAAAAGTCAACGATCGGGATAGAAATTTGGTTTCTGTGACACCTAAATCATAAATAATCAATTTTAACCCGCCATGCTGTTATTTATCGTTACCAATAACAATGGGAGTAAAGTATTTTAGTCCCGGTGCTAAGACAATGATTATTGTCGTCTTGATATTCAGTTCAATTTTTTACAAAAACTAAATAAACCAATGTAACTACTCGTACACTATTACATTTTAATAAATTATGTCTAATATTTTTAAGAATAATCACTCTATATTTGAGAGAAGCGTATTTTTTCTCTCGTTGTATTATAGCCCACACCTTCGACTCGTCCTTTAAATTAAAATTAAGGACTTCTCTTCTTAGAATATACGAGTAATATACTATTTAAATAGTGAAGGATCTCATTATCATCGTATTTTTTAAATTGCTTGTATCTATTTAGGACCAACACACATTGTACGAATCTGTCCACACCGTATGCGCGAAGGAATGAAGGGAAAGAGGCCGCATTATTGCGCCATGTGTCGCGACGAGCTGTCGTGACGACGACGCCGGGTTACGGAAACAATGAGAGCGAAAGATGACAGTAGGATGCGTTTCTACGTCCGCCGCTGTACACACAATACTGCATACAGCACAGTGCTCGTAATATTTGAGCTTGTAATGTTGTATTACTACGCGAGACTGGTGTTTCGGGGACACTTTGTTTGATATGTCTGTTATGTGCATAATGTGAGATTGAGATTTTAGTTTAATTATAGTAGAGCTCGTAGTTTAATTGAATCATGTAGTACTGTGCATTGTACATGAAGCAGCCATTAAGTAATTGTGATCTGTATATAATTAATGCACTTTAATTTTGAATATTTACATTTATTCCTGCAGTACACGGGTGTAGCTACCATTATAGCATTCGATTCCAAGGATCCAGAGTTTAAAGCTCACTTAAGGTGTAAGGCCACTCTAGACAAGGAAAAAAGGGTCATTTTCAAGATTTTTTTTAACGAAATCTAAACGTGCTGCTTAAGAATTGTTTTTGGATCTTTATTTAGTGCTCTTTAAACTATATTCAAATATTTTTTTTAAAGAAAATATTCAAAATTGTCGTCAGAAATTTAAAAAAATGGCGACTTTTCTCGACGCGTAGAGCAAATCGGGCGAAAACATTCCGGGAACAGCAATGAACCTGGATCAAAAAGGGATACTCTAAAAAACTACGGGCTGGGTTTTGAAAATTTTGATTTTTAACAAAATGGCGCACGTTTGAAGAAAAAGTTCATAATTCGGGACTAAATTTCTGTATAAAAACGACCATAAAAAACGAATGAAGCACTTTAAAAAAAATCCCCCGTAGTTTTTGAGTATTTTATATCTAAAATAAGAAATAAAAAGATTCAGCACGATCCATCAATTAGTAATTCAGATTTCTTTTCGCCCGATTTTAAAAATATGATTTCGAGAAAAACGCGTTTAAAGTTTCGAGTCATATATATATATATATATATATATAATACTAGTACTAATAGATATATGCTTTTTTCCCTCTGAAATACTTCCACGCGGCATTTAAATTAATTGTCCCTTATTCCTAAGGGTTTAAACTATAATTTAAGCAAATAAAAAAAAAGCATTTTTCAAAAATTTTTGAGTGGTCGTACCCCTTAAGCTAAAAGTATACGAACTATTATACTGCGACTCGGTGAGACCGGACCCTGTACTATAATTGGGATTAAGTTCTTGTTGTACAGAATAGCTAGCATCATTTAAAAATAAATACTGTCCGTCAGTAAGGTGGTGTGGATAGCGATACGGAATTCGAATCCAGAGATCCCGAGTTCGAATTTCACTCAAGCTAAAAATTATATAAACTACCACACTGCGGCTCGGTCAGAGCGGACCCTGTACTGTAATTGGGATTAAGTTCCTGTTGCACAGCATAACATAAATAAATAAATAAAATAGTACAGGAATATTTTAAAAATTAAATGTAAGATTAAAACTATAAATTATATTCAGATATTTGTAAGAATACCTAAAGTATTATTTTTCTTACAAATATTTGAATATAATTTTTATTAATTTATTATATATATAATATAATTTATAGTTTTAATTTTACATTCAATTTTTAAAATATCCCTGTACAATTTTGAGCAGCGTAACTTGATATCTTTGAAAGTAATACTAATGTAGTTTTTTTTTGTTGCAGGTAATTTCACCTTCTTCATTCTACTTCTTCTAAATAGTACGTAGTAAGTTAGTTATAATTATAAATCACAAATAAAATACTTTTGAAATCCTCAAATTGTAATCAGAACCTGAATCTATTAATTTTAAAATGATCTAAGGTAACACTAAGAGGTTTAGTTTTCATCCGACAAACTTATATTTATGAGAACGAGATTGCTTAGTAACAATTGACGAGATAAATTGTTCTATTGAAAATAGCTATCAACCAGTGGCTAACAAAATGTTGCCTATATATACGATGCAATTTTTTTTTTAATTTTGTTTCATGATCAATACGTCCTATAGTATATTCCCTTTAAATTTTTTCCTGAAGTACAGATACACCCTATATATTACTACCACTTTTTAAAATAATGTTTGTAAAACATACAATACCAAAAGTTCAAGCTATCTAATATCAGTACGGTGGTGTGGATAGCGATACGAAATTCGAATCTGGAGATCCCGAGTTTGAATCTCACTCAAGCTAAAAATTATATGAACTATCGCACTGCAGCTCGGAGAGTGCGGACCCTGTTCTGTAATTGGGATTTAGTTCCTGTTGTACAGCGTAACAGGTGTACAGGAGCGAATGGATGAATGTTGGTTGTGTGATGATGGATTTTGGTTGTGAGGAAAGAAAGAGTTCGTATGGAGGAAGTGTTAATGTGGTCGAAACGAGTATCGTGTGTCAGGATGAGAATGTTGACGGGTTCGTGCTACTCCATTTAATGGGATATAGTGTGATGTTATGTATGTATGTATAAATAAATAAAATATTCTAAATTATCTATTAATATTAAGATTAAATCTAATATAATTTTGAGATCAAGATCTAATTGACCGAAAATAATATAGAAAAGAATAATAAACTCCATCCAATCCAAGCAGCAAGTACTTAGTATCCACTTACCATAATCCTCCTAATACACTTCCTCCTATAAACTTACATGCCACGAACACTTACCTCCACCTCCACCTCCACACACAATCACACCCACACATCCACAGCCGCCTAATGGCGTCCATACATAAATCATCAGGTCTGATGAGCCCCGTGCCCAACTCCGCATCCACTGCTAATCTGAGCCCTCAGCGCTGCTCAGCGCTGCTCAGCACTGCTCAGCAGCTTCCAAGCGGACAGGTGCCAAGCACATGATTAGCACTAAGTGTGTTAATGTGATTTGCTACTCAAGTGTCTCGACATACTCGTGTGTTGTGTGCGCAAGTGATGATACACGGAGCTCAGTTAATTGTCATTGTAAATTAGTTATACATGTGATAATCGACACCAATCGATCTGTGGATGTTGCACGTGATTTGATTGTGGAATTTGGTTAGGTTAGGGAAGGAAGGGGGTGCTTTGCATCTTGGGAGAGCTAGGTTTGGGATTTGTTGGACATGCAGTATGGGAAATAAAAAATAAAAATAAATATATCATCACGCCTTTTACCCATTACTGAATGTGGCACTTTGCCTAAGCAGATCTCGGTAAGTGATTTGCAGTTACAAGCCGTCAAATCACGGCCCCCAAAGATATTAGTGGAGGGGGAGCCACAAGGGTAGATTTTTTTAAATTGGTGAAAATTGTTTGTCGGCTGTGGGGATCGAACCAGGGTTCTCAAGATACACAGGCCGACTTGATACCACTGAGCCACCTACCCCAAAAATATTTGTTTTTATGAAAAGAAAATATTTTAATAAAAACAAAAATATTTTAATAATATGACAGCTACTTAACAGTGACACTAACAAGTAACACTACCCAACTGTCACTCACCGATATAAATGAAACTTGGCACACTAATAGAACTCTAAAAAATATTGGACCCCTATTTTGTTTCTTCCGGAAATTGCTTTTTAAGTGTACAAATCACCATTGAAAGATGGTAAAAGCAAGAATCGCCATAAATGAAATTAAATAATACCAAAATATTACGCGTTCAACATTGGTTACCCCAAAAACCCACGATAACTAGTTTTGAAACTAAAACTCTATTTCAGTTGAATATCGTAATCTCATCCCCCCATTCCCTTTTTAACCCCTTAAAAAGTGCATATGATCAAAATGACCCCGCAAATAGATTTTGGCTAGGTATCTCAAAAACCCCTGGGTAACCAATGTTGAACGCGTAATATTTTGGTATTATTTAATTTCATTTATGGCGATTCTTGCTATTACCACCTTTCAGGGGTGGTTTGTACCCCTACAAAGCTTCTTCCGAAAAAAAATGAAACAGGGGTTCAATATTTGTTAGAGTTCTATTAATGTGTCAAGTTTCATTTAAATCGGTGAGTGACAGTTGGGTACTGTTACTTGTAAGTGTTCGCCAATCTGCATAATATCAGTTTATTGCAAGAAGAGCATATTCAGTTTAAGTTTATTAGAATTTTAATAATGTCAAATCAAAACCTCAGTTCTTTTCAGTTATATTTGATATAAATGTCATGAGATTTTATATGAGAATCTTATATTTGTATCTCTTGATTTAATTTGTATATTATTTTTAAAGTGTTTATCTCTTGTAATTATGTTTATAATTGTTCCTGTCCTATTATTAGGCTACGGTCTGTTGGACAGTGTAATTTAAATAAATAAATAAATAAATGAGATAATCTGTAACTATATCGTAAAAAAAAAATAAAAGCTAAGTTATAGTGAAAGAATGATTTAACCTTTCTTTGTTCAATTCTGACAAGAGTAAATAATAAAGAAAGTATTTGTGAAGTGAGCATGTAGTGATAAATTCTTGAAAATATGATTAAAGTGGTTATTTCGCCAGCTACCATCATGAAAATATCTAGTATAATCGATAACTTGTCTATGAAGATTAATAGTGTTGGTTGAAAATAGCTATTGAAATGTGAGCACGATACAAATTACTTAAAGTTCACGTACAGAGTGCAGTGCATAGTGTATACCTACACTTACATAGTTACCCAGCACGGAGTTGGACTGCAGTCGACAATACAGCAATGTGTCACCATTTCAAAATGAAATGAACAATTGGAGCTGAACTAAACGACAACATAAAATATCATTTGTCATTTTACAAAACTACCAGTTCTCAGCATGTAAACAACAAATATATCAAGTGTTAATGACTGCCCCAAACTTGTTTTTCCTTCCGTACGTCACTAATTTAAAAAAAGTGTTTCGTGGTTGAATCCTACGGACTAAAAATTCCGAGTAAGGTAGAAGAACACAATAAAAAAATAATTCCATTCTTTAGAGTTTGTGCCTTCATTTATAACTTCTTGAAAAATTTGCATAAAGAACAAAAGTTAATACAAATTACTTTACATAAAACGAACAAAGTACATCGACACAGCGAATCTATTCAATCCCTTTTTCAATTTAAGCAAAACAAAACTAGACGTTGCCAACAAACGCACAAACAAAACAAAAAAATACAGAAAAAAGAAACACGAAAACAAAAAAGCATGATAGAGGATAAGCCACGCGACACCAGTGGCAAGCGAGGAGAGCAAGAAAAAGAGAAGTACATGGACATGGGTGAGAGGTTGGGTCAGGGGGTGAAATCCCCCGAAGCCCGTGTATACCTAATGGCACACTAGAATCTCATCATCAATTATTTGATCGACAAAGAAATCCCATTACATTTTAAAAGGATATTTGAATTGTGAAGGAGAAGGTGTGTGCACTCACACGACCTTACAAATTCTCCTCCGAACAGGGCATTACCTTTTCTGCCTTTCCTGATTCAACCTTTTATATTTTTTCGACAAATACCTGATGCGGTAAATTTGCAGTCCTTCCGATCAACTGTTGACATATTTTTATCGCAGTGAGTGATAGATACTCTACTGAAATAACGGAATTTGATGTAGTAAAAGTGATACAAATATAAATACTTGTCATTTTTACTTCCTTGTATGAAGTAAAGGAAGTATTGTAATCGCGAAACTTTTCGGTTCTCAGATTTCAGTGGAAATACCCATTTTGGCCATCCCTGAGTCCATTTAGACTAATTTCGTCGTGACGTCTGTACGTACGTACGTATGTATCTCGCATAACTCAAAAACGGTAAGCCGTAGAAAGTTGTAATTTTGTATTTAGGATTCTTATTACAACATCTAGTTGTGCACCTCCCTTTTTGGTCATTATATAACTTTCGGAAGTGGTACTTTACTTGAAGCCTATAATAGATTTTAATGAATTTTAGATTATGAAAAACTATATCAAAATATAATCCAAAACTTTTCAAATTTGGTATATAAGACTACTATATCAATGGAAATAACATAATAGATTTTGGTTAAAAGGGACTAACCGGAAGTGATACATTACATGAAGCTGCTACCAATTATTCTTGAAAAAAAATGGTATTATTTTGATTTTAGAAATAAATACTGCAGATAAAAGTTTTAGAGAATTAAATACTGCGTGTAGCACAGTAAGAATTATTAAATTAGCCTTTTGTATAAGCGAGATATGTAAATTTAAAAATTATATATATATATATATATATATTTTAAAAATTAAGTTTGCTATGGATTAGAACAAAAAATAAGAAAAAAAATTAAAATTTAATGTCAAATGTGCAATTAAAAAAATATCTATAGTTTAATACGCGTACAAGGAAGTCATGTGCTGCGCACACGTAAGTTTTGGCCCCACCAAATATTTCTTTCCTCGTGTGATAATCAAGACAGCCCGAAAAGCTGTGTCACCTCTCAACCGTCTTCCTCTCAGAGGGCATGTTTATTCAATGCAACTCGGGATCGAAGTCAGCCGGTTCAAAGTCTTTTAGGATCTGTGACCCAGAAAAAGCGCTAGTCAAGAATACGACAAAGGTTCACCAGCCGCTTCCTTGGACTTGGTTCTCGCAAGCTCGCACGCCAGACTATCTGCTTCTGCTTCTCTGCTGTGAATTTCATGCATGTTAGCTTCTACACGTTGTGTTGTTGCTTTCTTCTGCTGCTTCGCTTCTTCCCTCAGCCTCAGCCTCACTCGTTGTCGCTGTTCCTCTTTATGCGCATATTCATCTCTTGTACTTTTAAACCGTGTTCGCTGGCTCGTTCATCCATCTTGCTTGGATGTCTGACTGTCTGTCTGCTTGTTATGATTTCCTGAATTTTTTTGCGACTGTCGTTTGACAGTTATTGAAAATTGAAATGCGATTTTTCCTAATCTTACAACTTACTTACGTCACAACATTCTTCGTCTTTTTTATTGCTTCTCATTTATTTTATATTTTTCGTTTATAGTTCATTCCGCGAGATGTTACAGTATGCAATTTATATTTGATCTTGATTTTAACTAACGATATGTTATTACCAAAAATTGATAAATATTTGATGAAAATCATTTAAAAAAGAGTCACATACTACGATCGTAAATTAAGATAACAAAAAAATCTGATGTGGACACCACACGACTTCCTTGTACGTGTATTAAACTATAGATATTTTTTTAATTACACATATCTGACATTAAATTTAAATTTTTTTCTTAACTTAATTAAAAAAAAAACAAAAAAATATTTATTTTTTAAATTAATATATCTCGCTTAAACAAAAGGATAATTAAATAATTCTTAATGTGCTAGGCGCAGAATTTAATTCTCTAAAACTTTTATTTGCAGCATTTATTTCTAAAAGCAGAATAATTAAATTTTTTTCAAGAAAAACTGTTAGCAGCTTCATGTAATGTATCACTTCCGGTTAGTCTCTTTTAACCAAAATCTATTATGTTATTTCCATTGATATAGTAGTCTTATATACCAAATTTGAAAAGTTTTGGATTATATTTTAATATAGTTTTTCATTAAAATCTATTACAGACTTCAAGTAAAGTACCACTTCCGGAAGTTATATAATGACCAAAAAGGGACAACTAGATGTTATAACAGTCCTAAATACAAAATTTTAACTTTCTACGGCTTACCGTTTTTGAGTTATGCGAGATACATACGTACGTACAGACGGCACGATGAAATTAGTCAAAATGGATTCAGGGAAGGCCATAATGCGTATTTCCACTTCCTTTACTTCGTACAAGGAAGTAAAAATGTTAAGTTTAATGAATTCTTTAAAAACTAAATAAATATATCATCACGCATTTTACCCATTATTGGATGTGGCACTCTACCAAAGCAGATCTCAGTAAGTGATATATTTCTTTGCGTTACCAGTCGTCAAATCACGGCCCTCAAAGATGTTAGTGGAGGAGGAGCCACAGGGGTAGACTTAATTTGGTGAAAATTGTTTGTCGGTTATGGGGATCGAACCAGGGTTCTCAAGATCCACAGGCCGACTCTATACCACTGAACCACCTACCCCATAAAATATTAATATTACGATCGTAAATTGATAACAAAAAATATAAAGTTTAATGAATTCTTTAAAAACTAGGGTTAATTTACAATGACAGACTATTGATCACAATATACAAATGCATATTATGAAACAGGCGCAGTGGCCGAGCGTGTTAAGGCACATCTTTTAACATACTGTGACGTCACCCGAACGAAGGTTCGTCAGTTCGAATCCGCCTGTCGACAATGTGTGATTTGTCGTAAAATATAAAAAATGCAGCTACATGTATTTATCACACTCGGGCGTTATAAACTAGTCACTTATACGTCTTAAATAATGTAGCATTTGACTACGAAGACCGGCAGTACGGCAGTGTAAAAACTGCGGCTCGGTGTGCCCGGTAGGCCCAGGTCCGATCTCGGGCTGTAGCGCCACAGATGATGATATTATGAAATAAAGTAATACATTTTGTCGCAAAAATGACGAAACCTTGTTATCAAGAACCCTAGTTCTGGAAGCGGATAGTACCTACCCTGTAATATGGCCATAAATTTCATAACTAAAACTAGATTAAACAAGAGTTAAACCGTTGTTTATTTCTCTAAATTAACTTTTAAATATATGATCCTTGTAATACTCATAAACTTGTTTATATATTACTATATTAAATATAAAACTAGTTTCAAGATTTTAAAATTCTATGTTCCATTTCTAGTGTTGTCCAATTAAAGGAAAACTGCGTGATTTACGAGAAATATAAATACTTAATCCTATAAAAAAAATATTTTCGTTTTAATTCAATTATGATCAGAGGGAAATTTTAATTTATTATACACACAAAACATGCTATATCGCATTATGAAACCAACAGCAAAGAGATGGAAAATACTTGAAGACTTGAGCGCTCGTAACTTTTTTAAGACCTTTTTATGTTTGTATTCCATTTTGACATTACCTTTATAAAATCTCGTTAAGATTTTATAATACAGGAAAATTAAATTGAAAGGAGGTCAACTCCAAAGAACACATCCTTGAAGAATTAATTATAGAAATTAATTTTCAAAAAAGAAAATCCCTAAAATTCATTACGAATATCATTTTTTAATTTTTAACGTGACTTTATGAAATCTGTATTGTATTACTTTACAGCTATATTCTCAAAAATGTTTTTCTAATCTTTAAGCAAACTTGTATTAAGCCGTTATTAAAATTAATTAATTACAATTTGGAGAATAAGATTTAATTCAATTTGACAGTTTTCATTATGATTAAATGTTAGTCCTCTTTTGAATATTCTAGAATAAAAGTTTATTGCTATTAATTTACAATTATTCATGTAGAAAATAAATATATATTATCTTCAGATTTTTTTATTTTTTACATAGATTTCACATTTTTACTGTGGATTCATGGCTAACTTCATTGAAATGCGCTTATACACTTATTATAGCCGTTTCAGACAAAAAAAAATCGTAAGCTAGTAACTTTTATTTCAAGTAAATGAAAGTAAACACGCTGTTAAGTTACAAAAACAATCTTAAAATATTTAAAAATTAAAGTCAAACAAGCTTAATTATTTGAAAATTGACGATTATACAATGAAATGCATTTAATAGAATTGGGTATTTTACATATCCGCTCTGTAAATTTAATAACAGGAATTTTAATGACATATGAAACGGATATAATAACCGTAGTGCAATGCAAATAAGTTGACCATGGTTGAATATAAAATAACTTTAATAGTTGCATGGTTTAATTATTTTTAAAAAAACGTCATTTTGAATTTAAAGATAAAACATTGTTGAGGTGTGTACATAGTTCAACTATAAAAATTAAGATATTTAAAATGTATTTTCATTGTTTGAAAATGGCCAAAATATTGTGCCAAAATGTTGCTAAATAATAAAATTAAAATTTATTTTTTCCGCTAAAGCTTGAAATCCCATTAACTATAATGAAAAGGAATATAATATAGTATATTATGTAACAAGTTTTATAAACGTCTCATTAGTCACAAAGGTGTAAAAAAACGAGTATTTAAAGAGTCACATACTATACTTTTTCTACGATCGCAAATTAACCCTGCTATTCTGTAATTTTCTATAACGCTACAGTTCTGTAAATTTGAACAAAAGCGCATAGATTTTTATTGACAAATACATTTAATGCCATTTGACAGTCAAATATGATGCGCTTTTGTTCAAATTTACAGATCTGTAGCGTTATAGAAAATTACAGAATAGCACCATTAGATAACAAAGTAAAAAGTTTTATAGATTCTTTAAAAACTAAGGATAAGTTACAATGACAGATTCAGACTAAGAATATAAAGGATGCTGGAAGCTAATTTAACCTCGTATTTATTATGTTAGTTGTTATATTCAAGCCGTGACTAAAACGTTTGAAGCCACAGCTAGTTAACATATGACTAAGATGTTATTTAGCGTTATGGACCCAATATATAACATGGCTTTTTTTCGAAAACGAAAGTTAAAATTTACATGACAACTATCAACACGCGAAATGAGTGTTTTTTGTCTACAGAACGCAAAAGACTTTTGCATGCAGGATGCAAAAGTTTTTTGCTCCCAATTTAATAAAATTTGTCACTTTATTTTTTTGCTTAGAAACAATGCTTTTATTCTTTAACAAAATTTATATTTAATGTTCCAATTGAGCAATTATTCATATTTATCCCGCTTAAGAAATGCAATGCGAATCCCAATAAATCGCAGAAAAAAATAGAACGTTTGCTTGGTTTCTATTGTCAACCAGCTGTCAATTGCTGGTCAGAAAATACCAGATTTGATAGAAATTATATTACATACATTGTTGTTAAAAAAATTTCTCATTACATTATTACTAATTTTGGGACATAGTTTTCGAAAAAACGTTGTTTGATACTCGATTGCGAAATGCTTTTGCATTCTCGAATGCAAAAGTAACATTTCGCAATCTAGAATCAAAAATAACTATTTTATTGCATTTTTTGACATGATTTATAATTCGTAAATTTGCAGAAATACTAGTGAACACAAAAATAATGGTCATTGAAAGATTTATTTTTAAAGTGACGAATTTTGGTGCAACACTTTTCTAAACTCGATAAAATACGATATAAAAAAGTAGTTCGCAGAATCAGAGATGCATACAAATATATCTGACGGAAGCCGACGCAGTGAAAAATACATCGCAATAACATTAGTTTTAACCTCAATAAGTCAAAAGGGTAATAAAAAATCGCAACCACGTCGATAAATAATGCCCTGCCTGGGGCTCTCTAGCAGGGTCGCGCAACCGGGGCACGCGCCCATACGTCAGCCCCACATGACACGTGCGATATTCGTCAATCACGAAATATTATTTATAATAAACTCGGATTGGGGCAATCTGATATGGTTTTCCAGTGCGTAGTGTGGTTTCGGTAGACGAATGGTGGGGTTTATTATGCGTATGAGTTTAATGGTGTGTTGTGGTGAATTATTGATGGTTTTAAGGGGTGGTTATTGTACCCTCCCTGAGTCATGCATTGCATCTGTACTTGATTTGCTGGTTTAAGTTGATTATTTCGGTACATTTACCTTTGTAAATATCTACATATAGAATCTGCAAATGCTTTTTTGTCATTTTTGAAACCGTGATAATCATGATAAATTGAAATTATAGTGTCTGATATAAATATGGGTGGTTCTAAAATTTAATACATAGTAATGTATCAATATTTGTTCATTATTTTAATGTTAATCAATTATAGCATACTATAAATTATTTTCAATATCTGAATTGAATAAATAGGATTAAAAAGAAAGTGATACCAGACAGAAAATATCTGTAAAAGTTTAATTTATATCATTTTTAATGTCTGGTTATTGTGGATTTAATTTACAAATTTACGTTTATATATATATATATATATACTTTTTTTCCGATCATAGGAAATTCAATGTTAAAGTTTTCATGTAGCGATATCTCTTTACATATTAATTTTAGAACAAAATTGTACTGAAGAAAAATGTTCAGAATGAAAAACTGCATCCATAGAGTATAAGTTTGTTGTTTAATTGTTTCTTATGTTCGAGTTAGAAGCAAAAGAACATTCACGCTTTAAAGCAATTATCAGAGTTCCATGAGAAATAAAATAATAATTTGTTTGTTGTGTCTGACATTATTTGACATATTGGACAAGAATTGGAAGCTTACTCTAATTTATTTATTTATTTATTCGAGCATTTAATTTAATAATAAAATTAATTATAGCAACTATTATTTTCTTTTTTCTACATAATCTAGACAAATAAATACCTATTATTAACTTATCTAATTTGTTTTATTTCTCATGGCACTCAGATAATTGCTTTAAAGCGTGTATTTTCTTTTGCTTTTAACTCGGACGTAAGAAACTATTGAACAACAAACTTATACTCTATGGGTGAAATTTTTCATTCTGAACATTTTTCTTCGGTATACTTTTGTTCTAAAATTAATAGGTAAAGAGATATCGCTAAATCAAAATTTTAATATTGAATTTGCTGTTCGGAAAAAAACTAGACACCCGGTATATATATATATGGTAGGCATTAATGTAGTGAGTTTTTTGACATTTTTCTCGCTAAAACGGAAATATTATAACAATATTAAATATAAGTACATTACACAATATGATAATAATATAGAATATCCAAACATTTATACTTAAAAATGTGAAAACTGTATTTCTTTTAGTAGATGACAATAAACCAATATATACAAATTAATAACTCAAATAGCTTAAAAATCAGTAACATTTTTGAAATTTTAATTGTCTCTAGTACGATGTTTTTGAGTCTAGTTTCAATATAAATGACAAATTTCCTAGTTTGTGAGTATAGGACTCCATTAGGTAAAATTGCATGATGATATATTTATTTAAATAGTTACTGATATTTCTTGTGATTCATTAATTAACAACGTTGTCAAACAAGAACAATACATCTCACTAGATCATGTATGTCTTGTTTAGCTTCAAAAACATCATTTCATCATTTCGAGTGCTAAAAAATAACATATCTAACCTCCGGGTCAGGCAATTACAAGAGTCGGACACTATTTTTTCTTCGCTGTCTTCACATGACTAATACCACAAAAAATTGACGTGAGAACTCACGTTAGATGAATCGATTCTAAAGCGCGATAAGAGGTCGGCATGTGCATCGAATTTAAACAGAAAAATAAATTAAAAACTAAATATCCACGTATTACGTTGATCTTAATCTTGAGCCCATTTGCATGAGAAGTTTCATTCTTACTTATACGACGATTTCACAACGAGAACGACTTGGTTTTAAGTTTCTTATGCATAAAATGCCTCGTTGTTTATTATAGTTATTTTCTTTATTCTAAGTTGGTACCGAGAAAACGGAAAATTATTTACCTTCACATTTTACTTCAGATCCGTAGTCAAATGTTTTGTTGTAATATTTCGTCAAATAGAGTGGTACGATCTCATTTGATTCATTCTAAAATATGTTTTCTACACAAGGACTTAATTCAAAAATAAAAAATATGGTTCTATAACATTAAAATCACAAAGAAATCAAATGCAACTGGACACATCTTGATCACTATTATAGTTTTGTAATTACTCCAATTTTTTTATATTTCAAATTCGAGAGCCCATATCTTGAAAACTAGAAGAGATATAGAAATGCAGTTTAAATTTTTACATTTAAATACAGCAAAATTTACAAAATTTCTGCATAAGTCAATTGTTGTACGATAAATATAAAATAAAATATATCATCACGCTTTTTACCTATTCTACTCTGTCGTAGCAGGTCTCGGCAAATGAAATATTTCATCGCTTGAAGTGTGCCACAGAAGTAGTTTTAATGTGGTGAAAATTGTTTGTCAGCTGTAGGAATCGAACCCGAGTTTTCAAATCCACAGGCTGACTTGATACCACTGAGCCACCTACCCCATAAATAATCTGAGTTAAACCGCATTTAAATATCTCTATTAGTTTTCAAAACTTTAAAAGTTAATAATTGTTTTAACTCAGAAACTAAATGAGGTATGATGTTACGCTCAGCAACTTTCGTAAAAGGCGTGATAATATATTTATTTATTGTAAAAGAAATCATTGGGAGAACATTAAAATAGAAAAAAGTTTAAATTATAAATCGTTATATAAATATAATTTTTTTGTGTATGTTTCTAAATATTCTTTCTGTGGTTACAAAATGATTTCAGTGTCACTTATAAAAGAAGAATCGTATAACAAAACGGTGAAACAATATTAAGATTAGAAATTAATAGCCCAAACAAGAATAAATTGAAAGTAAACCGTTAAATGTAATGCTTAATGCTCATTGATAGATTTAGCTATCAATAAATTGATTGATTGATTTTATTGATAAGTGTATAACCGTTTTAAATGAAATACATACATACATATGTAAAATCACGCTATATTCAATGGTAATGAGTAACCTACGTTACACTGGAAAAATATTGACAGATATTTTCTTATGACTTGACTTCTACTGTTTTAAAATCAGTTATAAACAGAAAAGTAAATATTGAATTATGTGTCAAACTCTTTTTTATTCGATTTATTTTAGAAGTTAAAGTACTTATGGATTTATTTCCTATCGATCTATCTGCAAAGTTAAATATTGTAGTTATATATTAAAATAGCACATTGTTAAAACAAACTACTAAAACTTTAAATCAATGTTATTAACAAATTTTGAATAAATTTTGTAATAAAAAAACATAAAATATGAAGAACTAGCAAAAATAGAATTTGTAAAAATCATCACGCCTTTTACCCATTACTGGGTGTGGCACTCTGCCTAAGCAGATCTCGGTAAGTGATATATTTATTCGCGTGAAGTGCGGTTACCAGCCGTCAAATCACGGCCCTCAAAGATATTAGTGGAGAGGGAGCCACAGGGGCAGATTTAAATTGGTGAAAATTGTTTGTCGACTGTGGGGATCGAACCAGGGTTCTCAAGATCCACAGGTCGACTCGATACCACTGAGCCACCTACCCCATTAGAATTTGTATCAGAAAAAAAAAATCGTTCTTAAAAATAAATGGTGAATGAATGAATAACTTGACATAAAATTGTAACTGTTACGAAGTAAGTTTTCTTAGTACGGATCTGGGTAAAGTACTGTTAAATTATTATAGTTATTTTTATCTGCTTTTAAAGTCTGAAATACAAATATGGCACAAATGTGCCGATAGCAATCAGTAGCGCACGCAATGCTGTAATTGTTCTTTTTCTAGACTTACATAGCAATTTCATTTAGTAAAATGGTAATAAGATCATTCGAAGAAAAGTAATTTCTCGTGAACTTGTAATCTGACAACAACTTTGAAAAATAGTCGGTAAAATATGTTCCGACATTTAAATTTGGAACTTGGAAACATCTGATTGAAAATATGATTTAGAAGCCAGGTTTTAATCATATAAGTTGGATCGATGCCAACACTCGCATTTGTACAAATTAAAGCAATAGATACACAAGTTTTCCATGATTAATGACTAAATTAAAATATCAAATTTACTAACAAACAAAAATAACTTCGTGTGAGCACAGCGCGGACAAAATAACAAATATCCATTGCCCTATTTTTTTATTTATTGATCTGACAAAAATGAAATACATTCATATTAGCTTATCACTCTTTTATTTATTTATTTATTTACGTTACACTGTACAACAGGATTTTAATCCCAATTACAGTACAGGGTCCGCACTCACCGATCCGCAGTGTGGTAGTTCATATTATTTTTAGCTTCAGTGCGATTCGAACTCGGGATCTCCGGATTCGAATTCCGTATCGCTATGCACACCACCGTACTGACATATGAGACTGAATCGGGGTTTTGTTGTTATGATAAACAAATACCTTATTAGAACAATTTTATACTTTTTTATACTCGTAACCTTCAAAATGACACTTCCCGCACGCAACACTCAATCTGGAACAAGTGCTTCCCGATTTACTCGACTGTAAAAATTGCAAAAAGCACTAAAATAAATCTGTCTTAATAATAATAAAATCTAATTTATAAATTACAACTTCCCTGAATTTTCCTTTATTAAAAATTTGAGAAATAAGAGTAATTTGCTAAAATTCTTTCAACATTTGTCAACATCAGTGCCGTCTATTTGACAACCTCCGAACTAAAGACGTCATTAATACAACTTCTTACAGATTGTAATCAAACAAAAATCACGACTAATACTATATAAATAATAAGAAAAAACACATATTGTGGAATATAACAACTTAGTTTAATGAAAAAGTAAGATTATAACAACATAAAATACTTAAATTAATTAATCTATTTTATGTTAGGTTTGATATTTGAACTAAAAAACAATATTTTTAGATTGGGAAGAGCTACAATTGTTACAAATGTTATTATAAACATTTATAATGAAATTTTGACAATTAGAAATTAAAGTTCCTGGAGCAGCTTGGTTTGCAATTGTTTGTGTATAATTTGCAGATTCTGGTGTACTCACACAAGTTGAAATTAAAGATGATTTTTTTTTAAATACCAGTACTCGAACAAAAAATATTATACAATCTACGTACGTGAAGACGTCTTTCGCTCATTCGCGCTATTAAAGACAATCGATATATTATTTTGTCTCTATACAAGGTGTTTATATACCTCTGCACGAAACTTTAATGACATATTTAATTTGATATACTGATTATAGAACAAAAAGAATTTTTATGATATTCGCAAAAATTAGGGTATTTCATTCTTAGCGAACATTTTTAGTCTTACAACGTTTTAATTGGTAATTTGATAGCTGCAAATGCAACTTAATCATAAATGAATTAGTATAAAAATACTAAGTACGTGGCATAAAAATATTAGTAAACTTGATAGCTGTTCAGAATTATCGTTTAAAAAATGTTTATTCGCAGCAAAATTATTGAAAATATTATCTTGAATATCAGTAGCATCAACGACATTATTAAATTTTTAATTTAAAATTTTCTAAATAAAATTTAATCTTTTATACTTCAAAGGAACGAAAGGTAAAATACATTTCCATATATAAATTTAGATGTTTGCGTAACTTTCAACTTTGACATCTCGTTAAAAATGAAATAAATAACTTTTTGATGTAATCTCTGATGTTAACAGCAGATATAAAATAAAGTTAAATTGCATTAAAAATAGAAAAGTACCTCTGTACTCAACAACAAATTGTCGACATGATAATAACAACTCATGTAGCGTGCACAAAATAATAAACAAAAACAAAACAGCTCTGGGTAATAAACAATAAAATAACATTCTGTATAGCGTCATGAATAGCAGCATTACATACCCTCGTTCTAGTTTATGTCGAGTTGACCAAAACAGATTGTTATCAGAAACCAGTAATGTATCGTGATGGCGTGTTCTTGTACATATGTAATTATCTTTGATAAAAACTTATTAAATATAGGTAAATCATTATGTAACCGGGCAATCTAGTTGGCTAAATGACAGCTAAACAAACGACTAATTGGTGTTAATTAATTTATGGCGTGTTGCACTTTTCGAAGCTATGATAATTACGAATTTCAATTTTCTCCATTATTTATGCCAATTATCTTCTCGTAACTTGAAAATATTAAATGGAACATGCAATACTCTACATCTACACTCTACCGGCAAATCAGTCATTATTAAGGCAAAATTTTGCTAAAAATATATATAAGTTACATGGTGTACAATATTTGTCTAAAACATAAGCTTCAATTTCCTATATAATTGTGATAATGATAACTGTTAACAGTTTGTAATTTTCTGGAAGAAAATTGATCACTTTTCTCTTGTTTAGTGACAGTTTTGTTTTTTTTGTCATAATTCATACAAATTATTAAAATTTTAAAGGAAGGAAAAAAATTGTGGATAGAAATGATAAAGTGGTATTAGACCAAGTTGAAGCCAAGCTTATACAATTGTATATTATTTGTTTATATTTCGAAAACTTTAAAAAGAAAAGTAAATAATGTTTTTCGATGGCATAATAGTAATTTGTTTAACTAGGCAAAAAGTAGCAGATTTACTGCCGCGGCTAGAGTTGCATAACCTAATCTGCATAATTAATATAAATTTTGTGATTATTTTCAATATATTTAATATTATTTAAACTGTCGTAGCCATCATGTTATTATGCATTTGTTAAACGGTTGATATGTGTAAACAAATTTGAGATTTATATTTTTATAAATTCGCTTCTGGTTTTTGTGAATGTTGTCAATCACTATATATTAATTAAATTTACAATATATAGGTTGGTCCATCGGTGTATGTTTTTTACTCGATTATTTTAAATATTACCGGAAATTGTTTCAAAGAAAGTTTATTTAAAATTAAAATGCCCACAATCTGCAATACAACTTTTTCTACCGGGTGTTCCATTAAAGATCTTTTGTTACTCTTTAGAACAGTTCTTATTCATTATAGTCCTAAAATGATCACTAAAGAAACTATTCATGTTTTTATTAATAAATAATCACAAACAGAAAGTATGCCTTAAATTAATTTGATTAAAAAATTAGATTGGTTACTGTCAGATCTTGAATAATTATTACTTGTTTCTCTCACTTAGTTTATTAATTTGTCTTCGTTATAATTTATTTAGTTTGTTTATTTAAAAATAAATTTCACACAAGACGAATTAGTTAACATGGTATTTATTCTTAGTGAATTTTGGCATACTTTTTGTGTGTGATTATTTAATAACAGAAACATGAAATTAATTGATTAATTTCAAAAATTATTACATTTTTTCCTGTGTAATTATATTTTTTATCAATTAATTTAGAAAAAACAGGCCTCGTAGTCTCCTGCGTAATTTGAATGTTTACGAACATTTGTGTTTCACTTTTCGTGATGCACGGACAATATTAATTGTTTATAAAAACTTGAACGTCTTTCTTAACTTACTCCACTCACACGTAAACTTATTAAATTCAAGGCGTTGAACTTTGCTAAAATAAAAACTGTGAAAAGTTGATGTAGGCGTAGTGTCCAGCAATTAAAATTTTAAAACAAGTAGCAAAAATGTTAATGACAAATCGTTAAGATTGTTGTTTTGTTGTAAAGTTGGTAACATAAAATTAACAGTTATTATTCAGTTTGAAAACATTAGCGTTTTTAAGTTAATTAATGCCATGTTTAAAATTCTGATAATAGCAACGTGATATTTTTGCACGCGAACTTCTTGGTTTTATATTTGATTGCATCTAAAAGTAAATGAAAACATTCTAAAATTACATTCCATTTGGAGATAAACTATAGTTCGTGCTCTGCGAAATTTTATTTCAAAAGTGCTTTGAAACAAAGCACACAGACACAGATTTAATCACTGTAATATATTTAGCTAATAAAATTACTCTAAATTAGATTTAAATATAAATTACATCCACTTAACTTCTTTGGTCCTTTCATGTTTTGAATACTGATATTTCTATTAAAATTCTGTATTATTTATTTATAATGATAATAAGCCAGAGATACATGTGACTGAAATATAATAATACCAAAAATATGAGCCGTTGGCACTTGGTGAAACATTATAAATACGAATAAAGAACGTAGACACTTGATGTAGTTTCACAAAATTATTTATTAACAATAAGTTGATCGATTTCGGCTTATTAGGCCATCTTCAGAACGTTGACTGATTAAAATACAAATTACACACAGTTTATATAGTACAGTGATTAACGGTAAAGTTCATTTACAAAGATCTTAATAGTACCCGAATGACCAGTTGGATTTGTGTCATTCAGCTACTATTAAGATCTTTGTAAATGAACTTTGTTAATAAATAATTTTGTGAAACTACATTAAGTGTCTACGTTCTTTATTCTTATTGAAATATAATTTCTTAAAATAAGAACAGATATAATAATAATAGTAAATAAATAAATAAATAAATAAATATATCATCACGCCTTTTATCCATTACTGAATGTGGCACTCTGCCGAAGCAGATCTCGATAAGAAATATATTTCTTAGCGTGAAGTGCAGTTACCAGTTGTCAAATCATAACCCCCAAAGATGTTAGTGGAGGGGAAGCCACAGGGGTAGATTTAATTTGGTGAAAATTGTTTGTCGGGTGTGGAGATCACACCAGGGTTCTCAAGATTCACAGGACGACTCGATACCACTGAACCACCTACCCCATAATAATAATAATAATAATGAGAATATATAATTTTGTCAACGGCCATGGCACAACTCGTTTGTACTGTTCTAAGAGATAATTCGAGTTAAGCAAAGTTAGCAAAGGTAGAGTTCAGATTGCTGTTGACTAAAAAGACCTAAAACCGCGGATAGGGCGTAATGGTGGCATATGATCTAAATTATAATCCAAAGTTTTCAAATTTGGTATATAAGACTACTATATCAATGGAAATAACATTATAGATTTTGGTTAAAATGGATGAAGTTGCTAACAGATTATCTTGAAAAAATTTAATTATTCTGATTTTAGAAATAAATGCAGCAAATAAAAGTTTTAGCGTCTAGTACATTAAGAATGATTAAATTAGCCGTTTGTATAAGCAAGATATGTAAGTTTAAAAATTACATATATTTTTTTTACTTCCTTGTACGAAGTAAAGGAAGTATTGTACTTTACTTGAAGCCTTTAATAGATTTTAATGAAAAACTATATTCAAATATAATCCAAACCTTTTCAAATTTTATATATAAGACTACTATATCAATGGAAATAACATAATAGGGTTTGGTTAAAATAGACTAACCGGAAGCTATACATTACATGAAGCTGCTACCAGTTTTCATTGAAAAAATGGTATTATTTTAATTTTAGAAATAAATGCTGCAAATAAAAATTTTAGAGAATTAAATTCTGCGTCTAGCACATTAAGAATTTTTAAATTAGCCTTTTGTATAAGCGAGATATCTAAATTATATATTTCTTGTTTCATGTAATTAAGTTTGCTATGGATTAGAACAAAGATAAGGAAAAAATAAGAAATTTAATGTCAATGTCAAATTACGTCAAAATAAAAAATGTAGCTATAGTTTCATACGCGTACAAGGAAGTCATGTGGTGTCCACATCAGATTTTTTAATTAAGTTTGCTATGGATTAGAACAAAAAATAAGAAAAAAAATAAAAATTTAATGTCAAATATGTGCAATTAAAAAAAGTCTATAGTTTTATACGCGTACAAGGAAGTCATATGGTGTCCACATCAGATTTTTTCCTTAAAATAAACAAATTTACTTTCTTTTCTAGGGATAAAAAGTATTACTTTCTTCTTTGAAAGAAGTACATTTTACTTTCTGACTGGGCAGTGAAAAAACATGTTGTAGCTTCATATATGATTAACCTCAACTCTAACTAAATTCACTCTGGTGAACTGCATAATCCCATCTACTATCGCAAGTTCCAGTGCCTGGACTCGGTGACATCTCTCACCGCCTCTGCCGACCCTGCACCGCCGCCTTCGACCCAACTTCGAGTGCTCACAGTCCGATAATAACTGCTTAATCGCCAATACTGTAATCCGATTTAGTACTGATCGCATCGTACTGCAGAAGTGCACCTAATTCTCTGTGGAAACATCTGTATTCGTTCTCATGTTTATAGAATCCTGCTAACACCGCTTGGTGATAGGGGTGCGTACCCCTTTCGTTTGTATTTTGTTAAGCGGATTGCAAATGTTTTATATTTTGTTTTCCTGTGCATGGTTCGATGCATTTTTATTTAGTTAGAATTTGGATTCTAGTGATAGGGAATACGAATCGGTATTCAAATCAATTTCTTTGAATAACAACAAAGGCTAAATTAATTGTCATCCATACACTTGGTGAAACTAGGTTTAATAAAAAATATTAAATAAACACTTGGCAAAGTCTCACAAAATTCAGCCTCCAATTATGCCCTCATAAGGTGACTTGGAGGCTGAATTTTGTGAGACTTTGCCAAGTGTTTATTTTATATTTTTTTTTTAATTTCTTTTATTTTGTGCATCCGAATATTAAGATATTGAATGAAAACTTATATATAAATATATCATCACGTCTTTGACTCTTTACTGGGTGTGACACTCTGTCGTAGCAGATCTCGGTAAGTGATATATTTCTTTGCGTGAAGTGCGGTTACCAGCCGTCAAGTCACATCCGTCAAAGATTTTAGTGGAGGGGGAGCCAAAGAGGTAGATTTAAATAAATAAATAAATAAATATATCATCACGTCTTTTACCTATTACTGGGTGTGGCACTCTGCCTAAACAGATCTCGGTAAGTGATATATTTTTTTTGCGTAGAGTGCGGTTACCAGCCGTACAATCACGGCTCCCAAAGATATTAGTGGAGGGGGAGTCAAAGAGGTAGATTTAATAAATAAATAAATAAACACATCACCACGCCTTTTACCTATTACTGGGTGTGGCACTCTGCCGTAGCAGATCTCGGTAAGTGATATATTTCTCCGCGTGAAGAGCGGTTACCAGCCGTCAAGTCACGGCCTCCAAATATATTAGTGGAGGAGGAGCCAAAGAGGTAGATTTAATAAATAAAAACATCATCACGCCTTTTACCTATTACTGGGTGTGGTACTCTGCCTAAGCAAATCTCGGTAAGTGATATATTTTTTTTGCGTGAAGTGCGGTTACCAGCCGTCAAATCACGGCTCCCAAAGATGTTAGTGGAGCGGGAGCCACAGGGGTAGATTTAATTTGACGAAAATTGTTTGTAACTTAGCAATTTCTTTCATATAACATGATTTATACAGCAACATGTAAGCTAGCGGATGTACATTCATGATATCATTTCCGATTTATTAGTAATTAATATCAACTTTGAAATTTCAAATGGAACATACTATATTTTTGTACAAATTTGAAAAGTGCATTAAATTTGCCTTACAATCATGTAATAATAATCCATATGTTACATTATTAAAAAGTAAAATGGCGGGCACTTTATAAAACAATTCTATATGTGTCATAAAATAGTATATTTAATATACTAAAACTTCCATATGAAGAAAATTTTTCTATTTCTTATAATAAAAAAGTTAAGGGGGAGTTCGTCTTCGCAGAATCAGCCTGTATATATAAAATTGTTTTAGTTGATTCATTTCGGTTATCTCTTTCTTATATTGACATTTAAATAGCATAAGAACAATATCATTAACTTTGTAGCTAATTTAAATTGAGAACACATGTTCATAACTTGTTTAACAACCGTGTGAAAATGAAAAATAATTCTCTTGACAAGTTTAGCTGCTCACTCAATTCATAAACCAAAACTAATTCGATGACTCTCTAAAAACAGCTTCAAAAATAAGCATGGAAAATCAAGCAGGCAAGGAACGTGGGTGCAAAAACATCTGACCATCAACTACACAAACTGCAGACGCATCAAGCAATTTATGAACCAGCGCCGCTAATCTCACCCAAACAAACGCACATCGGCGCGCAGGCATAGCATGGCCAACTAGACAAGACAGATCTTTGAAATGAAATTGATATCTGGGTATTTATATCCGGACGTCTGGGTCTGGGAGCAGTCAGAGTTACCAGACGCCGTCAACTGTCTCAGATATGAAAATAAAAACAAAGATTTGATGTCTTTATAAATGCCTTCAGAATTAATTGTCACATCAAGAGAGTTTTTGTTGTATTTGATTTTTAGTGACAGATCTTAATGAGTTCATGTCATAATATGACATTTGTTTTTCGAAGTTTTCAATTTGGAACGTCGGCGTATTTTCAGCGTGAAATTCATATCCGACCGTCAAATCTAAATTTAGAACAGAAATGCCGGATTTGCTTTTAATTATTCAAAAACGGATTTCATTCAAAATATCTCAAATATTTTCCAGACTCTTAACATGAATATTTCAACAGTTATTGTATTTATAAGTTGAAATTAATATGCCTCTTATTTCAGGTTGCACACATCTTTTAATTAAAACCGAAAAAAGAATTATACTTTATTTTAGGTGACTTCGTCGTTTTCGACTTATTTGATAGCTTATTAGATGAATATATACTTCAATTGACCTAAGATTTATATATTTATTTATTTTCCTCGTGGTACACACAATATTTTTTATAGGCCTATTTAAAAACGTTTGAAAATAGTATATTATGTAACAAGTTTTATAGATGTCAGTTTAGTCACATACTATACTTTTTATACGATTGCAAATTAGATAACAAAAAATTTAATATATAAATAAATAAATATATCATCACGCCTTTTACCCATTACTAGGTGTGGCACTCCTGCTAAGCAGATCTCGGTAAAATTTAGAACAGTAATATATTTTTCCACAATCATTAAGTAATACATTCATTATATGTACGTTTCTAGATAGATAAGATTGTTCATTATTCAAAAGTACAGAATAGTGAAATGAAAAGTTAAATAATGAATCATTACTCACATTTTTAAGCCAATCAGATTGTTGCCTTCTATAATAACGTCAGCGCACTGATTATAAATAATAATAAATAAATATATCATCACGTCTTTTACCCATTACTGGCAGATTTAGGTAAGTGATAAATTTTTTCGCGTGAAGTTACCAAGTTACCAGCCGACAAATCACGGCCCCCAAAGATATAAGTGGAGAAGGAACCACAGAGGTAGAATTAAATTGGTGAAAATTGTTTGTCAGCTGTGGTGATCGAACCAGGGTTCTCAAAATCCACAAACCGATTCGATACCACTGAGCCACCTACCCCATATAAAAAATGTAATGTTATTAATTATTTACTGTTAAAGGTTAAGGTACAATGACAGATGCAGGAAGCTAACTTCACCCCGTGCTTAATATCTCAAGCCGACTAAAAGTTCTAAGCCACGGTTTGTCAACATGTGATTAAGGTATTATTTAGCGCCCTGGAAACCAGTACGTTAAATGATATTTTAATATCAGGAGTAGAAAATGAATTCTTGTTGCTATTGGAGACAAGCGGGACGATAACTTTCCGATATCAAATGACTTTGAAATAGAATATTTTCCGTCATGGTCATTTAAAAAAGTATTCAAAATCATTTCCTGTTGTTTTGGAATTTATTTGAGAATGTAGACAATTTATCTATGGATACACTTTTGCCGATCCTAGAAAATATGTTTGTAAAAAAGATCATTTACAGTACAGAGGACCTACAGCTTTTAGTGGAATTCGAACCACTCAGACACAATCTATTGTTGTTATTTAATATAATTTGACGTTAGTTAGATTTGAACGCGTGAACTTTTTAGTACATTCACTGGGCCTCAAATACTTCAACGAAAAAACTGTATTTGTTCCGTGATTATTATTCAAGATTAAATGTTACATTCAATAAACTTTTTCCATTTTATATTGGAAGGTAATACCAAGCCAATCAATCTTTAATAATAAAATTAGTTTTGAAATTCCGACAGTAAAATCGACGAAAATTGGAAACCAATCAAAATATCCCCAAAACCTTCTCTCTGACGTTCCCATCACGCCGACAGCTGTAATGGCAGATAATTCCAATGAGGAACTGAGATTCAGATTCAAACACCCCGAATCCGAATCCCGAATGAGATCCACCCCCACCCCCCACCCCCGTACCCCTTCTATAGCAACCGCACAGTTTACTTAGCCTGCCTTGCACTGATAACCGAACTATATTGTGCTAGTTAAGACCGAGATTAGACACAAAGTTTGTTAGCTTAACAGCTTGTCTGACTAACAGCATGTTTAACTAGGGATTAGTGGCGCCACTAGTACTGAGTGACCCTCCAGCCCCGCGTCAAAAGTTGACTTTATAAGCGAGTGTCACTTGTTCGCTCTTAGCCGCATTCGGACACTTACGATGGTAATTAGTTTCGGATTATTATTGTTATGGATTGTCTTCGCCGAGATAACTTGGGCCTTACAATAACTTTATTAGTATGTAAATCTTTACATTCATGTGTAGGATTCATTCATTTATATGTTTATTTTACACCAATGATTTGTCCTAACCAAATATTAAATACATCTCTTATAGATTCGTTGTTAGAGAAGTGGGCGTAAAGCTGGATTTATAATGAAGTAACGTAAGAAGTAACGCAAAAAGTATCGGTAATGTAAAAAGTTGAGCGTGTGCTACAGCTAGTAATGATTTATATTGAAGTAAAGTAAGAAGTAAGGTAAAATATGTAACGCAATAGTTGCCCAACATTCATCTTTCTAACTTACCTTAACTAAAACTTTCTACCGCTGGCCAATAAGAAGTCAGCATTTTGAACGTTGCGCAGAAATCTTTATTATCGACTTATCCACCATTCTCCATGTGTCAGATTTTAATTTTGTTAGTCGAAATATTTTGTACTAAAAATAAATAATAGACCGAAGTATCATCAAGCGAGCAGGTAGAAATGTATAAAATACTGTATGATAAGTCATCAAAAGTCATAAAACCCAATAAACAACAAATAACCTAACAAACGTTATATGATATGACAGAAGTACAGAAATTCAAACTTGATGCCGAAGTAAACGAAAAATACCGAAATAAATGTGAATTTTTATAATATTACCTGATTGGCTAGCAGTAGTGGTATTACTGCAACTGCGTTACATTTTGCGTTACTTCATTAGAAAACCAGCTTAAGTGAAGATTTACGAAACTGGTGTACAGGAGCGATTGGATGAATGTTTGTTGCGTGTTGATGGATTTTGGTTGTGAGAAAAGAAAGAGTTTGTATGGAGGAAGTGTTAATATGATCGAATCGAGTATCGTGTGTCAGGATGAGAATGTTGACGGGTTCGTGCTACTAATGGGATATAGCGTGATGTTATGTATGTATGTATGTATTGCTCAAAATGGTACAGAATATTTTTAAAATTCAATGTAAAATTAAAACTATAAATTTAGAATATAATTATTTTTCTTAAATATATTTAAATAATATATCATCACGCTTTTTACCCATTACTGCGTGAGGCACTCTGCAATAGCAGATCTCGGTAAGTGATATATTTCTTCACGTGAAGTGCGGTTACCAGCAGTCAAATCACGGCCCTCAAAGATGTTAGTGGAGGGAGAGCCACAGGGGTAGATTTTTTTAAATTGGTGATATATATGAATATAATTTATAGTTTTTATTTTATAAATATGTATTTAAGAAGCCTTTTATTAATTTAATATTTAGTTTTAATTTCCCTGTACAATTTTGAGCAATGTATATTATCAGTTAGAACGTTATAATGTTACCTACAGATTATCGATACACTATTATGTTAATCAAGAAGTATGATTACCAACCGTCAAATTATATTACCCTCAGATAAAAATAAAATAAAACTCGCAATACAATTAAGTATGCAAATAAAATAGCATAATTAACAAAAAATATGCACATCATATTTATAAAACTTATTTAGTAACAGATTATTTTCAAACTAAATAACAAAGGTTATTATTATTTATTACAAATGTCCGCTTTTATTTTCATTCAATTGACAGTCGAACTTTTGATATTAATATTATAAATAAATAATAGTAAACTGAAAAACTAATATTACAATGACCCTAATTGTAATACGAATAAAGATTGCGTATACGAACCGTAGGCGGGTTACACAAAGTTTGAATATTACAACTAGGCATTGTAATTCAGGGGCGGATCTAGACATCGAATTGGGGGGAGGGGTCATGGAGTGAATTATGTCTCGGGGGTTGGGTGTATTGCCAATCTTCTAAATATTAAAAACATTTGTATTTGCTCATATTATATTCCTGCTTTAAATAATTTTTACAATCACATTAAATCACATTAAATCGTCTTTGGAATCGCATTAAATCACATTAAATCATTTTTTCACATCAAAAATTTTCCCTAAGAACGTAAACACTTTTTAAATCATAAAGTTTCAATATCTAAACGGTTCTTCGATAGAATACAAAAATTATTGAATTAGAAGTTGATTTTCTAAGTGCACATGTATATCGGTAGTCACATACTTGACTAGGTCTTAAATAGAATACCACTCCCATCTGCGGTTCGAAATAATATCCCCACAAAATATTGGTTTTTGGCTATTTATTAGAATAATAAATCAAACAATAGTTCTTAATTATCTTAGAATTTTAAGTTCTTAGGTAATATTTTCTATTTAATTTGTTTAACAAATTAAGTTATCGTAAATAATTACATCATTATTATGTATTAGGGCCAACATTTTTTAAAAAGTCCATTCTTAGGGGGGTGTCATGACCCCCATGACTTCCCCTGGATCCGCCCCTGTTGTAATTCGTGTCTTTCATACTATTTTTCCTATAACGTATTGATTTACTGTTTATTTGAAAATTGTTATAAAAAAAGAAATAAAAATTTCCAAAGTTGATAAACACTGACAGATGAAATTTAAATTATTTTGACATTTATAAGTGAGGTTAAATTAAGGTAAAAAAAATGTTTTATTCTTTGATGTTCCTATTTTATCATTAAAAATATATTCTAATGATGCTTATAAGAGCAATGAGAGCTAAAATGAAAATTTACTCTCTCTGGACATTCAATAATCTTAAAATCCACATTTGATTGTCATGAATTTACGCTTTAATTATAAAAAGCCTTAATACATATCGGGATAGAGATCAGATTGCAAAAATAAAATAGTATTGCTTACTTTGAGCAGGAATCAGCTACCGGCCACGTCCTTGATGCCCACTGAGATCTTGTACTTCAGTCTATTCTACTTCATTATCATTTATATATCAATGTTTCTTTAGTACACTTAATATCACATATTTTAAGTAACTTTACACATTAAACTATTCACTGAAATGCTCATAAAACATCTAAAACACTGCGTTCACTGCAAAGGTTCGCGATATACAAGACTAGCTAGCGACTGGTGAATTGTGTTTTTACTTGTTTGTAGCGTTAAACTCATTTAAAAATATACAAGTATTACATGTAATTTATGTAGATTTCCGACAATAAACGAATGAAGCCGATTTGAATAGAATTAGATTTGAATAATTATAGAAATAAATATTGTGATACCGCCAGAATTTGAACCTGGGATCTTTGAACTTCAGTCAAATACTTTAAACTAATTAAGCTACAATTGCAATGTAACTCGTCTCTGATTTTATTCCAATTTTTCTCTGTATTTTGTTGTGTCTAAGGCAGCCTAAATCCCTTGTCTTTCATATATTTTACACGAGAGTCGTTTAGAAGACGCCGTTATTTAAGGAAAATATTAAAATATTATACGAGTAAATTATTATACCGTTATTTTTCGGTTGCCATGAATATGGTCTTGTTTTCCTTCTCTATGAATGAAAAGTACCAGGTTCTTCTCTTAATTGAAATAGGAAAATTTTAATTTCTGACAGGGTTATGGATACAGTTTTTCGTACAAGACAAAATAAAATGGGGTAGGTGGATTAGTGGTATCGAGTCGGCCTGTGGATCTTGAGAACCCTGGTTCGATCCTCACAGCCGACAAACAATTTTCACCAATTTAAATCTACCCTTGTGACTCCCTCTCCACTAATATCTTTGAGGGCCGTGATTTGACAACTGGTAACCGCATTTCACGCGAATAAATATATCACTTACCGAGATCTGCTTAGGCAGAGTGCCACACCGAGTAATGGGTAAAAGGCGTGATGATATATTTATTTATTTTATTTATACAAAGTAAAATTTTTAACACGAGTTCCATATACTATTCTTTCTACTATCGAATTTTAACTAAGTATACCAATTTTACCATTAATTTTCATCGTTAAAAATATTTATTTAGTAGGTTATGTAGTTAAATATGTTTGCTAATGACAACGAGCAAAAAATACTTCTTAAACTATAGTAGATCTCGGTAGATAATATATTTCTTCATATAAAATGAGTTTACCAGCTGTCAAATCACGGCCCCAAAAGATGTTAGTGAAGGGCAAGCCACAGGAGTGGTTTTAATGTGGTGAAAATTGTTTGTCGGCTGTGGGAATCGAACCTGGGTTCAACTAATATCATAATGTCAGTACGGTGGTGTGGATAGTAATACGAAATTCGAATCCGGAGATCTCGAGTTCGAATCTCACTCAAGCTAAAAATTATATAAACTACTACACTGCGGCTCGGTGAGTGCGCACCCTGTACTGTAATTGGGATTAAGTTCCTGTTGTACAGCGTAACATAAATAAATAAATAATTAAAAAGTCCCTGTTTGATGCAATCTAATACAAAAATTGTTTTCTCTATATTAGTATTTTCTTGTAATATACATTCTTAGCAATTATATAAGTGAATTTGTTTGTGACATATGAAATAACTAAAATGTCATGCCATATGACATGGCGAGTATCTGATACTTGATTAACATCGATAGGTATTATGATCTGACAACTGATAAAAATGATATAATTTCCAAGCCACTTAACATGGTGTAAATTAATGTAAGCTTAATTTAAATCTTGACAACTGTAGTTAAAACAAAATAAAATTGTTAAGAGAAAATAGGTAAGTGCTGCAAATATGTGTAACCTTCTTGGTGCGGGCCGCGTGAACAAACACAGAATGCGGTTCGTTGACGGGCGCCACTGACCTGTAAACGGATCCGACCACAGGATAGCGCCGCTGCCCTCGCACGTCATTCCTGCGGCCGGCATCTCCTGCTGCCCCAGCTACCTCCTGCGTTCACGCACAATTTATTCAAGGTTTATCAAAACCCAAATCTTTATAGTTTCCGCATGAATTTTTCCGTAAGCGATACGCTCGTAAATTTCGCGTGCGTTTTATAGTCTGCATTAATTTCTACCTCTGCTTTTGCTATGTCTGGCGCTGAATGAGTTTCTGCTTTGCAAAGTTTAGGAACTTTGATTTTGTTTTCGTGTTCAGTTGCTTCTCCTGGAAGGTAAGTCATATGTAGGTAGGTTAGTGGTGCACTCTAGTAAACTAGAAAAAACAATCGAATTGTATAGGTTGCACGGAGCCACCTTCTTCTTTTTCTTTTGATGGCACTGCAGCCCAAATTGGGCTTGGGTCTACCGGGCACACTGAGATGCAGTTTTTACACTGCCGTACTGCCGGTTTTCGTAGTCGAATGCTACATTATTTAAGGCGTATAAGTGATTAGTCAATAAAAAATATTAAATAAACACTTGGCGAAGTCTCACAAAATTCAGCCTCCAAGTCACTTTATGAGGGCAGCGTCAGAAGCTGGCCAGCACAATTCTTCGTCACCAGCTTCTTCACGTGAACTTTGTTCTAGGTGAAGGAGTGTGTTATACCATACTGAACTCTAATAAGAGCGAAACGCGTCTATGGATACTAACTGTGCTGGCCAGCCTTTGACGATGCCCTCATAAGGTGCCTTGAAGGCTGCATTTTGTGAGACTTAGCCAAGTGAATGGATGACAATTAATTTTGTCTTTGTTGTTAAGTGACTAGTCTATAGCGCCCGAGTGTGATAAATACATGTAACTGTATTTTTATATTTTACGACAAATCATACATTGTCGACAGACGGATTCGAACTGACGAACCTTGGTTCGGGTGATGTCACAGTATGTTAAGAGATGTGCCTTAACACGCTCGGCCCCTACCCCATCAAAATAACAACAAACTAAATACAATATTTCTTTGAGATGTTGGTAAACCTGCAGGAGAGCTACTTCACCTTCGATTTCGCTGAAAATTTGTGAAAAGTTTCTTCCGCGAGCAGAATATAGAAAAAATACTAACAATTGACGGTCGAAATTATTTGACTTTGAAATCGAAAAAACACCAATAACCATGCCTAACCTAGCACAGAACGCATTTTTATGGTAAAAAAATCGGGGTTTGTTTGTTTTTATACGTATTATTCAATCTAGTGTGTGTATGTGCGTGCGTGTGCTTGCGTGTGGATGTGTACGTGTAGATGTGTGTGTGTGGGGTGTTTTTTTTACAGTTTATCACTTTTACTTTACGTTAATTTCTTTTTACCATAAAAATGCGTTCTGTACTAAGTTACCATAAAAATGCGTTCTGTACTAAGTTACCATAAAAATGCGTTCTGTACTAAGTTAGGCATGTTTATTGGTGTTTTTTTTCGATTTCAAGGTCAAATAATTTCGACCGCCAATTGTTAGTATTTTTCCTATATTCTGCTCGCTGAAAGGAAACTTTTCACAAATTTTCAGCGAAATCGAAGATGAAGTAACTCTCCTACAGGTTTACCGAGATGTTTTGAAAAGTAAATGACAGTAATAAAATTAAGTAGCGTATGTTTTGGTATCAACAATTGTTCAATAACCTAATTACATTATCATCTGTCACAAACTTATAGACTGCAATGTAATTATTTCAGTCAAAATATAATTAATATCACAATCATTTAAATCAATGGCTTGCAAAATTTGATGAACTGTTTCATGAAATCACATAATAATAATAAATATATCATCACGCCTTTTACCCATCACTGGGTGTGGCACTCTGCCTAAACAGATCTCGGTAAGTGATATATTTTTTCGCGTGAAGTGCGGTTACCAGCCGTCAAATCATAATAATAATTAATATCTTTGTTATAATCCTGCAATCATAGTTATTTCGTTCATTAATTTCTTCAAACTGTGACGTCATATCACAAAGAGAATAGTGTAAGCGTTAATGAAAAGAGCGTGTTATAAACGTCGCCGGAGACGAAGATGATAAACTATAATCGCGTTAACTTAATAAATTCGCGAATTAATTTACTATGCAAAATAACGCAGCTGGCTGCGACTGCATGCACATGCACCGAGGATAACAACTGAACATCTGGGGCGATATCGTCTCTCAGCGATGTAATTTTCTTGTATGCATCACGTACTCGTGTAAATGTATGTGTGTTGATGTGTTTATAATGGCGATGGATGTGTGTGTGTGTGACTACATATGGGTTGTACGTGAAATCGGAATTTACAATTACGAAGCTATCAGTTTGTAATTCGTCTTTGATTAATGGAAATTGGAAATTATTCTTGTATTAACGTCTTCGTTGGAAATCTTGTCATTCGGTTCAGTAAATTAAGTAGGCTTTGGCACCTCTAGCCGCAATAAATTTACAATGAGAAAACTACACCTGTCTACAAGTACAAGTACTTCCATGATATTTTTTAACTGAATATATTTTTTCTACAACCATTAAAAAAAGTAGGCGTTTTTGAACTTATTTTTATTTTGAAAGTAGCAGATTTTTGCACTAGTGCAAAAAATGTGAATTATTTCTGCACTCGTGCAGAAAAGTAATTTAATATAAATAAACTCTATACAGTATACTTTCTATTAATATTTATGGAAGCAAATTTAATGTTGCAGCATTTGCTTCTTCTATAATGTAATACGTGTTCGCCACTCGATTCAAACATTTTTTAAATTGAAAGCACGGAGAAATTTTTCCTCATTATCAACAAAATAATTGAGTTTGTTTGTTATTGTCAGTTGTCATGGATACATTAAACCAGGTATCTTTCTAAAGTTTCTAAATTAATACAAAATTTCAGAGATGTTACAATTAGTGACATTTGTTTTATCAAAATATGGTTTATGGTTGTAGAAAAAATAGTGTACGCAACTCGTGCAGAAAGGGGTTTTTTGAACTCACGGTCTTGCAGCATTCGCTTCGCTCATGCAGCAACGGACCACTCATTCAAAAAAACCCATCTTTCTGCACTTGATACGTAAATAACAATTTCCGTTTTACAATAATTTTGATCAATTTTCTTCACTACCCTTATTAGAAAGTAAAATTTTCAGAAAGAAATTTTAAAATAAATATATTTTTTTATCTTGACAGATATCACCTGGATGCCACTAATGTCATATCGTACACATGGTTTTTAATTAAGATGAATATGTCTTCACTTCACTCCTTAAGGACGAAACGTTTACATTCTTCTCCGAGGATGAAAAATATCATTTTCTTTTAACTGAGAGAAGAAAATTTGACTTTCCGGCGTGAAAAACTAATTTTTCGACAATTTTACATGACAACTATCAACACGCGAAATGAGTGTTTTTTGTCTACAGAACGCAAAAGACTTTTGCATGCAGGATGCAAAAGTTTTTTTGCATCCTGCAATTTTTTGATAGAAGAAAGGCTCACAATTTAATAAAATTTGTCACTTTATTTTCTTGCTTAGAAACAATACTTTTATTCTTTAACAAAATTTATATTTAATGTTCCAAGTGAGCAATTATTCATATTTATCCCGCTTGAGGAAGCTAACTGGTGTACTGGAATAGTTTCTTGAGAAATGCAATGCGAAATACAATGCGAATCTCAATAAATCGCAGAAAAAAATTAGAACGTTTGTTTGGTTTCTATTGCCAACCAGCTGTCAATTACTGGTCAGAGAATACCAGATTTGATAGCAATTATATTACATACATTGTTGTCATGGAAACATTAGATGTCACATTAATTAATCCTAAACGTCAAAATTTTCTCATTACATTATTACTAATTTTGGGACATAGTTTTCGAATAAACGTTGTTTGATACTCGATTGCGAAATGCTTTTGCATTTGAGAATGCAAAACTAACATTTCGCAATCTAGAATCAAAAATAACTATTGCAAAACTGAAATTATAAACTATGAATTCTGAAAGATTGTTTAACAAGCTCATGAATCAAATTCAAAATTAATGAAGTTTTCTGTGCAAAGTTATTATTGTCTAAGTTTTAATTTTTGATAACAATAATTTCGTGTTGGTTTTCGTGTGTATGTCCCTTAGGGGTTTCGTTTCATTTTCCGCTCCACGAACTTAAGGGTCGGAACTATGCATGTATCACGCAACCTTAACTATGCTTCATTCAAATTAGTTCTGAACTACCTAGTGACCTTTGTGTCACATTTCTGTACGGGTCAAAATAGAACCTCTTGTTTGGGTTTTCTGTGGATGTGTAAACATACATATTTGGACAATAACTAGACTGTTTTATTACGAATTTAGGACATAAATATTTAATTTCGGTTTTCATTCTTTATTTATGGTATTTGTTTCCAAACAAGAATATTATTAATATTTGATTTGTTTTGTTTCTTACAGTCGTTACATATCATTTTTGTAATATTTTCAGAAATATGACAGTCAACAAATTAATAGTTCAATATATTTCTTTAAAATATTTATGTAGACACACATTATAACATTTATCTATTTACGAAACATGAATAAGTTAAAAAAATATATACCTTCAATTTCGAAACTAGAAATTTAGTAGCGATGCATGTTTTCTTATATAATATAACAAGTAGTATGAAAATTGCTGAAAATATTTTGACATAAATTATGGAAATAGGTAGGAGTAATTAAAACACGGAGATGTTGACAGTTGTGGCACCTTCGCTATTGCGACGAAATTTGTAGTTTCTGGTAGTTTTAATAGTTGTAGATACTTATTAACATATTCATAATAATATCCCTCATTTTTTTTTTTTGTTAAAACAGATTTTCTTAAAGCAACAAGCAGAAGTGATCTAGGCAAAAATTACCAAAGGAAAATCATAGTCACGTATGGTATTCGGCTTAACAATTCCTCGAAATATTTTATTTACTCCAAAAAAATGTTACCTGCAGTATTTTTAAACTACTATTACCTATTATTACAAGAGTTAATTAACAAGAATAGTTAGGTATTTATTTGCACATTAATAATTAGGTATTACAGTGATGAAAATTTTGAATATTAAATGTACACTGAACAAATGTAGAATTGACGTTTATGAAAATATTGAAAATATCATTTATTTTATTCGTAACCAAGGATATTATTAACAGTGGTATTTCCGATATCAATTTCACTAGGGATGAATTTCCGACGAAATGTACATTTCATTGGTTCATTTTCAAACAAATTCGTGATCCTATTGGTTGACAGTGACGTGTGGTGAATTCTCCAGTAAATATCACCAGTTGTCAAAGCGGAACACCGATTTGCATTCGAAATATTGCAATATGATATCTAGTGATAAAATTTAGTAAATATGTAGACTTTTTAAATACAAAAGGAAAAAAAACTGAAGGTATTTTTTTCCTTTCCTATTCAACTATTACTCATCTTCATACTTTAATTTAATTTTCAAAATTAATTTCATTTTTACTTCAATACATTATATTTTTTTCATGGTTCGTAAATATCATGATATTTATAATAAATATCAAAATATCTGATATATAGGATATATATCAGATAAATATCACTTTTTGGATATTTATTTTTTAATTTTAGTTTTTGTACACATT
The DNA here is from genome assembly GCA_947425015.1 of Pterostichus niger. NCBI lineage: Eukaryota > Metazoa > Arthropoda > Insecta > Coleoptera > Carabidae > Pterostichus > Pterostichus niger. The sequence goes on from OX380339.1 coordinate 31,965,243, forward strand.
TAGAAAAACTGAAAAATTCGAAAAATTTCACTTTTCCGGAGGCTATATCTCAAAAACTAAACAAGATATGGAAATGCGCTCAACGGCGTTAAATTCCCCGAGTCCGAATTGACTTATAAGCAAATTTTCATACAATTTTAAGCAATTTAATATTTTTAATTATTTCCTAAGGGGTACCCCTTTGGTTTTTTCAGATTTTAATTCAATTTTCCCAAAAATCCTTAATCGTAGGATTATTAAAACGAAAATTTACATACATATGTATTTTGACCCACTGAATCCAGTGGTGCAATCTTCAAATGCATATGACTTCTGGTTTTCGAGAAAATGTTAAAAAACCGCTTTTTGCGATTTTTTTGGCGGATAATTGAAAAAAAATAAAAATCGCTGAAACTATGTTTATAAGTTATCTGAAGCACGAGAAAATTAATGCCGTTGAGCGCGTTTTCATATCACATTTAGTTTTTGAGATATAGCCTCGTAAAAGTAGAAAAACTGAAAAATTCGAAAAATTTCAATTTACCGGAGGCTATATCTCAAAAACTAAACATGATATGGAAATGCGCTCAACGGCGTTAAATTCCCCGAGTCCGAATTGACTTATAAGCAAATTTGAGGCTATATCTCAAAAACTATTTGATATTTTTATATAATGGATATATATCATTGCAAAAATATGACGATATATATCAAAATAAATATCATGATATATATCGATCGATATATATCTTCGAACCCTGATTTTTTTAGATTTAGATAGAATTTGATATATTAATTGTAGAACAAAAAGATTTTTTTTTAAATTCGCAAAAGTTAGGGTATTTATTTCTAGCAAACATTTTTAGTGTCACTTGTTTAATAGTACATTTAATTATTTATGTTACTAATGAAATAAAAGTATAAACACTGCCTACAAATAATCATTTTTTATGTAGGTACCTGGTGTAATGCCTTATTTTTATTGAGTACCTAGTCTGATTTCGTATACGGTATTGAAAGGGTAAGTTGTTGTGGGAGAAATATATAGCAACAGTGAATTAGTGGAATTAAACCAATGCATACATTATTAGATATTTCAAAATGCAAGCTTGTTTTATGAAGAATACTTCTGAAAAGTAAAAAATATACTAACATCAACAAGGGGTTATTATATTTAATTCAGGTGTCAACAGAAGAAAATAATTCCATGTTTCTAGGGAACAGAAGGCACGATAATTCTTAATTGCCATCATCAACTTTTTATATAAAATTCAACTACAGCGTGAACAGTAAAAAATAACAAACGAAAAGGTTTTTATCTGATTCGAGAAACACAACTAATTCGAAAATTATTTCATAATGATGGATATTAACCAGCGCCAACTGCGAGACATTATTCACAACTTTTCACCTGAAATTTTTTACCACAGTGGAATAAATAAATAATTTTCTCTAATTAAACAATATTTATTTATTAATTGCTGTTATTATTAGGTGCGAATTATTTATTTATAAATAAATAAAATAAATATATCATCACGCCTTTTACACATTACTGGGTTTGGCACTCTGCCGTAGTAGATCTCATAAAGTGATATATTTCTTCGCGTGAAGTGTGGTTACCAGCCGTCAAATCACGGCTCCCAAAGAAGTCAGTGGAGGGTGAGCCATAGGGGTAGATTTTAATTTGGTAAAAATTGATTATTTATTTATGCATTCAGAAATAGTGTTAAAATATAAATTTGCGTTATTACAATGTTTTTATAGGTTTTCGCTAAAAAACTATTAACGTATTAATAGAATAATATATGAATAGGGATTCATTTGTTTCATACAAGTTAGCTTCATTACTGTTTCATGCTTTTTAACCACATATAGCTGTCGTATTATTATTTCATGATAATACTCTACCTGTGTTATTTTTGGTTACGTTATAAAACAAATGAACATGTATATTTTCAATGGTTGCTGATATTTGTTTTGTAATTTAATATTTGATTATTGACGTTTAATAGTCAATAAATCGATTCAGATATAACTCATTATTTTTGTGCAAAATAATTGAGATTTATCCACACAAACTTTTTCCAGCATGATTTGAATTTTAAACTGAATTGAAAATTGTTAATAAACATTGAAACACAATTTTAATAGGTATTAAAAATCTGTACTTTTTAATTCTGTATCAATATGTTTTTGTTATCTGTTTGATTACATTTAATTCTTTAATTATTTATAATAATGATTATTATTTTATTTGAAATATATTTAATCAAATATACAGGATGGATTTTTTAAAGCAACCAATAACTTTAGAGAAAAAATAAACACTCAGGTTTATATCATCATCATCACGCCTTTTACCCATTACTGGATGTGGCACTCTGCCTAAGCAGATCTCAGTAAGTGATATATTTCTTCGCTAGAAGTGCGTTTACTATCCGTCATATCACGCCCCCCAAAGATATAGTGGAGGGGGAGCCACAGGGATAGATTAAAATTGGTGAAAACAAACTTACCTGTGTAATATACGAAATAAATGTATTTCATGCTTCAAATGTAATGAGTAAAATTAGTTTCTACGATCGAGTTTTAGATCATGTAAGCAACTCTTTATTTTTGGTTAGCTATATAATTTTAGTCTGACCTACAATAATTGATTAATGAATAAAGTAATAAATAAAGTATAATAATTTAAATTAAAATTAAAATTAGAGAATGAAAATATTTTTCGTAACACATGCACAAGAAACACGTTCTTATTCCCTAATGTTAGAGAGAGAAACACTACTTTTCTTCCCTAGGGAGAGAAACGTGATGTTTCTCTCCCTAGAGATTACGATTATTAGGTTATTATAAATTACGATTTCGTTAAGGTTTCGGTATTATTCGGTTACGATTTTTTAAACCTAATATGCAGCACAATTACAGTATATTAAGTAACTAATTAGCAAATTTCTAAAATAATTTTCGTAACACATGCACAAGAAACACGTTCTTATTCCCTAATTTTAGTGAGAGAAACACTGCTTTACTCCCCTAGGTAGCATGTTTCTCTCCCTATAGACTACGATTATTAGCTGTTTGCGTCGTTTCCTAGGTAACAAGTTACGCAATCCATATTTGACATTTGTCCCGATAAGACAGTAATTTTTTTGCACTTGTTACGAAAAGTATAATATGCTTCACGGGAGGGTGCGATTATCCCTTGTGTTAAGTTGGTTAAACCTCGACTTCATCTCGAGCCTTCGGCCCTCGCTTACGTCTTGGTTTGCCAACTTCACACGCGGGAATATTCGCTTGTTTCCCTCCCTTGATGCATAACATACTATTCAACAATAATAAACACATATTTTGTTACTCAGGCTGGTGAGCCCCTTTAGGAATTTGAGGGCCCTGTATCATTAATACAGCTGGTATAGGGGTTCCTACGTCCCTGTTCCACCAAATTTTCAATTTGCAGCTTAAAAATAAATTACATTGCAAAATCCTCCACGACTGTAGGTATTTTTTGACAGATTTTAAATTATCGACTGGACTGAAATATAGTTGGCGGCGCAGCATTATATACCGGAAACCAGGCGGTCGCCGCCACGTCTAATATTTCAGTCGCTGCCGCCACCGCCACCCTCGCACTTGTCATTCGCGGCACGTCGCTCAATTTTCACGTCGTATATTCCACCGCGCGGCCGGAGTGGCGCTCGTCGGAACCTCTACAAGTCAAAGCGGGGTTAAACTTCACCTGCCGCAGGAGAAATTATTTTTTTCAGGAGTTTTGTTGTTGGAGAGTTGACTCATTCTTAAAGATTATGGGATTTAAAATAAGTCTTTTTAAAAATGCTAATGTTTGGTTATGTAGGGGAAAATATTTTTGTTTTGTTATAATTTGAGTTTTAATTTTAATGTTTAATTTTTGAGGCATTAATTAAAATTACGTTCTTCTAAGAAAATCCTATTGCTATGTCAAATGGTTTGACAATTATATAATTTTAAATTAAATGAATATGTAATAAATAATAATTGTATATATTTCGAACGAATTATATACACTATATTTTAGACGATAAAAAAATATCGATATTTCAAAATATAAAAAAATTAAGAATATATATTATTGTATGTATTGATTACATTACCAAAAATATTTTTTTCTACGATTGCTATGAAAAGTTGAAAAGTACGCTCTCATTCGTCATCGTAATGTTGACGTTTTCTGTCGAACAATCGAAAAATAACTTTGTTGCGCGTTTCTAATGGCAACGTTCTTCTACGATTGCTGTGAAAAGTTGACAATTACGCTCTCATTTGTTATCGTAAAAAAGAATCGAAAAATATCTTTGGCGCGTGTCTCCAATGGCAACGCCGCGAAAAAGATATTAAATGCGCGCGTTTCCAATAGTTACCAGGGATACAAACAAATCAGAAAATTGTCATATTGACATTTGATAGAACGAATTTATTTCTAGTATGTATACGTTTATTTAATAATTTAAGATAAAATCGTAGAAAAAATTATGTGTATCACGAGCGTAAAGTCTCTTTGTTCCTCTTGCACTATTGCAGCTCTCGTCTTCAGCTCGCGCTGCAATTACCGTGCTCGAGTAACAAAGAATCACTTTATATCTTTTTGTGGTAATTTAGAATGTTGAGTGGTACTCTGTCTTGGCAGATTATAGAACGTTATATATATATATATATATATATATATATATATATATATTTAACGTTATTTACTTCCAAAACAAAGGAAAATGCTTCATTCATTTCTTTATAGATTCGTTGTTAAAAAAGTGGGCGTAAGTGAATAATATCAGGTGTAGAAGAATGAATGGATGAATGTAATTGAAGGTCTGTTGCCTGATGCTGGATTTCAGGTGTGAGGAATAAATGAGCTTGTATGGAGGGAGAATGCAGTTGAAGCGAGTATCATATGTCAGGATGAGAATATTGGACGAGGACTAATATTGTAATGTTCTGTGAATGTTTCAGAGATTCGTGCTACTCCATTTAATGGGATATAGCGTTATGTTATATGTATATGTATATATTTAACTTCAAATTAAATTATTCAACAGTAACAACAAATAAAATACAGTTTATTTGTAATGTGATGATTATATCATAACTGATATTCGTACTTTATTGTAGAGTACATTGAACTAACGTAACATGTATATGACAGAAAAGCAGATATATTGGATTGTCATTTCTCAATACAGATTTACGTCAACATCATCACTATAATAAAAATAAATAGTACATGGATATCTTCTAGAGATATATTCCAAATATATGACAAATAAATTGGTTTACGTGAGGGCTAAGCTTAATGTAATCCACTTCCCTATATGAAGCAGTTTATTCGGTAGCAAATAGAAGAACCATGTCTGTTGCACTTTAAAAAAAATATCACTAGATATAAGTTAGTGTATGTACAAATATTCACAAATATAAATTGAAACATTACAAAAAACAAAAGCCATTATTGAATTTATAAATTTGAGCACGTACTTTAATAAAAAATATAATTGAAAAGTGTATATTTAAGCAAAAAGAAATAAAAGCAAAATTGTGCACTAAAAATAATAAAATAAATAAAAGATTATTTCTGTCGGTTGTATTAAATGAAAATTTATTTTAAAACAATTTTATTTTAATGAATTTTTGTTTGAAATGCCACGTTTTGTACCTACAAAAAATAATTCTACTGGTTGTACAAGTAAAATTTAATTGAACTGAATCTACTACATTCCTATTATAAAATAAAAATATATTTATCGAAATATCACCATTGATCGCTGACCCGTTGCCATTTACACCATTCAAGTTTAATATTTAAATCGTTGTTTAAATTTTAAGCTAGTTGTACAGTATCTTAAGCTTAAGTTTAATTTGTATGTCTTTAATTTAATTTCAACCACAGTGTTTCTGCAGGATAAAGTGTATTTAACCTCTAATAATTGTTAAGTAGTTTTTTTCTTTTGTAATTCAAAATATATTTATACATACATACATATATACATAACATCACACTATATCCCATTAAATGGGGTAGCACGAACCCGTCAACATTCTCATCCTGACACACGATACTCGTTTCGCTCACATTAACACTTCCTCCATACGAACTCTTTCTTTTCTCACAACCAAAATCCATCATCACGCAACAAACATTCATCCATTCGCTCCTGTGCACCTGTTTCGTAAATCTTCACTTACGCCCACTTCTCTAACAACGAATCTATAAGAAATGAAGGCAGCATCGCCTGCGCTTGTTTAAAAATACATTTAACACAATTGCAGTTACACACTGTATAGTAAAAACAGAAAATGAAGAAAAAAAGATGAGGAAGAAAGGGAGCATCAACTTGCGCTTGTTTTTGAAACTGAATTTCACACAATTGCAGTTGGACACAAAAAGATAAGAAAAGAAGGCAGCATCTCTCTGCGCTTGTTTTTGAAGGTGAACTCCACACAATTGCAGGTAAACACTCGAAAAATCTAACCAATGAATCTACAATCAAGAATCATATATTTATATGAAATAGATAACGATGTTGATGAATTAAGATCTATAGCGTTTACAGAAAATTTTAGCCACAGGGGTAGTTTTAATGTGGTGAAAATTGTTTGTCAGTTGTAGAAATCGCACCCGGGTTCTCAAATCCACATACCGACTCGATACCACTGAGCCACCTACCCCATAAAACAATGAATAAATTAAATAATAAAACAAACAGTATTGCAACTTTCATTGTAAAAAGTCACTAAATTTTTAGGAGAAAACAGACCTTTACCTATAAATAAATGTTTAGGGCTGTGTGCCAATTATTTACTATTATAAATTATGGGGGTAGGTGGCTCAGTGGTATCTTGAGAACCCTGGTTCGATCCCCACAGCCGACAAACATTTTTTACCATTTTAAATCTACCCCTGTGGCTCCCCCTCCACTAATATCTTTGGGGGCCGTGATTTCACGGTTGGTAACCGCACTTCACGCGAAAAATATATCACTTACCGAGATCTGCTTAAGCAGAGTGCCACACCCTGTAATGGATAAAAGGCGTGATGATATATTTAATTATTTATAAATTATAAGCTAAAAATGTCAGATTTGATTTAGCTTAAACTCGGCTTAGTTAAACCGTCGAGTTAAACTTTAACAGTGGTCATAACTGAAACGAAACAGAAATAAGATAATGAACAAAGTATTACTGAAATGAAATAAGGAAAGAAATGATAAGCAGCAGGTTTATCCGTTTTGCCGTTTGACTCCAGAACCTGTCAGAAGAGGATGAGAAATATCTCAGAGACAGAAACGTTTCGTCTGTATTTTATATTGAAGATGTCCACTACACTTCTGACGTCGTAAAAAACGGGCAAAAAGGTTGCTTGCAGTCCAAGTAGCTCCGACTGGAGCGGAGAACGGATCCGACGTAAACCGAAAGAAGTTAAGTCTCGGTGACAGTTTGATATTTTGCCCTGCGCTGGGCTCTAGTTGTCGCACTCTACCAAATACGATACAAAGGAGCTTTGTTGACGTAAACGGCTTTAATTGGAAATCATTGGGTTTTATTCTTTTATATCCTAACTTCATTTCAAATAATAATAATAGACGAATGAAGTTATTATAAATAAATAAATATATCATAACGCCTTTTACTCATTATTGGGTGTGGCATTCTACTTAAGCAGATCTCGGTAAGTGATATATTTCCTCGCGTGAAGTGTGGTTACCAGCCGTCAAATCACGGCCTTCAAAGATGTTAGTGGAGGGGAAGACACAAGGGTAGATTTAATTTGGTGAAAATTATTTGTCGGCTGTGGGGATCGAACAAGCGTTCTTAAGATCCACAGGCCGACTCAATACCACTGAGCCACCTACCCCATTAAGTTATTAAGCCGGTAAATTGAATTCGGAATAATAATCTTAGATTTAATCTTAAATATCGTTTATTTTATGAGATTATATAAGATTTTTATCTCAAATTTGAGTGACTGCATCATTTTATCTCATTGAATAAAGGATATTTAACGCCTAAATCTTGGATTATTGTGCTAAATAAAAATATAATCACGTAATTTACCCATTACTAGATATGGCACTCTGCCGTAGCAAATTTCGGTAAGTGATGTATTTTACGATTGAAATACTGTAACCAGTCGTCAAATTACGGGCCTCAAAGTTATTAGTACATTTTATGAAAAAAATAAAAATAAGGTATTACACCAGGTACCTACATAATAACTAATTAATAAATGATTATTTGTGGGCAGTGTTTATACTTTTATTTTATTAGTAACATAATTATAAATAATTAAATGTACTATTAAACCAGTGACACTAAAAATGATCGCTAGGAATGAAATATCTTAATTATTGCGAATTTCAAAAAAATTATTTTTGTTCTATAATCAGTATATCAAATTATATATGTCATTAAAGTTTCGTGCAGAGGTATAGAAACACCCTGTATAATAAGTTTGGTCTATAAATAACCGAAACGTTTCAATTGTTTTTAAATATTACCAACTTTAGGGGGGAAAAATTTTAAATATTCGCAATCTTACAGTTATCAATTGTTTTGAACCAATATTTTTTATAAAATAAATAAATATATCATCACACCTTTTACCCATTACCGAGTGTGGCACTCTGCCCAAGCAAATCTCGGTAAGTGATATATTTTTTCGCATGACATGCGGTTATCAGCCGTCAAATCACGGCCCCCAAAGATATTAATAGAGGGGAAGCCATAAGGGTATATTTAAATTGGTGAAAATTGTTTGTCGGCTGGGGATCAAACCAGGGTTCTTAAGATCCACAGGCCGACTCCATACCACAGAGCCACCTACCCCATAATAAATCATATTCGTTATTAGTTTTTTTAATATTAACAACTTCAATAAATGAAAAATATTTATTATCACTTTTTTAGAACTCGTATACAAAATTGAACAAAAATCGAATATCAGTCGCTTCACAAATGTAAATATTATATATCAGTTGATCTTATTACTAGTTAATTAATTTTTTATTGTGTTTCATGTTCCTGTTTTCGCTGTATTATAAAGTTTCATTTAGTTTTATAGCAAATTTAGTAAATAAAAAAATAATTATAATGAAGAGTAGTTAACATCACCACTAAAGCCTTTTGATCCAAAAACTGACAATTCACGAAATTGTTATTTACATTAGCTTTGTACATGGAATTACGATGAAAAATGCAAACCAAATAAAAAGAGTAACACTACAGCACAACAAGCAGGCTTTGCAAAATGTTAATCCGCGCTAAAACCGCGCCGCGTCACCGCTTTGTTCTTTTTCCCATTTGGGTGTTTGAGCGTCGCGTCGCGTCGCCTGCTGCAATCCCTTTGCTTGCCTTGTCTTTGCTGGCCGCAGTCGCAGCCGCCTTTGTCTTGTGAGAGACCGAGGTGTGAACTTCACTTTTTCTTCCGCTTTTCATTTTTTATTCGCGCCGGGGTGGAAGTGCTGAGATATTCGTGTCGACGCACTTAATGAACCCGCTAAATATTACTTTTGAGTTTTAGACTGCGTGAGTTAGACTTTTTTCCTTTACTAGTATGTGTAAAATATACCGGGACCAAGTGGTAATATGCTGCCAGTTTTTTTTGTCATTTTTTACTATAAAATTACCACAACTTTTAAAATGACACCCAGATAGACTGTGGATTTGAGAGTCCGAGTTCGATTCACGAACCAACTGATTTTACATTCAAATTTCTTTTATGTCTTCTCTACCACTAACATCTTTAGAAGGCCGTGATTTGACTGTTGGTAATCACACATCACGTCCAAAATATATCATTAACCGAGATATGCTACGACAGAATGCCGCATCCAGTAGAGGGTAAAAGGTGTGATGATATATTTATTTTAAATGTACGTAATGTTTATGTAATTTGAAGAAATACGATATGCGAGTTTTCAGTCAATTTAATATTATTTTACATATGTTACACGAAATAAATAAAATAAATATATCGTCACGCCTGTTATCCATTACTGGGTGTGGCACTCTGCCGTTAGCAGATCTCGGTAAATTTTCAGTTTCTAAACAATGATCACAACACAAAAATTAAGGACCAAAAAACAATTATTAAAAATTGTTGAGTCTGAGATTTACAAACTTAAAATAACACATTATTCTGCCCGGTGTATATTTATAAGATCTGGATTAAAACAAGTCATTTTCTGCAAAATCTTGCGCGTATAGTTTGGCGACCACGACACGTCGCGATTTCTCACCAAAACAAAATCATTTTTCCAAACAGTTTGCGACGCGACACGAAGAAAGACGTTGCTTTGTTAAATTCCAGTAACCAGATACATAGAATAGATTTTAAATGGAGTATATAGGTAAATATAGTATAATCAGAATAATTTAATATCAATTATTTTACTAATAAATTAGTTTTGACTGTGGTTATTTATAACGCTATTTAAATTTTCTGAAAAAAAAAACTAAATGTAGGACAAGTGGCTATCGCCGCCCCTTTGGCTTGCCATTCATGTGCCCTGTATGCCTTTTCCCCCGCATATTACAATACGAGATGGCAAAATTGACGAACGAGAACAAAAACCGAATTTGATAATCCATCGAAGATGCTCCCTTCCTAGCTTATCTTTTTGATTCATTTTCTGTTTTTGCTATAGAGTGTCCAACTGCAATTGTGTGGAATTCAGATTCAAAAACAAGCGCAGAGGGATACTCCCTTCCTTCCTCATCTTTTTTTACTTCATCTTCAGTTTTTACTATACAGTGTGTAACTGTAATTGTATTAAATGTATTTTTAAACAAGCACAGGCGATGCTGCCTTCATTTCTTATAGATTCGTTGTGAGAAGTGGGCGTAAGTGAAGATTTACGAAACAGGTGTACAGGAGCGAATGGATGGATGTTTGTTGCGTGATGATGGATTTTGGTTGTGAGAAAAGGAAGAGTTCGTATGGAGGAAGTGTTAATGTGGTCGAAACGAGTATCGTGTGTCAGAATGAGAATGTTGACGGGTTCGTGCTACCCCATTTAATGGGATATAGCGTGATGTTATGTATGTATATATGTCTACAGGTTTTCTTATATTTGTTTATTTAAACATGAAGTACAGTACAGTAAAAAATAGTATATTAAAGAACGTGTTTTATAAGAGATGTTTTTTCACACACGTTCAAGTTTACAAAACGAGCCGCAGACGAGTGTTCTTAAAGCCACTCCGGAGTACAACCGAAAATGCTCAAATATGCTATGAACTTATCTGCTCTTCTAACTGACCAAATTTATTCAAATTTTATATAAATAATGATGATATAAAAATATTAATATTTGTCAGTCAGTTTTTTGATAAAGTTTATAATAAACAAGATACAGTCATTTTTGTGTTTGGACATTATCAAACGTTTCACAGATTACAGAGTATTTCAACATACAATTTATATATGAAATGAAAGGTTATAAAAAAATAAAACTTTTTGTCAGTCAAATTTTCATGTTTTAATTCCAAAATGTACAAAGCTGTGCAACCAAACTAACATCTTGTGCTCTCGCAGCGACTTTCCTTCTTCATCTTTCTTTCTTCATTTTAAGTTTTTACTATACAATGTCTAACTGCAATTGTGTTAAATGTATTTTTATTTCTTTATAGATTCGTTGTTAGAGAAGTGGACGTAAGTGAAAATTTACGAAACAGGTGTACAGGAGCGAATGGATGGATGTGAATGAAGGTTTGTTGCGTGATGATGGATTTTGGTTGTGAGAAAAGAAAGAGTTCGTATGGAGGAAGTGTTAATGTGGTCGAAACGAGTATCGTGTGTCAGGATGAAAATGCTGACGTGAACTGATTCTTTTCTTTTTATGAATCTTTTAGTGAATGTTTTAGGGGTTCGTGCTACCCCATTTAATGGGATATAGCGTAATGTTATGTATGTATGAATATTGTACAATGTTTTATCTAATCCCAAATACTTATTACAAATTTGTCTTTAATTATTTAGAATGAATGAATCAAATGACTAGTATTGTAAATAGTAAACGCCAAATGTGTGTGTATGCTTCAAATATATTTGTAAGTTCCTTAATTAATTTGCAATAAAAGTACCTAGTTTAGAAGATGCCAAATTTAGTTGTAACTGTAATTGAATTCTGTCAAAGAGATTTAGATAATTAATCTAGTAACAGCACAGACTAATGTAATTAAAATATAGTCCTCATTTAAAATGATCTCAGTTCAAACAAAATTTCAAAAACTAACCTCCACTTACAAGTAAAATCTCCGCAAAGCAAATAGCATTTAGTTTGAAGAAAGCATTAATTTTGTTTAGAGCCCTTTATGGGCGCAGAGCAAGGCTCACGTTGCGTGTAATTTAAAGCCAAAGACTGAACAAACAATGTGTTTTGTCGGCGGTCGCTAAAATAAATCTGCACAATTCTTCTACAGAAACAAACGTAGACGTAGTAGGCGTCGGTACTGTGTGAGTACTTCAAGTGTGGACAAAAGAACGACGGTGCATTGCCATGGCGATCAAATGCGGATTGTGGAAAACAACGACTGTTTGCAGCCCGAACGTGCTGTGAACAAGAGTGTGATATTATTTGCGTTAAACTTACATTCTTCAAAGCTTTACTAACGTAATTACACTTTAAATAATTGCTGGTATATTTCAGGAAACAGGAGAACTATAAATTATAATAACAATCATCTGTTTTCACGTTTATTATAGGTCTGTAAGAAAAAACAACATACAAGAATAGAGAAGCTGTTGAGCATAAATGTTAGCTTAAAACATTAAAGATTACATTGTATTAACATGAAAATAAACTGACTATTATGTATGTGTACACTGCTAGTAGAATACACAATATCATATTATATTACCAATTTGTATTTCATTGTTCTCCTCGAATTCAAAGACTTAATTTTAAGGAGTATATATGGTTTACTTGTAATTGGAAAGAAAGATTTAATACTGACAATCTAAACAAATATGGACTAAGAACTTAGAAGTCATACTAACCAAAATTAATTTCAAATGGATCTGGGAGGAACAAAGCCCTTTACAAATAAAGGCGCAATTTGAAAATATGTTACATGCATATAACGAAATATTATACAATGAAGATACAGAAAGAATAATAAACTCTTCCTATAATCCTACCTATAAAACATTTAATATTGCCGCAAACTACCTATCCTTAAAAATTCCATACAAAGTCCTAAAAATATTCAGCCTCTTAAGAACTGGAAATCCAAACTGCCTTTACATATATCAGGACAATATCTGCCACCAATTTAACCAGTCAGAAATATGCAGCATTTGTAATACCTACGAACCAAATGATATTCCCCATTTCCTTCTCCGCTGTCCAATCTATGCTCCATTTAGAGAATTTTATCTTCTCAGGCACCTTTACACAGACCAAGACACCTCCTCTCTACTGGCGGAACTGACCACGGAGAAGTCTTACGATATCTACAACTACGTTTCCAAAGCACTAAAACTTCGGGCGTTCGCTATGAATCTATAATAAAATATTATACTATATATTATAACAAAATGTATTATCCGTTTAACTTTAAATCCGATGTTACCAATACCTTTGTACGAGATTTTTCTCTTTAACAAATAAATTACATTACATTACATTACTGACAGTTGAAAATTGAGACAACAACCTTATCATCTCCAATTTTTGACACGAAACAAAACTCTACACTTTAGAAACGTATGTCACTGACAAAGTTTTAATTTAAACATAGTATGAAATGCAGGATTGAAATCATGTTAATTCTACGGGCTTAAGATATGTTTGTTTAAAAAGGAAAACGAAGCAAACTTAGCCAAGAATTCATTCAACATTCAAATAAATATATGAAATTTAGAAAATTCAGTTAAATTTGAATTAACGGCTTATATTTGTGGTATGGGGAAGGTGGCTCAGTGGTATCGAGTCGCCCTGTGGATTTTGAGAACCCTGGTTCGATCCCCACAGGCGACAAACAATTTTCACCAATTTAAATCTACCCCTGTGACTCCCCCTCCACTAATATCTTTGGGGGCCGTGATTTGATGGCCGGTAACCGCACTTCACGCGAAGAAATATATCACTTACCGAAATCTGTTTACGGCTGAGTGCCACACCCAATAATGGGTAAAAGGCGTGATGATATATTTATTTATTTTTATATTTGTGGTAGCATATGATAAGGGTTTGTTTAATAAAAGTGCGAGCGAAGCGAGAATGAGGTTTAATATAAAAAATAAAGGATAAATAATATACCTACATTTATCATTTGGAACTTTATACATCGTCTAGGATAATAACATATTTGACGTAATGATAACGAAACAAAAATTATGTTTTAAAATATGAGACGAGATGAGAATTAGCTATTTCTTGTCTATCTAATGAGAATGAAGTGACCAATGAATTGTCGAGAAATAGCTCGGATGATTCAAGCTCTTTCTCTTTTCTCGAAAAAATATATTTTTTCCTACGATTGCTGTGAAAAGTTGACAATTACGCTTTCATTTATCATCGTAAAATTGGCTTTTTCTGTGGAACAATCGTAAAATATATTTTTTGCGCGTCTCCTATGGCAACGCGCGAAAAAGACATTAAATGCGCGCTTATTTCAATAGTTACCAGGGATACAAACAAAATAGAAACTTGTCATATTGACAGTTGACAGAATGAATTTATTTTCAATACGTATACGTTTTTAAATAATTTTAAGATGCAATCGTAGAAAAAATTATGTGTGTATCACGAGCGTAAAGTGTCTTTGTTCCTCTTGCCGTGCTCGAGTAACAAAGAATCACAAATAACTATATTTTGTAGGTTATGTGGTTAAATATGTTTGCTAATGACAACGAGCCGTAGTAGATCTCGGTAGATGATATATTTCTTCATGTGGTTACCAGGTGTCAAATCACAGCCCCAAAAGATGTTATTGGAGGGGAAGCCACAGGGTGGTGAAAATTGTTTGTCGGCTGTGGGAATCGAACCTGTGTTCAACTAATATCATAATTTAAAAAGTCACTTTTTGATGCAATCCAATAAAAAAATTACCGTGCTCGAGTAACAAAGAATCACTTTACGCTCTTAATACACAAATAACTATTACTTTATGCTAATAATATACTTCTTTGTTCTAGGTAAGAATTGTCAATTACTTCCCTCTTCGAAAATAAAAACATAATAGTACCAAGTAAGTCAATATTTTAGTTACTGTTTCTGTATGAAAATTTGTTTGTACACTAAAGGTAAACGTCTCACTAATTTTCGAACAAATACAAAAACCTATCTATTTATAAACCAACATGCACATAATAAGCAGTCAATACCAAAAGTCAAAACAATACAGCACCTATTACCAAAACTAAATAAACTTCATTCAACACAAAATCGAAGTTCCACAAACCCCAAACAGAGATAGCGCTATCTGGCGAGTGTGAGAGAGACTAACACGAAATCCGTTACAAAATGTAGCTTATAAATTTTGAATAAAGCAGCGTTTGCGGCACGATTCGCAGCTATTATCGCTATTTAATTCAATAAGGATCCGTTTATCTTGATAAATCGACTATAAATTGTTTAGTGTTACGTCGGTGTATCTTGAAAAACGTCGGGTACGATCGGTGGCAATCGGATAGGTTCGGCTCGCACGCAATTCTAAGAATTCCAATCTTCCTCTTTAGGGAGAAAGGTGAGGGTTGAATTATTTTGAGGGCACCAGGGAATATTGTTTCGGAATTACTTGTTGAGATATTATTATTGTCCAGGCGTTTTTTGTCCTCTTTCTTTTTTTGTTTCTTCTTGGGGTGATTAAATGGTCGACGTGTTAGCAGTTTCATTTGTTTTTTACCCTTGGAGACTTTTTTTTCATGAATTGAAGGTTAAGATCAATATTTTATCACATACTTTTTTACTTGAATCAGCAATATTTCTTTTATAGCAACTCAATTACATGCTATCAAATATTCCAATAAAAAAGAGAACTAGAACCTTTAAGGCTGGCATCTGAAACAATGTAATATAATTTCTGCTCCATTTCAGAATATATTACTTGAACAAAGTAATTTTATGTTAAATTAAAATGAAGTCTCTAGGATATGACACTTTATATATTTTTTTCTACGATTGCTATGAAAAGTTGAGAATTACGCTCTCATTTGTCATCGTAAAGTTGATGTTTTCTGTGGAACAATATTTCCAATGGCAACGCGCAAAAAAGATTATAAATGCGCGCTTATTTCAATAGTTACCAGGGATACAATCAAAACAGAACCTTGTCATTTTGACAGTTGACAGAACGAATTTATTTTCAATACGCATACGTTTTTTAATAATTTTAAGATGCAATCATAGAAAAAATTATGTGTGTATCACGAAGGTAAAGTGTCTCTGTTCCTCTTACACTATTGCAGCTCTCGCCTTCGACTCGCGCTGTAATTACCGTGTTCGAGTAACAAAGAATCACTTTACGCTCTTAATACACAAATAAATATTTTATAAATTTAAAAACGTAAAGCTTATAAACAAAAATTATTTAAAAATGTAAACACAATCTTGTCCTACAATTCATTGTCAGAAATTCAAATATACGCATACAAATATTTCCTTAAGAAAAAACATTAAATTTGAAATTAAAAAGAAACACGATTATGCCACAAACCCTATGTTAAGTTACTTCGGTGTTGAAGGCATTGTAAGCAGCACTGCCACCCTTATGATGGTTATACCTAAGGCCCATTTATTAGTGTCGTTGTGTGTGTTTTCTTATATGTGACGAGATATTTTGTTAAGAGTTAAAAGAATATAACAGCCAAAAAAACAGCGTTTTTAAAAATTTTTTTTTGATACAAGGAAAGGTTATAAGAAAATACAATTGAAGTATGTTATTAGGCGTATATTAAAGAACATATAAAAAGAAATGTCATTAAAAAATATTTCAGAATGGTGGCGCTAGAGCCATTCTCCCAAGTCATATTGAATTTGAGGCGCTCCACGGCATGCAGATGGTGCAAATTTTAATCCGAAACAAAATAAAAAATATCCTCTTAATATACATGACTAATATCTACTGAAACACGTACAGAATTTACAAAATATAAATTCTTCTACGATTGCTATGAAAAGTTGACAATTACGCTCTCATTTGTTATCGTAAAAAAGAATCGAAAAATATCTTTGTCGCGTGTCTCCAATGGCAACGCGCGAAAAAGATATTAAATGCGCGCGTTTCCAATAGTTACCAGGGATACAAACAAAACAGAAACTTGTCATATTGACAGTTGACAGAACGAATTTATTTTCAGTATGCATACGTTTTTTAATAATTTTAAGATGCAATCGTAGAAAAAGTTATGAGTATCACGAGCGTAAAGTCTTGCACTATTGCAGCTTTCTCCTTCTGTTCGCGCTGCAATTACCGTGCTCGAGTAACAAAGAATCACTTTCTGTGGAACAATCGTAAAATATATTTTTTGCGCGTCTCCAATGGCAACGCGCAAAAAGATATTAAATGCGCGCTTATTTCAATAGTTACCAGGGATACAAACAAAACAGAACCTTGTCATATTGATAGTTGACAGAATGAATTAATTTTCAGTACGTATACGTTGTTAAATAATTTGAAAATACAATCGTAGAAAAAATTATGTGTGTATCACGAGCGTAAAGTGTCTTTGTTCCTCTTGCACTATTGCAGCTCTCGCCTTCGGCTCGCGCTGCAATTACCGTGCTCGAGTAACAAAGAATCACTTTTCGCTCTTAATACATAAATAACTATTTTCCCTGAAAAACTTTTCCGCTTGAAATAAAAGATTCGAAAAACTAAATAATTTAAGGGTCTTTAACATCAAAAAGAATAGGCATATATTTGCTGATATTTTTTCAAGTTCTTCTATAAATTCTATATTATTTAATTTTGTCAATTTGCTCGTTCATATTATTTGCAAAATGTGCTTAAAGAGTAGCTAGTAAATTGAAGAAACGATATTTGAAACGGCTCGCAATAAAATTGAAACTTACAAACGTGGTGCTTCATACCATTTCAATTCTTTTATTATTTTAAGTAATGAGCATAAAGAAAACTCGATGTCATTGAATATAAGGAAAAGTTTAGAAAATTTAAATTTAAAGATGTAATTTTGTTGAACTAAAAATAGAATGGCATATAAAACTCGTGTTGTTCTGAAACAAAACTACTTTCGTCTCATATATGTGTGTAGCGGAGCATTTAGATAATGTAAGACGACAGAGAGAAGTGGAGCGGATACTTCTGTTAAACTTTAAGCATTCGTTTGAAACGTCGAAACAACTAAAAATATTAAAAGAAAAGACTTGCCGTCAACTTTACCAAAGAAAACACAGATGATCTTTCTTTGCTCCTCGCTACAAACATCAGCGCAAGCAAAACATTCTCCAACAGATGAGAAATCATTCTTCTTTTGCGTTATCTTTGTCGCAATTTATTTCAGACTTTCATATTAAACTGCTCTTCAGATATTCATAATTATTTCTACTTTTTCCTATATTTTTTTTACAACGCACACTCAAACTTTCTTTTACACAGTTATTTTTTAACAATTTATTTTTATTAAACTGCTCCTGATGCAATGCTCTAACTTCAGACATAATGACTAGTAGCACAAGCTTTGTTTTTAGGTGTTCTAAGAGCACGGTTTTAACATGTTAGAGATAGTTAAAAACCTAAAAACACTGCTCTTAAAACAGGCAAAAACAGAGCCAATATTATTAAAAATACAAATATCTTAAACCCAATAACATTGTTGAAATCAAAATCATTTTTAAATATCAACAAAGACAAAATTAATTGTCATCCATACACTTGGTGAAACTAGGTTTAATAAAATATAAACTAAACACTTGGCTAAGTATCACAAATGCCCTTATAAGGTGACTTGGAGACTGAATTTTGTGAGACTTAGCCAAGTGTTTACTTTATATTTTATAAAATCATTTTTGAATATAAATGACAAATTTACTAGTTTTTGACTATAGTGGAGGACCCTATTGTCAATTTGTTCAGATCTAATTTACACTTTTTGAACCAGATCACTTATTTACTTGACAAGTTTACTTCGTTCACATCACTTTCAATACAACATTTACTTATTGAAATTTCGCTTGAAATAGTCCACATTAATAAGTGCATTTTCTTAGTTCAGTTCAGTTAGTCATGTCGTCTAATTTATTTGAATTGATTTAAGTCATTCAGATGGGGTAGGTGGCTCAGTGGTATCGAGTCGGCCTGTGGATCTTAAGAACTCTGGTTCGATCCCCACAGCCGACAAACAATTTTCACCAATTTAAATCTACCCCTGTGGCTCCTCCTCCACTAATATCTTTGGGGGCCGTGATTTGACAGCTGGTAACCGCATTTCACGCAAAAAAAAAAATATATTACTGACTTAGATCTTCTTAGGCAGATTGCCACATCCAGTAATGGGTAAAAGGCGTGTTGATATATTTATTTATTTATATTTAAGTGGCGACAGGAGTATAGTTAAAACTGGCAACTCTGAGAAATATTTTTTAAATCTTTCTAAATTTTAATTTCGTTTAACGTCGATCGTTGAAAAAATACGAGTATGCATTGCGATCAGCGAATGTCCTAACTTGTCGATATCCAAAATCATCTTCAACTAATGAGAATCTCTACCGGTATACTTAAATAATTATTGTTTAATTATTCAGAAACAGTAGACAGCAAATCTTATTTTGTAATAAATAGATAAACAGTCGCTAAAAAGGTATTTAAAACGGAAAGCAATGTTTCTAACAATTATAAATATTTGATCGATTTAAAACAGAGGTAGGTAATAATAAATTAATAATTATATTTCATAAATGTTCATTTTGATTGATGAAAATTTCATGATAATCATGCAATAATGACAAATAATAAATCACAAATTCAATCGATGTTCTCTCACGTTGAATGTTTTTAAATTGCATGTTTGACCATGTATTGAAAAGGTTCCATTTTATGTTTCAACATTTTCGCAGTAAAATGTTTAGTGCTTGTCTGGTACAACCAAAAGAATTCAGCCCAACTATAAAATATTAAATTATACAGTTGTCTTTCTTTATTCTTTTTGTCATGCAGGCAGACGATTTTATGGGTTTCAATTTTATATCTAATCAATTTTTAATGAAAATTTTGCCCGCTTTTGCGTTTTCAATGATCAATAAAGCTAAATATATTTTTATTTCTTTTTTCATAATTTAATATTATTGTTTCTCTGCATTTTCTGCAAGTTTCTCATAAATGAAAATCTTTTTTGATATTTATTTTTCTAAAGATTCTGATAACTGCTTTTACCAATTATATTTTGTTTCTATATGCAGCTTTAGGATTCATGGCATAACTATAAAGAACAAACATTATTTATATTTTTATAATCTGCTGTCATCATGTAATTATTATCAATTTGGTTTAGCGTTACATTTACAATAAACTAATTTTATTAGTTTCGAGTTGTAGTTAAATATTTAAAATTACCCCTAATTCTTCAAACATTATAAAATAGATTTATAAAGATGAGAGAAATCGAGAGCTGTAATTTAATACTAAACTCTGAATATTTTGAATAACTTTTGGAAAAACAATTACAATTAACGAACGCTTAAGTGTAATTTTTAACATTCAACTATGAGTGATAAAGACTCTAATTTTATATTAGGATTTTGATAATTTTTGTTTTATAATAACAATGATTAATATATTACTTGTAACAATTGAACCAATAATAATGTAGACAAATACTTCAAACTAAAGTTGTTTTAAATCAAATTAGAGACCATTTTTTAGTTATAATATGACAAATATAACTTTTAACGAAATAAACATAAAAAGTTTAAAAGACAGAGTTCAGTAGGGTCTATATTGTGAAGATTAATTAAAATTTCGAGATCGAGTAAAATTATCTTCAGAATACTTTTCTAATTATATAGATCAGGTAAGTGATATATTTCTTCGCGTGAAGTGCGTTTACCAGTTGTCAATTCACGGCTCCCAAAGATGTTAGTGGAGGGAGAGCCACAGGGGTAGATTTAAATTAGTAAAAATTGTTTGTCGGTTGTGTGGATCGAACCAGGGTTCTCAAGATTCACAGGCCGACTCGATACTCTGAGCCACCTACCCCATAATAAAAATAATAATATTTAATTAAATGTGTAAAAAAGTAATAACAAAATTTGAGCAGAATATTTATCAAATACATCAAAAATACCTAAATTCACAACTTACAAAATATAGTAAAAGGTGGCTCAGTGATAACGAGTCGGCCTGTGGATCTTGAGAACTTTGGTTCGATCCCACAGTCGACAAACAATTTTCGCCAATTTAAAATAACAGTTGTTAAGTAGTTTACAATATTGCTATTTTTACGCGGGTTACCAAAATACCAGTTTACTAAGAAGAACTTAACAATCGTTAGAAATTAACATGAGTCTTCGTAATCATCCTGATTATCGGTTAATAATTTGATTGCATGAAATAATGTTGTCCTAAAACAAAGATAACTAGATACAATTAACTTGGTGTGAATTTAGGTTTATAATATAATCTGAACCACAAATTTGTGCGAAGTCAGTTATGAAAGAAAATATATAACTTTACACCTTTAAAATATTCCCGATAAATATAAAATTTTAAATCCGTCAGCAGCTCTAGAGAAATGCAAACACTTGAAAAGTGAAGTGTTTTGCAAATTCAGTAAAACGCTTGTTGTCCTTGCTTTGCTTCTCACACTACCCTTCAACATTTCAATTTATTCCCGTGGATCTCATTTTTACAAACTAGTCTCTTCGAATTCCATTCCATCTACTTGAACTGTAACTACACTCACATTTACCAAACATAAAGTCAATCCCTTTGACGGAAGGTACAAAATATCTAGGCACCTTTTACGAGCGTTCAGACCACTTTGTGCACCCTTTCATATGCCAACTCTTTCCTGCACACAGAGTAGAGATCGGTCGGTCGCTCTCACGCCCAATTATCGGCACTGTCATTTACGAACACAAAGCAGGAACGATCGAACGCGGGACGTGCAGGGGAAGATGACTTCTTGTATTGGACACCATCAACGACAATGCGGCCCTTCACCTCCGGGAGAGTTTAGTTTGGAAAGTGGCGACACGAACCCTAGAGAAACTTTTTCCTTGGGAGAAGCTTTATCGGAATTGATATTATTATTATAATAGCTTTAATACCTACGTGGTTAATGGTCCTTTTCTTTATAAGTTTTCCTGTTTTAGTTAATGCAGTTCTCCTGTGGGTTCTCAACTGAAATGGGAGAAATAATGGGTTTAACGAAAATATATCTCACTAAAACACAAATTGATATTTTGCGTTTATAAGGAAGTCATTATGAAACCCAGTTGCGTATCGAAAGAGCGTTCATTACGATACGCAACATTTTGTTTTAGACGGTTGGTAGTAGCGGATGACATACTGAATCTATCAAGCTGAAAACATCAAATTTCAATATAACCTCAAAATCTGAACAATTGCATAAATATTAATAACAGTTATCAACCACAACATTTCATATACAAATTGCCCTAAATTGACTCGGTTAAAAGAGGCAAAACAGAAAAAAAATGTTATAAATATCTTATTTTATAAGACTTTTATTTCACTTGTATGCATGCAAAAACTCGTTCGTTAATATATTATTCGAAGTTCTCTTTGTTACTAATCATTCACAGGTAGATTTATAAAATGGATTGCCATTTTCTATTTCACTTTTAACTTTATTTCTAATTTACCATCACCAACCAAGTTTATTAGCATTCATTTCATGAATCTGTTTTAATTTTAAATAGATATAGAATAGAATAAATATAATGAATGACATTAGCGTTTGAAAATCTGCCTCTAATATAGAGTAAATATTGAGGAAGTGTGGTTCCAACAAAATGTACGAAATTATCTGCACCGGATATTCCCCCAACGATGGCTAGGACGAGGTGCAGAAGTGGAGTGGCCTGCAAGGTCACCAGATCTTGTGCCAAACGATTTTTTTCTTTGGGGCCACTTAAAAAGTAAATTTTATAATGGTAGTAGAATGAGTGTAGAACAATTAAAACGTAGAATTAGTGTTGCATCGCATGATATTCCTCCAGAGCAAATAAATAATGCTATAAATTCATTTTATAATCGTTTAGGCTATTGTTTACAGGTAAATGGGGGTAATTTTGAACAGTTATTGAATTAAAATTCCTATTTAAACTAAATAAAATTTGACAACTGGTTACTGTACTTAACGGCTTAAAATGTATAGTTTATTAAGATCTGATATTGCAGAGCTGCCATGTTCATGAATGACCAAAATTTTGACATATAAACATACAGATGTGAATTCCTGGTTAACCAGTTCAAAAAGTCAAACTTTTTATAATATGGTTCTATATAGTTCAGAGCACGAGAAACACACTCGTTCAAACCACGTTTCAATATCTCTTTTAGTTTTGGAGTTACAGCGATTTTTGACTTTTTTTAAAGCTCAACTTTGAGACGTTATAACTCAAAAACTAAAAGAAATATTGAAATGCGGTTTCAACGAGTGTATTTCTCGTGCGCTACTTAACTTGTACTGGTATTTTGAAAATTTTGAAAATTTTTCAATTTTTTTCGAAATTTTCTTTTGTCGATATTTCAAAAAGTTGAAAAGATAATGAAAATGTTAAAACACCAGTGAATTTCTCGCGTGAAAATACATAGGTATACAAATTTTCAGAAGAAAATTCGAACGGATAAATTTTTTATTACAAAAAATCGAAAATAGTCGTCTTTTGAAGATTTCTTAAGGGGTTAGCCTTAAGATTTTGACGATTTTTGGCCATTTTTTGTTTTTTTGTAATAAAAAATTTATCCTTGCGAATTTTGTTGCAAAAATTTGCATACCTATGTACTTTTACGAGAGAAATTCACTGGCGTTTTCAGATTTTCATTATCTTTTCATAATTTTGAAATATTGAGAAAGAAAAATTTTGAAAAATATTGAAAAATTTTCAATATTTTAAAAATACCTGTACAAGTTAAGTAGCGCACGAGAAATGCACTCGTTCAAACCGCATTTCAATATCTCTTTTAGTTTTTGAGTTATGGGCTTTCAAAGATATGAAGATGCGCCTTGCGCCATTCGATTTCTCATGGTCTGAATTATACAGAACCACATTTTAATAATTTTCGATTTTTGAACTGGTTCAACCCAAAATTCTCATTATTTGTATGTACGAGCTCTTAAACGAAGAATTTGCGAACAAACCTCTACACAAAAGAACTTTTGGATTGTTTTGAGGTTCTAAATTTATACCTAACGTTTAGTTAATGTAATTTAAAGTAATTCAAATTCATTTAATTTGTTTAAACTTAAAATGTTTCTTTTAGACTATATACTACTACACTTCAATGTCACTTCAATGCATTGCTGAAAATATTATTTTCCCTATGTTTACTTTTAAAATAAACGCTCTAATGTATTGCTGTCAATCTTTTTAACTGTAACTATGGTAATGATATATCCCTATGTTTACTGATAAGAAAAACTCCCGGTATATAGCTTCAATTTTAAAGAATTCAACATCAACATTTTAGTATCCTTGATGTTATTGCGATGAACAAAGTATGTTATATCTCAAAAAAAATATGACAAAGTTGTGACATAATTTGACAAGGCGAATATGCGAATTTCTATCTATTTACTGAAAGTATCATTATGAAAAGATTATCTCAGTTTACGATCATGAAAACGGAATCCAATTCTTCATTTTGGCGTAAAATAGCGTCTGATGAAACCACATAAGACAGGTGTAACAAACCATTTGGTTCCTAGATCAATATCAGCCGTCATTTCAGAGAAACAAATATCCTCTGGAAAGTTAAGTGAACTAGTATAAGTCTTGGTCTTATTTGCGTGACGTTGTTCACTCGCGTCTCCTTCCAGGATGCATCCACAGCATTCTTGGATCTCGAACCGCATTCGCGCGAAGCACCTTCCATCGTGTGTGCTCACTGCCGTCATTTGTCTTATTGCTGCACGTTCCCGAAACTAATGACGGGTTATAAAACTGGATCTTGAAAGAGATATTCGCTTCCTGCATTCACTGACGTCATCTTCAAAGGTAGCGCACGAGTATTTTAATTAATTAATGGAAATCGCGGGATCCAGAGCAAATAGTTGTCGTAAATCTTCTGTAATGTAATTGCCTGGCGTGCATTTCCACTTTTTGGGGATGAATTCTGTTTGATTATGACGTTGTTTGTTCGAAATTAATACAGGGGAATTAAGGGATGATGAGTCCGTTATTTAAAGTAGAGTTTAAATATTAATCCTTTAAATTTATGATTTTATCATCCCCTGTTTATTCTGCAAATAATTTTTCTTTAATGCAACAGCGAAATTACATTTCAGTGAGTTTTCATTAGTAAAAATGATCCCATTGGAAAAATGTCATCCAATCGTTGGAATAAATTATGAAAGTAGTGCTAATATGCTAAATTATCATTGCAAATTGAACACAGTTCAGGATACATCTCATACATAACTAATAACCAATTAAATGGACAAGTGAAATTGACAAATGGTCTATTCGTGTTTAATTTTTTTAATTATTACTTCATAATGATAAATGACATTTATTCATATTGCAATTAGTGACAAACTCTTTTCCAGAAATAATCATTTCAATTACAGTTTTTATTACATCCTTTTTTTTAGTTTTTCTCACAACATATGAATTTTTTATTTTCATATTTTGAAATATTTCTGAAACAAGATCAATAACCGTGTTTTACTGTCGAAATATCATATGTAGTATAATGTGGAATGAATTTCTGTGGAATTGAAATTTTTCATTTCCACAACCGGAATTTTCATCACACAGAAAGTACTTTTGTAGCTTCTTCTTTAGTAATATTTTTAAACGATGTTAATTGACGGCTGGTAACCGTATTTTTGCGTAAATATTAGAGATGGGCGAATATCAAATTTCTCGAATTCGAATATAGAATACGAATATTAATCAGATACTCGAATATTCGAATATTCCTAAAAGTTAATTTATTTATTATTAATAATGATTTAATTATGTCCTTTTCATTATTTGAATGAAATTGTTAAGATAAAATCAAAAAGACGAAAACTTCAAATTTAAGGTGAAACGTACGAAAACAAATTTGAAATATGGTACGTCTTCATGGTTTTGAAACAAAATATCTTTGTTATTAATAACTTCAAAGTATTGTAATAGCTTTAAGTTTATGTACAAATGATAAAGAAAAACATAGTCAAAAATTGAGGTCAACATATAGCGCGATATTCGAGGTATTCGAATGTTCGCTATACTGACGTTAATATTCGAAAATCTCGAATATCGAATAATGTCAATATTCGCGGCATTCGACTATTCGTGGATGATATTCGCCCATCTCTAGTAAATATATATCAAATACAAGATTCTCACATAAAAATAAACAACGGAATAACTATGCAGAATTTTTTACTCTCAACTATATTACACACACTTTAAGCTTTAAATATGGACATTAAAGACTGAGAATGCGATTGAATTAAGTTGATTTAAATTGGAGACTTCACCAATTATAAGCAAACCGAAATGTATTTGCTACTCTGAACTGTAGATATTTAATTTGAATTATAATATAGAGGACTTACAACCTATAGCGGAATTCAGTCAGAATCGTATTTATTTTCATATTTATTTTGAAGTCGAATAAAATTTACAGGGAATAGAATATACATTTTTCTACGATTGTTATGACAAATTTTATTTTTAGTCCATATACATTTTTTAATCATTTAAAATGCAATCGTAGAAAAAATGTGTGTATCACGAGCATAAAGTTTCTTTGTTCCTCGTATAGTATTGAAGCTCTCGCCTTCGGCTCGCGGTGCAATTACCGTGCTCGAGTAACAAAAAATCACTTTACGCTTATTATGTTATTTCCATTGATATAGTAGTCTTATATACCAAATTTGAAATGTTTTGTATTATATTTTAATATAGTTTTTCATTAAAATCTATTATAGGCTTCCAGTAAAGTACCTCTTCCGCAAGATATACATTGACCAAAAAGGGAGGTGCACAACTAGATGTTTTTGAGTTATGCGAGATACGTACGTACGTATAGACGTCACGACGAAATTAGTCAAAATGGATTCAGGAATGATCAAAATGGATATTTCCGCTGAAATCTGGAAACCGAAAATTTTCGGGATTACAATACTTTTTTACTTCGTACAAGAAAGTAAAAAAAGGAAAACAAAATAATTAGCATATGCTATAATCAAATTTAACAAGTACCGGCACTGTCTTCTCATCTGACGTGGTTTATACAGGGTGTTTCACAACTTAGAGCAAAAAATTAAAGGGTATATTCTGTACGACGTGCTGATCATGAATCAAAAAGATTTTTTTTAAATTCGAAACATTAAGGATTGTTAACATAAAACATTTTTTGTAGTATTGCACTGGATTCGCTTTCCTATTAAACACAAACAATGAAGTAGGTATCAACTACGAAAGAATAATTACACAATTCAATTATTAGCAGTTATTTATAATAGAATTTTATTTAATTAATAACTTTAACATAATCATCCACCCAGTGGCAGTGGCAACAAAAAATTTTGGACTGGGAAACATGGAAAATAGTTTTGCGATTTAAAAAAAAATTCTTTTTGTTTCATGATCAGCACGTCGTACAGAATATACCCTTTAATTTTTTGCTCTAAGTTGTGAAACACCCTGTATATTTTGTTTAGAGATGGGCGAATATCATCCGCAAATAATCGAATGCCGCGAATATTGACATTATTCGATATTCGAGATTTTCTAATATTAACGTCAGTATAGCGAACATTCGAATACCTCGAATATCGCGCTATATGTTGACCTCAATTTTTGACTATGTTTTCCTTTATCATTTGTACATAAACTTAAAACTATTACAATACTTTGAAGTTATTAATAACAAAGATATTTTGTTTCAAAACTATGAAGACGTACCATATTTCAAATTTGTTTTTCGCCAACATCAGCCGTACGTTTCACTTTAAATTTGAAGTTTTCGTCTTTTTCTTTTTTGTTTGTACTTTTTGTTTTAATATTATTTTATCTTAACAATTTCATTCAAATAATGAAAAGGACATAATGAAATAATTATTAATAATAAATAAATTAACATTTAGTAGTATTCGAATATTCGAGTACCTCGAATATTCGAGATCTGATTAATATTCGTATTCGATATTCGAATTCGAGAAATTTGATATTCGCCCATCTCTAATTTTGTTATTTATTTTTTCCTAATTATACAACTAATTTTTACAATCGTCGATGAACGTCTCATAAATTTTCAGTATTATATTTTATTGCATCATTACAGTAATTCGCGACACTCTATTTTTTATTACGAGTACATATCTTTTATTAGTCTGCAGTCTACCCAGTAAAATTACGAAGCAAATTACAGATATATTTTCCTTCATTCAACATGAAATCATACATAAAATCGCTATTACTGTATTTTATTAAACTTCGCGTTTCCCTAGTGTAACTATTAGCTTCCGTGGAAGACCATCAGAATTACTTAAAATTACCGAGAAGCAAATAACAGTTATTACCGCGGTTATCTACTGTTACCAGTGAGTTCTAATATTAATATTAAGCATAGATGCAGACAATTGCAACGAGTGTTCGTTCACCTTTCGTTGCATGAACGTTCGTTAACTTTTAACTGAGCGACGGTAGCGTGAGCGTAAAATTGTTCTGAGAATTTTCGTGTCCCAGTCAAGAATAACGGAGTTAGTATTTGTATGTAATGTTGAAAATTACTATAAATATGGAAACAGAGCTAGTGGTTTCATGTAGGTGGACTTGTTTATGAAGTTTTGAACAGAAAATTATTAGTTTGTTTCTAACTTTGAAACCATTGTTGCTGGAAAACATGTAGAATTTGTAATGCTTCGTAGTTATTTTTATTCAAAGATGCTTGTTTCCTAAATACAAATCATTTTACTTACATCATCTCATCATCTGTGGCGCTACAGCCCAAATCGGACCTGGGCCTACCGGGCACACCGAGCCGCAGTTTTTACACTGCCGTACTGCCGATTTTCGTAGTCGAATGCTATATTATTTAAGGCGTATAAGTGACTAGTTTATAGCGCCCGAGTGTGATAAATACATGTAGCTGTATTTTATATTTAACGACAAATCACACATTGTCGACAGGCGGATTCGAACTGACGAACCTTTGTTCGGGTGACGTCACAGTATGTTAAGAGATGTGCCTTAACACGTTCGGCCACCGCGCCTTTTACTTACACATATTTAAATATACTGAATCAAGTATTTAATATTATTTTTCTACGATTACTATGAAAAGTTGACAATTACGCTCTCATTTGTCATCGTAAAGTTGACGTTTTCTGTGGAACAATTGAAAAATATCTTTTTTGCGCGTCTCCAATGGCAACGCGCGAAACATATGTTAAATCCGCGCGTTTCCAGTGACAACGCGCGAAAAAGATATTAAATGCGCGCTTATTTCAATAGTTACCAGGGATACAAACAAAATAGAAACATGCCATATTGACAGTTGACAGAATGAATTTATTTTCAGTACGTATAAGTTTTTAAATCATTTTAAGATACAATCGTAGAAAAAATTATGTGTGCATCACGAGCATACAGTGTCTTTGTTCCTCTTGCTGTGCTCGAGTAATAAAGAATCACTTTACGCTCTTAATACACAAATAACTATTCACATTTATTTTCGATATTCTTGGACACCTGTCTAGGACTAGAGATGAGATTTTAGTATAATTATAGGAGTAAAGATGTAAATTGAATAAATAAAAATGTACTCCTTAAATAATAAATGTTCTACCAGCACAAACATTTACACATAAATAAATAAATATATCATCACGCCTGTTACCCATTACTGGGTGTGACACTCTGCTGAAGCAGATCTCGGTAAGTGATATATTTCTTCGCGTGAAGTGCGGTTACCAGCCGTCAAATTACGGCCCCTAAAGATGTTAGTGGAGGGGGAGCCACAGGGATAGATTTAGTTTGGTGAAAATTGTTTGTCGGCTGTGGGGATCGATCCAGAGTTCTCAAGATCCACAGGCTGACTCGATACCACTGAGCCACCTACCCCATACACAAAATATTTATATTCGATAAATAATGATTTAAGACATTTGTTTTATTTATTTTTCATTATTTGAATATGAGGTACAACTATTGTACCACCATGCATTGAATGTAACAAATTTTGTGGTACCATGATGTTTGAAAGAGTTAATGTTTGGAGAAACTTGGCTTTCTAATAAGTGCAATAAGGGCGACGTTTCGGGACTAAAGGTTGGTCTCATTTTCAAGTCAATAACATCAACAATACAATTGTTTAAGGAACAATAAAAAGAAGCAATAAATTGATGGCTATACATTGGTTTAATAAATAAATAAACAAGTCAAACTACTTACTTTTGACGCTAGTTGTGTCCTCATTTATTTTAACTTTTGATTTGTTAACTATATCACACTTGATTATTTTATTTATTAATTAAAAATCGTGAGAAAACCAAGTAGAAATTATTTAAAATTAAAATAAATATATCATCACGCCTTTCACCTATTACTGGGTGTGGCATTCTGCCAGATCAGATCTCGGTAAGTGCGGTTACCTGCCGTCAAATCAGATGTTAGTGGAGGGGAAGCCACAGGAGTAGATTTAATTTAGTGAAAATTGTTTGTCGGCTATGGGGATCGAACCAGGGTTCTCAAAACTCGATACCACTGAGGCACCTACCCAATAAATGATTTCAATCTTCTAAATATATTTCACCATATCTCGTACACTAGTTTCTTCTTATATATTAATATCATTCATTAATTTTAATGTTCATGAAGGGAATAGGCATCTGTATTATTTTAATTTTCATGTAAGTGTTTATATTAAATTATGAATTTTAATCGTTGGAAATCTCCAAAAATTCCTGTTGAAAATCCCAGCCGGTCATAATTTCCCGGCTCTGCGTTTAACCTCGACGGGTCGTGGCTCATCCGGCAAATAACTCGCATTGTCTGTGCAGCTCCGGGCCCGGAGTCCGGAGTCTGCGGAGTCCCCACGCACCTCGAGTCATTACGGCGCGCAGCACGAAATGACTGCACCGCCGTTGCGACGCCACCTCCGCCGACGCCGTCGAGGCAGAGGCCGGACGATGTAATGGCTGTTGTTGACATGTTTAGACACACATATTTTTCTTAAAGTTTCGCGCCCACGCCACAAGCGGCGCTGCAGTTGTGGAGCAGGATGATAAATCCTGCTGGGATGACACGTGAACTCTGAGGGAGTGCTTTGTTCGCTAATAAAAACGCCACGAGCGCTTTAATTCGTTACAATTATAACAGGAGCTTTCATTACAAAGAATATAGTTTGTTTTTTGTTCTTGTTTTCACAGGTATTATAAATGTACAAAGGTCAATTGTTAAGGATATGTTATGATTTAAAGAATAATCATGCCTCGCGATGAGACTCAAATCTCATTCAAATCTCAATTTACTCATCGTTTCTTTCTCAATAGATAAAAAATAGATAATTCTTCTCTCGTTTTTATATCACATTGTACGATAGCGTGAGTTCAATTTCAACTTGATTGTAGCTAAAACCGAGGAACCTAAATGTAAATAATTCTCCTTAGTTACGAACAAAATATATTACCTGTCAATAGTCACGAGTATAAAATTGAACTTTTATAAAAGAATTAATTAATTCTAGTTTGCTAAAATAGCAAAAAAATAATTTTGTGTAATGATAGTCAAATGATTAATATCAACATATTCATATTTGTAAAATAAATACAAAATAAATAAATATATCATCACGCCTTTTACCCATTACTGGGAGTGGCACTCTGCCTAAGCAGATCTCGGTAAGTGATATATTTTTTCGCGTGAAGTGCGGTTATCAGCCGTCAAATCACGACCCCTAAAGATGTAAGTGGAGGAGGAGCCACAGGGGTAGATTTAAATTGGTGAAAATTGTTTGTCGGCTGTGGGGATCGAACCAGGGTTCTCAAGATCCACAGGCCGACTCGATACCACTGAGCCACCTACCCCATATTCATATTTGTATCATTAAGAATAAGTGTTGTAACATCAACATGTTCGTTGTTAAGTTTTAAGTAAAACTAAATTAGAACCGAACTCTTACTATCAGGCAATATGTTTATAAAATGACAAACATTATTTTCAATTATTATTTGGGCATAGATTAAATGTTTTCATATTTTTTACAAAACCTTCATCCTTTTTCATATCTTTGGGGGCCGTGATTTGACGGCTGGTAACCGCACTTCACGCGAAAAACTATATCACTTACCGAGATCTGCTTAGGCAGAGTGCCACACCTAGTAATGGGTAAAAGGTGCGATGATATATCTATATATTTATATTTATACTTCATCCTTTGGCTTAAAAAATATGGGTAGTGCATATTATTTTCAATTATAATAACAATAATATCCGGCAGTACAGTGGTGTGGTTAGCAATAGAGTATTCAGAATCCGATGATCCTGAGTTCGAATTCCGCTCATGCCAAAAATAAATATATGTACTACCGTACTACTGTCGATGATCTTTTACTGTAATTAGGATTAATATTGATAAATAAGTTTATTGATTTCTAAATCTTTAAATATTGAACAAAATCATATAAATACATATTTCTAGATACATAGGTACAAAATATTTCATCAAGTCTTAAATTTAATTGAGATTTTATTCATCATTTATAGATTTACGAATCTACAAAACGTATAAATTTATACAAAATTCCACCTTAAGCTCCTCCTATTGTACAGAGTAGCATAAATAAATAAATAAATACTTGGTATCGAGTCGGCCTCTGGATTTAAAACCAGGGTTCGATTGCCGCAGCCGATAATTTTCATCACATTTAAACTACTTCTATGGCTCCCCCACTACTAACATCACTCGAAGAAATATACCACTTACTAAGATCCGCTACGGCAGATTGCCACAACCAGTAATGGGCAAAAGGCGTGATAATATATTTTTTCTACGATTTCTATGAAAAGTTGTCAATTACGCTCTCATTTGTAATCGTAAAGTTGACGTATTCTGTGGAACAATAGAAAAATATCTTTGTCGCGCGTCTCCAATGGCAACGCGCGATATGATGTTAAATACGCGCGTTTCCAATGGCAACGCGCGAAAAAGATATTAAATGCGCTCTTATTTCAATAGTTACCTGTGATTCAAACAAAACAGAAACTTGTCATATTAACAGTTGACAGAACGAAATTAGTTTCAGTACGTATACGTTTTTTAATAATTTTAAGATGCAATCGTAGAAAAAATTATGTGTGTGTCACGAGCGTAAAGTGTTTTTGTTCCTCTTCGGCTCGCGCTGCAATTACCGTGTTCGAGTAACAAAGACTCACTTTACGCTCTTAATACACAAATAACTATATAGTTATTGTTATAAAAAATCTAATTAGACGAATATTTTCCTTTAAATGTTACAAATATTAAAGGATTTGTTAACCAATGTAAATGTTAGAAAATTCTTATTTCTTGTAACTTTCTTTGCTAAAAATTCAAAAAAGTAATTGAAATAAATTATATAAGATATATAAACCGCTGGACTAATCTTTAACTATAATTGCTTATAAAACGTGATACGTAATAGAGGCAAAGGATGATATAGTTATATTATAAATTTAATATATATTTCAAGACGATTAATAATAGTTGCCTCTAGTTATCTATCTTTATTTGTGTTTTTATTGCGACATCATTAATAATACCTTGCAAGTTGTGCACAGAATAACGATGATAAAATGAAGTAAACCAAATTAATAATAATTCATTTCATTCCTTTCGGTTTGTATATAATCCTGATGACGGCAGCGGCACGACTACAACAAAATTCAATCAACTTGGCAACTCGGAAGAAAAAAAATTATCGATTAGCAGAAACCTACAAACTACATTACCAAGTTCGGGTTCGGGAAATCGTAAACAACGCTGTTTTGCAGCGAAAGTTGAAAATGTTGTTCGCGCAATTAACAACTTCCTCTGCACCTCCCGCGGTCCGCACCCACATAAACAAAGCAAATAACGGCTCTGGGAGGACACTTAAATATCGGTCCAACAGCTTTCAATTCTGATCAGTTCTTCTAATAAAATAACAGATTTATTCTCCACTCGTAACGAAATTCAGAAAATTTGTTATGAAACATAAATAAATATAAATATATCATCACGCCTTTTACCCATTACTGGGTGTGGCACTCTGTCGAAGCAGATCTCGGTAAGTGATATATTTCTTCGCGTAAAGTGCGGTTACTAGCCGATAAATCACGGTCCCCAAAGATGTTAGTGGAGGGAGAGCCACAGAGGTAGATTCTCAAGATCCACAGGCCGACTCGATACCACTGCGTCACCTACCCCATAAATATATAACGATTCATTATCTGTAATCAGCAATTTTTTAAAATCGAAAGATTTTAAGTCTTTTTAATAAGCGGAATAGCATTTTTTTGGAAATTATTGGATTTCAGGCTTTAATGACTAGTAGAAAAAGGTAAATTAAATATTCATTTTAAATCCCTTTTTGTTATTAACGATGAAGGCGATGTTTCGGCAATTATTTAAGCCATTTTCAAGCTACAAAATTCAATATACAAGAAAACATTTTTTTTTAATTAGTAACAAAATAAACAACTTTACAAATATTAAATATGTATAACAAAGAATTAATTTAAATTTTACAATTAAAAATAACATAATTGAAGTCGTAGAAAAAATAAAATCTTATTGAGGTGTACACCTCAACAGTCACCAAGTAATTAAACTAATCAGAAAAAGAAATTATTTTTTTAAATGTTGCAAATAACAGTTTTAGAGAATTAAATTTTGCGTCTATCACATTACGAATTATAAAATTAGCGTTTTATATAAGCGAGATATGTATATTTAAATATTATATATTCACTTTTAAATTCACTTTCAAAACAAGCGCAGAGAAGTGCTTCCTTACTTTCTTATCTTTTTAATTCATTTTGTGTTTTTACTATAGAGTCCAACTGCAATTGTGTGGAATTCAGTTTCAAAAACAAGCGTAGGAATGATCCCTTCTCTCCTCTTTTTTTCTTCATTTTCAGTTTTTGCTATACAGTGTCAAACTGTAATTGTGTTAAATGTATTTTTAAACAAGCGCAGGCGATGCTGCCTTCATTTCTCTATAGATTCGTTGTTAGAGAAGTGGGCGTAAGTGAAGATTTATGAAACAGGTCTACAGGAGCGAATAGATGGATGGGAATGAAGGTTTGTTGCGTGATGATGAATTTTGGTTGTAAGGAAGGAAAGAGCGCTCGTATGGAGGAAGTGTTAATGTAGTTGAAACGAGTATCGTGTGTCAGGATGAGAATGTTCTGTGAATGTTTCACGGGTTCGTGCTACCCCATTTAATGCGATATAGCGTGATGTTGTGTATGTATGTATGTATATAATTTTTGTAATTAAGTTTGCTATGGATTAGGACAAAAAATAAGACAAAAATAAAAAATTTAATGTCGATGTCAATATTACGTCAAAAATGTGCAATAAAAAAATGTAGGTATAGTATAATACAAGTATAAGGAAGTAATATGGTAACATCTTACAATCTATTCATTATTTTGTGGCAACACGACATTATCATTAAATTGTCCTACTAAATTTAACTGACGTCATAGCTCTTATTGTTCTCGAAAGCTCAATGGTAGCTTTTTTATAAGAGATTCCCCGTATACATAAATATTTAATTAAATAATAGTTCTAACTGAAGTTAGTAAATAATATGCTTTTATGATGGAGAAATCTAAAATTGAGCAGCAGATTTTCATTTATTTTAATATGTCGGTTGGCAATTTAGCGAATATTAATATCAAAAGAAAAGAGTCCAATCAAAAAGAGAAGAATCTCATTAACCTGAGATGTTCTTGTTATTTCTTGATGAAAAAAAGAATATGTTGATATTTGGAGTCAGTAATGAGAAAGGTCAAGTTGTAACAGCTTATTCAGCATGATATGTGAACTGGTAAGTAGACGCTATAAAGTGTATACGGTACGGTTCCACTAACGGATGCCGGTTAACG
The DNA here is from genome assembly GCA_947425015.1 of Pterostichus niger. Classification (NCBI taxonomy): domain Eukaryota; kingdom Metazoa; phylum Arthropoda; class Insecta; order Coleoptera; family Carabidae; genus Pterostichus; species Pterostichus niger. Next base: position 32,001,482 of record OX380339.1, read on the forward strand.
CAACGCTGTAAAAGAGAAGAGTTAGGTATGATACATGGTGATAAACTGCGGTTACGTTCAGTGTAACCGTTTTCTGTTCTGCCCACGGTTCTGCGCTGCGGTTGAAACCACAGGATACCGCACTAACTTTCAGTAATATAACTTTATTTCAGTCCGAAAAAACTAATCATTTTTATTAGCTACTTTACGGATTATTAAGTTTAATTTACCCAGAACGTTGCTATAGTTTTCAAGCTATTTCCCTCTGGAGTTATTATCTGGAACTTTCAAAATGGAGTTAATTTCTTCATTAACAATGTCGCACCCGGCGCAAAAAGTGCTTCTACTGAAATAAAATATAATATTAACCTCGATTCACCAGAGATGTTCCGCAATAAACGAACCGTAGGCGTTCAGCATGAGATATTAGTTTTTGCTCAGCCATTGCTATCCAAATTGTTTTAGATAATAATGGTTCAAATAATACTCATTTAATTACTACTAAAAATTGTTTAAAATGATAACGGATGATGAAAAACTTGTATCAAATCAAGCCTAAAAAAACATATGTCTGAATTATTTAGATAATTATCTGTTATAAATTACAACAAAAAATGTCAACGATTGTTCAGTTTAGAAGGACTTTTTTAATGTAATCAATATATTTGGTTTAATAGTAAAAAGTAAGGAATGATTTCAATTACAGGATGAGTAAATAGTTTCATGTCGAGCGATAGCGAGGCTTGAAACAGCTTACGAATCCTGTACGACGCTTTACTGACGTGTTATGTATAACATTTTACCTGAAACTTATAAACAAATAATACATATTTTCAATTAATTTAAATTAAAAGAAATATTTGACTTACATATTCAGTCAGTATTTGATGTTGCTAAGTAACTAGACACTCACGTTTCTTTCATTACCTGCCTAGACAGGCAATATGTTATTTTCGTGCCACCGTCCGGCATTAGCAGTATTACATAACTAAAAATCGTTCGGAAACCAAGTTTTTAGTTTAATTAGTGACTTTTTATGGTTATATGTTGGCATCACTAGTATAGCGAACTCCTGAACGTACGAAATGTCAAAATATTGCATTGGCGTAAACATATTATGATAAAATATTCATAGTTGAATATTTTTAATACAAGAAAACAGAATATTTATACATAAATATTTTAAACAAAATTCTAAGTAATTATAATTGAATTAGCAATGTAAAATCCAAATAAAATATGTTGATTTTTTAGGTTATAATACTAGAATGACAAGTCGTGAAATAGACAAAGAAATGAATTATGTTTTATATTTATTAAATAAAGTGTACAGTGTAATTAAACTTATTGAAGATGTAAATTGATGAACAATAAATAATTAATTAAAATTAAAAGTGCAGTTCAAATATGGTGATGTTACCAACATAAATTCCCTGACATTTAGAATGTGAGTAATAAATTAAACGTTTTTATTAAATTTACAAAAACGTTGGCGCGAAAAATTTTGTGTATTACACGTCCAGAAACTATTTTGCGAGTGCTCGTATTTAAAGGCCTCGCCTGCGGCTCGTCCTTTCAAAATATACTCGCACTCGCAAAATAGCAGTTTCTGGACTAGTGATACAAATAACTATTTCCTGACTAGGCATGCAAAGCAAAGCTTTCCTGAGTCTTAAAGCTCAGACAAATGTTTATTTTCCTGGCAGTTTCAGGTAAAAATTTATATTTCGTTCTGTCAACTGTCAATATGATAAGCGCGGATTTAATATGTAGATATTTTTCGATTATTCCACAGAAAACGTCAACTTTACGATGAGAAATGAGAGCGTAATTGTCAACATTTCAAAGCAATCGTAGAAAAAGAATTTTTCAAAAATTCCCAGTATTAAGTATGGTTTATATTAAGTAAGCATTTTAGTATCACTGGTTTAAAAGTTATTGATAATTAAATTATAATATAAACATTACAATATACATAAATGATTATTTCCAGTGTACGTTATTTTATTTTATTAAGAGAAGCAAAATAGCAAAATAAAGTTATATTGAAATCATTTTGCGATTTTTTTTGTTCTGTGATCAGTATATTATATCATACCATTTCTTCAAGTTTAATCCAGAAATACTATAAGACACTGAATTAGAAAATCATAGAATTATAATAAAATCCAAGAAATTTTTTTATATTTTGTATAGCTGTAATATTGAATTTGGTGAAATATTTTTTGTACATTTTGTACAAACTAATAAAGACAATGCAAGTCCAGTATAATTATTTAATCATTGAATTGTATGTTTTTACATTTTGCTTTAATATTGTATTGTATTTTTTCCATTTTATATAGTTTTTTTTTAGAGATGGGCGAATATCAAATTTCTCGAATTCGAATATCGAATACGAATATTAATCAGATCTCGAATATTCGAGGTACTCGAATATTCGAATACTCCTTAAAAGTTAATTTATTTATTATTCATAATTATTTAATTATGTCCTTTTCATTATTTGAATGAAATCGTTAAGATAAAATAAAATTAAAACAAAAAGTACAAACAAAAAAGAAAAAGATGAAAACTTCAAATTTAAGGTGAAACGTACGGGCTGATGTTGGCGAAAAACAAATTTGAAATATGGTACATCTTCATGGTTTTGAAACAAAATATCTTTGTTATTAATAACTTCAAAGTATTGTAATAGCTTTAAGTTTATGTACAAATGATAAAGAATAACATAGTAAAAAATTGAGGTCAACATATAGCGCGATATTCGAGGTATTCGAATGTTCGCTATACTGACGTTAATATTCGAAAATCTCTAATATCGAATATTGTCAATATTCGCGGCATTCGACTATTCGCGGATGATATTCGCCCATCTCTAGTTTTTTTGTATAGTTATCAAAACAAATACAAGTATTTTTATACTAATTTAGAAAATATTTTTGCAAAAATCTTTTGGCAAAAGTATCTCCATACATACATGTGTCGTTGAAAGTCAAAAGACATTCACAAGATAAAGCTATCCCTTCACTCGGAAAATAATCCTGCATCTCAACCTGTCTTCCACTCCCAGCAGACCACAAAAAAACATTATTATGAAATATATCACCAGTCATCTTCGTCATCTGTACACTCCACGAAACAAACCCCGAAAAGCCATCAAACCAAAAAGCCAAAGCTCTTCAATTGATCTGCGCTTCGCCTTCGTAATATCAATACCTCGCGCCTGGCCTGAGTAATGGTTATTAATTCAGCGGTATAATATCGTCGCCCTTGGGACAGAACCTGCGGTGAAAAAATGCTGACGGGCGTCGTTGAAGACGAGAGGAGAGAGATCGCGCGACGTCGAGCGTCGTTGGTAATATTTCAGACCGCCTGTGCACGGAACGTCAGCTCTCGGGCTTATGCGTAGGCTGAATGTTGAAATGACATGTGGTCTTGATGATTCTCTGCGTGATAGTTTCGGGCTTTAATATTTCCAAGACGAAGAAATTTGAATATGAAAGATATAAGGCGCAAATATTGCTGGGTGTTATTGGGGTAGGTAATTGCAAGCAACGAGGTCAGTTATTAGAACTTTTATGCACATTCGCAAAGATATCGGGAATATATTAAGAAAATTGTCGTAATTTGCCAAATTTCAACAAGAATTATTTGAAATAATGCCTAAGCAGATCTCGGTAAGTGATATATTTTTCGCGTGAAGTGCGGTTACCAGCCGTCAAATCACGGCCCCCAAAGATATTAGTGGAGAGGGAGCCACACGGGTAGATTTTAAATTAATGAAAATTGTTTGTCGTCTGTGGGGATCGAACCAGGGTTCTCAGAATCCACAAGCCGACTCGATACCACTGAGTCACCTATCCCATTATTATTTTGATTAAAACAATTATGCTGGACTTGCATTGTCTTTATTAATTTGAACAAATTGTACAAAAAATATGTCACAACGTTTCGAGTGTTGTAATCTACATTAATCAAATTAATAAAGACAATCAAAGTACATCATTGTCTGGAAACTTCAAACAATAATTATTTTGCTCTCTTATTCTGTTATTCAATCATTATCGGTTTCCAATTGATACATTAATGACAACTCTTACTTTTCATTATTCTTCTAAAGCCGGATTCAGAGTACATGTAACGTACGAGTAACTTAATTTAATAGTATATTATACAACGACGCTATAATGGATGCTCTTATTCCCGAGGATGAAGTTTGCAATCCGAGTGAGCGGAGCGAGCAAGGGTTGTAATCATTCGAGGTAATAATAGCCATTATAGCGAGTTGTATACCATACTTTATATACGACTAACATATACAACTAATTTAATAAAAATTACTCAATTTTTATATTATTTATTATCTATTAATTTTACATCTATTTACCTAATAAATTTACATCTAATTGAAATGAGTAAATGATGTAAAAAGACCATAACGAAGATGATTTGTATTTTTCATCTAATTCAGTAAAATATGCCAACAATACATTTTCTGAATACGAATTTGTTTTCATTTTAATACGCCAGTCCATAAAACTATGGTATGCTTTGTCATAGAAATTTTTAGACTTTTGCGGTAATAAACCATATGTAGTAGCATTAGCGATTTTCGTTATTTCTGGTGGTGTAGAAGATATACTGTCTTCTGTAATACTGTCCATTTTTTCAATTACAGTTAAACACAATAATTTAACACAATTTGCAAGACCGTTTTTGACAACTTCTCAACGATAATTTCGTTTTGTTTGTTTCCGATTCGTAAACAACAGTGAACTTAACAACGAGCATGTTTAATTTAAATTTGAGTCGCTATGGCAACACTGTTCCGATGGCACAATAAAACAATGATCCATGTTTTAAGCATTTTGATTGGTTCACGAGCGGGAATAATGACTATTATTCCCGACACATTATTCCCGGCGGGATTAATATATAGCATTATATAGCAAAAAGCGCATATATAATGATAATATTATTAGTTAGTCGTATATAAATTAACATACCAGCAACTTAATTTTAAAAAACCCTGGCAATCGGAGGAATCCTAGTTCGAATCCAGGCGTCACCCGAATTTTTGTGTCACAAATTTAACTTTAAATTTATTGTCATCACTGTACTTTCAGTCATGTCATATGACAAAAAATCAGTTCGTCGTATGATTTCCTTTAAATCAGACACGTATCGCTGTAGGTTGTCAATGCCTATCATTAGGAGTTTTGAGATCGATGCTACGTTAGACACTATTTATTTATTTATTATATTGAACCCAACAGGCAAAATACCCAATTACAGGATAAAAATATAGTATGTACAAAAAAAATTAGGTAACTAGAAAAAATTACAAAGTAAAAACAACAAACTAATTAACAAAGATTATTACAAAATATAATTGGAAGAAACAAATCAAAATACAAAAAGAAATAAAATATCAGGACTTAAGAAAATCATAAACGCTACGTTTAAATACGGGCAATGAATCCCCAAAAATATCAACATTATTTTGAGCAATGTTATAAAGATTACACATTGCATACAACGGTGCAGAATAAATAATATAAATGTGGGATCTAGGCAGATAAAATACTATGACAGAAGAATTCGGTTAATGCCATATATTTGACGTGATGTAGCGGTTAGCATCTCTGCCCGGCAAGCAGAAGGTCCTTGGTTCTAATGTAGGCATCATCCGAATTATTCTGTCATAAATTTAACTTTAAATTTACGTTTTATAATAAATAAATTGCTGTAATATGTTCAATATAATTTTTATTATCATACAAATTGAATTTACATTACCAAATTTTATAGTACTCATTATCAACTATTTTTGTAAAATGGATAATTATTTTATATTTTTATATAAATTTTTGAAATAAATGTTATTAATAAATAAATAAATAAAATAAATATATCATCACGCCTTTTACCCATTACTGGATGTGGCACTCTGCCTAAGCAGATCTCGGTAAGTGAAATATTTTTTCGTGTGAAGTGCGGTTACCAGCCGTCAAATCACGGCACCAAAGATGTTAGTGGAAGGAGAGCCACAGGGGTAGATTTAAATTGGTGAAAATTGTTTGTCGGCTGTGGGGATTGAACCAGGGTTCTCAGGATCCACAGGCCGACTCGATACCACTGAGCCACCTACCCCATAATTCATATGAGAACAATAATCTAAAGAGATACTTAAAAACCAATTAATACGCTAGGAAGTGCGTTAAAAAAGGGTTGAGAATCAATGAACAAATTTATAAAAATTTCATATGCAATTAATTGTCTGTACATGCCACTTAGCAATTTGATACATCTACATTTAATTACGTGAAGTATGTGACAGGGTAGTGCTTCACTCTCGTATCATAGAATCAGGGAAACATCGGCACAGGAGGGAAACTTTCGTTGCAACCAGTTGAAACACTTGAATCCCCGTAGGAGATATATTTTAATTACAGAAATGAAGTAGATTGAAAATACCAGAGTTGGCCGTGGAAAACATAGAGATCAAAGGCGACTCTGGTGAGTTGTCGCTTGTTTTTGCCCTTTTTGCCCTCTGAGGCTTGTTGCCATTGATTTTCCTCACGCTTTAACCACGTGACTTCTACATTTACATTTATTGAAATATCAAATTGAAATTAACTACCTGTCAAATGATAAAATTAATATATCATTATGACATTTTATTTATCAATTTCTAGAAATTGTAGATTTATTATAACAGACGTAGGGTGCATAACTAAGCCTTTTTGACTTTAGTTTCACCGTATTTTCCTTAGTCTGTGGTTCTTAAAATTTAAAAAAATATATTTATTAAATATGGAGTACTTGGCTCAGTGGTATCGAGTCGGCCTGCGGATTTGATAACCCAGGTTCGATTCCCACAACCGACAAACCATGTTAAAACTACTCCTGTGGCTCCCTTTCCACTCATATCTTATAAATATATTACTTACCGAGATCTGCTACAACAGAGGGCAAATCCAATAATGGGTAAAAGTCGTGATAATATATTTATTTATTTTAAATATCCTTTCAACGATTTGTAGCAACATATGTTTTAAAGTTTATTAAAACTATTAATTATTTTAATTTTAATTAAAAATATATGAGCTTCAAATCAAATGCAGGTAATTTTGTTTAAACAAATAACTGAAAAACGAAACAATTAGATAATAAAATAACAATAAATTATAACAAATTGCTCCAAATGCTGGCCATAATTAACTAAACATAATCTAGAACGTTTTGCAATACTGTCAGTTACTGTTCGCAATGTATTTCAATTAATAATGTAGAATGTATTCAGCATTGTTTATAACATAATTATAAAGTATTAATTTTTAAAATGCCAAAATAATTTTCAAGTATATATTTTTAAATTTCTTAGCATGGAGAACTTATGGAAAAATTTAATATTTATCACAAAATATTCTCTATAGAGAAGTGAAAATGTATATCTTACATTTGTCATAAATTGGCTTAGGTAAGTTTATTCTAATTTGGTATTAAAAGAATGTATCTAAAAGTAAACTAGTACATACATACATACATAACATCACGCTATATCCCATTAAATGGGGTTCCACGAACCTCTGAAACATTCACAGAACATCCACTATAAGATTCATAAAAAATCAGTTCACGTCAACATTCTCATTCTGACACACGATACTCGTTTCAACCACATTAACACTTCCTCCATACGAGCTCTTTCCTTCCTCACAACCAAAATCCATCATCACGCAACAAACCTTCATTCACATCCATCCATTCGCTCATGTACACCTGTTTCGTAAAACTGCACTTACGCCCACTTCTCTAACATCGAATCTATAAAGAAATGAAGGTAGCATCGCCTGCGCTTGTTTAAAAATACATTTAACACAATTGCAGTTTGACACTGTATAGTAAAAACTGAAAATGAAAAATAAAAGATGAGGAAGGAAGGGAGCATCTGTCAGCGCTTGTTTTTGAAACTGAATTCCACACAATTGCAGTTGAAAATTAAATGAAGTTATATCATTATTATTTTTAATTAGATAAATATTTTCCAGAAATTTAGATTTTATATCTTACAACTTTACTTTTTGGGGTATGTGGCTCAGTGGTATCGAGTCGGTCTGTGGATCTTGAGAACCCTGGTTCGATTTCCACAGCCGACAAACAATTTTCACCAATTTAAAATCTACTCCTGTGGCTCCCCCTGTACTAACATCTTTGAGGGCCGTGATTTGACGGCTGGTAACCGCACTTACCGAGATCTGCTACGGCACATCCAGTAATGGGTAAAAGGCGTGATGATATATTTATTTTTATTTTAACTTTACTTGAATATTGTACCGCTGTGCAATATCAGATCACGCTAGAACAACAAAGTACTGCTAAATGCATATATGAAATGAAACTAACCGTAAACATAATAATAATTAAAAATAATTATGAATATATCTGTGTTTATATTTCACTTTCAAACTGATTCACAATGCAGTACTCCAGACCAGATTGAAGGGTTTACCAGTAACATATTAATTATTTATTTCAAATGAATGTATTTGGAGTATTAGCGTTGTAATTTAAACTGTAATCCGAGGTATTAATAATTTAAAATCACTGACATTATTAATTCATTACTACAATAAACATATCAAAGCAATTTCACATATTTTGTAATGAACAAATAATATATTTAACGTTTTAATGAATTATCAACTAGAGTGTCTAATTAATGAACCCAAAAATAATTAAAATCATTTTCCATTTCATTATGTTCGTCTCATTAATATTTATTCTGATATAAAACCTGTGCAGTAATTATATTCGTAATAGGTAACACAATAATGTATTATTTTTTAGCTTTTAATTATTATTTATGTAATGAATTAAAATGATGAGTTTTAAGCTTAAAATAAAATTAATATATAGTATGACTAATTAGATATGTTTATTAGTTAATCATCAATTATTATTAGTTTTAAACTACGCATCATTTATTTTTAAAAACAAACGGTATATAACTATTTAAATATTTATATTGCAAAAGTTACTAAAAAATTAATAATAAAATTTGAATCAATTTAGTCTGTTTTGATTATTTAATATAAACAAAATAAATAAATAAATATATCACGCCTGTAATCTAGTACCGGGTACGAAACTCTGCTGAAGCAGATCTCGGTAAGTAATATATTTTTTGCGAGAAGTTTGGTTACCTCTTACACTATTGCAGCTCTCGCCTTCGGCTCGCGCTGCAATTACCGTGTTCGAGTAACAAAGAATCACTTTATGCTCTTAATACACAAATAACTATTTTTACCTGATTGGAGTATGTACTTTCCTCAAAATTTAAAAAAAATATGAAGATGCGTTCAATATTAAATTATATTTCTCGTGCTCCAATTAAATTACAAATAAATTTTGAGCGGTTTTTAAATGTTTCACCTAAACATCTTCATTAAGCAGTTTTTTTTAACATTATTTCAAAAACCAAAAACTTTACCACTAAGTTCAGCGGATCAAAATATGTATATAAATTTTCTTTTCAACATTCATACGAGAAAGAATTTTCGAACAAATAGTCCGAAAATCTAAAAAGGAAATTAAAAAAGTTATCAAAATGCATTTTATAGTTTGCGATAAATGTACACTTAAATATTTAATAATACCAGTCATAAATCTAATTTACACTTTAGAATATAATAGTAAATAATAGACATAAAGTTCGTGTAAACAACCCAGTGGTGACGAAACAATATAAATTTTAGATTAGAAAAGCATACAAACAAAAATAAACAAAGTTCAGTAAATTTAATAAAGTCTTGACAATAAAACATGGCAAGAGTTTGAGAAGAAAATTATGCTCGTGCGCATTGCAATTCCTATTCATAAACGGCGAGTAATTGCGTCTGCCGACGTCCATAAACCTATTTAGAGTGACGTCTTTATTATTCCAAATCTAGCACTGAAGTTTGTGTGATCTTTTTTGAGCAGCAACTGGCAAGCTCTTCTAGTTATTTGTAATTTAATGGTTTCTAGATTTGCTCTTCGTTTTACGTCTTTATCGAGTGTTTTAAAATTGTTACTTTGAACGTTTGAACGTCGTTCGTTGCCTGAGAATTGTTTACATAATAAATATATTCAAAAATAGATATAAATACTCAGCCGTTCAGGAAGTGGAATAAGAAATAGTATAAATAATGCCATAATTTCTAACTAAACTCGTACCAGATGTTCCAAATGAATGAACAAATAGACGTTTAATGTAAGAACCTTTTTTTTGTAAATCAAAAGAGTTAACATGTAATATATATTTTACCGACTACTGGGTATTGCACTCTGTCATAGCAGATCCAGGTAAGTGATATATTTCTTCGCGTGAAGTACGTTTATCAGCTGTCAAATCACAACTCCCAAAGATATTAGTGGAGCGAGAGCCACAGTGGTAATTTTACCGTGGTGAAAATTGTTTGTCACCTCCGGGAATCGAACCCAGGTTTTCAATTCCACATACCGACTCGATACCACTGACCCACCTACTCCACAAATACAATTAAATGTTTGTGCAACAACTTAACTATGAGAAATTATAAGTTTAGGAAACTAAATTGGAACATGTTTTTTTAATGTGTCCTGCTAAATATAAATTGTGTTTAGTTTCGAAATATGTTTGTAATAGTCGTAATTTAAATCTTACAAATTATAAGTTTAAACGCAACGTAGCGTTTAATAATTTCTAAACAAATAATAATTAAATTAATTAATGTTATTAATATCGAAATACCAATGTAGGTAACTATTTTCATAACGCAAATTTAATTTCGCATCAATATTTTAATAATCCGAAAGCAAAAAGAAACAATTCAATTAAAAAATAATTCCACAAAACTTTCCTTACACGCCAATGAACAAAACTTTCCAACAATGCAGGGAGTGAAATTCTTTAGCATCTGCTAGTTCGTTGAGGGTTTACAGAGGGTACAGGGTAGTTACTTTCATCATAGGCGTCCGTCCCCCGGAGGGGGTAGGGGCGGCACGCGAACAAGCGAAGCGTGGGGACACAATGGGCGGACACGAACACACAATTCATCTTTAATTTTATGAAACACGTACCCCGCAATTACTTATATCTCGCATCAAGTGAGCCAAGGCAGCCAGTGGAGAGCAAGAACGCCGAGACAGGGGCAAAGGGGACACAGACGGAACGGCGCGCAGGAAATTGAGACATCAACTGAAACAACTGCCGTCAGTAACTGGAAACGCACGACACTGCAGGACCGCATTCTGCAAAATTATACATTAAAAAAATTGCTATCAATATAAAAATAATTCATTTTAAACATTACTCAACGAAGAGTTGGTTTCATAAAGGTTATATTACAATTCCAAAGAAGACATTTTTGGGCAGTACTAACATTTATTTTTTATGCGACCATGACAGACATTAGGCTGTTTTGCATTTATTTCATGTGCAGTACGTAGAAATTTGTCTCCTATTTGTGTAGAAATTACTACTTTCTGCACAGTGTAGAAACTGAGTTTTTCTGATACAGTAGATCATCGTATCCATGGATACATGAAATATGCCAACATTAACAAGCGAATTTCAAAACAAAGAAACTATTAAAAATTATTGTATTTTTTTTAAAGCGTTTATATATAATCGTATAAAAAACTAATGTGTATGCCACGAGCAAAGAGTATCCGCCATTCTTCCATTGTTGATGCTCTCGGCTGTGCCTCAACTATCAATATCCACAGGCTAACGGCAATAGGCTACTTTCTACTGTAGGTACATAAATAACTATTTTGCATGACCCAGTCTGAAAGTAATATTTTCTTCTCTAAATTGCAAATGAAAATGCATTTTTAATCTTGTAATTGCAGCACTTATCTCAATTCGTAATTTTCACACTCGTGTAATAAAACGACACTTTCCTACTTGTTTTACGATTTCGATGTACTATTGTTTCCATTATGTGGTAAATAGCTCAGTGATATCGAATCGAAACCGAGTTACATTCCTACAGCTGTCAAAAAATGTTCACCATCAATTAAACGAAATAACTTCTATAGATCCTCCTCCATTAACATCTTTGAGAGCCGAGATTTGACGGCTGATAACCACACTTCACGCTATTAAATATATCGCTTACTAAGATCTGCTATATCAGAGTATCACATCCAGTAATGGGTTAAAGGCATGATGATATATTTATTCATTTATTTATTTATTCTGTTATTTACATTATCAATATTTTCCAAAAAAAAATAACTATGGATTTCATTTCTTATTGTGTAATTATTATGATTTAAAATTGACGTAATTGGCAAGACATTTGATGCAGCCTACGACAATATTTTTACCAAATATAATATTTTGCAATAACAAATAAATAAATAAAATAAATATATCATCACGCCTTTTACCCATTACTGGGTGTGGCACTCTGCCTAAGCAGATCTCGGTAAGTGATATATTTTGTCGCGTGAAGTGCGGTTACCAGACGTCAAATCACGGCCCCCAAAGATATTAGTGGAGGGAGAGCCACAGGGGTAGATGTTTTTAAATTGGTGAAAATTGTTTGTCGGCTGTGGGGATCGAACCAGGGTTCTCAAGATCTACAGGCCGACTCGATACCAATGAGCCACTTACTCCATAACAGTCAGATTTATTCCGAAAACAGAGAAGAACAACCGTGTTTCTAAACTATTATTGTGGTACAATAACAATAACAAAGAACAGTGAAAAATATGTATTTGAATGTGTATTAACAACGTTGACAGCTACAGAATATTTGTCATTCGAAGAATGGTATATAGAAGTTCATTTGTTGTACAATTTTAAAACAAAACAAATCATTACAGTTTTTGCGAACAGATGAAAATCAACATTGTAAACAAACATTGATTTGGACAGTTTTTCAATTCTGTTTCATTTGGATTGAAATCAAATTGCATTTGAATAAAAACTCAATCACTGCGTTAAATAGTCTCTCTTTTTGATATTTTTGCTACATAAATTATATCGTCATGCATTTCATATAATGTTGCATTTATCGAAATGTCAAAGGATTAGTAATTGAAAATACACTAGATATTTACATGGCTGAGGCAGAATAATTAATTTTGTAATTATTATTTATTTCAATTAATTGTTTCGTTATGTATTTATTTTAAATACATAGTCATTTTTTTAGTCAAATAAAACATATTTCATCCGCAGGCTATAAAACCATTTTATTGTATAATTGAAAATATTATTGTTTTGTCACTCATATTCAATCATCAATATAATTAAGTTTTCACCTCTTGTTAAATACTCATATGTAGATATCCCTAGGCATTGTTTTAAAATTTGCAATATATTGAATTTAATGAATCCGTGTTCAAAATATCTTTTAAGACTATTGCAATGGCAGATAACAAGATGAAAAGCTCATGAAAGTATTTTCAGCCACATACCAAAATACCAAAAACATTAAAATATGGATTTCTAATCTTTGTAGTAGGTATTATAAACAGCTGATAGACATTTGGTTTTGACTATAAATTAGTTTCCTATATTAATAATAATACGAGAAAAAAATACCTTTTTATAGTACACAGATAGAAAGCTGACAACAACAAAAAAATAAACTAGCAGTTAGCTAACTATAATTAAGAAGAAAAATATGTCGATCTGAAAGATAAATGCTTATAAAAACAGATATCTATAACTAACAACCCGATTATCAAAAAAGTTTTAGCAAATTCTGAACTTTGGATTAGGTAATCTTATTCTAATCTAACCTCATATTAAAAAAATATCCAAATCACATTTAAAAAACAAATGATAACAGGTTTATGTAAGGGATTAGTTAATTTTTTTTACATATGGTTTAGTTTGGTTTAGATTAAACCAAAATTCAGGATTAATTAAATCTTTTTAAAAAATAGTTATAAATTTTAACTTTAAAATGAAACATTTCTTATAATAAATGTAGGCATGTTTGGTAACTAAAAAATAAACTTAGTCAACTGTTAGTCAGTGTTACAAGCCTATTGGGTAGATGGCTCAATGGTATTAGATTGAATTGTTCAATTCTCAAAACCGACAAATAATTTACACCACATTCCTCCTCCTCTAATATCTGATTTGACGCCTACTAACAGCGCTTCATACGCATCAATATATCACTTATTAAGATCTGCTACGACAAAATGCTATTCTCAGTATTAAGTAAAAGGCGTTAAGTTATATTATTTTTGTTATTGTTCTAGAACAAACTTCATATTTCTTTATAATGAATAATTTGGAAGAAGAGAGCTTAATGGTTCAATTCCCACAGTTGGAAATCGGATTTTTACCACATGTATCGATCCCTCCTTTAACATCTGTGGATCGTAATTTGACGACTGGTAACAGTAATTTAGCAGAATGCCACACCAAGTTATGTTAAAAAGTAGGTATGATCGAAATTAAATTAAAATAAATAAATATATCATCACGCCTTTTACTCATTACTGGGTATGGCACTCTGCCTAAGCAAATCTCGTCAAATCAAGGCTCCCAAAGATATTAGTGGTAGGGGAGCCACAGGGGTAGATTTAAATTGGTGAAATTATACCACTGCTTATGTAAAGAGATGAAAATGTGGCTTCAGGGTTGCAAATGAATTTTTTCTCAATTTTATCATAGGCAACGAAGTTTTTCCATAGCAAACTTTGTTTGAATATATTGTCTATAGTTCAACAAAATAGTTTTGATATTAAAACTTTATACAAAAATATCTGCAGGTTACCAGGGAAACATAAACAAGAAAGAGTTTCATACTTACACGGGATATAAACTTCCCAATGTTTATTTTAGAAAGTTTTCTTCTTTCATCACATTTATACATCTCTTTAGACGCGATTTTTTCTTTTTCTCTTCATGTCTGGCGCTTCTTTGAAACACAGCAAACAAAATACTGATGTTACTCACTTACCGTGCTTTTTACTCTCTACAAGCTGATGCACAATCTCTTTGAAATGTACGGACGAGATTCTTATACTAACTCTGTTTTAATATCAGGAAATAATAACACTATTACTAACTGTATTTTTCTTTTGTAGTCAGAGTATCTCTAACATATCTCTTTATCATGCTAGAAATTTAGACGTCTGTGTATAAGAGTATATAATAATTATTTGTTGACGTGTTGGATTGTGGAAATGAAAATCTTATTTCAAATCTCAAAGCCGACAAATTAATGAGTACTAGATTTCACTATAATAATAATTATTATAATACGTGAGTTTTGTGAAGGTTAATAGAAGAAACTAGAACCGATTTCGGTTACGGTTAACGGTTTTTATATCAGTAATATTTCGGTTTCGTTTACCAGTTACGGTTTTTGAAAAATATTATATAGGTTATTATAAATTACGATTTCGTTAAGGTTTCGGTATTATTCGGTTACGATTTTTTTCGATTTCGATTTAAAATTCTTTTACGAAAACCTAATATGCAGCACAATTACAGTATATTAAGTAACTAATTAGCAAATTTCTAAAATTATTTTCATAACACATGCACAAGAAACACGTTCTTATTCCCTAAGTAGCATGTTTCTCTCCCTAGAGAGATGTTTCTCTCCCTAGAGACTACGATTATTAGCTGTTTACGGCGTTTTCTAGATAACTAGTTAGGTAACCCATATTTGACATTTGTCCCGATAAGACAGTACAAAGCACTTCTTACGAAAAATATAATATGCTTCACGGGAGGGCGCGATTATCCCTTGTTTCCCTCCCTTGATGCATAACATATTATTGCATTCCTGTTTTCTGTAAACTTCAAAAATAATTTCTACGTATGCCATACCGTGGATCTTGCTTTCACACTACTATTCGTATCCAGTATTGCCAGTCCTATTACGACTGACAAGGTTGCAACTTTATAAAAATATAAAAACTGACACCTTACACTATTCTTCGTATTTGTACTATTTTTGATTTAGTACATTATTTATACCTGATTTAGAACTGAAATAATAATGGTTCAGTTACAATTACAAATTAAAAAAAATTTTGGGAGAAAATAGTTACAGTTTCTCCGATAATTTCTTCAGAAATTTGATAAACATTACCATTTAATCATCGTTGAATTTGAAATTAGTGGAAGCAAGTTAATTAGTTTCAAATAATAATTACCGAAGGTACCGTTGCTATATTAATTTCAACATACTAGAGGAAATTATTCAAGTGTCCTTTCTAGGCCTGAAGTGTAACAGAAACTGAAAATTTCGCAGAATTAATTAGCAGACTCGTTCGATATACGAAACAATCACTTGCTTTTAAACAAGCGTTTGTATCTATTGCTTTATGGTTTAATCGACAGAACATGCACGACTCAAATTTCAGATTCAAATTCCAATGGAAACAAGATAACATTTTTAAATACGATCATTGATGAATTGACAAATGTTTTTCTGATATTCTATGCGTAAATGTCAACCTTGTTTGACAGTTCCATGCAGGGGCGGATCCAGACTTCGAATTAAGGGGGGTAGGGTCATGGAGTGAATTTTGTCTGGAGGGGAGGAGGTATTGCCCATCTTCTAAATATAAAAAAAACATTTGTATTTGCTCATATTATATTCCTGCTTTAAATAATTTTTACAATCACATTAAATCACATTAAATCGTCTTTGGAATCGCATTAAATCACATTAAATCATCTTTGGAATCACATTAATTCACATTGAATAACATTAAATCATCTTTAGAATATACTTAGATAACTAAATCAATTCGACGTTTGCTTTTTGCAAATTTAGTGATGATTTTATCGACGTCAATCTGGCAATAGGCTCACATCCGCTGAAACACAGTGCTAACGGAATTGGCTGAACTCAGAATCATAAAGGCGGTATCGACTGTCTGCTGTTAACTAACAATATGTTTTAGATGTAGGAGAATGTGTAGCTTTAAGCAAAATTACTTTTCTATAAACATTTATAAACGTGGTGAGGAAAAGTGATTTTTTTTCACCTCAAAAATTTCCCCTAAGAACGCAAACACTTTTTAAATCATAAAGTGTCAATATCTAAACGGTTCTTCGATAGAATACAAAAATGATTGAATTAGAAGTTGATTTTCTAAGTGCAAATGTCGGTAGTCACATACTTGACTAGGTCTTAAATAGAATACCTCTCCCATCTGCGGGTCGAAATAATATCCCCACAAAATATAGGTTTTTGGCTATTTATATAATAAATCAAACAATAATTCTTAATTATCTTAGAATTTCTAAGTTCTTAGATAATATTTCCTATGTAATTTGTTTAACAAATTGAGTTATCGTAAATAATGACATCATTATTATGTATTAGGGCCAATAAATTTTAAAAAGTCCATGCTTAGAGGGGGTCATGACCCCCATGATCCCTCCCCTGGATCCGCCACTGGTTCCATGATAATTATAGTTTAAAATTGGTTTAAATTTATTAACGTAAAACGACAGTACATGTTATAAGGAACAAATTACATTGCTGTACAATATTTGATATGCTTTTATTAATTTAAACCTATTTTAAAATTTAACTTTTAGCGGTGCAATTTGCTAAAAGTTAGATGTTTGTTTCACCTTAACTATTTCTAATTGCTAATGTAAATACCACATAATTGAAAAGTTATAATTGACTGTAATTAGATTGGCACTAATTGCAATGTGAGTAAGCTTTAAAATACCTATGTAATTTACATGAATCAATTAATTACATTAAATTGCAAGTTTAACATATACAAATTTGAAATTTGCTATTAAAATAATTAGGAGAGTAATGGTAGAGGACAAACTTATGTATCATGTTCGCAGTTTATTTGGAACACCTGTTCACAGAACTGTGTTAAATAAATCAGTTTTATTTGATTTCATAATACTTGTTGGTCTGAATTCGATTGAACAACATAATTTTGGACCTTATATACAGGATGTTTCACAACTTAGAGCAAAAAATTAAAGGGTATATTCTGTACGACGTGCTGATCATGAAACAAAAAGATTTTTTTTAAATTCGAAAAATTAAGGGTTGTTAACCTAAAACATTTTTTGTAGTACTGCACTGGATTCGCTTTCCTATTAAACACAAACAATGAAGTAGGTATCAACTACGAAAGAATAATTACACAATTCTATTATTAGCAGTTATTTATAATAGAATTTTATTTAATTAATAACTTTAACATAATCATCCACCCAGTGGCACTGGCAACGAAAAATTTTGGACTGGGAAACATGGAAAATAGTTTTGCGATTTAAAAAAAAATTCTTTTTGTTTCATGATCAGCACGTCGTACAGAATATACCCTTTAATTTTTTCCTCTAAGTTGTGAAACACCCTGTATAAACTAATAATGCAACAAAATCTTTAATTTACAGTTTGAATAATTAATTGATACCTATTTGATTGTATTTATCTGTACAAAGATATTTTCCTATGATAGTGAAAAAAGTTATTATTTTCTGCAATCAAGTGTCATCATTGCTTTTGATTGTCATAAATTTTTTAAAAATTACAATAAGATAAATCGACAACAGCCTTTGATACTATTTGAGAAAATAAAAAAAAATATAAATATTAAATAATATGAAATGCAAAATTATCGTAGGAAAAATAATATATAATACAGGCCATGGGAAAATTTAAATGAATACACACTGTTTTCAGTGATACCCTTTCAATACTCGTAACATATTATACTATTATTTAACGATCAGAATGTTATATAATATATACTCTTAATTTTTTTTCCCGAAATATAAAAACACCATGTACTATTTTTTTTGCCATAATTGGAAAAGTATATAAAATTTACTTTACAATAGTAATAAATTTACAATATATTTTATTACCAAAAAATCAAATGGCGGAAATTAAACAAATATTAGAAGAAACAGTATCAAAAATCAGTACAAATTTCATTCATAATTAGTATTAGCAAGTTTTTAACATTATTGTTATTTAATTTTGATATCCACAGCCAACAAACTATTTTCACCATAATAAAACTACCCTTGTGGCTTCCCCTCCACTAACATCTTTGGAAGACGTCATTTAATGGCTGGCAGTATTGGGTAAAAGATATGATGATATATTTTAATTAAACTGACTGTTCGTGGTTCCTGTTGTTTTCAAAAATTATTTTTGGGTTTATTGTTTTAGGTATCCATATGGATTTTTTTTAATTTGTCAAATAAATTTTACGTGCTAAATTTTTAGGGTACACAATATTAGTTCCATTTCAAATTTTCTATTTACTAGTAGAAAATTGAGAATATATTTTACATTCATTATTTACTATAAATAAAAAACTTAATATATCATCACGCCTATTACTCAATACTGAATGTGGGTGGCACTCTGCCGAAGCAGAACTCAATAAATGATTATGTCTGTGAATTGCGGTTACCAGCCGTTAAATAACGGTTCCCCCAAGATAATAATGGAAGGAAAGGCACTGGGGTAATTTCAATGTTGTGAAAAAGTCCACAGATCGACTCAATACCACTGAGCTATCTACCTCATATTAAAAATAAATAAATAAATAAATATATCATCACGCCTTTTACCCATCACTGGGTGTGGCACTTTGCCTAAGCAGATCTCGGTAAGTGATATATTTTTTCGCGTGAAATGCGGTTACCAGCCGTCAAATTACGGCCTCCAAAGATATTAGTGGTGGAGGAGCCACAGGGGTAGATTTTTTAAATTGGTGAAAATTGTTTGTCGGCTGTGGGATCGAACCATGGTTCTCAAGATCCACAGGCCGACTCGATACCACTGAGCCACCTACCCCATATATTAAAAATATATTTATTATATTTTTTAATATAAGGGAATGAATTTAGTAAATAAATGAATAAGCTAATTATTTACTAGTTCATCAGTTCTTTTTTAACCCGATATTCTATACATGTACATATATTTAATTAGAGACACAGGGATAAAATGTTCATTTTTAATTATAGGTTTAATTGATACATCTCCATTAGGACGATTCCCAATGCAGTGTAGCACTCCCCAAGTGGGGTGTAGTTTGTTGTAGATAGCACTCGAAGTGTCTAGACAGTCCGTTACGTCTGTTATTAATTACGCATCAGATAAACCATATCATACACATATACAGATGGCAATTATTTGACTTGATCCCACGGCCACGGCCAAGCCGAATATATCTCTAATTAAACAGGCGGGTAATTATTAATTCTCTGACTGCATCGCATCCACTCAGTCGCAGAGGACTCTGGACACAGCCAACTTATCATTAGATGGCGAGGCTTCGCATTTGATGCAACCAGGATGCTTATACACAAAGATTATCTTACTACAGATCAAACAAATTATATACATTTTCCTAAATCTTTGTGTCATTTTTGTTTCTGATATTATAGGATAATTTGAGGCAGGGTTCGTAAATATCATGATATTTATAATAAATATCAAAATATCTGATATATAGGATATATATATATATATATCAGATAAATATCACTTTTTGGATATTTATTTTTTAATTTTAGTTTTTGTACACATTTAGAAAAACTGAAAAATTCGAAAAATTTCACTTCTCCGGAGGCTATATCTCAAAAACTAAACAAGATATGGAAATGCGCTCAACGGCGTTGAATTCCCCGAGTCCGAATTGACTTATAAGCAAATTTTCATACAATTTTAAGCAATTTAATATTTTTAATTATTTCCTAAGGGGTACCCCTTTGGTTTTTTCAGATTTTAATTCAATTTTCCCAAAAATCCTTAATCGTAGGATTATTAAAACGAAAATTTACATACATATGTATTTTGACCCACTGAATCCAGTGGTGCAATCTTCAAATGCATATGACTTCTGGTTTTCTAGAAAATGTTAAAAAACCGCTTCTTGCGATTTTTTTGGCGGAAAATTGAAAAAAAATAAAAATCGCTGAAACTATGTTTATAAGTTAACTGAAGCACGAGAAAATTAATGCCGTTGAGCGCGTTTTCATATCACATTTAGTTTTCGAGATATAGCCTCGAAAAAGTAGAAAAACTGAAAAATTCAAAAAATTTCACTTTTTCCGGAGGCTATATCTCAAAAACTAAACAAGATATGGAAATGCGCTCAACGGCGTTGAATTCCCCGAGTCCGAATTGACTTATAAGCAAATTTTCATACAATTTTAAGCAATTTAATATTTTTAATTCAATTTTCCCAAAAATCCTTAATCGTAGGATTATTAAAACGAAAATTTACATACATATGTATTTTGACCCACTGAATCCAGTGGTGCAATCTTCAAATGCATATGACTTCTGGTTTTCGAGAAAATGTTAAAAAACCGCTTCTTGCGATTTTTTTGGCGGAAAATTGAAAAAAATAAAAATCGCTGAAACTATGTTTATAAGTTAACTGAAGCACGAGAAAATTCATGCCGTTGAGCGCGTTTTCATATCACATTTAGTTTTCTAGATATAGCCTCGGAAAAGTAGAAAAACTGAAAAATTCGAAAAATTTCACTTTTCCGGAGGCTATATCTCAAAAACTAAACAAGATATGGAAATGCGCTCAACGGCGTTGAATTCCCCGAGTCCGAATTGACTTATAAGCAAATTTTCATACAATTTTAAGCAATTTAATATTTTTAATTATTTCCTAAGGGGTACCCCTTTGGTTTTTTCAGATTTTAATTCAATTTTCCCAAAAACCCTTAATCGTAGGATTAGTAAAACGAAAATTTACATACATATGTATTTTGACCCACTGAATCCAGTGGTGCAATCTTCAAATGCATATGACTTCTGGTTTTCGAAAAAATGTTAAAAAACCGCTTTTTGCGATTTTTTTGGCGGAAAATTGAAAAAAAATAAAAATCGCTGAAACTATGTTTATAAGTTAACTGAAGCACTTTAATATTTTTAATTATTTCCTAAGGGGTACCCCTTTGGTTTTTTCAGATTTTAATTCAATTTTCCCAAAAACCCTTAATCGTAGGATTATTAAAACGAAAATTTACATACATATGTATTTTGACCCACTGAATCCAGTGGTGCAATCTTCAAATGCATATGACTTCTGGTTTTCGAAAAAATGTTAAAAAACCGCTTTTTGCGATTTTTTTGGCGGAAAATTGAAAAAAAATAAAAATCGCTGAAACTATGTTTATAAGTTAACTGAAGCACGAGAAAATTAATGCCGTTGAGCGCGTTTTCATATCACATTTAGTTTTCGAGATATAGCCTCGGAAAAGTAGAAAAACTGAAAAATACGAAAAATTTCACTTTTCCGGAGGCTATATCACAAAAACTATTTGATATTTTTATATAATGGATATATATCATTGCAAAAATATGACGATATATATCAAAATAAATATCATGATATATATCGATCGATATATATCTTCGAACCCTGATTTGAGGTAAATAACCACTTTATAAATCATTGTAATAAATAGTTAGAATTCTACAGCCGACATCGTTGCTGAATAATTTTTAAAGAGAGCATAATTTGACAGTTATTTATTTAATTAGGCAAAAAAATTGGAGATTTACTGCCGCGATTAACATGTTATGATCCATGCGTAACCAAAATAATAAATTTCGCCAGTAGCCATGGGAGTAATTTTGCATTTTTGCCATGTTGAACACATAATTTTTAATTTAATAAATGTCAAATTTGTTTCTTTCATAGCCGCAATTTTACTACTTAGACTGTAAAATCATACTTTTTCTATTATAAATAGAGCCTTAAAATATTTATAATATCACGCCTTTTACTCATTACTGGGTGTGTCACTCTGCCGTAGCAGATTTCATAAGTGATATATTTTCGCGTTAAGTGTGTTTGCCTGCCGTCAAATCACAGACCTCAAAGATGTTAGTGGAGGAAAAACAACAAGGGTAATTTTAATGTGGTGAAAATAGT
Organism: Pterostichus niger; assembly: GCA_947425015.1. NCBI lineage: Eukaryota > Metazoa > Arthropoda > Insecta > Coleoptera > Carabidae > Pterostichus > Pterostichus niger. The sequence continues at coordinate 32,024,390 of OX380339.1, forward strand.
TTGTCAGCTGTGGGAATCGAACCCGGGTTCTCAAATCTGCAGAATCAACTCGATACCAGACGCGGTGAACCTATTTACTGTCAAGGGCAATTTGATATTAATAACATCATTCCAGGGACAAATATTTACATATTATACCGGGTGTCTATTTTTTCTGTTTTATAGGAAATAAAATGGTAACATTTTTATTTGGCCTGTTAATTTTTAAATAAAATTAAACATACAAAAAAAGTTTAGAATTAAAAACTACATTCAATATTCATTAATATAATGTGTCCCTGACACGAGATAAACGTACATTATTAGCCATCTTAAAATGGTGCACCGGTTTCAGGATATTAAACCAATATTTATTTGCACAAAAGTAGGCTGGTCATTAAGTAATAACTGTATTCTGTACGGTAATATTACCATACTGACGTCAAAACAGTCAAAAAAATTAAAATAAAACAATAATAATATACTATTAATAATACAAACGGAACTCAAAACAACAATAATACAAAGAATACTTCTCCTGCTTATTTATTTATTTTTTTTAATTTATTTTATTAATCGATCCAACAGGATACAAGATCCCAATTACAGGACGATTATACAGAATACAAAAAATAAAAGAATGAGTTGTCACAAAAGAAATAGACAGAAATATAAGAAAATATACAAGTAACTTAAACAGAGAAATAATTAATTAATAAACGCTTAAATTTAGGTAAGGAATCGCCAAATATGTCAATGTCAATGATACATGATATATTATTATATGCTACACAGAGTTGTCTTATAGGGGATTTCAATTCATAATTAGTCCTAGCTCTTTTGCAATGAAATAGTGCTTTATTTCTTGAAGTGACCCGTGGAATATGAAATAATATTAGCTCAAGACTACATGCATCATCAATATTGTTATTAATTAATTTATATAAGTAGAGAGATGATTGTAAAGTTCTTCTGCTACTTAATGACATTAAGTTCACTTCAGGCAATAAATTAGAATAGTCTTGGTCCCAACTAGGATATTGTCCATGCAGTTTAAAATAACAATATTTCATAAATTTATGCTGAATAGACTCAATTTTAGCTACGTATCTGTTATAAATTGGATTCCAAATTTGTAGACAATATTCTAGCTTAGAACGGACAAATGCGCAATATAAGCTTTTAAGTGTTCTTATTTTACAGAAAGACCGACAGTTTCTAATTACAAATCCGAGATTTTTGTAGGATGTTCTTACAGTAGTCTCAATGTGTACATTAAATGATAATTTTGTGTCAAATATAATCCCAAGATCTTTAAACTGAGTTACTCTCTCAAGCGAAATAGTTTCCATTTGGTATGCATAAGTGTAAACATATTTTTTAACTAAATAACTCATTATCTTGCATTTGCTGAAATTAAAGAATAATTTTGAATTATGAGACCATTTTAAAATATTGTAGATGTCGTTTTGTAACAGAATACAATCATTAATTGAGTTAATAGTTTTATAAATTTTTATGTCATCAGCATACAAAAGTATTTGAGAATGTTGAATGGAGTCCACCACATCGTTAATGAAAAGATTGAACAACAGGGGGCCTAAATTCGAACCTTGGGGCACACCAGAAGTAGCAATGAACGAGTTTGATTTAAAGTATTAATTATATAATATAATATATAATCACGCCTTTTACCCATTACAGGGTGTGGCACTATGGCGAAGCAGATCTCGATAAGTGATATATTTGTTCGCGTAAAATGCGGTTGCCAGCCGTCAAATCAAGGCTCCCAAAGATTTTGACTAAAGTTAATTTATATTATGACAGAAAAATTAACTTTAGTCAAAAACTACAGGTATGATTACCTTTAATAATCACACAACTTAATAATATTAGCTCCCAAAGATGTTAGGGGAGAAGCAAAGCCATATTTGCTATCGTATGTTAATTGTGTATCACGCAACTTTCGTTGGACAACCTGTATATTATTCGGATTGTATCTGTGTGGTATTACACTGTAGAGAGACATTTGTAGATGTGTAGATGTGATCGTTGTTGCTTGTTGGTTATGTTTGGGTAGTTTGTGCGCTGCCCACACATTAACACAAGATACCAATTAAAATCCATTCATCGTAGGATGCGAGTTCGTTACGGTTCGCCTCCTCGCTTCTAATTTACAGCTGCATGATGCACTAAGCACTGCACATGCACTCGCATCTCATGTCTGTATGCGTATAATTGAACAGCGCCAAAAATGTACAAAAATTAGAGATGGGCGAATATCAAATTTCTCGAATTCGAATATCGAATACGAATATTAATCAGATCTCGAATATTCGAGGTACTCGAATATTGGAATACTCCTAAAATTATTAATAATTATTTAATTGTCCTTTTAATTATTTGAATGAAATTGTTAAAATAAAATAAAAATAAAACAAAAAGTACAAACAAAAAAGAAAAAGACGAAAACTTCAAATTTAAGGTGAAACGTACGGGCTGATGTTGGCGAAAAACAAATTTGAAATATGGTACGTCTTCATGGTTTTTAAACAAAATATCTTTGTTATTAATAACTTCAAAGTATTGTAATAGCTTTAAGTTTATGTACAAATGATAAAGAAAAACATAGTAAAAAATTGAAGTCAACATATAGCGCGATATTCGAGGTATTCGAATGTTCGCTATACTGACGTTAATATTCGAAAATCGCGAATATCGAATAATGTCACTATTCGCGGCATTCGACTATTCGCGGATGATATTCGCCCATCTCTAAGAAAAATATAATGTTATTATATGAGACAAACAGTACCAATATTGTAACTAATTTAAGGCGTGATGATATAATTATTTTATTTGACAATAAATTTCGCATATTTCATTTAGCGTTGATCTCATGAAGAAATTAAAAATAATAAATACATATTTGTAATCGTTTTATCACTTTTATATATTGAAAGTATAATGAAAATCTAACGTAATATAACGTTAATCAGAGCTGAAAATATCCGATTAATTTCTCTGCGTAATTTTTGGAACGAAACCAGAGATTCGATTTCGCTGCCACGTAATTGTTAAAATTGTCGAGATGATTTCAATATGAGACGTGTGGTCTTCAGAGAGCAAAGCGGAGATTTAAAACCTACGCTTTTTAAATTAAAAATAGGGGGGCGTTAATAGGAATTGCAAATCCGTTAATTCCACAGATTTACGATGTTTTGAATATCTTATTTCAAGTTATTTCCATTCTCCCCCACGTGGTTAACCGGAAGTAATCCGAGAGGTTTACTATCCAGTTCCTGATATTATTTTATTCTCTGGGCGCAGGATTCACACTGTTCAAAGCCTAACATTTCAATTTTACTTTTTAAATAAAGTACACATCACAGCACATGCTATTTTTACTGAATAAATGAAGCAGTGTTATTTGACAAATGATAAAAGAGGGGTGGAATAACCCCTTCAGAAATAATATTCTTGTTCAAATATTCGCAGATAGATTTTTTCTCTATTCACAAATTTTGGTACAATTATTCTCAGGGTTCGAAGATATATATCGATCGATATATATCATGATATTTATTTTGATATATATCGTCATATTTTTGCAATGATATATATCCATTATATAAAAATATGAAATAGTTTTTGAGATATAGCCTCCGGAGAAGTGAAATTTTTCGAATTTTTCAGTTTTTCTACTTTTCCGAGGCTATATCTCGAAAACTAAATGTGATATGAAAACGCGCTCAACGGGATTAATTTTCTCGTGCTTCAGTTAACTTATAAACATAGTTTCAGCGATTTTTATTTTTTTTCTATTTTCCGCCAAAAAAAATCGCAAAAAGCGGTTTTTTAACATTTTCTCGAAAACCAGAAGTCATATGCATTTGAAGATTGCACCACTGGATTCAGTGGGTCAAAATACATATGTATGTAAATTTTCGTTTTAATAATTCTACGATTAAGGATTTTTGGGAAAATTGAATTAAAATCTGAAAAAAATATTAAATTGCATAAAATTGTATGAAAATTTGCTTATAAGTCAATTCGGACACGGGGAATTCAACGCCGTTGAGCGCATTTCCATATCTTGTTTAGTTTTTGAGATATAGCCTCCGGAAAAGTGAAATTTTTCGAATTTTTCAGTTTTTCTACTTTTCCGAGGCTATATCTCAAAAACTAAATGTGATATGAAAACGCGCTCAACGGCATTAATTTTCTCGTGCTTCAGTTAACTTATAAACATAGTTTCAGCGATTTTTATTTTTTTTCAATTTTCCGCCAAAAAAATCGCAAAAAGCGGTTTTTTAACATTTTCTCGAAAACCAGAAGTCATATGCATTTGAACATTTTTCCATTGGATTCAGTGGGTCAAAATACATATGTATGTAAATTTTCGTTTTAATAATCCTACGATTAAGGATTTTTGGGAAAATTGAATTAAAATCTGAAAAAACCAAAGGGGTACCCTTAGGAAATAATTAAAAATATTAAATTGCATAAAATTGTATGAAAATTTGCTTATAAGTTAATTCGGACACGGGGAATTCAACGCCGTTGAGCGCATTTCCATATCTTGTTTAGTTTTTGAGATATAGCCTCCGGAGAAGTGAAATTTTTCTAATTTTTCAGTTTTTCTAAATGTGTACAAAAACTAAAATTAAAAAATAAATATCCAAAAAGTGATATTTATCTGATATATATATATATCCTATATATCAGATATTTTGATATTTATTATAAATATCATGATATTTACGAACCCTGATTATTCTTTTCATTTTATTTTATATTTTATAGTAATTTACAGTATATACTAGGGTGGCCCTTATTTTGGGTATGTTCGAATTTTGTCGGTCTCCACCCAAAATCTGGTTTAAAATCACAAAAAAGTAATAAATTAATTTTTTGAGATTTTTAAAATTAGTTTAACCCGTGTCTCTAGGCCACTTTCACATTTACAAATAAACACTACAAATGATAAAATATATGTGGCTAAAAATATGATAAAATAAAATAAAAATATGATAAAAATGTTATAACCAATATGAATATTATTCAAAAACAGTCTAAAATAATCAAAAATAGTTTATAAAACAAAATTGTTGGAAAAGAATCAGTACTGTGAATCACTTTTTGCGTATTTAAAAAAACTCAATTTTCGTTAGTTTTTACCAATCCGTTTAGCAATAAACAATCATATAAAATTATTGTTTATTGTAATCGATCGATTCATTATCTCATCTAGTTTAATGCCCGCTTGGAATTGTGTCAAAATATTGAAAAACAAACAAGTTATTGCATTTTGAATAGTCACTGATTTGGGAGCTGAAGGCAAAAGTGAAAGTGGCCTAGAGGCACGGGTTAAATTAATTTTAAAAATCTCAAAAAAAATATTTATTACTATTTTGTGATTTTAAACCAGATTTCGGGTGGAGACCGACAAAATTCGAACTTACCCAAAATAAGGGCCCCCCTATATATACCTATACGTTACATTAGTAAATATTATTTATAGTTAGATTCAATTAATGAACGATGTTCAGACTTGCAGAGACGACGCGCACGGCAGAAGCATAGACCGAGACATGAACGTGATGTCAGTTGAAATGAGTGTTGAACCGTGACTAGTTGTAAATATGATTTTGTGTGCAAATTGTGCTGTGTGATGTGCTTTTAATAGTGATCGTCCCATGGAATTTACTATAACGGAGGAGCAAACTAAAGGTATTTACAATTTTAATTTTGTTATATTTTATTTAAAATATGTATATAAAAGTACAGGTTAAACTTGAGATATCAAACCTTATAACAAATAAACTATTTTATTATTTTATTTGATATTTCAATAATTACAAATTTAGTGAAATACTTAATAACAAGTAAAATAAGATTTTTGTAAAAAATACATGGACGTATATGTTTCATAATAGCAATTTTTAGTTATTATCTGTTTGAGAGATATATTATAATGAAAGACAGGTTTATACTTATTTTTTATTTTACTAAATGTTAGTTTTATTTACATAAATAAACACTATCTTGTATCTAGTATTCTTTTAATGTGTTTCTATAGCTCTGCACGAAACTCTAATGACATATATAATTTGATATACTGATTATAAACAAAAATATGTTTTTTGAAATTCGCAAAAATTAGGATATTTCATTCCTAGCGAATATTTTTAGTGTAGGAATTTTGCGCCGCTTCTCCATACATTAACAGCATATCCACTGATTCACTGTTGCTATACATTTTTATCAAATTTCTCCCACAACAACTTACTCTTTCAATACCGTGTACGAAATCAGACTAGGTACTCAAATAAAAATAAAAATAAAGCATTACACCAGGTACCTACATAATAACTAATTAATAAATAATTATTTGTAGGCAGTGTTTATACTTTTATTTCATTAGTAACATAATTATAAATAATTTAATGTACTATTAAACAAGTGACACTAAAAATGTTTGCTAGGAATTAAATACCCTAATTTTTGCGAATTTCAAAAAAGTTATTTTTGTTCTATAATCAGTATATCAAATTATATGTCATTAAATTTCATGAAGAGGTATAGAAACACCCTGTATATACTGCTCAAAATTGTACAGGGGCATTTAAAAAATTGAATGTAAAATTAAAACTATAAATTATATTTAAATAGTTGTAAGAATACCTAAGGTATTATTTTTGTTATAAAATATATAATATAAATATCTCGAGTTTGAACCTTGAGTGGTATGAATTGAGATAAGTTACCAAATAGAATTAATTGTTAAAATTATAACATTTATATTCTCCGTTATCAAGATACTGAGGAAAATAAAAGTTTATCCACTTGTAAATATTTACCATTTATCTAAGTCAAAAAACAAAAGTGATGTGTCTTTAACATGAGTTCAAATTTCATCATAAAATTTATCGCGATTATTTCAAGACAGTGTTTGACACATCGGAAAGAAATTTGACAATTTCAAGTAATGTTTGTTCATGAAATTGTATGAGATAATCCTATCAATTCTATAGAGGGCATACAATTTCAAATTGATTTAATCAGCAAGATTTAACACGTACTGGAAAAATCCAATCATAGCCGTAACAATTGAAATAGCGTTCCTCTTGTTTGTTTTACTCCTCATATATCTCCCTCCTTCTTCCTCCTGAAATCCTTGAATCCTCTCTCTTCATCCTTGCTACCTCATGATAAAAGTTACGAATTCTACTCTGGTCTTTTTCTAGATTATTTTTTATCATCGTTTCCTTTTCTTTCACGGAAAACAAAAGACCACCATTGCGTCTTATCTCTATCTCTCTCCTCCTCATTCTGCGGAGATAAGCAAGCGAGATGGAGTTATAGCTCATTGTTTCGAATTTGCACCTCCTTGCTGCATATCTCTGGTTGGAACGCTTTATTTGGAAATTATTCGCGAAGTGCGGATGGCGTATTTTTGTAGAATGAGAATTTGTTGCAAATGAGAGAATAATATGGAATAATTGCTCCTCGTGAAAGATAAAATTCAGTGCGGTTTTTTCCTTTTTTTAAATTAGCGGTTTGGGGATTGGCAATGAATTTATTGTTGAATTTCCTGTGTGTAATTTTTTGCTTTGTCCTACCGCGAGTATATATTTCTAAAATGAGGTTTTATCTCGAATTGCTACTAGAAATTATACACCAGTGTATTTCCTTTTTTAAATAATTCGTTCAACAAAACTAAAACGATATTTTTATTATAATTACTGTTGGATTTAATTATTAATTTAGATTAAACAATATACAGGCTGTTTCACAACTTAGAGCAAAAAATTAAAGGGTATATTCTGTACGACGTGCTGATCATGAAACAAAATATTTTTTTTTAAATTCGAAAAATTAAGGGTTGTTAACCTAAAACAGTTTTTATAGTACTGCACTGGATTCGCTTTCCTATTAAACACAAACAATGAAGTAGGTATCAACTACGAAAGAATAATTACACAATTCAATTATTAGCAGTTATTTATAATAGAATTTTATTTAATTAATAACTTTAACATAATCATCCACCCAGTGGCAGTGACAACGAAAAATTTTGGACTGGAAAACATGGAAAATAGTTTTGCGAATTAAATAAAAAATCTTTTTGTTTCATGATCAGCACGTCGTACAGAATATACCCTTTAATTTTTTGCACTAAGTTGTGAAACACCCTGTATAACTTGGACTTTATTTTAATTGTGATGAATAGATGTGGAAGAAACACAATTTAAACCATCTCAGTATCCGTTAATTTTGGATAAATTTCTATAAATTTAAGCCCTTAATAAATATATGTATTGAAGAATTGTAACGGCATACTGATTAAAAAATTGCTATAATGCTTTTATCTTATTCTATAGCGAGACACTTGACAAAATTATAATATAAAAAGCTAAAAAGGTATGAAACAAGTACGCACGTGTACATACCACCCTAATTCTCCCTACCTAATTTTAATAACAATAAAATATCGTTATTGCGTTACATTACATCAGATTATAAAATACATACTAACATTTTACTCATATTTACAAATTTAACATAAAATTGTAATAATATAAAAATATAAAAACAAAATATAATTTCATATTTAACTGTCCTTTTATAAATATAAAAAGCACACTAATATACAAATACAAAAAGCTCATTGAAAGTTTAAACAGCCAGACTGTCGAGTAAACATTTACATTTCAATATATAATTCCATTAAAAAAATTCACCGCGACAGACGTTTGTGCTCACAAATTCACATACACTCACACACCACCCTTTACAGTTGATTTAACGAACAGGGGTGACAATCACGCTGTGAAACCAGCTTTGAAGTGGGGGGTGGTGGTACGTGGTGCCAACCACCATCGTTAGGGGTAGCAGACCACCCAGGGATGGAATCAGAATATTACAAGATGAAAAATACATCGTACTGCCAACAGATTTTGTGCTCGGTTCATTTAAAATTTTATTTAATTTTAAATGTAAACCAATTTAATCTAAAAATTATATTATATGTCTTTTCCTAAATGACAGCATTGCAGAAGCGAATTCTAGTATTCGCATTTGACACATTATAATATGACATCTAGTAGGAAAATTTAGTACCTACTACAAATTCAGATTTTTCAACTTCCATTATGAAATAGACGTTTTATTTCACTTATTTGAGTTAGGTAATGAACTGCATTTTTAACTAGTGAAATAATGAGGTAACATAGCAACAGATATCTTGGTACACGAATTCTGATGTGTTATTCTATTATTTTTTGAATTTATAACTGTCATTAATATGTCAAAATTTCATAATTTAAAAAACGCTCTTTCGTATTTATTAGAACGGAAGTAAAAAAATGTTGTATGAAACTAGTAAGGAAATAGGTTATTATCTTACTTATGTGTTTACATAACTCGGCTACGCCTCGTTCTGCAAATTTCACATGCGTAAGGTAATAACCTTCATTTCCTTATTAGTTTCATAAATAGCTATATTGTGTTTGACTTAGTAAACTTTACAATTTTTTTCATTTTTTACATTACAAATATAGGTTCAATAAAGTTATAAAATTGTGTGATCAACTATTTAATCAATCTTAGAATAATAACAAAAAAAACAAGAATTTTTATTTTACCAAGTTTTACAATATAATTTCCTTTTATGAATAAAATATATCACAAATATAACTAAAAATATAAAATAAATATATCATCACGCTTTTTACCCATTACTGGGTGCGGCACTCTGCCGTATGTAGATCTCGGTAAGTGATATATTTCTTCGCGTGAAGTCCGGTTACCAGCCGTCAAATCACGGCCCCCAAAGATATTAGTGGAGGAGGAGCCACAGGGGTAGATATAAATTGGTGAAAATTGTTGTCGGCTGTGGGGATCGAACCAGGGTTTTTAAGATTCACAGGTCGACTCAATACCACTGAGCCACCTACCCCAGACGTATTAAATAATAATAATAAAAACACTTCAAATTGGGAACAATTCCAAGTAATTATCTGCCAGATATATTTCACACTTCACGCGAAAAAACATATCATTTTCCGAGATCTGCTTAGGCAGAGTGCCACACCCAATAATGGGTAAAAGGCGTGATTGTATATTTATTTATTTTACATTTAGTATCATATTACAAACTGACGTATGGTAATACGATACTATTTATCGAGCATTTAACAGTTACTGTAAACACTTTTCAGTAGAAAAATAAACTGCGATGTATAAATAATTCTGTCAGTCCGGATCTGTTTTTTCTCGCGTACTGTGTGGGGTAACCCACCCCTCCAAATTAAAACACATCTTTAAAAGTGTCAGGGCACAAGCTGTCTAAATATTAAACTCCCACTTCTAAACTTCTAATAAACTATCCTAACCTTACCACCAAATAAAACATCACACTCTCGCAGACAAACCACAGCGTCTGTGTACCTCTAGAATGCATGGCGGCGATATCACCGTCGCGATGCCGATCGGCTTTTGTTCTCGTTCAACTGTCAGAATCAGACGGTCGTGGACGTTGACTCGATGCGTCTTTGTTATTCACTTATATTTCTCTGATTCGTCAGTCGGAACTAGTGAAGTGTGAGCTGATATTTTAACCAATTGAAATAAAGGAACAGGAAATTTGTTTTTTGTTTCCATGTTTTAGGTTTTAATTTAAAACGAATTGTGGACGAGTGCAGATGTGTAATTTAATGAAGGTATCGAGGTGGATATAATACAATTTTCTCGTTTGGGTTATTTCATTTTCATGTTTTCAAAGCTATCATAAATTAGTTCATATATTTTATTTTCATAAACATTTTTTTGGATACCTTTTTGACTTTTCTATTGTTATGCCCTAAACATAAAATATACCTATATCTAAATAAAATTTTCATATACAAAACAAATAAATTATTAATAAAATATCAAACTAAACACTTATCTAAGTCTCACAAAATTCAGCCTACAAGTCAACTTATGAGGTCATCGTCAGAGGCTGAATTTTGTGAGACTTAGACAAGTGTTTAGTTTGAAATTTTATCATTAAACCTAGTTTCACCAAGTGAGCATTCAAGACAATTAATTTTGTCTTTGTTGTTTTTTATTCAAATTAATTATATTTTAAATTAAACTTTAGTACACATTATAACCCCAGGTCTCTGTACCTAATTAATAATATATAGCTCGATTTATTCAAAGTTTACAAATTATTACAACAATCTGTAAAGTTATATTAAAAATTATGATAACTATATGGAATATGTATGTTGTTTATAATTTTACTTAATTAACAAATGTTTTTATAACTAACATATGAAGTTTTGTATAACAAAAGAACCATAAACAATGTTTATAAACAAATACCTATTCTGTCATATTTTTTATTTAAATAATAAAGCAAATAATTAAAATAAAACAAGTTAGTAAACATTATATGTTGCCTTTCGTTCTCATTTTTACCTCGGTAAACAAATGTGTGTTACAAGAAAATGGGAAATTAAATGTTTGCAAAACAAAAGTGTGCGACAAAGAAATGTTACCAAATTTTAGATGGAAATACTACAACTATTCACACAATTATTTAATTCAAAATGCTATGAATTTGCATATAAATCATTTAAGGATAAGAAGACATAAGAACGTTACTGCTATTGCAGAAACCTCCCTTTTCGCTAATTTTTTCGAAAAATCTTCTGTATTAAAATCTCCAACAAGTTTATGGTGTGAATATTCGATGTTAAAATCAACAGTTCTTATAGAAGAAAATACTGACATATCCAAATATGGATAATATTGTGACAAGTGTGAGAACAACAGTAAAGAAATTAAGAAAAAACGGGAAGATATTTATCCAAATTTTATAAAAAGTGTCTCTATTTTTTAATCAAGGGATGTAAATTTTCACTTACATCTCGTCGTCAATGGCAACCAATATCTTCTTAGTAAAATCAACTTACCTTCCTAAAAACAAAGTAATAACAATCTACTTCCAGTGTTAGGAGTGAAAAAATATAATTTATTTATGATAGGTATTTGAGAAGAAATTTATATGTTGTCACATTTAAACTAGGTTTCATTTTCAGTAATTATTTCGTAAAGGTTTTGTGTCTGTAATTCTTGCACAAACCATAACTTCGAATTCTAAACTTCTCGTGAATCTTTACAGGGCTTAAAGCTGCAAGAAACCGAATTAAATCACATTATTTTATACAATAATGCACGAACAACGCAATAAAAAACGTTGAGCCTAAAATATTCGTCCCTTTCAGGGCGTAAATTTTCTTAATTAATCTCGAACGACGATTGAATGGGCGTGGGATCGCTCTTCCCTTTCAACGGGGGTAAACCACCCCTTCTCTCCGCTTACGTTCAATGTTGGCAAAGCACGAGAATGACCAGAATTAACGGCTAAAAAACGAGGCCGTTATGAACACGTACTTACGCGCTAGGTATTTAGTAAAAATGGCGACGGCTGTAATTTCTTTCGTTTAACAACCGCGTAGAAAATAATGGCTTTAATTAAAAGTTAAAGAATCTTAATTTGCGCCCGGGTTTTTGTTTGTTCTCGTGTGGATAATAAACGGATTGTAAAGCGTGGATCGAGGATAGCGGGATATTTGTCGCTCGAAGTTTTAATCTTACCGTGTTCGGAATTAAGACTTTATTGGAGAAGTAACGGGTGTTGGATTGTTTGCTGGGAGAATTTATGAGGCAGGGAAACGCCAAGGGCCAAGGGAGGGAACTTGAGGTGAATGGTTCGTGATTCTAAGCCTCCTGAAGAATGGAATTTTAATTTGTACGATGAAAAGATTATTTTTTCTTCGGCTTTTCAGAAATTAATATTACGCGCGATTGAATTTATTCAACATGAAAGTTTGACAAATTGGTTCATTGTTAACTATTATTTCATACAACCGGATTAGATATTCCTAAAGAGATTTAATTATTTATTTAGAAGCTCTTCGATGAAACAATAGAACGCACCCGTCATCGACGAAAAATAGAGGCTGCTCTATTTCCATCGAAGAGCTCATCGATGAAACAAACTTATCTCATTTCACTCGTATCTTTTGTGTCTCATTTCACGTTAGCATATTTTTGAAATTTAGTTTTTCTTTCTCAACTTTAGAAGCTTTTATTTTTCGTCAATGACGGGTGCGTTCTGTTGTTTCATCGATGAGCTCTTCGATGCTCTTCGACCAGTGTGTCATAGGCATAAGAGGTGATACCGATCACATTAAAAAATATCTAAACAAACAATCGCTATAAGAAGCTTAGTTTTTTTGGGTTATTTCTTTAGTTTTTATATTTGAAACCCTACTTTAAATGATAACTTGTTTATCAGATAAATTAAAGAACATCACAGCGATCTCACAACATAGTTGAACTTGAGTTCAATTCCCATAGCCAACTAACTTATTTTCACTACAATGATAATTTTTCATATGCCTTTTCCTCAACTGATATATTTGGTGGATAAAGTTTTACGGTTGGTAACCTCACTTGCTAAGATTTACTTGGGTAGAATACCACACCCAGTAATTAATATATATATATATATATTATCAAATAAACCTATTTTACCCTAAGGTGTATAGGTATGTTTTACATTTACATTTTAATTACATTTCATTTCTGTATATCTTTAATAGTCTTAAGTTAACTGTTTTTTTTTGTTATTACATATTCTATTTAGTGTAATGTGTGATTCGTTTTAGCCATCTCTAGTGTAATTAATATACGACATGATATTCCAAATTTTTTTTTAATTTATATTTGTTATATAGCATTACATTTGGCGGGTAAAACCTCACTCTATATCACCAAGAAAAAAAGTTAACAATGAGGGCTTTTCGTACCAGACACTTTGTACAAGCTTGTAACATAACCTCTAAAGAGATTGGGCGTTTATTGCTTCAAAATTCTAAATCCTCCCTCATTTGAAATTTATTGCCATGCCACTGGTTTGTAATACAGTCCATATCTCATCCTTCTTCAAAATTTCGTTGTATATTTTTATTTTACATATTTAGGAGTCGTTATTTGATAGCTGGTAACTATATGCGTAATAGCTATTTATGAAACAAGTAAGGAAATGAAGGTTATTATCTTACGCATGTGAAATTTGCAGAACGAGGCGTAGCCGAGTTATGTATACACATAAGTATGGTAATAACCTATTTCCTTACTAGTTTCATACAATATTTTTTCTACTTCCGTTCTAATAATTACGAAAGAGCGTTTTTGAAATTATGAAATTTTGACATATTAATGACAGTTATAAATTCAAAAAATAAATGAATAACACATCAGAATTCGTCTACCAAGATATCTGTTGCTATGTTACCTCATTATTTCACTAGTTAAATAATACAGTTCATTACCTAACTCAAATAAGTGAAATAAAACGTCTATTTCCTAACGGAAGTAGAAAAATAGTTATTTACGTATCAAGTGCAGAAAGATGGGTTTTTTTGAATGAGTGGTGAGTTCAAAAAACCCTTTTCTGCACGAGTTGCGTACCTACACTATTTTTTCTACAACCATAAACCAAATTTTGATAAAAATAATAAAACAAATTTCAGTAATTGTAACATCTCTGAAATTTTTTATTAATTTAGAAACTTTAGAAAGATACCTGGTTTAATGTATCCATGACAACTGACAATGACAAACAAACTCAAGAAAGTATACTGTATAGAGTTTATTTATATTAAATTACTTTTCTGCACTAGTGCAGAAATAATTCACATTTTTTGCACTAGTGCAAAAATCTGCTACTTTCATAATAAAAATAAGTTCAAAAACGCCTACTTTTTTTTAATGGTTGAAGAAAAAATATATTACTATCGAAATCAATAATTTAATTTAATTTTGTAGTTGTATTGTTCAAACGAAATACCTTAATTTATTTATTTATTCACGTTTTATTTTAAAATTCCTGAAACGATATTGTAGGAAAAGATGCATATTTTGTCGTAAAGTTACAGTAACCTATTTTAAAAGTAATTTACATGATCTCTTGGAATGATGAAATATGCAGCTCGAAGAGCAGTATACTTTTTCATCATGAACCAAAATTGAAGCATCATATTATATGAGCCACACTATCTGAGACTCTTCAGTTAAAACTTTATTCTTGTAATTTCACTGTCCTCATAATTTATGTTATTCACCCTAGAAAGTATTTGCACTAAAACTAATAAATGAAACTTTGCATCAAAGATGAAAAATTTAAAATCTAGTAATAAAAAGATGCATAATGCATATCGTTGGTAACTTTACGATAAGCAAACAGCCATTTCTTCGACAACTATAATGAATTTTACAAACATTTTAATATTTTATAACACTGTAAAACCCACAGGAAATTAATATCAAATTAGATTCGTTTTATATTACACCTCTTTCAAATACTATATGCTATATTAACCCTAACATGGTGGGAGTAAAGATAAAACTTTCGAATGAAAATTGATTAAAACGTTTCAAGTGGCAAAGGATTTCTTTCTTCGGGATGACATAAAATTATTATTTTTTTAATGGAATGAACAATAAGTATCTGTATCATATATATATGCATATTTATTATGCTAAGATTATATTAATTACTAATAATATTCTGATGCTTCATTTAAAAAGATCAAATTCAAAACTGATTGATAACCTAAAATAATACATATTAGGGTTACTTCAAGTTACTTCCTGAAAATTTGTTAATAGAAGACAAATTGTTATTTTGTCTCCATGGCATCAACTTCCACTTTACTATAATTCAATTTAGTGACAATTGTGTCGATTAATGAAATTAATGAAAAAAAAAAGTATAAATATACAAATTATAATGGGGTAGGTGGCTCAGTGGTATCAAGTCGGCCTGTGGATCTTAAGAACCCTGGTTCGATCCTCAGAGCCGACAAACAATTTTCACCAAATTAAATCTACCCCTGCGGCTCCCCTTCTACTAATGTCTTTGGGGGCCGTGATTTGATGGCTGGTAATCGCACTTCATGCGAAAAAATACATCACTTACCGAGATCTGCTTAGGCAGAGTACCACACCCAGTAATGGGTAAAAGGCGTGATGATATATTTATTTATTTATTTATATCTATTATGTAAACAATCCTTCCATGTATCTTATAAAATATCACTTCTAAATGTTCACATCATATATCAAATTTATACCACTCTTTTGTATAATCTATGCTTTTCACAATAAATTCATTAATAAAAAAAACAAATTAATTCCATAAGAAATAAGAATTTTAATCATGAAAATATAAAGCTTATTAAAACTTTATTTATAGGGCGTTTTATTTAACGATTATAAAGTGGCTCAGTGGTATCGAGTTGGCCTGTGGAATTGACAACAATTTTCACCACGTGAAAACTACCCCTGTGGCTCCCCCTCTACTAACATCTTTGAGGGACATGATTTGACGGCCAGTAATCACACTTTACGCGAAGAAATATATCAATAACCGAGATCTGTTTTGGCAGAGTTCCGCGCCCAATAATTGGTAAAAGGTGTGATGATATAATTACTTATTATTTATTTACTATATCCATGGTTTTATACAACTCGTATCATATACTTCATACTCGTGTATTATATATACCATTATACACTTGTTGCATAATATACAAATTATACAACTAGTTAACCTGAAGAAATACGAGTAAGTAATTAATCCAAAACGTAGTGGAAAACGTTGTATCGAAAATTCTAAGTCTCCAAGTCAAAAAAGTCTGGTTGGATATCCATATTTAATACTATTTTAAGTGCTTAATTTACGATTAAAAAACTTAATTTGCTTTGTGGGGAAACACAGTAGTCGTATAAACAAAATCAATTTACAACTAAAAACATTGTACAAACCGCAGTCATAAACCATTGCCGCGACTAAAAATTAAATTAAAACAGAAAAAAATGCAAAGCATCCAGTTGTTAGTACTGGGGCAGGGGGTTGGTTGCACCATTGCAACGAACGCGAAGTTAATACAATTTTCCGCTCTCACCGCAGAACTCTAATTAAATAACAAGATTAAAAATATTCATTTTGAGAAACGCCACAGCTGTCTCCGTGGCCAAGCTCGCGTCCAGATGTAATTACTTTTATCTATGCTAGAAAAGTAATTTACTTTTAAATTAATAACTTAATTCACTACGCGCTAACCACTAGTACCATATGCACTGACTGCACACCACTATTTCAAGGGAGTCACGGTTTATTTTGATAGTATATGGACCGTATTAAATGAAATTTAATCTGGATATTTTGCTAGAGATGCATGTTGGGGTTAAATATTCTCTACTTGATGAAAAACAAAAACAAAAGAACAAAATTTAGAGCTGCTATCAAGTAATAATAATTATTGTATATTGTTATTCTTTGTGTGTTTCATATTTTGTTCTTTTGTTTTTGTTTTTCATTCATAGCTCGCTGCACATTAATATTAAAAATAAAGAATTATTTAAATTTCAATTGAATTTTTTTCAATATTTTTATTATGTACGGATGTAGAATGGTCACAAGGTTGAATTCAGAAAAATATATAACCCTGTATTGTAACTTGAGAACCACTGGTTTAAAAAATTATTTTATTCTTTAACCAGATGTCCCCCATGTTCATCTACAACTTGGCTTTATAATATTTTTTTGTAACTATAATAATAAAGAAAATATAGGTCGTGGTTGGTTTCGCTGTTACACCCTGTATATATACATATATAGATTATGCATTTTTCTATTTGATTAAGCTTATTCAGTATTCACATAACAAAAATAATTAAATAATAGCATCTGACATTTGTAAACAATAATAAATAGTGCTATTGTTTCGGTCACAGTACTTTAAAATCTGAATCTATATTCAACTTGTTTCGTTCATGGCGCCCTTATTTTACTCGTAGCTAAAATGAAATGAAACCAAACCAAATCTAAACATGCATTTTTCTCATACCAATATATAAATATTATATCACTGTGAATTTTGAGAACCCTGGTTCGATCCCCACAGCCGACAAACAATTTTCACCAATTTTAAACAAATCTACCCCTGTGGCTCCTCCTCCACTAATATCTTTGGAGGCCGTGATTTGATGGCTGGTAACCGCACTTCACGCGAAAAAATATATCACTTACCGAGATCTGCTTAGGCAGAGTGCCACACCCAGTGATGGGTAAAAGGCGTGATGATATATATATATATATATATATATATATATATATATATATATATATATATATATATATATCACTGAATTCAGAATAAAATTCTCTATCGAACAAGCAAATAAAAACAATATAGTTCCATTTAAAATAACAGAATTGGTATCTAAAGTTTGTGAACGACTAGATTAAAATAGTCTTGTAAAGTACAAATTGTTTACTAATTTAATAAACCTCGTAGGTTTTATAGTCCTCGAGATAGTAATAGTGGACAAAATAAAATGAACATCCTGTATATATATATATATATATATATATATATATATATATATATATATATATATATACCATCACGCCTTTTATGCATTACTAAATGTTGGACTTAGGTAAGTGATATATTTATGTGTGTGAAATGCGGTTACCAGTCGTCAAAACACGGTCCACAAAGATATTAGGGGTGAGGAAGCCACAAATGTGGTAAAATTTGTCAGTTTCGAGAATTGAACCCAGTTTCTGAAATCCCCAGTCTGACGTGATACCATTGAACTACCTACCCCAATTTAATTAAAATAAGGAAAAGAGTGACAATAGTTTATTTACTTATTATTATGTTGAAATGTAAATCTCAGTTCATCTACTGTCGTATTTTGACAGAATTTGAAATGGGTAAAATCTAAACTAAATGTGAAATTAATTTATGAAATGGAAATCGTTATTTTGATATGACGCTTGTGCAGCATTAATGTGTTGAATACTCATACAAATTCTAGTGTAATGATTGGTTCGGATTCGCTTTAATCCTGTATCAATTTATCTACTTTCATTCAATATAGTAAACTGAAAATCGCATATTATTACTAGTTTAATGTCAGTTATTTACGACATAAATATTATAATTATTATATTACAATACGAAATGGGAAAAATTATTGAGCCGAGTTTGATAATCCATCGAGTATTGTACAAAACAATACGTATGTCGTAAAGTGTTACCCTAATTTCATGATATAAGGAAAATTATTTCAAAATTCACACTTTTTAAGTTATTTCTTTTTTGTTCTTATTTGAGGTTTGAGTAGACTAATTCAATTTTCCTCAAAATTCAAGTTTCATGAATTGCATCATTTTACTGTCAATATTCTTTGCAGCACTTGTATCATAATAGAACTCATTACGACATGCTTTTTAGTATTGTAATATCAATAATATATATTGAAATTAGATTTAAAAAAAAGTATTTAATGGGAAATATATGACAAACATTTTAAATTTATTATTTTAATATTAATTTCAAACATTTTCTAATTAGTAGATTAGTAGAATAAACTACAACATTATTTGGATGTTGTAACAATTACTTTATTTATCAGATAACTAATGAAATATTGCATGCAAATTACATATATACATACATAACATCACGCTATATCCCATCAAATGGAGCAGCACGAACTCCTGAAACATTCCCAAGACATCCACTGAAAGATTCATAAAAAATAATTGAAGCATGAATTGTACGAATAATTAAATTCGATATTATTTTCATTTTCATGTACATATTTACAAATGGGTTGTCGATCGTAGCAGATCTCGATAAGTGATATATTTCACTATGTGAAGTGTAGTTACCAGCCGTCAAATTACGGTCCCCAAATATTTTAGTGGATAGGGGTAATTTTACTGTGGTGAAAATTATTTGTCGATTGTGGGAATCGAACCCGGGTTCTCAAATCCACAGGCCGACTCAATACCATTGAGAAAAAAATTGAATAGGTAACAATAATAAAAAAAATTAAAACATAAAATGAAACAATAAATTAAGAAGTGGGGTAAACATGATAAAATGTGAGGATGTTAAAAAAAGATACAAAAATTTGCCACTTTTATACATATTTGAAACCTTGTTCTCAGAAATTATTTGGTAACATTACCAATGAACCCTTAAGGGTTAAGTGAAAGAACAACTTTTGGCCGGGCTTTAATAATTTTTGCCAATAAAACCAAATAAAATTTAAATTAATAGATGGTCTTTTTTACGTACATAACAGTTTATATTTTATAGAATTTTCTTTCTATCTGAATCCAGCTCTGGAAACCACCACCATGATATCCTCAATAACAGTGCCCCGCAGAGCATAACGTGTGACACCCCCTCTTGCTCTGCGCCCCCTAGAGCCCGCAGGCGGCGGGTGACACATTCACGTTACCTGCATACCGTTTGTGTCTGCGTCTGTACCCAACGAAAATTAAATTTTTGATTCATATCTGTAACAAACAGCGGTCGTTTTTAATAGAAACTGCATTCGCTCTTTTGTGGAGCATTCGCAACACTTCAAATTGAAACTTTATTCTAGACAGTTTTTTTTATTTTTAAAAATAAAAATACTATCTTTCATATTTGAAAATTGAACAGGTTTAATAGGTACGTTGTAATGCAACAGTGAACACATAGAAATAACGTGGTGAAAATTGTTTGTTACCTGCGGGAATCGAACCTGGGTCACAGGCTAACTCGATACCACTGTGCCGCCTACCCCATAAATATATTAATAATTAAATTATTATTATAAACACTAAAAAATACCATATATTCATTATACATCATCAAATAAATACGTGTTAATAGTGCTATAAATATAATTTAATTAGTAACTTATTAGAAATAGCTCTTAAACCAGTGGCACTAAAAGTTTACTTCATATCACAGACGATTTTGTTTTTATTTCTTTTGGTTCTGTGCGCACCATAGCATATGTCCGTCAGTACGGTGGTGTGGATAGCGATAGGGAATTCAAATCTCACTCAAGCTAAAAATTATATAAACTACAGCACTGCGGCTCGGTGAGTGCGGACCCTGTACTGTAATTGGGATTAAGTTCCTGTTGTACAGCGTAACATAAATAAATAAATAAATAATAGTATATTACATAATAAGTCAGGAAAGTGATGCTTTACTTGACGAAGCGGTTGTTTGAAGTACGAGGCCGTCAGGCCGAGTATTTTATTCGCTGAGTCAAGTAAAACACTTTCGTGACGTATTATGTATACTATTTTTTCTTAAATCGTTCATATTTATATTTTATCAATATAATTAATAATAAATATTTCAAAATGTTTAATTTTTTGGTAAGAATCATATTGGCAGCAAACTACATATCCAAGGTGATAACAAAAGTTGTTGAAAACAATATCTTATGTGAAAAATCTATTAAATATATTTGTGTCAAAAGTAATATTGTTGACAGAGAAGATTTCTTTATAATGTTGGAAAATATAGATGAAAATGAGTATGAGGCGGTATTTTCAAGTTCTCCTCCTGAAATCTTAAATCAAGCAACTGCGGCTGTTGAAAATTTATTACCGAGCAAGTCCAAAGACCGATATGATAAAGAGTATGAAATTTTCATGGATTGGAAAAAGCAAAATAATTTGTCAGCAAATGTGCTACTTGCTTATTTTATTTACTGAATCTCCAATAAATTTAGCTTCAAATTCGCCAGTGTCATACATAAATTTTAGTAATTTAAGCAATTGTATATTTAATATTAATATTATTGATAAAAATAAATAAAAATCCTATTAAATTTTTTAGTTATTTAGTTTATTTATTTGAGTCAGGTAAACACTTACTTTCCATACTAAAATGCGTCAGGAAATTAGGCATTTTCTTGACGATTTCAGAAAAAATATATTTTCCTGAAATATTAAAACGATAATTTCTCAGAATGTAAAGTAGGTTTTTCTTGTAGTAAGATGTCGTCACACCGTTTATTTTTAAACTCCCAAAGCAAGCTTTCAATAAATGTCAGCCTTATTTTAAATCACGCGCCAGAAAAACAGACGACAGCGCACGAATCCCTCGTCTTAAGTCATTAAATAAAGAGTTTTAACGACGCAATTAAACATATAATAGAGTCGTAAATAGTAAAATTAGCGCTAACTATAATGAAATATCGCCCGTCTTTGCGCGAATCAAATATCAATTAATTGGCGAAAGTTGGCATTAATAAATGACAATCGAAATGGACTAATGGCACACTTCACTTATCACCTCGTGCTGGAATCACGAACTAATTAATCAATTTTTGTTTTAGGTAAGAGGAACACTTCAAACGTGCCATATGTATCGTCAAGTACAGGTAATTTGTATCTTAATGAGCAATTTAAATTAATGCTTAATTAGATGTAGAAACATGTTCTTAATTACTTGTTTTTATACTGAGTAATTGCTGAAACTGGATATCTGACAGGACAAATTTAATTAATGAAGAGTACTGCGTGTATTGCAGTTTAAATTATTTTCTTGTAAGTTTATTTTTCTGTAGAATAACTGATGCCACACACATTTGCAAAGATAGTTTAATTAAAAGTAGACATTGACAATTTATTCACTTTGATGTAAAACAAAAAGTAGTGTGCCATTAATTTTACTGTTTATGTTTGACATAAATGTTAATTATCAATTTTGCAATTATAATTTTCAAGGCCCGCATAATTTTTCCATATTTATGAAAACTGTTTACAGGAAATAATAATTTATTTTAATATTGTACGTGTCCTTTCTTTTATATTCTAACAACATTACATTTTTAAACAGCCAGAAATATTAATTAACTAATTTAAGTTCAAATGAAAATATGTCTTCACACTTGTTATTAATTTACACAGTTGTACATGTTTAAATATGTGAATACTATTATTACTACTATGTATTATTTAACTTGACCCTAAAATGCATTTATTATACCGAAATTGATCGCTATTTAAGAAAATTTAGGAAAACTTTTAAACAGTTTGTACCTTACTGCCTCTTCTGTCATATAATATACACGCTGCAATCGTGATATATATACAGGGTGTTATATTTTAATAGACCCTGCAAATATCTCGCTTATTTATCAATTTAGCAATTTCTTTCATATAACATGATTTATACAGCAACATGTAAGCTAATTGATGACGTATGTACTTTTATGATATCATATCCGGTTTATTAG
Organism: Pterostichus niger; assembly: GCA_947425015.1. NCBI lineage: Eukaryota > Metazoa > Arthropoda > Insecta > Coleoptera > Carabidae > Pterostichus > Pterostichus niger. Next base: position 32,047,553 of record OX380339.1, read on the forward strand.
TAATTAATATCAAGTTTTAAATTTCAAATGGAACATAATATATTTTTTTACAAATTTGAAAAGTGCATCAAATTTGCTTTACAATCATGTAAAATAAACCATATGTTACATTATTAAAAAGTAAAATGCCGGGCACTTTATTAAACACCTAATTGGATGGAGAATAGTGAGCCATGACTGTGGCACGAAGTAAAACAATTGTAAGTACTATTATTAAACGAAATAATATTTTTTTGTCATAATAATACAGAAACTTAGAATAAGGAACAAGGAATAACAACAAAATGATTTTATAACAAATATTGAAAATGGCTTTCAACCTCTTCAATACATTTTGCACTACGTTTTGAAACAGAATAAGTAGCCATTTCTATTTGGTCAGCAGATAAAAATTCAATTGCTGCTTCACTTTTATTCTTCAGTGCACAATGGTATCGAGTCGGCCTGTGGATCTTGAGAACCCTGGTTCGATCCCCACAGCCGGCCAACAATTTTCACCAATTTAAATCTACCCCTGTGGCTCCCTCTCCACTAATATCTTTGAGGGCCGTGATTTGACGGCTGGTAACCGCACTTCACGCGAAAAAATATATCACTTACTGATATCTGCTTAGGCAGAGTGCCACACCCAGTAATGGGTAAATGGCGTGATGATATATTTATTTATTTTATTTTATATATTCTTTCTTTATTTTGAAGTTTAGAGTAAAGATTAAAGAAATTGTAGGCAACTAAACTGTAATCTCTTTCCGATTGGATAACAAAAAGAATAGAAGTATTAGATTGCATTGATTCTATGTCCTTGCCTCTAAATAATAATTGCTTTCATCAGTTGATAAATATTTACTTAAAAAGTGCTAATAATATGTTGGTAATTTGGTGTATCATGACAAAATGATTTAGATCACGGGATAAAAACAATTATTTATAATGTTAAGATTAGGTGAAATTTATGGAAATTTAATTCAAATTTCATTGACGCAACCTGCACTAAATAATACAACAAACAATAATTTATTTCATGTCACTATGTCAGTTCAGTTCATCCACAAACATGACAGCTCATCGGAATCCATCAACTTAGTTTGAAATTTGAATCCGTTATGCAAATCCTGCATACATTTTCCATAATACAAACTATTGAAAACAATGCCTAATCAATCACATCGCCTGCGGCCGCGGCCGATTTCGAACAATGTATCATGACTTCATCCTCAGTTGTCGGATGTGATGTCAGACTTGCGAAACTCAACTGAACTGAACTGAACACTGTAACCTTTCATTCGCGGTGTCGGAGTCACACGTGATGGTGGATGGTGGATGGTGGCTCGGGGTTCAGTTCTGTTCACTTGTTCAATGGAGATGCAAACAAAGGTTTGATGTGGGTCTACGTACTGCATTAATTCGCGAGGAAATTTATGTACTGGATATTCACACAATGACGCTGGGTTATAGTCTTTAACGTTGTTAGTTCGTAGGACGAGAACTGATTGTTATTGAAGCAAAAAGTTTTGGCAGGAACATGTTGTTACATAGTTGACATATTGCGGGCTTCTGTTACAATGAATATTGTTATACGAGGACTACAATCGCACAAGTTACTTTGTTTATTTATTTTGTTATTCTGCACAACAGGAATTCAATCCTAATTGTATAGTATATACGAGCCTATAGCTTATAGTGAAATCGGAACCATTCAGAATTAATCGTATTTTTATCTATATAAGTTGAAGTCAGTAAGATATGAACACACGATCGCTTGTTTGTTAATTATTAAAAATTATCGTTACTTTGGTTTATCCATTTACGATTGTCTGTAATATTTCTGATAAATAAAGTTACATCGCAAAATGAGACAATTTTTATGAAAAGTAAACTAATATTGTCTAGCGCATACACATGAATCTAGTTGGATGAGATCTGTGTCGACATTTTAATTGTTAACATTTAAATACAAGAAATTGCAATACCCGTATTTTTTATCGATTAATTACTTATAGTTTGCGAGACAAAAAAGTGACGTTACTGTGACGTACTAATGGCAACTGGCCAGAGAAAGTTTTGATGCACAACTAACCTCTATTTCAATCATCGAGAGAGATACATAGATTTATAATATAGAGACAGGATAAGAAAATAGTTATTTGTGTATTAAGAGCGTAAAGTGATTCTTTGTTACTCGAACACGGTAATTGTAGCGTGAGACGAAGGCGAAAACTGCAATAGTGAAAGATGTACAAAGACACTTTACGCTCGTGATACACACATCATTTTTTCTACGATTGCATCTTCAAATTATTTGAAAACGTATGCTTACTGAAAATAAATTCGTACTGTCAACTGTCAATATGACAAGTTTCTGTTTTGTTTGTATCCCTGGTAACTATTGAAATAAGCGCGCATTTAATATCTTTATCGCGCGTTACCATTGGAAACGCGCGCATTTAATGTCTTTTTCGCGCGTTGTCATTGAAGACGCGCAAAAAAGATATTTTTCTATTGTTCCACAGAAAACGTCAGCAATCGTAGCAAAAAGATATTAAATGCGCGCTTATTTCAATAGTTACCAGGGATACAAACAAAACAGAAACTTGTCGTATTGACAGAACGAATTTATTTTCAGTACATATACGTTATTTAATCATTCAAGATGCAATCTTACAATAAATTTTGTGTGTATCTCGAGCTATTACCTTGCCCGAGTAATAAAGAATCACTTTACGCTATTAGTGCACAAATAATAATATGTTGTCAACTTTTCATAGCAATCGTAGAAAAAGATATTAAATGCGCGCTTATTTCAATAGTTACCAGGGACACAAAAAAACAGAAACTTGTCGTATTGACACAACGAATTTATTTTCAGTTCATATATGTTTTTTAATCATTCAAGATGCAATCTTAAAATAAATTGTGTGTGTATCTCGAGCAATTACCTTGCCCGAGGAATAAAGAATCACTTTACGCTCTTAATACACAAATAATTATATGCTAGCTTTAAAGTATTATTATATTGAAAAGAAAGAAGAAAATGCATGTATATCCAATTTAAATGATTGCTTCATTTCATCAAAAAATGTATAGCGCCAACGTTGAATAGAATCATCCGAGTTGATATTTCAATATAGCGTCAGAGATCACGAGCGTCCGTCAGCGAGGGCACAGGGCACAATGTGCGTGTGTCGTGTGTGTTTATAAATGGGCTGCGTTGTCTGTTCATTCGTTCCAGCCTAACCCGGCCCAACTCCAGCTCTAGATAATGCGTATCGCGCCGTTCCTGGCCCGCGACTCAAATTATGAATTATGATGTGTGAGGAGTTTGTTCCCTTTGTCCTGTTTTTGTTCTCGTTAATGTTGGCTTTTTACACTGGAATATTAAGCGTTTTCGCTGATGATGATAACTAATGTTGACGGTGATATTTCTGTTATGTTTTCGAATATGGAGTATGGATGGCTCGAACATTGTAAATGGATAATACTGGAGATTTTTTTGTTTACATACATTTCACTTACAAGTAACACTCACCGATTTAAATGAAACTTGGCACACTAATAGAATTCTAAAAAATATTGAACGCCTGTTTTTTTGTTTATTGCTCTGAAAGGTGGTAAAAGCAAGAAATGCCAGAAATGAAATTAAATAATACTAAAATATTACGCGTTCAACATTGGTTACCCAGGGGTAACCTCGAAAATAGATTCAGCGACCCCAAAACCCCCGAGTAACTAGTTTTGAACCTAAAACTCTATTTCAGTTGAATATCGTAATTTCATCCTCCCATCCCCTTTTTAACCTCTTAAAAAAGTGCATATGATCAAAATGACCCCGAAAATAGATTTTTTCTACAACCATTAAAAAAAGTAGGCGTTTTTGAACTTATTTTTATTATGAAAGTAGCAGAAGTGCGGTTACCAGCCGTCAAATTACAGTCCCCAAAGATGTTAGTGGAGGGGGAGCCACAGGGGTAGATGTAAATTGGTGAAAATTGTTTGTCGCCTGTGGGGATCGAACCAGGGTTCTCAAGATCCTCAGGTCGACTCGATACCACTGAGCTACCTACCCCAACTAATGATAAGCAAAGCGTATTAAATAAAATAAATAAATATGTGGCACTTTGCTCTACCAGATCTCAGAATGTAATATATTTTGCGCGTGATGTGTGATTATCAGCTCTAAAGATGTTAGTGGACAAATTTAAGCGAAAATTAAATTTTAAAAAGTATTAGCATAATTTCATATTTGATATTCGCAAAACAATTTCGCTAACTTGTAACCCTTCATTTAAGTCCTTTTAAATTTAACCCTTTCACCCGTCTTTTGTCACACATGTCGCTCATATGCGTCTATTCACGTCGCAATTAAACAGTCTGTTTTCCATTCGGGCGTTCCACAAGGCACTGATCTCGCCCCCTTCTCTTTATACTCACAGAAGCCGCGAAAATAAAACGCAACTGCAAACGACATGAAAATGCAGCGCATGCACCGAGAACTGCAAGCCTCTGTCAGGACTGTCGACATCTGTTGTCTCTGCCTCAGCCTAAACACTTAATTGTCGCAGCAGTTGATGAACAGTTGCGGCTGGATTCATTATGAACATTGCTGGAATTTTTATTCCCGAGTTTTTTGCTCTGCAGGGATGAGACTGGGACGCGGTGAATTATTGGTCACGCGTGTTTAAACTTAGAATTTGGAATTGATTTATTTCTGGCAGAGTGTTTCGAAAGCCTATTGTACTAGAGTTTTATTTTTAAAGAAATGTTCTTTGTTTACAGGCACCGGAATAAATCTGGGCAGATTAGATTTTTGTTCTTTTAAATACAGCAATAAACGTAATTCTAGTAAAATAAACCTTTAAAATTGAATTTATGTACGCATTTTTACTTCCTTGTACGAAGTAAAGGAAGTATTGTTATCGCGAAAATTTTCAGTTCTCAGATTTCAGTGGAAATACGTATTTTGGCCCTCCCTGAGTCCATTTTGACTAATTTCGTCGTGACGTCTGTACGTACGTATGTATCTCGCATAACTCAAAAACGGTAAGCCGTAGAAAATTGAAATTTTATATTTAGGACTGTTATAACATCTAGTTGTGCACCTCCCTTTTTGGTCATTATATAACTTCCGGAAGTGGTACTTTACTTGAAGCCTATAATAGATTTTCATGAAAAACTATATTCAAATATAATTTAAAACTTTCCAAATTTGGTATATAAGACTACTATATCAATGGAAATAATATAATAAATTTTGGTTAAAATACACTAACCGGAAGTGACACATTACATGAAGCTGCTAACAGTTTTCCTTGAAAAAAATGGTATTATTTTAATTTTAGAAATAAATGCTTCAAATAAAAGTTTTAGAGAATTAAATTCTGCGTCTAGCACATTAAGAATTTTTAAATTAGCCTTTTGCATAAGCGAGATATCTAAATTTAAATAGTATATATTTTGTGTTTTTTTTTTTAATTAAGTTTGCTATGGATTAGAACAAAAAATAAAAAATAAAAGATTTTATGTCAAATATGTGCAATTAAAAAAATATCTATAGTTTAATACGCGTACAAGGAAGTCATGTGGTGTCCACATCAGATTTTTTTCTGTTTGATAAACATTCATTTAATGAATTATAAATATATCTTCTAGATTTCATACTTGCTTTTGTTACTTTCTTTGTTTTGTTATACTTTATTTTTTGTTTTTGTTTCTGTTTTTATCCTCAGAAAAGAAGTCTAGTTATCTGAAACCTTGACACATATACTCGTAATAAAAATACAAAACTTTCAAACAGAAAATTGTGCAGATTTGTTATTTCTTCTACAAGTTTATTAAATATCCATAACTAGAAGTTATTGTAGGTAACTGGAAAGAGAAAAATAAACAGTGTTTAATTAAATTATTTTAAAATTGGTACAATTTACCCTTGAACAGATATACTTTAAGAAAAGTATTAAAAAAAAATAAATATATCATCACGCCTTTTACCCATTACTGGGTATGGCACTCTGCCTAATCAGATATCGGTAAGTGATATATTTCTTCGCGTGAAGTGCGGTTATCAGCCGTCAAATCATGGCCCCCAAAGATGTTAGTGGGGGGAAGCCACAGAAGTATATTTAATTTGGTGAAAATTGTTTGTCGGCTGTGGGGATCGAACCACAAGATCCACAAGCACAAAAATATTCAAGTAAAATATGAAATCCAGCAGAAAATAATGCATATTTTTATGAGGCAGATGCTCAATGGTATCGAATCAGCTTGTAGATTTGAGAACCCTGGTTCGATTCCCACAATCGACAAACAATTTTCACCACATTTAAACTATCCCTGTGGCTTTGCCACCACTAACATCTTTAAGGGCCGTAATTTGACGGCTGTTGACCGCACTTTCCGCTAACAAATCTGACTTTCCGAGATCTGCTACGGCAGAGTGCCACACTCAGTAATGGGTAAAAGACGTGTTGATATATTTATTTTATTTCATTTATTTTTTAAAAACAAATACAATAGTGTATGTAGAACATGCACACGTTAAATACTTCCGCATTCATACCTCATTTGAGATTAACAATGGCGGATAAATATGAAAACGCGGGGCGCTATAAAATTTTTGTGGATTTTGCATTAATTAATTAATAATTTATAATAATTAATAATTAATTAATAATAATGGGGTAGGTGGCTCAGTGGTATCGAGTCGGCCTGTGGATCTTGAGTACCCTGGTTCGATCCCCACAGGCGACAAACAATTTTCTCCAATTTAAATCTACCCCTGTGGCTTCCCCTCCACTAATATCTTTGGGGACCGTGATTTGACGGCTAGTAACCGCACATTACGAGAAAAAATATATCACTTACCGAGATCTGCTTAGGCAGTGTGCCACACCCAGTAATGGGTAAAAGGTGTGATGATATATTTATTTATTTTACAGTTTTCGAAATATCTTCAGTAGATATAACATATACAATAATAGATAATCTATTTGATATCAGTAATTCCAAATTTTTTCCAATATTTTTTACCACAACTGCCTTCCTCTACATTTTTTCCTTTCCGTATCTTCCCTGCGTTTCTATAAAACGTCGTGATACTATAACTCGAACGGTATCAGTTTTAGAGAAGAATACGACGGCAAAAAATAAATTTCGCGATCATGGCATGAAGCAGAGCACAGCTCTCATGTTGGAGTCTGGCCAAGAGCACACGAGAACGAGGGGGGCAGAGTGTTCCTGCTCCTGCTCCTGCTCCTGTGCTCGCAGACCAACCAGCAGGAAAGCAACTCTAGGATAGATAGCGCCTTGCCAGGCCAGGACTCCAGGGAAATGATTTTCTATTCGGGGGCTGTCGAAATTTCTAGGATGTTTTCCTTTTGGAATTGTTCAATGTATGTAAAATAGATCTGAAGGCTATTTGCATATTTTATCCACTTGAGGCAAGCTTGGTAATTTTAATAATATAATTCAAGGCATACTTATTTTACTTGTTACTGCTATGTACCTACATGTTTCTAAAACTATAAACGATACTGGAAGTAATTAAACAAAACATCTCATAGGCGATTAAAATGAAAAATGGTTTTATGTGAAGTACTGAAATGAAATATTTATTTTTCAATTGTCAACAATTATAATTCCTCACTCATCGACAAGTAATGATGATCACGCCTTATACATACAGGGTGTTTCACAACTTAGAGCAAAAAATTAAAGGGTATATTCTGTACGACGTGCTGATCATGAAACAAAAAGATTTTTTTTTAAATCGCAAAACTATTTTCCATGTTTCGCAGTCCAAAATTTTTCGTTGCCACTGCCACTGGGTAGATTATTATATTAAAGTTATTAATTAAATAAAATTCTATTATAAATAACTGCTAATAATTGAATTGTGTAATTATTCTTTCGTAGTTGATACCTACTTCATTGTTTGTGTTTAATAGGAAAGCGAATCCAGTGCAGTACTACAAAAAATGTTTTAGGTTAATAACCCTTAATTTTTCGAATTTAAAAAAATTCTTTTTGTTTCATGATCAGCACGTTGTATAGAATATACCCCTTAATTTTTTGTTCTAAGTTGTGAAACACTCTGTATAATTGAATTGTAAAATTAGTGTAATGTAATGAATGCAAATTATTTATTATTCTACTCGGCTTTTATATCTGGGGTAGGTGGCTCAGTGGTATCGAGTCGACCTGTGGATTTTGAGAACCCTGGTTCGATCCCATAGCCGACAAACAATTTTCACCAATTTAATTCTACCCCTGTGCCTTTCCCACCACTAACATCTTTGAGGGCCATGTTTTGACGACTGGTAACCGCACTTCACGCGAAGAAATATATCACTTACCGAGATCTGCGTCGGCAGAGTGCCACACCTAGTAATGGGTAAAAGGCGTGATGATATAAATATATTTTTGCAATAAAATAAATATTGCAGTCTGACACTACAAGTTACACTAAAATTACACTAGTTGAACACTGTCAATTTTAAACTTTGGGTAAAGTAAACTAAAATTAACTGTTCTAGTTAAAATAATACAAGTCTCTAAATATATTGTCCTCGAGGATATACTGTTTTTGTTTAATTTAATGTACTATTTAATAATATATTTTTTCTACAATTGCTATGAAAAGTTGACAATTACGCTCTCATTTGTCATCGTAAAGTTGACGTTTTCTGTAGAACAATCGAAAAATATCTTTGACGCGGTTCTACAATGGCAACGCGCGAAAAAGACGTTAAATGCGCGCTTATTTCAATAGTTACCAGGAATACAAACAAAACAGAAACTTGTCATATTGACAGTTGACAGAACGTATTTATTTTCAGTACGTATCCGTTTTTTAATCATTTAAAGATGTAATCGTAGAAAAAGTTATGTGTGTATCACTAACGTAAAGTGTCTTTGTTCCTCTTGCACTATTCCAGCTCTCACTGTATTTACCGTGTTCGAGTAACAAAGAATCACTTTACGCTTTTAATACACAAATAACTATTTTACTGGTTTGCAGAGATTTAATAAGAATATAAATTATACACAAAATAATAATTAAAAACTAAATTAACCCAATACCCGCCGCAATTCAATGATCAATAAAAGAATACCTTTTCAGAAAAAATATCTTTTTTCTACGATCGCTATGAAAAGTTGACAATTACGCTCTCATTTGTCATCGTAAAGTTGACGTTTTCTGTGGAACAATCGAAAAATATCTTTTTTGCGCGTCTCCAATGGCAACGCGCGAAAAAGACGTTAAATACGCGCGTTTCCAATGGCAACGCGCGAAAAAGATTATAAATGCGCGTTACCAGGGATACAAACAAAACAGAAACTTGTCATATTGACAGTTGACAGAACAAATTTATTTTCAGTACGTATACGTTTTTAAATAATTTTAAGATGCAATCGTAGAAAAAATTATGTGTGTGTCACGAGCGTAAAGTGTGTTTGTTCCTCTTACACTATTGCAGCTCTCGCCTTCGGCTCGCGCTGCAATTACCGTGTTCGAGTAACAAAGAATCACTTTACGCTCTTAATACACAAATAACTAAATTTGAGTTCTAAGAAACAAGTTTTTGATAATAAAAGTTATACATACTTAAGTGTTAAAATATATCTGACCTTGAAATATAATTGTTAAAAACACCGAAATTAAGTAACTTTGAATATTTTTAAAATTATTGGTTTTGCAAATATTTGAAAATTGGCTGTGACTGGCTGTCATAACATAACTAATTAATATATTCATTAAAAAAAATATACATTTTAAATGTAAAAAAAAATGATTACAGCCAAATATTTAAGCGTCCCAAAAATGGGACGTTGGCGGTTAATGGGTTAATTGTCTTCATATCTGTAATGAATCATAATAAAAATTCGGCTCAATCCCGTCCTGCACGTTGCACATGTAATTTCTTACCACAATTTGAACCCAGACGCATCAGTTTGCAGTCTTTGATCCCGATCTCTGCAGCCTCTCGACACGCACACAGCATGGAACGTCTCTCACAGCGCGGCGCAGTGTGCCATGCATCACAGTGTTCACGAGTAATTTACAAAGTAGACGTACGTTAACTCGTTAATAAAGGTGTCTTGTGGCAGTGACGCGACGCTGCCGCCGCTTTTTGATGTTCCGGAACCGTGCATCTTCGAAAGAGAACGGAGATAGGGAACATGAGACAGCTTGGAAGACAAGGACTCTTGATATCAGAGAGCCGGATGATTGGTTTCAATGGTTGTGGTCTTGTGAAGTGAAAATACGAAAAGTTTCACGATATTTTTGTATCTACGAGTATATTACGCTCATCTAAATCATTTTAATAAAAAAACTATTTTCAGATTGATGTAATTATTTTATTATATAAATTATATAAATGGTATCGAATCGGCCTGTGGATCTTGAGAATCCTGGTTCGAGCCCCACCAAATTAAATCCACCCCTGTGGTTCCCCCTCCACTAACAGCTTTGGGGGCCGTGATTTGACGGCTGGTAACCGCACTTCACGCGGAGAAATATATCATTTACCGAGATCTGTTTCGGCAGAGTACCACACCCAGTAATGGGTAAAAAGGCGTGAAGGATTTTATATATAAATTATTGATAGATTTATATTTGACATTTTTACAATTGACAATATAACAAAAAAAATCCTTCAAAACAGTTGTAGAAAATTGACTTTGTAATATTCTTAAAAGCAATTGTTTTAAGAATATCATTTATAAAGTTGTCAAGTTGTAAAATTGTCAAATATAATTCTTTCAATTTAATTTTCATTGCTCAGCTTATGCAAACTTATTACAATAATTTTTTTATTATAAAATTATTAGATACATTAAACATTTCTTTAATTCTTTAAAAATTAAAGGAATTTAGTTATATCATAATCTGGATAATTACAAATTTTAAATTTAACCTAACTAATAGGCAAATGTGACAATAAATTTCAATTGTTTATTGAATCTGTCAGTGTTACCACCGTGAATTTCTATTATTATCTTTTTAGTACAATTGTTTGGGGTAGATGACTCAGTGGTATCGAGTCGGCCTATGGATCTCGAGATCCTTGGTTCGATTCCCACAGATGACAAACAATTTTCACCACGTTAAAACTACTCCTGTGGCTTCCCCTTCACTAACATCTTTGGGGACCGTGGTTCGACGACTTCACTCGAAGAAATATATCACTTACCGAGATCTGCTATCGTAAAATAAATAAAATTTATTCGAATTTGTTGATAAAATTAAATTTACTATGTCTTATATTGACCATAAGATAAAGTAATTTTACTCACTCCTTGCTGGGCAATCTATAATTAATGAAATTTTATTATTAAAGCCAATTAAAAGTTAATTTTCACACGGTAGTTATTTGTGTATTAAGAGCGTAAAGTGAGTCTTTGTTACTCGAACACGGTAATAGTGGAAGAGGTACAAAGACACTTTACACTCGTGATACACACATAATTTTTTAAAAAACGTATACGTACTGAAAATAAATTCGTTCTGTCAACTGTCAATATGACAAGTTTCTGTTTTCCTTGTATCCCTGGTAACTATTAAAATAAGCGCACATTTCATATCTTTTTCACGCGTTGCCATTGGAAACGTTCTTTGAATGTCATCGGCCTCGTTCAACAAATTCATTATTTGTAACACCAAACATTTATTTCATTGTCTAATTATATAAATAGCTATTAATAATCTTTCAATTTCTGTACATATCGCACAAAATAAAATACTGTAATTGCCGATGGATGCATAAATTTATTACAGAACTTTCTTTAAACTCCTCCGAAAAACTGTACAAGTAACAACTTATTCCAACAATAATTCCCTTCTTTCAAACCTCATGTATTCACAACCAAATGTTCCGCGATATCGAGTACAATACATATTTATATCTGTTCAGTTTCGTCTGTCTATGCGTAATGAATATTCATGCCTCATTCCTTGGCTAAACGCGCTTTCTTGGCGTCGGTCGGCAGCATCACAGGCGGCTGTGCTGTGGGGTGTATGTTTAGCTCGTAATTTGCACGGGGATTTATTCAGTGCACGGTACCGCACGCAGATATTTCTAAATCAGGCGACGTGATCTCAGATTCTGCGAGTAGCTGACAGAGATTTGGGGATCGGAATATAAAATGGAATGTACGAATATTCCGGCGATGTTTTGGCGACCTTGACTATTGAATTTTGTGAATACAGGTAATTGAGTTATTGTGAGATTGAGTTATATTTGAAATTAGATGGGATTATATTGAATTATGTTCAATACTCCTGATTATATTTCATGTGAAATTGGATAGACTGGTATGTCGAATTTCTAAACAGAGGTATAAAGTCTAAATTCTGATATTGTTTGTTGTTACAATAGCTAACTTAAATAAATATATTCAAATAATATGGAGTAGATGGCTAAGTGGTATCGAGTCGACCTGTGGATCTTGAGAACCCTGGGTCTATCCCCACAGCCGACAAACAATTTTCACCAATTTAAATCTATCCCTGTGACTCCTCCTCCACTAATATCTTTGGAGGCCGTGATTTGACAGCTGGTAACTGCAGTTCACGCGCAAAATATATCACTTACCGAGATCTGCTTAGGCAGAGTGCCATACTCAGTAATGGGTAAAAAGGCGTGATGATATATTTATTTTTATTTATATGTGTCAAGAGAAAAATAAATCTTAATTTTTAATTTATTTCTTCGGGAAGAAATGTTTCACCTTCTTGTCTGCATATATAGCTAACTAAATAAATAAATATATCATCACGCCTTTTACCCATTACTGGATGTGGCACTCTACCGAAGCAGATTTCGGTAAGTGATATATTTCTTCACGTGAAGTGCGGTTACCAGCCGTCAAACTTCATATTATAAATTAATAAATTTGATCTTCTTCGTGTTTTTATCCAATTATATATACACGATATTATTCTTAATTATAGTATAAAAAACCTATTGCATCCTGGGAAATAAAAACCACAGTAATTCTGCAAATTTCTGAGTAGTAATTTTATATCTCATTAGCAATATATTTAATGTGCGGAAACCGTTTAAACATCCATTTATCAAATAAAAATAAATAAATATATGTATATATGTATTAAGAGAAAAAAATGTGTCTTGGTGAAATATTACTGCCTTTATTACTTACTTTATGGAGTAGGTGGCTCAGTGATATCGAGTCGTCCTGTGGATCTTGAGAACCTTGGTTCGATCCCCACAGCCGACAAACAATTTTCATTTAAATCTACCCCTGAGGTTCCCCCTCTACTAATATCTATGGGGGCGTGATTTAACGGCTGGTACCAACTGTCAAATCACGGCCCCAAAGATGTTAATTGTTTGTCGGCTGTGGGATCGAACCAGGGTTCTCAAGATCCTCAGGCAGACTCCATACCAGTAAACCACCTACCTCAAATAATTTTCACCACATTAAAATTACCCCTGTGCCCCCCCCTTCACTAACAACTATGAAGGCCGAGAATTTACGTCTGGTAACCACACTTCAAGCCCAAAATATATCTCTTATCGAGATATACTACGACAGAGTGCCACACCCAGTAATGGGTAAAAGGCGTGATGATATATTTATTTAAACCAGTGACACTAAAATTGTTCGTTAGGAATGAAATACCCTAATTATTACGAATTTCAAAAAAATTCTTTTTGTTCTATAATTTGTATATCAAATGTCATTAAAGTTTCGTGCAGAGGTATAGAAACACCCTGTATTAGAAATAACTATCAAATTAGTGCTTCTAACTTTGTTAACTTAACATGAATTACCATTAATTTTGCGAATTGCTCGTAGAAAAAATATTTTTGTTTTATGATCAGTACGTCATATAATATGTAGTTTGTAAATAATTCGTATGTCAATCATTTAAATCAGGAATAAAAATTAAATTTGTCTGAATTTAATTCTCTTTAGGAGTTCGTACGGATAAACCACTCTTTTTTGTAATTATTTGATTCTAAATCTTCGCATTAATGTACCCGACTTTGAATTTCAATTACTAAAAATATTCAAATATTTCTACTATTCCATATGCCACTATTTTTTCTTTTTATGCAAATATCTTTTCTGGTTTTCATCAGTTCTTGAAATTGCAAATCTCCATTTCATTGCAATCTTTTCATCTGACATATTTACAATGTGTTACAGTAGCAATAGTGCGTATTCAAGAACGAATTAACCACATGAAATTTATATTTAGCACCGCTATTAACAAATTCTATCCAGCACGTGTTGTGGTCTGTTTTTTTTTTATTTCCGCCAAACTTTTAATTGCAGTATTTAATATAACCAAAAATAAATCAGGGGCGGATCCAGGGGGAGGGTCATGGGGGTCATGACCCCCTCCCCCAAGCATGGACTTTTTTAAAATGTTGGCCCTAATACATAATAATGATGTCATTATTTACGATAACTCAATTTGTTAAACAAATTAAATAGAAAATATTATCTAAGAACTTAAAATTCAAAGATAATTAAGAACTATTGTTTGATTTATTATTCTAATAAATTGCCAAAAACCAATATTTTGTGGGGATATTATTTCGACCCGCAGATGGGAGAGGTATTCTATTTAAAACCTAGTCAAGTATGTGACTACCGACATTTGCACTTAGAAAATCAACTTCTAATTCAATAATTTTTGTATTCTATCGAAGAACCGTTTAGATATTTAAACTTTATGATTTAAAAAGTAATTAAATTTAAACGAACCAAATTAAAATTTAATATATATTAGATAAATTGGTTGAGCAAAAAATAAATACTTTAAGTGTGAGAGATGAACCTGATGCTTTAATAATAAATTTTTAACATAACCAACCCCCCCCCCCCACCCCGAGACAAAATTCACACCATGACCCTCCCCTAATTCGAAGTCTGGATTCGCCCCTGAAATAAATTACGTGTTATTTGTATAAATTGAGTCACAAATGAGAAAATAATTGCTTTCAATAAGTTTACGATAAGTTGGCAAAAATATTGATTTAAAAGGAAAAAACTTTTCACTAAAATATTATAATCAAAACGGAGTTTTGACACAAAATATTTACATTTTAAATTCGGTTTGAAGGACATTCATTTAATTAAGACATAGATTAGTATTTAAATGAAGCCGAGATATTTTAAAAATTTAAATTTCAATTTAAATATTAATAAAACCTGTATTTCTAAAAATATTAATAAATGTATCTTTGTCAGAAGTTATTAATATTAAAGTCTAACGGAAACGTAAAATACCGTGAAAGAGAAATTCATGTTAGGTACTAGTGAGAGTAAATAAAAAACGTAAATTATTGGAGCAAATAATACTTTAAATATTAACAAGCTTGGTAGTGAGTATTTTGTAGCAAGCAATTTTATTTAAATAATTTAGTAATAAAAAATAATTTAGATGTTAAATTAATTATTATTTTAGAGAGGAAATTTTAATATGAAAATTGGAGGCTTGCAAAAGTTGAGATATTGATTTACTAGAAATAAAGAAACTTGTGCTATCCAATTTAAATTTTAGTCTCTGCCGAATATTTCTGTATAAAAATAATAATTGCTTTAATCAATTTACTTTAAAAAATATTATAGTTAATTATGTATTAAGAGCGTCAAGTGATTCTTTGTTACTCGAGCACGGTAATTGCAGCGCGAGCCGAAGGAGAGAGCTGCAATAGTGTAAGAGGAACAAAGACACTTTACACTCGTGATACACACATAATTTTTTCTACGATTGCATCTTAAAATTATTTAAAAACGTATACGTACTGAAAATAAATTCATTTTGGCAACTGTCAATACAAATTTCTGTGTTGTTTGTATCCATTGTAACTATTGAAATAAGCGCGTATTTATAATCTTTTTCGCGCGTAGCCATTGGAAACGCGCGCAATTAACGTCTTTTTCGCGCGTTGTCATTGGAGACGCGCAAAAAAGATATTTTTCGATTGTTCCACAGAAAACGTTAACTTTACGATGACAAATGAGGAGCGTAATTGTCAACTTTTGATAGCAATCGTAGAAAAATAAAACTTAGATATTATTTGGATGAAGCATATAGATATCATTAACCTGTTGTGCCCAAAAACAATAATCGAAAAATATATTAGTTACCGAGATCTGCTAGCGCAGAGTGCCACACCCAGTAATGGGTAATAGGCGTGGTGATATATATATTTATTTATTTATAAATAATATTTATATTTTTTAAATTTTTAATTTATTTGGATTTCAGGCTTTTTCAAAATTAATAAAAAAGTTAAAATTAATTATACATTTTTTATTAAGTAATAAATAAGGCGACGTTTCGGCCAAAAATTTAGGCCATTATCAAGCTACAATAAAAATATAAAAAATATTAACAATTTTTATAGAATAAATCTGGAAAAAATTTTCTTACCAGTTGGTGAAATAAAATTAAGATTACATAATTGAACAATAAAATCTTTTGAGGTGAACACCTCACGAGTCAAACAGTAACTGAATTACAATCAAACAAAAAAAAATAAATTTCTTTAAAAATTATAGTGAGCCATCTATCCGTAAATAAGAAAAACAACAACCAAAATTTATAAGGTCAAACAAGGACAAATCTGTCAAAAGTTAGTTAAAATGATGCAAAATTGATCTGTACTGAGAATTCGATATTTGATAGTCAGTTTTAATGTTAACAGAATTAGGTTCCAAGTTAATATAGCAACTCTCGAGAAAGAGCCTTTTATACTTATTACTTTCAGCATGTAAAATTTTAAATGGATCAAAATTCAATCTATGATTGTTGTTGAACGCATGTTCAACAATAGCACTGTGATTGACATTACCAGTTTTTAGATGATATTTATGTTGTTTTAATCTGGTGTTAATGTATTGTTTAGTTTCACCTATATAGGTAACATTACAATCAGAACAATTAATTTTATAAACTACATTACTTAATTTCTCTTTGTCTGTTTTAGATTTCAACGTACTAAACAATTCACTTGTACAAGCAGCTGATTTGTAAGCTATATTTAAATTTAGAACAATAGTAATAGTTTTCACTAACCTATCTAGATGTTTGTAATATGGTAAGGAGATGTATATTTCTTTTTGTTTGTTGACTGGAAAATTTGAATTATTAATATTTTTAAGTACTAGGAGTCTATTTTTTATGGTTTTATTTAAAAATGTTGGTGGATAATTGTTGCTTAATAAAGTTGTTTTAATAAGTTTTATGTTCTCATTTAAAAAATTTTTATGTGATAAAAGAAAAGCTCTATCTGTAAGGTTGTGTATAACTGCTTGTTTATATTTTGCAGGGTAGTAGGAGTTAAAGTTTAAATAGCGACCAGACCAAGTTGGTTTCCGATACCAATTAGTTATAAAACAATTATTTTCTCGTATGATTGTGATATCTAAAAAGTTTATGCTGTTATTGTTTTCTATTTCTAAGGTAAATTGGAGTGAATTATTAAATTTATTAAATTTGTATAAGATGTTATTAATTTGATCAGTAGGGAGGCAACAAACAATATCATCAACATATCTAAAATAGAAAAGTAACTTGAAATCTGGATTACTATTGATAACTTGAGATTCTAAATGAAACATAACCAATTCTGCTAATATGGGACTAAGAGAATTACCCATAGGGCAACCAAGAGTTTGTAGGTAAAATTTATTATTATATTGTAAATATGAGGTGTTAAAAATGAATTTGATGCAATTGATAAATTCATCTTTGGGGATTGAAGTGTGTGGTTTAATCTCTTCCCATCTTTCCTCTATAACTGTTATAATTAGATCGTGTGGGATTTTAGTAAATAGTGATTTAACATCTAATGATATGAGTGAATAATTATTTGGGCATTTATATTGTTCAAGTTTTTTATTTAAAGAGAAGGAATTATCTAAAAAGTAAGTTGATTTGAATTTTAAAGGTGATAAAATAGAAGCTAAAAATTTTGATAAATTGCCAGTGGGGGTCTGTATGTTGGAAACTATGGGACGCAATTGGAAAGTAGGTTTGTGTATTTTTGGTAAACAGTATAATTTAGGACTAACAGAATTGTTTATTTTCAATCTAGAAGACTCAGAATCACTAATAAATTTATTTTTATTAAGATTCGAGATTAGTTTATTGTTAGCAAGTTGAAATTTATTTGTTGGGTCTGATTTTAATAATTTGTAAGTAGTAGGATCATCAAGCAATTCACTGACATTAGTATCGTAATCAAGTTTGTTTAGAATAACAGTAATATTACCTTTATCAGCTCTAGTTATAATTATGTTACGATTCTTCTTTAAAAAACTTCTTGTTTTTTTAATGCAATTAATTGTTATTAATTCTGAAGGTGTTAAAATGACATTTTTTATTTTCTTATAATGCAAAGTAATTAATCTGTTAAGTTTACATCTGACATCTTTTAAAATGGATAAATTTCTATGATCAATAGAGTTTTCAAAATTAGCTAAAATACTCAACATATTGTTCTTGTTTGACCTTTTACAATCGTAATTAAAAAAATGGAATTTTGGGCCTAAAGCTAGAATACAACATATATCTTCAGGAATATCTATTTTGCTTTTATTAATAAGCCAACGTTTTAAATTCGGTTTTATAGTGTTCAACATTTTGTAGGCATCAAATTTAATTAACAATTGGTTAAATTTTTTTTAATGAGTAAATTTTTATTATCTAAATGGATTTTATCATATTTATTTAATTCGAAATTCATAAAATCTTGAAATATTTTCTGAGGTAAGAATTTTTGTACTATTGATTTAGTTTTTTCTAACGAGTTCTCTAAAAATTTAATTTCTTTAACAGTATTATTAATTTCTATCCTAAGAATTCTAGAGCAAAACTTAAAATGATAATTTTTATAAAATTTATAATTCCGGATAGTTTCATTATGTACCTGTATGTCACAACACTTTGGAATGATGTTCATTTTCTTACATTTGATTAAAAACACTCTTCGGTTCCTGAATTTGGCTAGTTTTTGAAGATGATTGGAAATCTTCTTTAAATTTGTTGTCGTCTTGTTGCTGAATTTCTCTCGAATATACTTGTAGAAGGCCATGTTATAATTAGTTCCCGTGGTCCTTGGAATAGTCAATGAATTTTGTAAAATCAAGGGATTTTACTTCTTTTTTAATAAGCCGAATGGTAGATTTTTTAAATTTTTAATTTATTACTTCTATATGATTTTGGGCTGGATCCGCTCCTGTTTTTTTTTATAGTAGAGGTTACGATTATTTATCGAAATTTATCAAACAACAGTTAAAGTTATTCAATACTATTAAAAAATATATGTATTTATTCAAATAAACAAGTAAACATTTACAAATCTTGAAAGTTGTTCTACACAAAAGTATAGAAAAATTGTTCGCTATATCTGAGTCTTCATTATAACCGAACTCATTATATTCAAGAGGGCTTGAATGAGCTGAATATCCAAGCAGAAATTGAAAAAAAATTTTGAAAAGAACTAAAATAGAAGTTCTATTCTAGGCCAAACAAAAAACGTAAGTTATAGTGCTAACTATTCGTCGCTTTCTACATCATGAAAATGACACAGTTACTGCTTGTTGAATAACAGCTCATCAAAAATGCAAACGGAATTTTCGTCGTTGCATCTTTTAGATCGCGCAAACTGGCTGTGCGGACAAATGAGCCACGAATCTCGCTGCAGCGAGAGCAAGCAACGCCCAAAGCTACACCTGCAATTTTCATGAGGCAAACGTCAGCGCTCGAACGAAGAGAATTCGTGTTATTGAAGTGCAAATAAAATCGGATTCGTCTTTCTTCTTGTACGCTTTTTGTGTGTGGGACCAGCGCTAAATCTTCCGAAAGTTACGTATGCATATCGGTTCATATATATCTGAAAAAAGCGATGTCTTTGATCTTTACTCGCCGGGAAAATATACATATTTTCGATATTCGGTGATGTTTTGACGTTTCAGTTTTTTTCCTTTCTTTTCCGTTTTCTTTTCGATTCTTTTCTTGTCCGTTTACCAAATGTGTGTGATGTTCTGCTAGTTTATTTTTACGAGCTTTTTTGCTTAAATATCATATCCTTATATTTATTTAACTACGCTCAATTTCGCAGAAATTTAATATCATATACTTTCCCCTTACTGAGATAAAGATATCAAAAAATTTGACGCTAGTCTCATGCTTTTGCAAGATATAACCATTATTATTTTAATAGTAGATGCAATACATCAACAGCATTTTTTTTTTAATTAAATTAAAAATAAATATCGAGGATACATTGGACTGACACCAGGATATAGCAGAAAATTCCGAAATTTATCCTCGCAGCCCTCAAAGACAAAAGAAAAGTTATAATAACTATTTTATCACCACTTTAACCATTATATAATTATGCTATCATATCTTCTCTTAACATTATTTTATACCCTGCTTCACCTAAGAACGTAGTATTGCAAGATATAGGTCGTATTTGACCTTGATTGTGATTAGCCAATTAAACGTTAAAACGAGAACATTGATATCAGTTTCATTTAGTGTCATATTGACATATTATATTATAGGTGTTAACAATAGTTATTTATACGGCTCATAGGTTTGCAACATTTGCCTAGTTTCTCATTCGTACAATAAAGTAACACATTTTACACAAGTTTCATTTATTGTAATTCTTCTACAATCGAATTTTGACAATTTTTTTTACAGTCGTGCGAAAAGTGAATCATTTTGTATTCATTTTTAGTGCAAAAAGTGAACATTTTATCCCTCTTTACGTATGGTAACCGTGTTATAAAATGGTTGCTACGAAACATACTAGATAACCTAAAATAAAGTGCAGAATACATATTTCTAGCGTGAAATGTACTTAGTACTATTAGTAAAGTAACATTTTTCACATTAGTTGCATAAATAATTATTACATTTCAAACTTCAAAAACATTTATTTTTTAGATTACGTAGTTTATTTTGCTTTTTAGCAACTATTTTATAAGTTTTTAATGCACTTTGTGCCATAAACAACCACGTTTTATGTTGAAAATGAGTATACAATAATAACTTACTTTCCGCAGGATTGTAAAAAAATATTATTTATATACGATATATTTAATTTTATTGAGACATCTATTTTAAAATGCATTCTGGGCTTAATATAACCAAAATAATTTAAATATGTTTACGAACAAATTATTCCTAGAGATACAGTGACACATGACATAGATATTTTGGCATATAATAAATTGTGGCCATTTATAATTGTCAATGCGATGTATTTTTCCTAAATTAAAAAAGATTATCATCATAATGTCATATACTGTATTAGCTGAGACAGGGTATGTTATGTCCGTTTCGGCCCCGAAAACATAATATTCATTTATCCAGCTTTGCACCAGAATTCGAACTAAAATCCTCCAAATTTCTTATTAGGTGCTCTAGATCTAGAAAGATGCAACTTTTTTCCATTTTGACTTTACCATCAACAACTGTTCTTTGTTACACAATTAACCATGCCATCTGAATAAGTTTTTAGAGACATTATAGTGCGACTCAGCTCTGCACCTGAATTTGAACTAAAATCCTCCAAATCTGTTATGAGGTGCTTTAGATCTAGAAAGATGCAACTCTTTCGTATTTCGACTTCACTACTCGTATCAACAACTGTTCTTTGTTATAGAATTAACTATGTCATCTGAATCAGTAGTTAGAGACATTACAGTGTGACTCACATCTCTAGTATCTTCTTTGGTTTGTTGGGCGCCGTTTTATCCAGTAGACGCCGCAGCCGCAGCCGCGCGGCCAGCTGTTGCAGAGCGCTCTTCGTTTCCCGGCTCATTTACCAGCTAACCTACCGCAATCACTCACGGCGCACAAACGACGCATTCCCTCAGTCGTGCTCGAGACATGTGCAGTGTGACTGTCTGTATGTCTTTATGTTCCGTGGCGGCGGCGGCACATCACTGGACGTCTTTATAATTGACTCGAGTGAGCATTTGTCATAGTCTTAGCACATGGGATATTGCTGTAGAAGAGGAAACTTTCGTTTCTTCTGATGTCGAATGTATTTTGTTTTATTTATGGTTGAGTAAGTGGTCGCTAAACTTAACAAAATACAATGCTGCTAATTTTTACTGAGAGGATGGCGATGATTCTAGTAACGGAAAGTCTTTGAATACTTAATACAGAAATAGCTCTATTGTGATTTTTTATCGCACGCCGTTCGATAATTGTGTTTTATTTAATGAACTTATTTAATATTATTTGCGAGTTAAATTCTATACTTTATCTATAACTATATTTAACTATAATATATATAAATTTTATTTCTATTAATTGTAAATGTTATAAAACAAGTTATAGAGATATTAAAACTGTTCAAACGTATAAATATTTTGAACGTTAATTAATTAATTAAACTTTCGTAATCTGCTGACGATGATATTTATATTTACTTGCGTTAATTTTTCTTGAAATTCAACCATGCCAATTAAATTTAGGTCGGAATTTAACGGGTGACAATTTTGTTTTAATTATAATAAACGAGCAACAAAACGTGCCAAGTGTATTGTAGACCTTCATTAATATAAAGCCTCTGTTACAAGCACAAATGTGATGTTTCATCATTTATCTTTTCCTGGTCCACACAGCGGATGAATTCATATTGAAACAGAGGAGTTTATACGCCATTTCTTCTGCTTTATTACATTCTATTTGCTTATTATTTATTTTTTATTGAAATCTTGTTATTACATTTTTTATATATCATATTACACGAATTTATTGCTAGTTATTTTTGAGTATTCTACTTCATTTTAAAATTAAACTTTCATTTTATTTTTATTTTTTATTCATGTTGAATATGAATTTCATAAATAGAAACATCCATTATGAATTTTTTAAATGTTTATCACAAAAAAATGAAGAATTTTCTACCAAACAAAATATAATATTTATAAAAACTAAAATACTAACAAACATGCGTTACATTTATAAAAATTATGTATTAAACTTGGTACTCGTTTTACTCAACAAACAACAATGTATTGCGTGTACATATGTGTGTGTATATCTATACGTTCGTATATTCTTGACACGTGCGAAATATCAGACACCGAAACAGTGCTATATTATCTAGAATTGTAGACACTAGAATGTGTCCTATCTAG
This sequence comes from Pterostichus niger, assembly GCA_947425015.1. Lineage (NCBI taxonomy): Eukaryota > Metazoa > Arthropoda > Insecta > Coleoptera > Carabidae > Pterostichus > Pterostichus niger. The sequence goes on from OX380339.1 coordinate 32,070,707, forward strand.
GGACATATTAGATAACACCGCTTTAGAATTTACCCTTAAAATAAAATGTTTTAAAATACTCCTACAAAAAATGTAATTACATATATTTTTTCAGGTAACATCATAGTTTACTGTGTAGAAAGTACTTTAAAATACATATGTACACTACATTCACATTGGGGTAGGTGGCTAAGTGGTATGGAGTCGGTCTGTGAATCTTGAGAACCCTGGTTCGATCCCTACAGCCGACAAACAATTTTCACCAATTTAAATCTACCCCTGTGGCTCCTCCACCACTAATATCTTTGGGGCCGTGATTCGCGCCAAAAAATATATCATTTATCGAGATCTGCTTACGCAGAGTGCCACGCCCAGTAATGGGTAAAAGGCGTGATGATATTTATTTATTTTACTAAATTCAGAATTTATTACATATCCTAGAGACCGAACCGAATTCGAATCGAAAGCCGTATTTTTTGTGAACCTGATCTTGAATCTGAACCCGAACTGCTGTTATTTTATCCACTTGAACCCGAACCGGAACTGAACCCACTATTTTCGAATTTAAAAAATCGGGTTTCCTAAATCTAAATGTTTCAGTATTTTAGTATTATATAGATACAAGTTACTTTTGGTTCATACACATTCATAATTTCTATCATATCAGCTTATTTATTTCGCCCACTTACAACCTTTAGTCCGGCAGTATGGTGGCGTGGGAAGCGTCACGGAACTTGAATGCGGAAATCCTGAGTTCGAATCCCACTCAAGCTAAAAATTATATGAACTATCACATTGCGGCTTCAGTTCCTGTTGTATAGTGTAACATAAATAAATAAATAAATAAATAAAATTATAGTTCATCATATCCATCCATTTAATCCTCGGTTGACCACCAACTTTCAACTATATTATATTATTATTATTATTAATATTAATCCTGTAGGTTCCTTAAGGAACATTGGGCACCACAGGGAGTCCAATGGTGTTTCAGTAGCAGAGAAAAGAATAAAGTCTTGTTCTGTTTTTCTTTCTTACCTTGAATTTATTTTTGTTACTATCTTTTTCCATTCTTCTTTATTCTTTATTCTTGAGAACCCTGGTTCGATCCCCACAGCCGACAAACAATTTTCACCAATTTAAATCTACCTCTGTGGCTTCTCCTCCACTAATATCTTTCGGGGCCGTGATTTGACGTCTGGTAACCACACTTCACACGATGAAATATATCAATTACCAAGATCTGCTTAGGCAGAGTGCCACACCCAGTAATGGGTAAAAGGCGTGATGATATATTTATTTTATTTATATTATTCTTTGATTTTCCTGGTTCGATCCCCACAGCCAACAAACAATTTTCACCAATTTAAATCTACCCTTGTTGCTCCCCCTCCACTAATATCTTTGGGGGCCGTGATTTGACGTCTGGTAACCACACTTCACACGATGAAATATATCACTTACCAAGACCTGCTTAGGTAGAGTGCCACACCCAGTAATGGGTAAAAGGCGTGATGATATATTTATTTTATTTATATTATTCTTTGATTTTCCTGGTTCGATCCCCACAGCCGACAAACAATTTTCACCAATTTAAATCTACCCTTGTTGCTCCCCCTCCACTAATATCTTTGGGGGCGGTGATTTGACGTCTGGTAACCACACTTCACACGATGAAATATATCACTTACCAAGACCTGCTTAGGCAGAGTGCCACATCCAGTAATGGGTAAAAGGCGTGATGATATATTTATTTTATTTATATTATTCTTTGATTTTCCTGGTTCGATCCCCACAACCGACAAACAATTTTCACCAATTTAAATCTACCCTTGTTGCTCCCCCTCCACTAATATCTTTGGGGGCCGTGATTTGACGTCTGGTAACCACACTTCACACGATGAAATATATCACTTACCAAGACCTGCTTAGGTAGAGTGCCACACCCAGTAATGGGTAAAAGGCGTGATGATATATTTATTTTATTTATATTATTCTTTGATTTTCCTGGTTCGATCCCCACAGCCGACAATCAATTTTCACCAATTTAAATCTACCCTTGTTGCTCCCCCTCCACTAATATCTTTGGGGGCGGTGATTTGACGTCTGGTAACCACACTTCACACGATGAAATATATCACTTACCAAGACCTGCTTAGGCAGAGTGCCACATCCAGTAATGGGTAAAAGGCGTGATGATATATTTATTTTATTTATATTATTCTTTGATTTTCCTGGTTCGATCCCCACAACCGACAAACAATTTTCACCAATTTAAATCTACCTCTGTGGCTTCCCCTCCACTAATATCTTTGGGGGCCGTGATTTGACGTCTGGTAACCACACTTCACACGATGAAATATATCACTTACCGAGATCTGCTTAGGCAGAGTGCCACACCCAGTAGGGGAGACCGGTGTCAATTGTTACAAAATTTAAATTTTTATTTTTCACGAGTTAATGTTACGTTTCAAAATTTTGAAATTACCTGCATGAGAACTTGTCCACCTTAGTCAATAATATTTTGAATTTAAAACTTTTGTAAATATTACACATATAAAAATAAAAGGTTTTTTAGGCAGACACTACAAATGTTACAATTGCCACCTAACTGGTGTTAATAGTAACAGGGCCAGTGTTGATTGTAACAAATTTTAATAGTAATGAAATAAAATAAGATAACAGATAAAAGAAGAAATTATTGAAAAAAAAACATTTTTTTTATTATTAAGAACAAACTAAAAAGAAACAAAACACATATTCTGCTGATAATGTCTTTAATCGTTGTCGGAATAGCAGTTTAGGCAAATATAATATGGGTCTTTGTTCGTACAATTTAAATGTGCCCATTGTTTACATTCTCGACACTGCAACCAATCTTCTGTGCTCGAAGAATATGGACCACTACATACTAAACAGTGAGTTTCCTCATCGGAGTCATCTGAAGAGTAATCTGCGACTGTTACTTTCGGGACTGTTTTCTTTTCTTTGCTCATGATCTTTTTTGTTTTCGATAGTAGCTGTTTTTCCTTGAAATTTTTATCATGATCAAGATTATGCTTAATTGGAATTTTCTTTAAATTTTGTTCTTGAATTAAGAGTTTCTCTGGCGTATTCGTCAGCATTGCAGTTTTTCGTTTTATTCCTCTTCCTTTTTTGGGTTTAGTGAAATCGGCTTTAGGTAATGGCTTCAGATTCTCAGGCGTAATTAATTTTGCAGAACTATTACAGATCGGAAGTAATTGTGGCGAAGGAGTAGTGTATCTAGCAGTCGATGGTCCTGGTTGTCTTTCTGGACTGATTGTTGATGGCTCTGGTTGACTCTCATTTTGAATTCGAGGCATATAATTTTCAGACGTTGAATCCTTGTTATCTGACGGTCTGTCGGTTACAACAGATGGAGCAAAATCACAATCACTAAAAATTTCTCGGTTAAAGGGCCATATCCCAGTGCAAGAGAAACCAGCAAGAATATTACTTGGTGTAGTAGCCAAAGGAAGTGACGCTTTTACAATTGAAGGTAAATCATAGATAGTCATACGTTTTCCTGGATTATTTTTCATCCACTGATCTGCAGCGTTGTTAAAATACTTTTTGAATGGACCATATACTCCTCGATCTAGTGGTTGCATTCGGTGGGAAGTGTGCGGGGGAAATGACAGTAAGATAATGAAATTGGCTCTGCAATAGTCTATTAAGGATATGGAAACGTGGGAAGAGTGGTTGTCTAATAAAATTAGCACTTTATTAGTTTGGTTGGGTTTGGCATGTCGCACAAAATGTTTCATAAAATCAAGAAATTCATTTTCTTGCATCCACCCTGACTTATTTCCTCTGCCTGTACATCCTACGGGCCCATCTCTAATAAAATGATCTTTAAAATGTACACGGGGGAATATAAACATTGGAGGAACCGTGTTGCCAACTGCGTTTACAGCTACACATACAGTAACTAATGTTCCGCGTTCTTGAGATGTTATAGATCCTACTTGCTTTGTTCCCTTTTTAGCTATTACCTTGGTCGGCTTTTGAACCGTGGAGACACCGGCAGGCCCGACGAGAGGGGAGGGTAGGTGGGGTAAAATACCCAGGGCCCCTGGAATTCAAGGGGCCCGGATGTGATGCTATTTTATAAATTGCTTTTAATTTTCTACCATTTCACCAATTTTTTATATTCTTTACTAAAACATGTATAACGAAACGTCTGATACACGTTTCCAACAATTTATTACATTGCATAAAGTACAAAATGACGAAATGCTTGATCAAGGGCCCCAGTTGCAAATTTTAAATAAATTTATACACTATTCAAAAGTACATTATTACATTGTTGCATTTTTGTTTGTTATATTACTACATTGTATACAATACACATAGGCAAAGGCTCTATACATTTGTGCGTAGTGCTGTTTTGGTATCCCCTGCATTTATCGAATATGCAACTAGATATTAGATAGTCATACAGTGAGTATAAAATACACATCGCTGCACCAATTAACTCAGAATATTTTATTTAATTTTATCTATATTGTTATAACTTTATTTAGATATTAATAATTCTTATTGTTGTCATACATATATTTATAAATATATTTTTTTTGGTATCTTATATTTAATTAATAAATATTCAAAGTTAAAGCAGGCCCGAATTTTTTTTTCCCGGGGCCCGCTTTTTCTCTCGGCGCCCCTGGACACCGGTTTCGTCAATATTGTAAATGTTTTGGGGTTCAAAATTATGCCTTTCCAAAACAATTGACAGTTTATTATAGAAGTTCGATACGTTTTCTTTATTAAAATTCATGGCACGTGAGAGGCTAGTAGCTTGGGGTGTGCGAAGAGCAGAGATGTGCATCTACGTGTAATCTTTAATTGTCTACATCTACACGTAGACAATACGTCGACAATTCTAGCGACGTAGACAATGTAAACAATGTAGATAATGCATCTGACAGTTGTAAAATTCAACATAACCTAAATTTATTCCTTTGTAACTATTAGAAATCTGAAATACTAATTGATGGATCGTGCTAAATCTTTTTATTTCTTATTCTAGATATAAAATACTCAAAAACTACGGGGGCTTTTTTTTTAAAGTGCTTCATTCGTTTTTTATGGTCGTTTTTATACAGAAATTTAGTCCCAAATAATGAACTTTATTTTCAAACGTGCGCCATTTTGTTGAAAATCAAAATTTTTAAAATCCAGCCCGTAGTTTTTTAGAGTATACATTAGAGATTTAGAAAACATATCCCTTTTTGTTCAAGGTCCATTGCTGTTCTCGGAATGTTTTCGCCCGATTTGCCCTACGCGCCGTGAGGAGTCGCCATTTTTTTTAATTTCTGACTACAATTTTGAATATTTTCTTTATAAAAAATTTTGAAATAAAGGTTAAAGAGCGCTAAATAAAGATCCAGAAACAATTCTTAAACAGAATGTTTAGATTTCGTTAAAAAAAATCTAGAAAATTACCCTTTTTTCCCTTGTCTAGAGTGGCCTTACCCCTTAAGTGAACACAGGTGTTTTCATTGTCTACATAGTCTACATTGTTTACATGAAAAATGAAGACGTAGACTACATGATTGTTTACACGTAGAGAATGGCGTAGATTACTTGCAGTAGACTACACGCACATCCCTGGCGAAGAGTTAAATGAGGATTTCGTCTTAGGAAGGCTACGAGCCAATCTTCAGTTGCGTGTTCGGTTTCATTCCATTTTGGAGGATGGGTAAACTTATTAACACTTGCAAACTGAAACGCTAATTTACGTAGATCCTTTGTAGTAAGCCCGTAATATAAATCCACAGTGTTTTCACAATATTTTACCAGCTGTGATTCCTGTTCGGCAGTAAACACCTTGTTGTAAGGATTGTACCCTACCTTAGGCTGTAAATTGTTACGCAGGGCGTTCACATAACGATTTAATGAAACATGACACATGCCATAGTTTTTAGCTACTTTTCTAACGGACTGGTTATTGTCTATCACATTTCTTGCTGCTTCTTCATAAATTATTTTCGGTATTAATCCCCTGTCGGTCTTTCTTAGCCTGGGTTTAACCATTTTCATTAAACTAGAGAGAAGATTATTTGTTAGAAAAGCACATGAACGGGTGTCAATTGTAACACGTTACAATCGACACCTTGACATGTGTTACAATTGACACCGCTTAACCTATAAAGATATTATTTGTTTTTTTTGTATTTATTAAGTAATGACTGGAAATAATATCAATGAAAAATAAAAGTAAATATAACTCATAAACTGATATTTACCTTGAAATATTTCAGAGCAGAGAACTTATAGGGATTAATAAACAATGTATGTAACTATCTGCATTTACTTTTCTGTAGATTTACAGACATTCATGAATAATAGGCGCTGTATGTACGCGCATGTTATCACACTGAACACCAAAGAGGTAGGACTCTTTCTGCTTCACTCTGCAAGCGCGTTTTAATCTATTTCGAAAAGATGACTCTGTTATTCACTTTTGTTACATTTGACACCTGTTAGAATTGACACCGGTCTCCCCTAATGATGATATATTTATTTTATTTATATTATTCTTTGATTTTCTTCTAATTTCATTCCATGTTTCTCCTATTTTCTAAAAAATTATATTATATAATTGAAAAATAAATAAACATCTATTTAGAATCAAAGATAAAAGATAGTTTTCATTTTATACAAATATGAATACAATTTTTTTTAGCATAATATAAGAAATTTAAAACACATATTTCATGAAAAATTGAAGGTTGTCCTGGAAAAAAATAAGTTCGTTGCTGTTTCAAATAAAAGTAGTGCTTTTAAATACATAAATGAAACATTTAAAACATTAAACAAGATACCTACGTATATATTTTGTTATTTTACTTTTATTAATTTCAACATCAACATTAAAATAGTCTGTATTACTACAATAATAATTTTTAAAAAATTACCATTTGAAAATTCCTACCATATTCTTTATTTTCAAAATACATTTATGAATATTTCATCCAGCAGCATAAATACGCAGAACGTGAAATAAAAACAACAAATTTAATTTGCAAAACGACGAGAGACAAAAAAGCAAGTACAAAAAGAACAGCGTTCGTAGGGAAAACGTTAAAGAAAACCTTGACTGCAAAAGCGCAGTGAATAATCTAATTTCAAATTGCGCGCCATGCCGGAAGTCACCAACTGGAGGGGAGATTTCCTTCCAATCTTTTTTGCTGCCAATATCTGTCAGGTGACGCGACGCAGGACGCACATAATCCGGTAAACGGCTTCTACTGACCGAGTTTCGCAAATCCGTTTGCTTTTGACAGTTTTATAAGTAATTCTCGGGTCACGCGACGATCTCTGACTGTTTTTGCTGCTCACTCTGTTTTACACCCTTTGCGAGGACCATGGATGAAGATCTGAGGTTCGTGACATCTTTTAGTGAAATTGAATCGTGCTCGAGGAAACTGAAATTCAGGATAAATATTTTGTTTTGTGTTGAGTAGAAGTAAATTGACTTGAAATGTAAATGATGATATTATTTTAACGTACGTATAAAAACTTGACTCCGACGTTTCTCAATTTTGTTATTTACTGCTTCGTTGCTCAATTATTTCAAATAAAAATCCAGTGCTCAGTTTTTCATTCAACTGATATATTGCTGTTATAATTATCTGTATGTTAAATATAGGAGACATATAATTTATATAGCTGTTAGGTAACAATTACTTAACAATTGTTTGATAAATAAAAAATCTGATGTGGACACCACATGACTTCCTTGTACACGTATTAAACTATAGATATTTTTTTAATTGCACATATTTGACATTAAATCTTTTATTTTTTGTTCTAATCCATAGCAAACTTAATTTTTTTAAAAATCAAAAAATATATAATATTTAAATTTAGATATCTCGTTTATGCAAAAAGCTAATTTAAAAATTCTTAATGTGCTAGACGCAGAATTTAATTCTCTAAAACTTTTATTTGCAGCATTTATTTCTAAAATTAAAATAATACCATTTTTTTCAAGGAAATCTGTTAGCAGCTTCATGTAATGTGCCACTTCCGGTTAGTCTATTTTAACCAAAATCTATTATGTTATTTCCATTGATATGGTAGTCTTATATACCAAATTTGGAAAGTTTTGGATTATATTTTGATATAGTTTTTCAATATATTATAGGCTCCAAGTATGGTACTTTACTTTCCGGAAGTTATATAATGACCAAAAAAGGAGGTGCACAACTAGATGTTATAACAGTCATAATTATAAAATTTTAACTTTCTACGGCTTACCGTTTTTGAGTTATGCGAGATACATTACGTACGTACAGACGGCACGACGAAATTAGTCAAAATGGATTCAGGGATGGCCAAAATGCGTATTTCCGCTGAAATCTGAGAACCGAAAATTTTCGCGATTACAATACTTCCTTTACTTCGTGTAACTTCTCTTAATTTTTTTTATTCTTTCCTTCGTCTTAACATTTTCTCCCTCTTTATATTCATCTTTCTCTCTAAGAATTTTTATTCTCTTTTTGTTGTTAAAATTTTCTAGCTTTTTATTCATCTGCTTGTCGTTTTTCAGAAATGTATTTCTTCATTCTACCCTTCTTTTGCCTGTTTGATTGTTTCTTTCCCATCCTTTAATTATTCAATGAATACAACGAAAGGTGCACAACTAAATGTTGCTAATGCAATGACATTGACATTTAATTTTTTATTTTTTTCTTATTTTTTGTTCTAATCCATAGCAAACTTAATTTTTTTTAAAAATAAATATATAATTTTTAAATTTAGATATCTCGCGTATACAAAAGGCTAATTTAATAATTCTTAATGTGCTAGACGCAGAATTTAATTCTCTAAAACTTTTATTTGCTTCATTTATTTATAAAATTTAAATAATATCATTTTTTTCAAGGAAAACTGTTAGCAGCTTCATGTAATGTGCCACTTCCGGTTAGTCTATTTTAACCAAAATCTATTATGTTATTTCCATTGATATAGTAGTCTTATATACCAAATTTGGAAAGTTTTAAATTATATTTGAATATAGTTTTTCATGAAAATCTATTATAGGCTTCAAGTAAAGTACCACTTCCGGTAGTTCTATAATGACCAAAAAGGGAGGTGCACAACTAGATGTTATAACAGTCCTAAATATAAAGTTTCAATTTTCTACGGTTTACCGTTTTTGAGTTATGCGAGATACGTACGTACGTACGTACAGACGGCATGACGAAATTAGTCAAAATGGATTCAGGGAGGGCCAAAACACCTATTTCCGTTGAAATCTGAGAACCGAAAATTTTCGCGATTACAATACTTCCTTTACTTCGTACAAGGAAGTAAAAAGAAAGATTAAACAAAAAATATTTTTCATTTCAGAAATCGAATGGCGCAAGGCGCATCTTCATATCTTTTTTAGTTTTTGGGTTACAGCGATTTTTGAATTTTTTTTTAAGCTCAACTTTGAAAGCCCATAACTCAAAAACTAAAAGATATATTGAAATGCGGTTTGAACGAGTGTATTTCTCGTGCGCTACTTAACTTGTACAGGTATTTAGAAAATTTTGAAAATTTTTAAATTTTTTTCAAAATTTGTCTTCCTCAATAATTCAAAAACTTGAAAAGATAATGAAAATCTGAAAACGCCAGTGAATTTCTGGCGTGAAAATACATAAGTATTTTCACAATAAAATTCGCACGGATACATTTTTTAATACAAAAAAACGAAAAATGGCCAAAAATCGTAAAAATCTTAAGGCTAACCCCTTAAGAAATCTTCAAAAAACGGCCATTTTCGATTTTTTGTAATAAAAAATGTATCCGTTCGAATTTTCTACCGAAAATTTGCATACCTATGTATTTTCACGCGAGGAATTCACTGGTGTTTTCATATTTACATTATCTCTTCAACTTTTTGAAATATCGACAAAAAAATAATTTCGAAAAAAATTGAAAAATTTTCAAAATTATCAAAATACCAGTAAAAGTTAAGTAGCGCACGAAAAATACACTCGTTCAAACCGAATTTCAATATCTCTTTCAGTTTTTGAGTTATGGACTTTCAAAGTTGAGCTTTAAAAAAATCAAAAATCGCTGTAACTCAAAACGAGTGCATTTCTCGTGCTCTGAACTATATAGAACCATATAATATAAATTTTGAGTTTTTGAACTGGTTCAACCAGAAATTTACATCTGCATGTTTATATGTCAAAATTCTGGTCATTCTTGGCCATGGCAGTTCTGCAATAGCAGATCCTAATAAACTAAACATTTTAAGCCGTTAAGTACAATAACCAGTTGTCAAATCACAACTACCAAAAAAGAAAATTTTATTTAGTTTAAATAGTATTTTTAATTCAATAACTGTTCAAAAGTACCCCCATTAACCTGTAAACAATAGCCTAAACTATTATAAAATGAATTTATAGCATTATTTATTTGCTCTGGAGGAATCTCACGCGATGCAACACTAATTCTACGTTTTAATTGTTCTACACTCATTCTGCCACCATTATAAAATTTACTTTTTAAGTGGCCCTAAAGAAAAAAATCGTTTGGCGCAAGATCTGGTGACCTTGCAGGCCACTCCACTTCTACACCTCGTCCTACCCATCGTTGGGGTAATATCCGGTGCAGATAATTTCGTACATTTTGTTGGAACCACACTTCCTCAATATTACTCTCTCTTGTAACAACTCTAAATAATGTTCCCCATTTAAATGTCCATTTATATAAAAACGCCCCACTATTTGATCCCCTATTAACCCGGTCTGATTTTGAAAGAGGACTATAGATGACAGCAATGTTATTTTCCCTATGTTTACTTTTAAAATAAACGCTCTAATGCCTCAATGCCACCTCAACTAACAGTAGTATTACTGTAATAATATATTTTTTAAATTCATAACATTACACCAAAAAAGCAGTACGGTAATTTGGTTAGCGTTACGGCGTTTGAATCCGGAGATCCCAAGTTCGAATCCCACTCAAGTTAATAATATATAATTTACCACACCGTGACTCAATGAGTCCGGACCCTGTACTGTATTCGGGTTTAAGTTCCTGTTGTACAGAGTAGTATGAATAAATAAATAGGTAATTATTCAGATTCATTTGAAATTATTCTCAATCTATGTGATATTAATTAACAATGTTCAGACTTGCGCATTCGGCAAAAACATGAAGTTATTTGTCAGCGTTTGTGTTAACATCAATCAGTAGTGTGCTATACTTTGATGTTCTTTGAACAGTGAAATATGTATTGTAAATAAGATTTTGTATTTTCAGTATTACTGTTAATTTATATTTGTGTATATGTGATGGTGTCAGTTCAATGAAACTTCAAATTATATAGAAGCAGAATAAGGTATTTGCAATTAATGTTATACGTATAATAATTAGGTTAAAATTGTAACTATCAAAAGCATTAGGCTTAATGTTGTGTCCATACAAAGAAATTACCGTAAGAAAAGATTCCAATCATTACAGCTAATGAACTAAGTAAAGACATATGCTCAGTGGCGTTCCTGGGATATGTCGCCCGTGTGTGAGAATAATATTGAGCTCCCCTACCCTCCCCTGTTGATTAACTGGAATGTTTTTGAAATATTTTTACCTTAAACACAGAAAATGTTAAAAATATACATTTTATTTATTAAAATCATAAATTAATATATTTATACATACAATAATTTTTCAAAAATAAACGCAGGGAGATGCTCCCTTTTTTCCTCATCTGTTATTGTCTTCATTTTCAGTTTTTTCTATACAGTGTCTAACTGCAATAAATAATAATAATAAACAAGCGCAGGCGAAGCTGCCTTCATTTCTTTATAGATTCAATGGTAGAGAAGTGGGCGTAAGTGAAGGTGTACATGAGCGAATGGATGGATGCGAATGAAGGTTTATTGCGTGATGATGGATTTGGGTTGTGAGGAAGGAAAGAGTTCGTATGGAGGAAGTGTTAATGTGATTGAAACGAGTATCGTGTGTCAGGATGAGAATGTTGACGTGAACTGATTTTTTTTATATGAATCTTTTAGTGGATGTCCTGTGAATGTTTCAGGGGTTCGTGCTACCCCATTTGATAGGATATAGCATGTATAATTATTGATATATACATATAATAACAAAATATGAAGAAAATAAAGTACATAAGAGATAAAGTGCACGATAAAGATCGACTTTTACTCTCATAACATAATTATTGCAGTGTGTTGAAATAATTGGATGTACACTACATTCTTAATGATTATCAATGAATTAATTTTTATTACATAGAAAAAATATACTAGCATTACAATTATTTATAAGAAATTTAATTTAGTTTTTATTTTCTAAAATAATAATTACTCAAAATTATTATGTTTTTGTCACAAAACAGTATTTATGTTCGACTGTATCATATTACCTTGTTTTACGACACAGTTTACTGTCCATAATCGGGTACTTTATTGGACTAGTACGATAAAAATGCAAAATTGGACTGCTGTCAATGTCACATTAAAACAAAATTCAAAAGAAATATTTAAACACCATTTTCTGTATGTATTATATGTGTCTTCATACAATTGTTAGATATTCTCTTGCATTACATGCTAGCTCTTTTATTTCTTTTGGAACGTCTTCAATGTCTGCATCCATCTCAACACTTTTTTCACTTTGACAATTTGATAAATAAAGCAACAAATGCATAACAACGAAGCACACTTTGAGATGCAATTAAATGTTTTAAATATAGGTATTGACAATCATATTTTAAGAGAAAATATTCTTCATGCAGTCGAACATAAAACGTTGTATGCAACTCGTACATAATCGGACTTTATAGACTCGCCTTATTTATTAGCCTCGCTCGCTGCGCTCGCTCTGCCAGAAAATTCGGCTCGTCCAATAAAGACCTAAATTATGTACTTGTTACATAAACTACTATTATTACCATGACGACTGATGTGATTAAGTTTGTTTTGTTGTTTATGTAAACAATATCTCTCCGCGAAGATTCGATACTAAAAGAAAATATATTTAAAAAAGCTGCTGAAGCGGAATTAACTTTAATTTCAAAGAAATCTGAAGCAATATATGTAAAAGAAAAATATATAAATATATTATCACGCCTTTTACCCATTACTTGGTGTGACACTTCGCCTAAGCAGATCTCGATATGTGATATATTTCTTCGCGTGAAGTGCGGTTACCTGCCGTCAAATCACAGCCCCCAAAGATGTTAGTGGTGGGGAAGCCACAGGGGTAGATTTAATTTGGTGAAAATTGTTTGTCGGTTGTGGGGATCGAACCAGGGTTCTCAAGATCCACAGACCGACTCGATACCACTGAGCTATCTATATAAAAGAAATCGATAAATTTTGGAATTAGTTGATAGCAAATAACACGACGCTTGTTACCGAAAAGGTTGTACTTGCGTACTTTTTAGATCAAGTAAATTGTATGTATTTAATCTTAGATTTATTACTTTTGAAACAATTGTACCTACCATTTTTATTAGTCAAAATTTTACAAGTCTTCATTGTTATGGTATATTTGTACTCAAATTTGAAATGTATGCTGCGGATAAAAGACAAAATTGATGTGCTTAATGTAGATATCTTTTTTAACTAATCAGAGAACAAAGTCAAATAAATTCTTTTTAAACTTGAATTATAGAACTAAAATATTTTAATTAGAAAAGTAAACATTTATTAGGGAAGTCTATAAAATACTGTGAATGTAGAAAATAAAAATGTAAATATAATTTTTTTCCGTGTGTCGCAGTGAAATTTGTAGATAATTATTCCCGTAGCGCTACCTCTCATTTACAGAAATAAATTGGCAGAATTTTCTGTGGACTGTGGAAATATCATTTTCCAAATTCATTTTTTAAGCACTATTATTTATAACGAATGTGTAGCACTGTCCAGAGCTGATAATTATTTTAAATATGCATGGATGACTAATCGACTCTGCACAAATTCCAGAATTAAAACGATTATCGTGATTGGTGCATTCGAATTATTCGCAATTAAATATATTTATTTTAAAAATTCATGTAAATCATATTGAAGTGTTATCGCTGCCAAAAATATGCACGAGTTTAATATTTTATATGAAAGCAATTTTATTGGTTTTGGTCACATTAATTAATCCTAAACGTCAAAATTTTCTCATTATATTATTACTAATTTTGGGACATAGTTTTCGAAAAAACGTTGTTTGATACTCGATTGCGAAATGCTTTTGCATTCTCGAATGCAAAAGTAACATTTCGCAATCTAGACTCAAAAATAACTAAACTGTCAAAGTTGACATTTACGTGCATAATTCATCCCGCCAAATACTACAGTTTGACCGGGCTGTCAGCTACTTTGACGGACTGTCCTAAACAAATCAAAAACATGATAACAAAATACCACCGATTAATAAACAACTTGTTACTTTTTCTAAAGACATTTCCTTGGTTTTACATTCATATTTATAATCATTTAAAATGTATTTGTAAAAAATTTTCAAGTATTTTAATAAACATTATGTAGTGGCATTTTTGTGCGCACCTCGACCGCGAAATGGTTTGGAGCCCTCAGAAAATAATCTGCCATCTGACGTATTTGTGATGCCATTTGATATTGTCTGTATTTCTTGGATCTATGGCAAAGGGTATTAAGTTTATTTACGTAAACGCCTAATTAATTAGTTTGTTTTAAAAGTATTATTATTCTGTTCTATTTATATTTCTTTCTAAATAAATTTACATAATGTATGAATTTATTTTGGCAATTAATAACGTTGCGTTAATATGAAAGTCTTTCTATTTACTGAGTCGATTGTAAATCACCAGAAAAATGTTATCACTTGCATAAATATGTCTCGCAAATTTTCACGTATATTAATATTTTATTTTCGCAACGCATTTGCTTATCTTAATATATGAGTTTTTTGTTTCTCGTCAGGGGTAACTGCGTTTTTAGGCCCCCGTACAGTTTTAATATTAATTGGTCCATTATTCAGCTCGTATCTGATGTCATCGCTCCAATTTCTCTCTACGCCAGTTTCTGTTGCTTTCTGTTTGTTCACGGTTTAAACCATTATATTAAATAAATAACCGTGATAAATTGATGACGATTACTATCTAAATTGCTTCCATAATAGCGTCAAAATCTTTTACAAATATTGATCGTCAAATCTCCAAACGGAATTACAACCCATCTTTTTATTATGTCCATCTTCCGTGGCAAATTTCATCTTTAAAGTGTAATTATTTTTTTATTTATTTTCTTTTGTGTAATACAAGTGAGATGTATTCGAGTAGTTAATAATAATATTAATTGCTTACTTACTTTTCAAATTATTTTGTGATTACTTGCGGTTGATATTTTGCAGGGTTCAAAGATACATATATATCGATCGATATATATCATGATATTTATTTTGATATATATCGTCATATTTTTGCAATGATATATATCCATTATATAAAAATATCAAATAGTTTTTGTGATATAGCCTCCGGAAAAGTGAAATTTTTCGTATTTTTCAGTTTTTCTACTTTTCCGAGGCTATATCTCGAAAACTAAATGTGATATGAAAACGCGCTCAACGGCATTAATTGTCTCGTGCTTCAGTTAACTTATAAACATAGTTTCAGCGAATTTTATTTTTTTTCAATTTTCCGCCAAAAAAACGCAAAAAGCGGTTTTTTAACATTTTCTCGAAAACCAGAAGTCATATGCATTTGAAGATTGCACCACTGGATTCAGTGGGTCAAAATACATATGTATGTAAATTTTCGTTTTAATAATCCTACGATTAAGGATTTTTGGGAAAATTGAATTAAAATCTGAAAAAACCAAAGGGGTAGGAAATAATTAAAAATATTAAATTGCTTAAAATTGTATGAAAATTTGCTTATAAGTCAATTCGGACACGGGGAATTCAACGCCGTTGAGCGCATTTCCATATCTTGTTTAGTTTTTGAGATATAGCCTCCGGAAAAGTGAAATTTTTCGAATTTTTCAGTTTTTCTAGATGTGTACAAAAACTAAAATTAAAAAATAAATATCCAAAAAGGGATATTTATCTGATATATATCCTATATATCAGATATTTTGATATTTATTATAAATATCATGATATTTACGAACCCTGATATTTTGTCAAGAAAGTTTTTTTTAAATAAAAATACAAAATTAATTATGTTTATTTAAGGAAATTAAATATGAATATAATTTTATTTTAAGACGTAGATAATTGAATAATGAATCATTATTAAATTGTTTTAAGCGAATCAGATTACATTTACTATAGTAACTACATTATTAAACACTCATCATAGTAACTCAGTGCATTATATAAATATAAAATATATCATCACGCCTTTCTACCCATTACTGGGTGTGGCATTCTGCCGTAGCAGATATCGGTAAGTGATATATTTCTTTGCGTGAAGTACGGTTACCAGCCGTCAAATCACGGCTCTTAAAAATGTTAGTGGAGGGAGAGTCACAGGGGTAGATTTAATTTGGTGAAAATCGTTTGTCGGCTGTGGAGATCGAACCAGGGTTCTCAAGATCCACAGGTCGACTTGATACCAAACTCAGTGCACTGATCATTATGATTGTAATTTTCATGTTGTTTAGAAACTACTCAAGTTTGATGTTTATCATGTAACCTCTAAAAATTATAATTTTCCTTAAATTACAACCAGAAATTGACTGGTTGTGGAATAAGTATAGTATTAAAATCGCGTGTTATAAATTATATATATATATATATATATATATATATATATATATATATATATATATATATATATATATACAGGGTAGTAATTAATATCAACTTTGAAATTTCAAATGGAACATACTATATTTTTTTACAAATTTGAAAAGTGCATCAAATTTGCTTTACAATCAGGTAAAATAATCCTTATTTTACATTATTAAAAAGTAAAATGGCGGGCACTTTATTATACATCTAATCGGAAAGAGAATAGTGAGCCATGACTGTGGCTTGAAATAAAACAATTAACTAAAACAAAATAATAAGTTGATAAATAAGCGAGATATTTGCTGGGTCTATTAAAATATAAAACCCTGTATATATATATATATATATATATATATATATATATATATATATATATATATATATATATATATATATATATATATATTTAACCAATAACAACAGACGATACAATGAAAATTACAGTTTGCCAAGCAAGTTTCCATTAATTGAAAACTTTATCAGCCCGTCAAATACAGAATACGTATAAATTTGGAAAACATTGATATAAGCTATAGCCTACTTAACCTTGTGGGAAATCCGAACCAGCTAATAAATATAATAATAATCTTAAATTTGATCAAACTATTGTCCATATAAATTCATAAATATTTATTATAATCTATAATATTATTAACATGAAATACTCTAATAAATATTTACTCTCCCGGTAGATTAGGCTTAGTTAACTGTTTATTAACAGTACATGTGTTTATTATAAAGTAACGTCCATCGCTCGCATTTGTCGGCTTCAACATAATACTTGCCAGGCAAAACAGTTGCGAGCTGAGAGCGCTGCAGTCGCTTCATGCTAAATGAAGCATTTGGAATGAGATATTAACATGCAATTATTGGAACTGCATGAAGTGGTGTCCATTATGCCAGATAATTCATGAATATGTAAAGTTTAAATGTAATATATGGAAATTCCGTTTATAAGCGTATAAAACAACAATAGATGTATCGCATTTACATCACTGCGTTCTAAATACACAATTATTAATTGACTCCAGAGATTTATATGTGGTTTTATGATTATTAGCATGATACAAAACTCAAAATTATATAATATGTTAACCCTC
This sequence comes from Pterostichus niger, assembly GCA_947425015.1. Lineage (NCBI taxonomy): Eukaryota > Metazoa > Arthropoda > Insecta > Coleoptera > Carabidae > Pterostichus > Pterostichus niger. The sequence continues at coordinate 32,088,550 of OX380339.1, forward strand.
CTCTGCTCTAATTGCACACTAATTACTATACGGGTATTAATTAATGTAAACATGTCATAATTATTATAATTACTACTCTGAATATGGTGGTGTATGATGAGGTTCAAATTTATAAAAATATTGATAGTCACTGCTAGCTGCATTCTTTGGAAATAATCATATTCATTTTCATGAGGTAGATGGCTCAGTGGTATCGAGTCGGCCTGTGGATCTTGAAAACCCTGGTTCGATCCCCACAGACGACAAACAATTTTCACGAATTTAAATCTACCCCTGTGGCTCCCCCTCCACTAATATCTTTGGGAGCCGGGATTTCACGGCTGGTAACCGCACTTCACGCGAAAAAATATATCACTTACCGAGATCTGCTTTAGCAGAGTGCCACACCCAGTAATGAGTAAAAGGCGTGATGATATATTTATTTATTTATTTTTTATATTCATTTTAGAGATAATGGCTAATGAGAAATCTTAACTAAAACTTGAAGTTTAAATTAAAAAACTTGGCTAGTTCTTGTATTGATTCCAGAGTTAGACAGTAACTAACGATGTTTTAATTGACACGATTACTTACTGTCGCTTAAATGCTGAAAAACTCTATTTAGTTTTTCAGATTTTTCATGGGGTAGGTGGCTCAGTGGTATGGAGTCGGACTGTGGATATTGAGAACCCTGGTTCGATCCCCACAGCCGACAAACAACTTTTACCAAATTAAATCTACCCCTGTGGCTCCCCTTCCACTAACATCTTTGGTGGCCGTGGTTTGGCGACTAGTAACCGCACTTCACGCGAAGAAATATATCACTTACCGAGATCTGCTAAGGCAGAGTGCCACACCCAGTAATGGGTAAAAGGCGTGATGATATATTTATTTTCGAAACAAGAAAATATGGCATTAGATAAAGTTAGATTGCTTCTAACTTTATCTAATGCCAGTTTTTTCATTTTTTGTTTTCGTCATTTAAGGTTGACTTTAATTGTGTGATAATAAATAAAACATAAAACAAAGAAATTAAATAAATTCTTGTCCAGAAAATAACCTTAAAAAATTATCTTAATTATAAATAAAATATAAAATAAATATATCAGCACGCCATTTACCCATTACTGGGTGTGGCACTCTGCCTAAGCCGATCTCGGTAAGTGATATATTTTTTCGCGTGAAGTGCAGTTACCAGCCGTCAAATCACGGCCTCTAAAGATATTAGTGGAGAGGAATCCACAGGGGTCGATTTTAAATTGGTGAAAATTGTTTGTCGACTGTGGGGATCTAACCAGGGTTCTCAAGATCCACAGGCCGACTCGATACCACTGAGCCACCTACCCCATATATACCGGGTGGTGCTCGGTGAGTGCGAACATAGGAATTTAACATGGGATATTAGTTTTATGCAATTTCCTGCTCTCCTGTACATTTTACGGAAAAAACTGTAGAGGGAAGATTTGTTCAGAATTAAAAGTTACCCATGAAACTGTTTTTACATGTTTTATTAAGTTTTTGGTTTAGCCGTAACATTAAAAATAAATTTCGAAATTTCTGTTACTTTGTAGCAATAGCCATGACTTTTCTTTTATTTTTATGACAAATGCGTTAAATGTCAATTTTTGATGTTTATTAAAGTTAATCTTATAATTTAAATTAAATCTTTGTGTAAGCTATAAAATGAATGTTTATTTAAACGAAGAACGTGTCTTCATTATTAAAAATTATTATGGAGGAAATAGTTATAGGAGGGTGCGGGATTTATTTTCAATTAAATATGAAGATAAACCAATTCCAAGTGTATCAACAATTTCAAAACTGGTTACAAAATTTGAGAGTACAGCTAGTGTAGCTGTGACCGATGGTAATGAAGGCAATAATAATAATAACAGAATACGTCATAACGAAGTGAATGAAGAATTGGTATTGGCTATGATATCTCAAAATTCAAGGTACAGCATAAGACATATTGCTTCTGAATGTGGTTTGCATCATTCAACAGTTCTGAGCATTTTAAAAACACATGGATATAAATCTTACAAATTTCAAACACATCAAGAACTTCTTTTGGCTGATTTTGAAACTAGAAGTACATTTTGTGAAATTATGCAAGAAAAGGCAAATCGGGACCAGCACTTTATTTCGTCGATTTGTTTTACAGATGAATGTACATTTACTTTAAATAATGAACCAAATGTTCAGAATACTCGTATGTGGACCACAGAAAATCATCATTTAACTGTGTGTACAGGTACCCAATATCCTGAGAAAATTAATATTTGGGTTGGAATTTTTAAGAACAGGATTATACCATTTGAAATTATGGGAAATTTAAATTCTGATATGTATTTAGAACTTCTGCAAAATCATATAGGTCCTGCATTGGATGAGGCAGCTGCAGTAGATGAGGATATTTGGTTCCAGCAGGATGGGTGCCCGGCTCATTATGGAATAAATGTGCGGGAATATTTAGATTTGGTTTTTCCTAATCGGTGGATTGGTCGTGGTGGTGGAATAAATTGGCCTGCAAGATCTCCGGACCTAGCTCCTTGCGATTTTTTTTTGTGGGGGCATCTTAAAAGTAAAATTTACTCTAAACACTACGACAATTTAGATTTACTAAGACAAGCTATATTCGAAGAATGTGATAATATTACTGACAGGCAATTAGCCAATGTTAGAACTTCGTTTTACAATAGACTTGGTTATTGTCTTGCTGAAAATGGTGGCTTGTTTGAACATTTATTGTAATTTCTTTATTTTTTTATGTAGGTATATTAAATAATATTGTTACAATTATTACTTATTATTTCACATTAAATTATTGTAATTTAAAATTTTTTAAAAAAATTGAAATTGTTGATAAACTTGAAACTGATTTATTATTAAATATGAAAATAAAATTTTGTTCAAAGAATAAAAAATGTGATTTTTTTGATTTAATTTAAATTATAAGATTAACTTTAATAAACATCAAAAATTGACATTTAACGCATTTGTCATAAAAATAAAAGAAAAGTCATGGCTATTACTACAAAGTAACAGAAATTTCGAAATTTATTTTTAATGTTACGGCTAAACCAAAAACTTAATAAAACATGTAAAAACAGTTTCATGGGTAACTTTTAATTCTGAACAAATCTTCCCTCTACAGTTTTTTCCGTAAAATGTACAGGAGAGCAGGAAATTGCATAAAACTAATATCCCATGTTAAATTCCTATGTTCGCACTCACCGAGCACCACCCGGTATACTTGTATTAGTAATAAATAAAAATCAACTTAAATAAGACGACGTTATTGGGTTCATCCCTAAAACAAGATAAATCGCAAACATAGTTAAAGAGAACTAAATGATCAACCGCACAAATTTAAATCATTTTATAGAATGTATTTGCAAACATTTACAAAGTTGATTCTTATTGTTGGATCTCACATAACCAAAAAAGATATATACAGACTGGCGTACTGAAATAATGTGAAATGATTTGAAACTAAAACAAAAATATAGAACAGGATCTATGCTATTTATTTATTTATGTAATCCTGTACAAAAGAAACTTAATCCGAATTATAGTATAGGGTCCGAACTCACCGAACTGTAGTGTGGTATATAATTTTTTAGCTTGGGTGCGATTCGAATTTTGTAACATTATTCACACCACCGTACTGACGAACATGAAACATTTTTCAAAAGAATTTATTTCAATAACAACAAAGACAAAATTAATTGTCATCCAACACTTGGTGAAACAAGGTTTAATAAAAATGTAAAGTAAACACTTGGCTATGTTTCACAACATTCAGCCTCCAAGTCACCTTATGAGGGCATCGTCAGAGGCTGGCCAGCACAGTTCAGTTAGTAACCATAGACGCGTTTCGCTCTTATTAGAGCTCATCAGTATGGTATAACTCACTTCTTCACCTAGAACAAAGTTCATGTGAAGAAGCTGGTGACGAAGAACTGTGCCAGCAGAGAATAAGATCTCTAACAAACTAGTAAGATGACATGAGAAGTTTTGTGGAACTGGTCATGCCATCTACCAAAAAAAGGGAAAGCTATGCAATAGCAATTTAAATAACAACAAAGACAAAATTAATTCTCATCCAACACTTGGTGAAACAAGGTTTAATAAAAATGTAAAGTAAACACTTGGCTATGTTTCACAAAATTCTTCGTCACCAGCTTCTTCACATGAACTTTGTTCTAGGTGAAGAAGTGAGTTATACCATACTGATGAGCTCTAATAAGAGCGAAACGCGTCTATGGTTACTAACTGAACTGTGCTGGCCAGCCTCTGACGATGCCCTCATAAGGTGACTTGGAGGCTGAATTTTGTGAAACATAGCCAAGTGTTTACTTTACATTTTTAGAATTTATTTCATTGTGACACCACATGAAGCATGTTTCATTGAAATGCGGATTCAGTGTCCAACCAGCGTGTTCTTAGTTATCATTTCATGTTTTATGTTTCATTGGTGTGCGTCCGCCCTTAAAACACCCAAAAACAAAGCATGTAGTACCAGCCATTGAGTTTAAGTATTTTAAATTAATTGTATGTTTTTAGTAATGCCAAAGGTGAAAGTCGCTATATGAGATTATTATATGTTCGTGTTAGAATTAATGATAAAGGATTAAATAAAAGAGAAAAGCAAGAAAATAACGTCAACGAATATTTTCCACAATATATTGCAGTCCATAAATTCTTCATAACATTTTAGATATTTTATTTGTGTGCTGGAGAAAATAAAAGGGAAATAATTAATTTATCAAACGTTCATTCGCAGCTGGCTGGGATGTTCTAATTATTCTCGTCGCGTTTTATATTAAAACCAGGTGCACACTGCAATTTTACCTCCGTTTAATATGATAATTTATGGCCTGTTAGCTAAATTTGTATACAATGACCCAACGAAAATAAAATCATCACTTCCAAACACATTTCTCAAATTCATTTTCATTTAAACGCGCGCAGAAAACATCAAAGTGAAATTACTTTACTTTGCTGTCAACTATTTAATTAACTTTACTATACGATTTCTATTCAAATATATTCAATCCAAAATTTTCTATATTTAAACAATAATTAATATAAAGTTAAAGTATACAGGCTGTTTCACAATTTAGAGCAAAAAATTAAAGGGTATATTCTGTACGACGTGCTGATCATGAAACAAAAAGAATGTTTTTTTTTAAATCGCAAAACTATTTTCCATGTTTCCCAGTCCAAAATTTTTCGTTGCCACTGCCATTGGGTGGATGATTATGTTAAAGTTATTAATTAAATAAAATTCTATTATAAATAACTGCTAATAATTGAATTGTGTAATTATTCTTTCGTAGTTGATACTTACTTCATTGTTTGTGTTTAATAGGAAAGTGAATCCAGTGCAGTACTACAAAAAATGTTTTAGGTTAACAACCCTTAATTTTTCGAATTTAAAAAAAATATTTTTGTTTCATGATCAGCACGTCGTACAGAATATACCCTTTAATTTTTTGCTCTAAGTTGTAAAACACCCTGTATAAATGTCCTCGCTTCATATTTGTTAATAGGAACTGTACCCCTATGTCTAGAATTCGAACTATTCATACACAATAATTTCATTTGACAACGGTAAATGTGCATACAATCTTATGACGTCAAATATTCAATAAATTTGGAACTTGTGTGTCTTTATTTGAGAGGAAAGAATAATAGTTTAAATACAAATATGTGGCTTATTATTTAATCTTTGGTATTTATTGCCTTGCCAGTTTAACAGTACTGACCAATGACATTTCTGTATCGCAGTGCGTCTCAAAATGGGCGATATCGCCCCCGAGGGGGCGCCAGACATGGCACTAAATATAAAAATATTATTAGTCCTCATACAGTGTGCGTTGAAAAGGAGGAATTACAGTGTTTAAATGAAGTACAGTGGCGACATATGTAGCAGGACCGCCATATTTGTATTAAATCTAACATACTTTGAAATTAGCTAAATCGGAATTAATAAAATTTATTTTATGTTTTATAGTTTAATTCATAATTTTGAATAAATTAAAAATAAATTAAACATGTAAATATAGTGAAAATCCCTATATCGTCTAAGTTAAATTAGATTAATCATAATTATTACAAATTATTAATGTATTATTGCAAGATTATTTTGACTAAATTTAAACAAGTAAATGTAGTGACAATTCTTATATCGCCTATGTTAAATTTAGTAAAATATGGCATCCTACATCGTATGTCACCATTCTGTTTAAATCAGTAGCACCTAGCGTACATTTCTGAAATTAATTGACATGTCTGAAATTTTGAAAAAAATTAAAAATATGGACCATAACAGATTTATAAGTATTTCATATTTCACATATAATCAAAAAAGTGCTAGTTAATAATTACAAATGTGTAAAAATCTGTTTTTTCTACGATCAATAAAAAAGTGGGCTATTTGAAACTCATTTAGTGACAGAAAGTGAACAAGTATTTTTGCATACTACTGCTATTAGCAACGGTGCTCTTTGCAGATCTACTTGTTGACGAGAATCTTTGCTGGCCATAAACATAAAAAATAGTTATTTGTGTATTAAGAGCGTAAAGTGTTTCTTTGTTACTTGAGCACGGAAATTGCAACGCGAGTCGAAGACGAGAAGAACAAAGGCACTTTGCGCTCATGATACACACATAATTTTTTCTACGATTGCATATTAAAATTATTTAAAAACGTATACGTACTGAAAATAAATTCATTCTGTCATCTGTCAATATGACAAGTTTCAGTTTTGTTTGTATCCCTGGTAACTATTGAATTAAGCGCTCATTTAATATCTTTGTCGGGCGTAGCCATTCATTGTAAACGCTTATAATTGTCAGCTTTTCATAGCAATCGTAGAAAAAATATATTTTTGTTTTGTTTATATTGTTTTACTACTTACCTTCATTCAAAAATATTATTAATTACAGTAAACAAAAACAATTTATTATTTTTTAAATCAAATTTATTTATTTTAAAAAGTGACTAATTTTAAAGTTTGATGTTGTATACATCCCTGATTGAAAGTATCTTTACAAACCTCGACTCGAGTTACAGTCTTTAGCTTCGGTCTGCAAATATCTATTTCAACATTTGTGCAATTAATAAATTTCAAAATTTAATATTAATAGTACAAAGATTATTTATTTATTTATGTTACGCTGTACAACAGCAACTTAATCAAAATTACAGTACAGAGTCCACACTCACCGAGCCGCAGTGTGATAGTTTATATAATTTTTAGCTTGAGTGCGATTCGAACTTAGGATCTCCGAATTCGAATTCCGTATCGCTATACACACCACCGTACTGTATATTGTAGTACTTTAAATTATGTACTCATACAATAAACTGTGAGGAATGACACGCTATTGACATTTAGCGGTTAATTTTTACAGTAATAATAATGGGTAATTCGTAAATTACTCCATCTATCTGTCTGTTAACGTTGCCTTAATCTTATTCAGGCTGGCGTTATTTTTAAGTTAAACCATATTTTAATTTGAAATAATATTTGAGTAGTCTCTTGGGCGATTCCATTTATCAACATTTTTTAGATATCCTTGATATCTGGGCGTTTGATAGCACTCCACATTCAAATATGTAGGTATTTCATTCGGTAATATGAATCTCCTTTGGTAAAATATTTCAGTATGCGCATCTCCATCCCCTCATCTGAGTTTTGGCAGATATTTTTGCGTTTCCCGTGGAATATTTGATTGCACGAGCACACAATTTTGCAGATTAACATTTGAAAGTCATAATCCGTGGGCAGGCTCATAAGTATGCATATTGCTACATCAGTATTTATTATGTAGATACATGTAGTGCGGTACATGTACATTCGGTGGCGAGGCTACAGGTCACTGCATGGCCGTGTGTGTTGATAAAAAGGACATAGTGCTATCGGACCAGCCCCTGTAATGGTAGTTCTTCCTTTATGTTGCTTTTGAATGCGATATACGCTGTAATGTATGTAGCATCAGCAACGTCATTTTATTGTTGAAGTATATTCGAGTTGTATAGTTTTATCTAAATTACAGGTAATATAGACAAATATTTTTTGCGTTTTTAGTAATACCTAATATTTTTTCTGATACTTGTATCATTTTTATGAATATACAAAATAGTTATTTTTGTATTAAGTGCGCAAAATTAGTGTTTTTTTGTTGCACGTGAGAATGTTAAAAAAAGTCATTCGAACGCGCCAAAAAACAAGAATTTTGCTCACGAAATACAAACAACATTTTTTCTACAACTGTAAATAAAGAATAATACAATAATTATTGATTGATTTAAGTAAATTGAAGGAAAACAATCAAGAATAATATGAATTTAATACTATTGATGTGTTGTAACTAATGGAACCTAATAAAAGCTAATTTAGAAGCGTGCGCGAGATTCTCATTTTGCGCAAAATACTTATTTTTCGCATTAGGGTACAAAATAATGCGCAAAATACGCGTTGTCATGGTAATGTAAATAATGAAAAAGTCACGTACTACGCGTATTGATATTAGTGAAAAAAAAATTAACGTTTTTTGACAGTTGTAGAAAAATATAATATTTAATTATAAGCATAAACTTACGGAAAAAGTTAGCAGAAATCAACGATAACGACAATGACGATACGATATTTTTATTTACATATTTATAGGGTATGTGGTTCAATGGTATCGAGCGGATTTGAGAACCCGGGTTCGATTTCCACACCTGACAAATAATTTCACCATATTTAAAATGTAACCTCAAAAACTCACTAGTAGATGAATAACTACAATAATAGTATGTTATGCATCAAGGGAGGGAAACAAGCGATTATTCCCGCGTGTTTGCCAACTTCACACAAGGGATAATCGCGCCCTCCCGTGAAGCATATTATACTTTTCGTAACAAGTGCACAAAAATTACCGTCTTATCGGGACAAATGTCAAATATGTGTTGCGTAACTAGTGACCTAGGAAACGCCGCAAACAGCTAATAATCGTAGTCTTTAGGGAGAGAAACATGCTACCTAGGGAGAGAAACATTCTACCTATGGAGAGAAACATCCTACCTAGGGAGAGAAAGATAATGTTTCTCTCCCTAGGGGAGAAAAGTAGTGTTTCTCTCTCTAAAATTAGGGAATAAGAACGTGTTTCTTGTGCATGTGTTACGAAAATACTAATAAATAACAAGCTAAAACGCGAGTTAAGTAACATTGCGCGCGGGGAGTATTTCTTCTCCATCCTTTCTCTGTGATTACATTTTCAGACCAAATAAACTGATAAGTTTTTATGTAATATGCAATTTTTGTAATTTATGATTTTTTTTCGGTGCGATAGTGAAAGTAACTGTTTGTTTTACGAACATAAATCTCTTTAATGGCCATTTTCCACATTATTTATTTTTCATTCACGGATTATATAATTTCGCAACGCCTGTTATTACTGTTTTTATCATTTCTATTTTTATTAATAGCATACATCCGACTTCAACAAGCTTACAGATATATTACGCGACCATATTTTATAGTGTTAATGTTATGAGTTCGTAAGTTTGTCAACAATCAATTCTCTGCATTATTTTGCTATTTATTAGGGAAAATATTTGCCTGAGCTTTAAGACTCAGGACAGCTTTGCTTTGCATACCTAGGCAGGAAAATAACATATTGCCTGCCTAGGCAGGTAATGAGACAAGCATGAGTGTCTAGTTACTTAGCAACATCAAATACTGACTGAATATGTAAGTAAAATATTTCTTTTAATTTAAATTTATTTAAAATATGTATTATTTGTTTATAAGTTTCAGGTAAAATGTTATACGTAACTATAAATTTTGTAATGTATTTTAGATGATTTATCACTTAATGGTGCAAATTATTTGACGGTAATTTGAAACCTGTTCTGTAGTTATAGATTTAACAATATTTATATAATATTTGTTATGGACTGAAAATTCTGTCTAAAAAATACGATGGTTCGGATTGTATTGTATTTGAGATTTATTTTGTATTGTGTAGAATAACAAATGAATTAATTAATTAATTAGTGAAGCTAGGTAAAACGATGACTAATTGGAAGAAAAATTATTTTAAAAATTGTGTATATTTATAAATATAGTACATTTGTATTCCATTTGAAATTGACATTTGTGTATTTTTGTTGATATTTTGTTGCATTTATATATTTTTTTACAAAATTATCGAGATCAAATAGTATAAAGCTTGAAGTATTGATTTATGTATTTGTAATACTATTTCTTTTTGTTCCGATCTTATATAATATAATATAAGATAATATATTTTTGCATAAAAATAAAATAAATCATCACGCAATTTACCCATTACTGGGTGTGGTACTCTGTCGTAGCAGATCTCGGAAAATGATATATTTCTTTGCATAATATATGGTTATCAGCCGTCCAATCACGCCCCCCAAAGATGTTAGTAACTATGTCAAATTACACGAAACCAATATAATATAACAACAATGCGATAGCTCATATTGTTACAATATATCAGTATTCAAGTGCCAATTACTTTTTAACCTATTTAGGCTCTTGATTTATAAACTTTAAGAACTCAATATTCTACGAGACAAATAAAACTTCATTTCAAAATGACGACAATGCGTTTTATATTCATTTCTTGTGCAACAATTATAACCCGCCAATATAATTTTCTTCCGACCATAGTAAAAATATGTTAGCTTTATGCTCACGTATCGCTTTTTTGTGTGAACTAACTAACTGAACTTTATTCTTTTATTACATCCTGCAGTGCATGGAAGTTAAACATCTCATGATTGCGTTTTAAAGAGAGTAAAATCATAGCTAAACACTGACTATATAGGTTGTTCCTTCACCCGACCGCGACCCTACGAATGAACACAGAACAGACAAAGAACCACTATCCCCACTGAAGACTAACATGCAGAACTTTAGCACGGAAAGTGATTTCAGCGTGCTGTTATTTCCATGAATTATTTATCTTCGTTCGCCTTCAGCGGTGCTGCAGCAGCAGCAGCAGACGAGACCCAACGCAATATTTAATATCAAACATACAATGCACACAGGATATTGCAGCTTTTATAATGTTTATTTTCTAGCCATCGGAAAATTATGTTTGGTGAAGTTTTTGCCGTATCAAGACCCACTAGCAGTGAAACATATCGTTTGCACATTGTGTACATGAAATTTCAAAGGCTGTCGCTCTATTTGGTTTATCTCAGTCGTGTTCATTTTTTAATTCGCTTCGGACAACCTTTTGTTTTTGCAACCGCTGTTCGCTGATAACCCGATTCGATTCCATTTTTTGTCTTTTTTGTTTTTTTTTTGTGTTGTTTGTTTCAAAGCCTGGCTGACTGTAGAGGGAAGAGATAAAATATAACGCATTTGACAAAGTTACTTTCGACTTTTTCCTTTGTATTGATTCGCAATATTTTAATCTTCTTAGTGTATTATTCGACCCAGGTTTTGTTTGATATTTTATTCTTACTGTTACAGTAGTAATTTTATCTCCTGTTCTTTTGCATTTTGCAATAAGCTTTTAGTCTTTCTTTTAAAACAAGGATTATTTTATTCTCAATAAATATGTTTCTACTGTATACTAACCTAGAATAGGAATGTGGTGCCTGTTACTATTTATTTACATGACATATAAGTAAAGGAAAGAAGTAGGTTTAGGTTTATTTTTATATTATTGGTTGTTATGAAATATTTGAATTTACTATTTATGTTATTATTATTGTGTTAGTTACTATAAACAAATTGATGAAAAATAAAATATTTTGTGTTTGGTTTAGTTAATTTATTCTACAAGTTTATATAATTTAACAATTATCTTAAATTCATTTAACATTGGTGACCCCGAGTGAGGAATTTAAGTACGGTATGGCATTATCGGCTCCTTCCACTTCCCCCGAAGTGATTACCTCAGAAGTTTCTGCATTATCTACCTCTTTTAAAGTTCCTGAGTTCTGGCCGGCCGACCCAGAGTTATGGTTTGCTCAAGTAGAAGCAATTTTTGTAACTCATAGAATCAGTTCCGAATTCAGTAAATTTAGTAAGTTAATTACTGTATTAAGTCCTCAATTTGCAAGTGAAGTTAGAGACATCATTGTGGCACCTCCACAAGATCTTCCTTATTCCAAATTAAAAGAAGCTTTAATTAAACGAACTGGTCTGACAGAAAAAGAAAAATTACAACAATTATTTAATGTTTCAAATATTAAAGATAAACCTACTCAAATACTCAGGCGAATGCGTCAGTTAATTGGTTCTAAGTAGAGATGGGCGAATATCATCCGCGAATAGTCGAATGCCGCGAATATTGACATTATTCGATATTCGAGATTTTTGAATATTAACGTGAGTATAGCGAACATGCGAATACCTCGAATATCGCGCTATATGTTGACCTCAATTTTAGACTATATTTTTCTTTATCATTTGTACATAAACTTAAAGCTATTACAATATTTTGAAGTTATTAATAACAAAGTTATTTTGTTTCAAAACCATGAAGACGTACCATATTTGAAATTTGTTTTTCGCCAACATCAGCCCGTAAGTTTCACCTTAAATTTGAAGTTTTCGTTTTTTTCTCTTTTTTGTTTGTACGTTTTGTTTTAATTTTATTTTATCTTAACAATTTCATTCAAATAATGAAAAAGACATAATTAAATAATTATTAATAATAAATAAATTAACTTTTAGGAGTATTCGAATATTCGAGTACCTCGAATATTCGAGATCTGATTAATATTCGTATTCGATATTCGAATTCGAGAAATTTGATATTTGCCCATCTCTAGTTCTAAGTCGTTAGATGACACTATTTTGGAAGAACTATTTTTACAAAAGCTCAAAATATTTGAATTCAAATTTAGTTTCTATTTATTATGGGGTAGCTAGCTCAGTGGTATCAAGTCGGCCTGTGTTGAATTGAAATCCCGGGTTCGATTCCCACAGGCGACTCTTTAGTTACGAGTGAATACAGAACGAGTATCTAAAGAGTTTATAAAACGAGTCACATACTCGTAATATACTATTACATACTTACATTGAACGTAGGTAGATACTTATAAATAAGTACTTGTAAAGTTAAATTTTAAAATAAAAATTATAATCTACAAGGAAAATATGTAGGTATATATAAAAATTAAATAAAAACAATTGAACCGAATTGATTTTGTGAACCGGTTATCCAAAATTTAATTACTTTAAACTGATGCGACAAAGAATGATGAACCGCAAATCGAACCCGATCCGAATTGCAGCCTTATTTAAATAACAATACTAATAACACACTTTACTTTGAATGGAATTAATAAATCGTTAAATATAAACAAATAGTTTTTACTTAACTTTACTTTTTAGTTGTCAAATGTTCTTAAAATATTTAATTTTTCACTTAAACATTATTTGATTATTTGTTTGTATATGGGGTAGGTCTTGAGAACTCTGGTTCGATCCCCACAGCCGACAAACAATTTTCACCAAATTAAATCTACCCCTAACATCTTTAAGGGCCGTGATTCGACGCCTGGTAACCGCACTTCATGCGAATAAATATGTCACTTACCGAGATCTACTACGGTGGAGTGCCACACCCAGCAATGGATGAAAGGCGTGATGATATATTTATTTATTTATTTAACATTATTTGTTGTTTATTGCTAAGATATCGCTTATATAAATAACTTCATTACTATAATCATAATTATCATAAATTAAAACTAATTCTACATATCTATTCTAATGAAAAATAAAATCATGTATGCAGCACGAACGTTACTAAATGATAATGAATTCGGGGGACATTATGATTGACCGACAAAACTTTAAAATGATAACAAATTGATCCAGTACGAAAAAACCTTTTGAATTTTCTATGCATTTAATTCAAAATTATAAATCAACAAGGAATACATAAAAAAGTACTTATCTTGCTGCGAAAATCAAATCTCTCACCGGACGAAATATATTATATGAAAATTTTGAAGTAAATACTTATAAATAAATAAATATATCATCACGTCTTTTATCCATTACTGGGTGTGGCACTCTGCTGTAAGTAGATCTCGGTAAGTGATATATTTCTTCGCGTAAAGTACGGTTCCCAGCCGTCAAATCACGGCCCCCAAAAATGTTAGTGGTAGGGGAGCCACAGGGGTAGATTTAAATTGGTGAAAATGTTTGATCAGTTGTGGGAATCGAACCAGGGTTCTCAAGATCCACAGGCCGACTCGATACCACTGAGCCACCTACCCCATAAGATAAAGACTTATTAATTGCTGAAATCAAATTAAATGTGTCTAATTTCGAGTTTCTGTCAGACAATATGTTACAGAAATATGTTTTGTGTTTTTGTAAAAGGGCAGTTAGAATCTGGCGATCCATCTCCATGTATATTTGAGGTTAGGTCGTAAGCACATTTGAGGCAACAATACCATATGTTTCCGGCACAAGCTCATAATAAATAATAAATTAAATCTTACCACCGCCTTCGCCATCGCTACCGGCAATCGTTCGCCGCACGTTGTATATGCCACCGCTGCCGCCTTCACCACCCCCAAAGACATCAACCCAATTTGTTCTCAAATAACCGCAATAAATACGCCGAGCGTAGGAACATGAAAAACATTTTATTAGAAAATTCCTCTAAAAGTTACTGTTCTTCACTGCATTATACTCATACCAGCACCGAGCCACCGGGCATTATTTCTAACTTACATTTCTCCATTTCCCACGGAAATGGGCCAGAAAATTGCCAAAGAAATTCATTTATCTTTTGCTTTAAATGCTTTTCATTCTTCGCTTGTACACAAATATCACCATTACTTATCAAGGATAATTATTAATTTGAGTTATGTCACAAGCTAAACAAATTAAATAAATCAAAACAGTCAAGGCTTATTAAATTCTATCATTAGGTTTGTATGACAAGCAAATTTAATATTTAAACCAGAAAACAATTAAATGCCGATTTTTTCTGAAATACTCACTTCCTACTAGGGTATTTTCGTTTTGAGAATCGGGATACCGGTATTAATAATTTTTTTAAAATTGAACCTATTTAACATTTATTTACAGTAGGGTGTGGTGTGGGCGTGTGGTATATAGATTAAGAGAATGTTAATCAAAAATTAATATTTTATTTTAATAATTATAAAATATAATTAAAATTGAACAACATCAAAAAATAAAGATAGGTAATTCTATATATGTAAAATAAACTACATAAACTTTTACTTTTTTGCTTCAATGGAATTAAAATAATCTTTTAGTAAACAAATATTATCGAGCGTGTCGTCATTTAATCTGGATCTTATTGTTGTGCATATTTGAGACGCGGCTGAAAATGCCGTTTCTGATTTCACACTTGTTGGTGCTACTGTTTGTAAATAATCGTATGTTAATTGTAAATTCACGCCCTTAATACCTTCCTCTTCAAAAAATATCATTTACTTCCTGATTAGTTGCTCAACTCCTTGCTTTTTGCTATTTGCTATCGAACGACTACGAGACAACTACGAATTGGCGATCGGCAAGCTAATACTTGACAAATACCATATATCTATTATTAATATATATATATATATATATATGACAAATACGCAACGTTCCACTATTCCATTATTTGGGAATCCCCGCAATAAGCTTGCCAACTCTTCAATAACATAATTTTAAAAAGAGTTAAACGTTAAAGTAATAAATAATAATAACATTCTGCTAAATTGTATCTTATATTTCAATTGAAAAAATACCGAAAAATCGGTATTTTATGCTAAACATCGGTTTGAATACCGGACAAATTATGTCCGGGATCCCGGTATTGCATTCCCTACTTCTTACCTATATTAAAATTGTCTTCTTAAGATTAATCATCATTTTATATTTCTGTAAATAACACCAGTATATTGCAATTTAAATGTGTTACCTTATAATGAGACGATCTTTAGGTAAATCATGCACCTAATTGAGTCTGAAGTTAGCACCTAAACAAATTTGAAACAAGATATTATTGTTATTCTAAATTGAAACATATTATAAATATATTGTACACGTTTTTTAAATGAAAGTAATAAATTACAACAGTGATTTAAGAACCTGGGTTCAATTCTTACAGTTGAAAATTATAATTTAGTAGTACGTCTATGTGAATAAGTTCAATTAATGTGGGTGGTACTGCACGAAATCACTTCTGACTTGAATTATCTGTAACATGTTACAAATTCGCGGTTCGTACACCTAAAAACAAAATTCGTAATAGCAGCCTTCATGTTAAAAAAATATCACGATCGTTAAATGTTGCAAATTCTACATTTAATAATAATAATTAATTTGAATTATATCTGAATCTGTACGCTAAACAATTAAAATAAAACTTCAAGGTTTCATACATTCTGTCATTATTAGATATTCGTAGAATTGTTTTTGCTCAATTTTTTAACCTTGTACAAATTATGGCAGAAGGCGTGTCAACTATAAAACAGAAATAGCTACCTATACATTTTTAAATTGTTCCACAAATACTCGTCAAAAAAACTTCGAGAAAAAAAACCACATCATCACATCCATTAAATAAATCTCCAAACCCAGCCCAAAACAAAAAATCAAACATGGCGGCACTTAAAAAACAAAATCCTTTCGCCATTGCTGGAGCTTCACAACACGCTATTCGCTAGTCATACTGCACCGCACACCGCACATACATACGCTTCTAATGTACATGTCAAAAATGTTATGTTGCTTGTCACATTTGTTATTTTTTAAGCTTGATAAAATAAACGTTGTATTCGGTTTCTCTCACATGGTTAGCAAGTCAACAAGGCACTGACATATTCCTGCATTTGTCAGCGTTGTTCGTTGGCAACTGTTCGGATATTCCTCTTTGAGACACTTCCCAAATTATCCCATCCCGTTTCAAACACTTACTAAATTTACTCACAAGAACACATTCATGGCTAGTTGCAAATTATTAAACTTGGGCAAAATAAATAAATGCATATCGAAGATACATATTATATTGTAGTCAAACATTGAAATGCTTTTCTTTATTAAAACTAAGTTTAAAATATTAGTCTAGCACTGCTACACAAATCTCTTCTAGAAACACTGCACCTTGACTTGAATGTCCTACAATCTTTACTATAGATAAGATACCACTAAATTTGTTTTAAGCCGTCCTTGATTTATCTAGATCAATGTAAATCTAGCTTAAATAGAATCTTGTATCAGACTATATCAAAATGATATCGGAAATAAGAAATGCTTACTTTTGAAAATTATATCATTTTGAATATCAAATTGATAACACTAGAAATTCGATAAATATTTTTACCGTATATAGAGCATATTCAAGACAATTACGTCCTTTGAATATATTTATGGTACAAGTCATTTTGTTCTTATATATAATAGTTATTTACGTGAAAAGTCAGGAAAGTGTTCAATTACAGGATGAGTAAATAGATTCATGCCGAGCTATAGCGACGATTAAAACAGGTTACAAATCTTGTACGACGCCTTACTGACGTGTTACGTATAATTTGTATTGTACCTGAAACTTATAAACAAATAATAAATATTTTAAATTAATTTAAATTAAAAGAAATATTTGACTTACATATTCAGTCAGTATGTTATGTTGCTAAGTAACTAGACACTCACGTTTCTTTCATTACCTGCCTAGGCAGGCAATATGTTATTTTCCTTACTAGGCATGCAAAGAAAAGCTTTCCTGAGTCTTAAAGCTCAGACAATGTTCATTTCAAAAATGTTTGCTAGGACTGAAATACCCTAATTTTTGCTAATTTCAAAATTATTATTTTTGTTCTATAATCAGTATATCAAATTATATATGTCATTAAAGTTTCGTGCAGAGGTATAGAAACACCCTGTATGCTGCACAGAACAGGTGGTACATTTGTACACCTATATATTTTTTTTACTATAATTCACAAAACTTTCTCGTCAATTTCAGCATATGACGTTTCTAATTAAAATAACAAAATATAAATATAAAATTTCCTAATAAAATACCAACATAATTTCTACAGACAGAAATACGCCCTCGCTTCTAATAGAAAATTGACATTAAAATTACACAAAATCCAATGGCTGGTAGCACAAGCTTTGTTTTTGGGTGTTCTAAGAGCACGGTTTTAACATGTTAGAGATAGCTAAAACACCCAATAACACTACTCTTAAAACAGACAAAAACAGAGCTTCTGGTACCAACCATTGTGTTCAAAACGGAAATAAACTAAGTCAGTAGCCGAGCTAGAAGTGGTGAAAATGTAAGCTCACGAATATTCCTCACTAACTATGACTTCAAAGCGAGAATGCTTGTTGCCACCTCGATATATTTGCGTCGCCGTAGCCGAGAATCTGTTTAGGGGCAGTATATTCTCGCGTGTTTGTTGTCTTTTTGTTGTGGACAGCGTCATAAAAATGTCATCACGCCTCTCACTGCTGCGACTTGATATTTTCATTAGGTTTTTATGTGTGTAATATTCCCTTATTATCATTCTTTATTTCGACAGCACCATTTGTCATTGTGTGAGTACGCGTGTACGTGTACGTGTACATGGGACGGTTTGCATACTGATGTATTGAGATATGTAAATGTGTGCGTGAATACATGTGTTGGTTAGTTTGGATAATCTATATTTAAATGCGGAAATGAAGATTATAAATAAATACAGGAAATTTGTAGTTACATAGTTTATCAAATTATTTTTGATGCTAATTCAGTTACTAATTTATTTGCAAGGAGATCGCCAAAAATTTTTCAATGTTTTGTCAAATATACATTAGTCATTTAAATTATTATAAATATTGAAAAAACTACATAACTATACTATACGAAAAGAACTAAATTATATTTGTCGTATATGAAAAATAAGAAATAGTTAGGTAAATAGGCTCGAAATGGAAAATTTTACTAACGAAAATGACAATAAATAACCTAAATAATTTACACCAAATTTTTTAATAGTTATTTTTGTATTTTTATGGAATAGATGGCTCAGTGGTATCAAGTCGGCCTGTGGATCTTGAGAACCCTGGTTCGATCCCCACAGCCGACGAACAATTTTTACCAATTTAAATCTATCCCTGTGGCTCCTTCTCTACTAACATCTTTGTGGGCCGTGATTTGACGGCTGATAACCGCACTTCACGCGAAGAAATATATCACTTTCCGAGATCTGCTTAAGCAGAGTGCCACACCCAGTAATGGGTAAAAGGCGTGATGATATATTTATTTATTTTTGTATTAAGTGCGTAAAATGAGTGTTTTTTTGTTGCGCGTGAGAATGTTACTTTTAGTCGAGACAATAAAAGTCATTCGAACGCGCCAAAAAACAAGAATTTTGCCCACGAAATACGAATAAATTTTTTTACAACTCTAAATAAAGAATAATACAATAATTATTGATTTATTTGTAAATTGAAGGAAAACAATCAACAATAATATTAATTTGATACTATTGATGTGTTGTAACTAATGAAACCTGACAACAAATAATTTGGGAGCATGCGCGGGATACTTATTTTGCGCACTAGAAATCGAAACAGTGTGCAAAATACTCATTTTGCGCTCTAGGGTGCAAAATAATGCGCAAAATACACGTTGTCATTGTAATGTAAATGATGAATAAATCACGTACTTCGCGTATTGATATTAGGGTAAAGAAATGAACAGTTTTTGACAGTTGTAGAAAAATATAATTTTTAATGATAAGCATAAACTTACGGAAAAAGTACTATTTTTCTGTTTTGGACGACTTGGAATGAAGAAATCTAAATGTTTCAGGAAACCTAAACAATAATTTCAATAATTTCACGAAACGGAACAAGATTTACTATAATTTCACGAACCGGAACAATATTTAACACAATTTGTTTTGGCAAATTTCGAGCCCTGCAGTTCAACGTATTGCTCAAATTGATTTGTTGTCCGTATATTCAAATTTCTAAATACATTCACTGCATTCCAACAACATAATCTGCATTTGTGTTCCACTAGGTCAAATTAGTACATTATTGGAATTCACTAAAAAAAATTACGAAAAGAATCAATGCTCAAGGGAGAAAATATATAATTATTGTGCATCATATTTTTACGAATTAGCGATAAAATAGAAATAATACGTATATTTGTAGGCTAACGATAGAGTAGCTTGTTTTTTATTTTTATGTCTAACAAAAAAAGTAACAAAAAGAAAATTAAATACTTCTATTCGAGGTTCGAGCATGTGAAGAATGTTTGTAAATTAATTTCATCCTAGTTTTTATTATTATGCCAGTAGGAAATTCAAAAAATAAAGTATCCTGTTGAAAAATAAATACAGAATTTGTCATTCCGGTATCATTTCGTAACATGTTATGACAATATTTTTAATGATCTAGTTTTCTAGCGGGATATGAATGTTCAGCGTCAGCGTGTGGATAACTCTATATAGTTTACGACATCCTGCTGATCTGACGATTGCTGAATGGGCGAATGGATGCTTACCTGATATAAATATAAATGCAGCATGCTAACATACACAGTTTTTAAACACAGGATGTTTACAAATGTTCTTATGCATTCAGACGCATTTTTTGCTTAGATTATATTTTGATGACTAATACATTACAGCAATTTAGCAAATTGTAATCATAAGATGATGACGTTATCTGTTAGCCAGTTTAAAATAATTTAATTTTAATTGATTTATAGTTCTTAATTTCCTTGTTTATAGTGAGACCACGGGTATACCGGATACAAATAGAACTAGAGCAAGATCTGAAATTAGTTCTAACTAACGCTTTATAAATTGTTATTTCATAGTTAAATAATTTAGATAGAAAAGAGTAAAAATATTTGATTTCTGAATTCGATATGATCCGAAGACAGATTTCGGAACGAATAATACATCCGATCTGAAGTTTAGATAAAAGATCCGATTTGAAGTTCGGAAACGATTCCGATCCGAAATTCGAATGAAAATCGATTCGAAATTATCAAATATCGCTAAATTAATAAAAACAAATTAAATTATAATTCCACTCTATTGAAATAATAAAGCTACGTTAAATTTACAGAATTATTAATTTAGTTTTATTTCAAATGGTTTTTTTTTCGAATATTAAATTTCCGGACTGGATTTTGGATCGATTGTCAGATTGGATATCGATAGGTTTTCAGATCAAATCTCAATTCGTATTTTGATTGGATCTCGGATCGACTTTAATCTCAGATCGGGTCAGATCGAATCTTAAATCTAGTCGTATTGATTGTCAAAAGTTTTGAAAATTCCGATCTCTAGTAATAATTCAGTAGCAACACACCGAACTGTGGTTTTGCTTAAAACTACCCCTGTGGCTCCTCTTTAAGGGTCATGATTTAACGGCCGATAAGCGCACTTTACGCGCATACATATATCACCGAAAACTGTTATGGCAAAATGCCATACCCAGTAATGGGTAAAAAGCGTGATAATATACTCGTATATTTATTTCATTTAAAATTCCTTCTTACTAACATTGTGGGGGAGGGGCCTTGATTAGACGGCTGATAACCACATTTTGTGCTCATAAATATATCATTTATCGAGATCTTATATTAAGAGTATCACTCTGAGTTATGGTTAAGAGGCAAAATGATATTTTTATTTAAATTATTTAAAATAAATGTTATAAAAGCTATTATATGACCTAAAGTTTATATCAAAATATCTTTGCCAATCTGTTTACGTCTAAATAATAATTAAAATATTAACGAGTAATTAAGAAAGAAAAGAAACGTGAAGGTGATAAATTGTGCTGCGTCTTTTCCCCTGTCACGAAAATGGTAGTATTTTGGAATTTTTCCCCTAGTAATTTAGACAATGAAGATTCCCCCTAGAACATATTTTATAAATTACGCAAAAATCATGTTACCTAGCGCATTTTTTATCATTAGTGTAGAGCCATCGTCCCTGAGAGAGCGCGTAGTCACATTCCTATTTTCGTCCGAGTGCATCAAAGCCACCCTAAGTGCAGGGGATTCACCCCTGAAGCCCATTTGTATTACTAAGTACGCCTATGAATTCCTGTTAGATTCCGACAAGCCGGAATCCACGCCTCAGTCAAAACAGACATGTTAATCAAGACACCCATGACAGCTCGCACTCGCACCTTCATTTGTTTCATGGCACCCTACGCCAAATCCCGAAAAATATACCCATTTCGTTACTTCATTACTCTGATAGCTCACCCAAGGATATTTGTTCCAGAACAGATTTTTGCTGAGAAAAAGCAAGATTTTAAAATGTTCAAAAGATCAACGATATTGGAACAAGTGAACAATCATTTATTGCACAGATATTTATATCGTATTATTAAATGACAATATAGTTTATGTTCTATGATTTTAAATAAATAAATATATCATGACGGTATCCAAAAGATGTTAGTAGAGGGGGAGCCACTGGGGTAGATTTAATTTGGTGAAAATTGTTTTATAATAATTTATAAAACCAGCAAATAGATAATAGCTATGTATGAAACTAGTAAGGAAATGAAGGTTATTATCTTACGCATGTGAAATTTGCAGAACGAGGCGTAGCCGAGTTATGTAAACACATAAGTAAGGTAATAACCTTATTTCCTTATGAGTTTCATACAATATTTTTTCTATTTCCGTTCTAATAAATACGAAAGAGCGTTTTTGAAATTATGAAATTTTGACATATTAATGACAGTTATAAATTCAAAAAATAAAAGAATAACACTTCAGAATTCGTCTACCAAGATATCTGTTGCTATGTTACCTCATTATTTCACTAGTTGAATAATGCAGTTCATTACCTAACTCAAATAAGTGAAATAAAACGTCTATTTCCTAACGGAAATAGAAAAAATAGTATAAATAACTGACTTTTATCGTACGCGTCCAAGTTTAGAAAACGAGCCTGAAAAAAAAACATGTCTTATAAAACTTGTTCTTTAATATACAATTTCGTGATTACATATTTCCCAAACATTTCAGCAACAAAATATTTACTAGCAAAAATTTCAGGAACTATGTTATCGTAGTTTTTATGTCAAAATATTCGACAATTTTGAAACCTACCAACTTCAATTTACTCCTAAACTATCCCTGCATATTTTACCTACAATTAAAATTCCTACCAAAATTAAATTTCCGAAATGTACCTCTTTAACCCGGCGCACGTTGTGTCAGTTTATTAAAACCCACACGCTGTACACCACACTACATGGTAGCAACATTATTATTCAGTTTGAAAAAAAGTGAAATATTTATGAAGTATAATAAGGTAATAAACACTCGAGACATAATGCCTGTGGCTCACGTGTACGTGTTCACACGGCCTTTTGGGCCGCTTTGCGCTACGGTGACACGTTACGTTACGGATACGTTACGTGGTACGTTATGTGGTGTGTGTATATGGCTGCTGCGAAACAGCTGCGCAAAAATGTATGTGTTTGCAGTGTTTTGTTACAGTTAGTATGAGAGATATCTACACATGGTAAATGTTGGTAACTGGGTAACGCACAGAGTTTTGTAGAGCGCGAAAATTAATTTTGGTTTATTAATTTATTTTGGTGGTTGTTATTGTTATGTTTAGATTAAATATGTAACTATATAACTGAGATGATGTTCGAGAATTCGAAGGGTTAAATGCATTTTTTCAGTAATTTTCTAATGTGAGAGTAATGAACTTTTTCTACGATTGCTATGAAAAGTTGACAATTACGCTCTCGTTTGTCATCGTAAAGTTGACGTTTTCTGTGGAACAATCGAAAAATATCTTTTTTGCGCGTCTCCAATAACAACGCGCGAAAACGAAGTAAAATGCGCGCGTTTCCGATGGCAACGCGCGAAAAAGATATTAAATGTGCGCTTATTTCAATAGTTACCAGGGATACAAACAAAACAGAAAGTTGTCATATTGACAGTTGACAGAACGAATTTATTTTCAGTACGTATACGTTTTTTAATAATTTTAAGATGCAATCGTATCACGAGCGTAAAGTGTCTTTGTTCCTCTTACACTATTGCAGCTCTCGCCTTCGGCTCGCGCTGCAATTACCGTGTTCGAGTAACAAAGAATCAGTTTACGCTCTTAATATACAAATAACTATTGTATTCGTTGAATTAAAAAAATGAAATAGTTTTCAAAAAATATGTTTCTATTTAAAAAATAAATTTATGTCCTATATTTAGATAACCACTGGTCGAAAAATTGTTTGTTAATAGTTTTGCAATAGACTTTGCAAAATAGTATTTCTTTGCAAATTTAATTAATCTTACAGCTCTTATAGTTCTCGAAATAATAATGGTCGCACAATTAAATTGAACATTCTATTTGTAATCCTAGATGTTTTACTGTAACTATAGCAATAATTTTGTTTTGGTGTAACTTTTTACAATCAACTATGCTATATTTAAATAGGTATGCTTATAATATCACTATTATACAATTATTTTTTACAAGACAAATTTTTAATATTAGCATATTAAATGTAAAACCTTCATTATAATTTCTAAATTGTTGTGAACCACCGAAATTCCGTATAGTCCAAACTTTCATAATTCTGTAAATTCTGGCAGGGTGTCTTAAATACTTTTTTCAAAATAATGATAATAATTAATTAATTAATAAAACTAAATTTAAAAAATAAATCTTTTTTGACAATGTCTATTTGAGAAATCATTAAATATATATATATATATATATATATATATATATATATATATATATATATATATATATATATAAATTATCATTTAGTTTAATGATAGTTAGTCAAATATTTCTACGTACCCCTGGGGGTATACGTACCATAGTTTAAGAAACACTGCTCGATGGATTAAGATATTTAAATAGTTACTGTTATTGACAGAAAATATCTTGTATATAACCGTTACATTTTATTATACTTCGGTAGCATAATTCTTTGTTGTTCCTAAATAAAAAAATAAATGAGTAATTACTAATAACGGGGTAAATAATGAAAAAAAAAATCGCACATTTATTCCAAAGATAGGCATATCATAAAAATCGTAAAAACTAACTACATTACACGGTTGTTCTAAAGGTAATGCCAGAAAACGCATAACCAATAGTTAGAAAGTAGAAATGTTGTATTTAGAACTGCTATAACATCTAGTTATGCATCTCCCTTTTTGGTCATTATATAACTTCCGGAAGTGGTACTTTACCTGAAGCCTATAATAGACTTTAATGAAAAACTATATTCAAATATAAACCAAAACTTTTCAAATTTGGTATATAAGACTAATATATCAATGGAAATAACATAATAGATTTTGGTTCAAATGGACTAACCTGAAATAATGCAATACAAGAAACTGCTAAGAGTTTTTCTTGAAAAAAATGGTATATATTGATTCTAGAAATAAATACTGCAAATAAAAGTTTTAGTGAATTAAATTCTGCGTCTAGTACATTAAGCATTATTAAATTAGCCTTTTGTACACGCGAGATATCTAAATTTAAAAATCTGATGTGGGCACCACATGACTTCCTTGTACGCGTATTATACTATACCTACATTTTTTTAATGCACATATTTGACGTAATTTGACATTGACATGAAATTTTTAAATTTCTTCTTTTTTTGTTCTAATCCACAGCAAACTTAATTACAAAAAAAAACAAGAAATATATAATTTTTAAATTTAGATATCTCGCTTATACAAAAGGCTAATTTAATAATTCTTAATGTGCTAGACGCAGAATTTAATTCTCTAAAACTTTTATTTGCAGCATTCATTTCTAAAAGTAAAATAATACCATTTTTTCAAGGAAAACTGTTAGCAGCTTCATGTAATGTACCACTTCCGGTTAGTCTATTTTAACCAAAATCTATTATGTTATTTCCATTGATATAGTAGTCTTATATACCATATTTGGAAAGTTTTAAATTATATTTGAATATAGTTTTTCATGAAAATCTATTATAGGCTTCAAGTAAAGTACCACTTCCGGTAGTTGTATAATAACCAAAAAGGGAGGTGCACAACTAGATGTTATAACAGTCCTAAATATAAAATTTCAATTTTCTATGGCTTACCGTTTTTGAGTTATGCGAGATACGTACGTACGTACGTACGTACAGACGGCATGACGACATTAGTCAAAATGGATTCAGGGAGGGCCAAAACACCTATTTCCGTTGAAATCTGAGAACCGAAAATTTTCGCGATTACAATACTTCCTTTACTTCGTACAAGGAAGTAAAAATTATATATTTCTTGTTTTTTTTCTGTATTTAAGTTTGCTATCGATTAGAACAAAAAATAAGAACAAAATAAAAAATGTCAATGTCAAATTACGTCAAATATATGCAATAAAAATGTAGGTATAATATAATACGCATACAAGGAAATCAAGTGGTGTTCACATCAGATCCAACTCAACCTATGTAACAACAACTACAAACATATCCCAAACATTCTCACATGCAAACCCAAATATCAAATACCCAGAAGAATCATTGAGCTACACAATGAATGTAAAGGTGCTCCACTCTCTAAACTGTTTACCAGCCACGTGCGTGTTAGACAAATATCCCAGTCAGCCGTGAGTCATCGAAATCCGTGCGAATCGCACCGCCGGTGCCAAATCTGCTGCTCTGCAGCGCGCCCACGTCGCTGACGGTCATTCCGGATCATTTTCTCGCTCGTTCACTCCCAGCTCGTGTTGCAAGGACTGGAAGATCGTGTATATTTGATTATGAGGAAATGTAAGTTTGGGGAGAAGAGGATATTTGCAAGGTTTGGCATACCCTTGCACGAAACAAAGACGTAGAATTTTTAGTTGATACAGATGAGGTTCATCAATTCTGATATAAAGGGATACTAGTGGCAGGTAGCTTATCGCATAGAAATGATATTTTAATTGAGGAGAAACGAAGAAAAACTATTTTTCTTATTGATTGGACTAAACTTTTATTTTTTATTTGTTTTTTTTTTCAAAGATTGACATACATACATACATAACATCACGCTATATCCCATTAAATAGGGTAGCACGAACCCCTGAAACATTCCCAGAACATTCTCATCCTGACACACGATACTCGTTTCCTCCGTACGAACTTTTTCTTTTCTCAAAACCAAAATCCATCATCACGCAACAAACATTCATCCATTCGCTCCTATACACCTGTTTCGTAAATATGCACTTACGCCCACTTCTCTAACAACGAATCTATAAGAAATGAAGGCAGCATCGCCTCCGCTTGTTTAAAAATACGTTTAACACAATTGAAGTTACACACTGTATTGACGACGTTCCGAATTTATGTTTAGATTTATTCTCAAGTCTACAAAAATATATGATTATCTGTTTTGTTCTGTTCTGTAAGAGATACATGGCGGGTCCTAGAACCAATCCTGGTTTATTTACATTCTGCTAAGTATTGAATAATAATAATTCAATATCCGAACAGAATCGCCAGGCCAGACCATGCACCCTAGACATAAAGACAATACACTACACTCCGCCCAGTTTCTGGCAAGAGCTGGACTGACCTGCTTATACCTTAAATGAAAGACATAGAGCAATGCAAATCAGCTGACGCCACGATACACAAAAAAGTTTAACGTCCAGAAGACTCTCCAATTTCAAAGTAAAATCAGTGTTGGGTGACTTTTTCAAACACACTTTGTTGCTTCTTTCCAAAATGCAGTTCAAGTTTAGAGCTGGTTTATTAGTAGTTGACTTGCTTTCCCAATTGCTGTTTCTACAAAAATATTTGATTGTCGTTAAATAAATTAACAATAAAAAGTTTATTGGGTAGGTGGCTCAGTGGTATCGAATTGACTGGTGATTTTGAGAAATCGGGTTCGATTCCCACAGCCGATAAACAATTTTCACCCCATGTTGCTCCTTCTCCACTAACATCTTTGAAGACTGTAATTTTACAGCTTCACGCGAAGAAATATATCACTTACCGACATCTGCTACGGAGGAGTGCCACACCCAGTAATGGGTAAAAAGCGTAATAGTATATTGATTTATATTTCATATTTATAAAGTTAAAAGAAAATGTCGGTGGCTTAGTGCACACATGTGTTAAGTAACATATATCTGATTTTGCAGAAATTAAGTTTAAATGTTTTTTCGTAACACATGCACAAAGAAACACGTTCTTATTCCCTAATTTTAGAGAGAGAAACACTGCTTTTCTCCCCTAGGGAGAGAAACATTATGTTTTTCTCCCTAGGTAGGATGTTTCTCTCCCTAGGTAGCATGTTTCTCTCCTTAGGGAGATGTTTCTCTCCCTAGAGACTACGATTATTTGCGGCGTTTCCTAGGTAACTAGTTAAGCAACCCATATTTGACATTTGTACGGATAAGACGGTAATTTGTGTGCACTTGTTACGAAAAGTATAATATGCTTCACGGGAGGGCGCGATTATCCCTTGTTTCCCTCCCTTGATGCATAACATACTAATATGTTTGCAAATTGGTATTATTATATCACTTTCATCTCATAAAATATTTAAAAAATATATTAACTAATATTTTGCGAGATAAAAGTGATATAGTAATACAAATTTGCAAACCTATAATCATTTAAACTTAATTTCTACAAAATCAGATAAATGTTACACATGTGTGCATTAAGCCATCGATGTTTTCAATTTACCGAATAATTGTTAAATTAATATCTGAACATAGTTCAATGTCAAAAATAAATTTAAATGCAAAATAATAATTTAAATTTCAAATAATGTTAATTATTTATAAAACATACTGCCATTGCACACTACCTAGAATTTACGGAAGATTACAAATATAATTTTTCGAAAACTGTCATATAAAGTTAAAATTTACATGACAACTATTAACACGCGAAATAAGTGTTTTTTGTCTATAGAACGCAAAAGACTTTTGCATGCAGGATGCAAAAGATTTTTGCATCCTGCAATTTTTTTATAGAAGAAAGGCTCACAATTTAATAAAATTTTTCACTTTATTTTTTTGCTTAGAAACAATACTTCTATTCTTTAACAAAATTTATATTTAATGTTCCAATTGAGCAATTATTCATATTTATATAACTGGTGTACTGGAATAGTTTCATGAAAAATGCAATGCGCAATGCAATGCGAATCCCAATAAATCGCAGAAAAAAATTAGAACGTTTGTTTGGGTTTCTATTGCCAACCAGCTGTCAATTGCTGATCAGAGAATACCAGATTTGATAGCAATTATATTACATACATTGTTGTCATGGAGACATTAGATGTCACATTAATTAATCCTGAACGTCATAATTTTCTCATTACATTATTACTAATTTTGGGACATAGTTTTCGAAAAAAACGTTGTTTGATACTCGATTGCGAAATGCTTTTGCATTCTCGAATGCAAAAGTAACATTTCGCAATCTAGAATCAAAAATAACTATTTTGTCAATTTCTATATACAAAAACCGAGTTAGTATATTTGTCTACATTTCTAGCAATTTGCTAAATTATTTTTATTGAAAGATAGTTTTAAAGCAGGAGTCGTTGCCAAATAATTCCACACTGTAGTAAATATTATAACAATAACTATTGTATTAACACAATAATGCTCCTTCCGAAAAATGTGTCCGCCGCCGTCAGTGGCGAATGCGTCGATGCACATTGTCCGTGAAACTGCGCGTCTCTTGCCGCACTCGTGGGAAATCATATAAGTAATGGCGCACTTTTGAAACGAGGTTAGAAGCACCGCTCTCGGACAATTTCTTCACTCTGGAAAACTTACCGGCTCCGGGCCCGGACCCTCGCGCCTCACCAACTTTGATCTCGAGTACGTATGACAGCTGGACGCGGTACATTTATAACGTTAAATAAGAGATCATGTCCCGGGAATTTTTATGTGAGCGAAAATAGAAGACCGTTAAAAGTTTGCACCGCACGTGAAAGTTTTTAACTTGCGGTTTCCCCGATTCTCCAGAGATCTAGAATTGCGAATTGGAAATTTATCAATTGCACTCCAGGATTCTCGCTTCCAATCGAGAATCGTTTGGAGAGAAATAAACTTTATTTTTTCGTTCGCACTTCACAATCACTACTCGTTAATAATTTATAATTAGCATTTTTAACAGAAGCTTGTTTAAAAATTATCATGGTTTGCTCCATAAGATGAACTCTTGAAACATTCATATTTATTCATTAAATTAATCTCCGTCAAATATTCCTATTCTGCACATCACTTTCATTTTATCCATATTCACATAAACAAGCATTTCACATAATCACAAGTAGTCACAAGTCTTTCACCGACTAAATGCTTGAAATAAATTTGCAAAACGATTTTATAAAATAATAGTATATTATGTTACTAGGAGTAGAAAGCAGTCTTTTTTATTGAGCTCAGATGTTTGCGGCCGAGGCGTGTAGCCGAGGCGATGCAAACTGAGCGAAATAAAAAAGAGCATTCTACTCCGAGTAGCATATACTATTTTTTCTTCAAGCATTCCAACGTAAATTTCAAGAATAAAATATAAATTATTTAATTTTTTTCCCTAACTCGCTTTATTAACAGTTATGTTAAATGTACAGTTTTCTATTTTAGAATTTTGAATATTTAAACCACTACTGGCAGTATTTGTATCGATAGTTCCAATATCCTAATAGATAGAAGCTGTATAAATTTCATTGTTTATTTCCGTACCTTGATTACTTCCAAATGTAACAGGTATGTTGCAAGTCATTTCTGTCGAAGTATCAAATAACTCAATATTTTCAAAAATGCTATTAGTTTAGTGTATTTACATATGTTTACGTTATGTTTGATATTTAATTCAGCCTTAATCATTGAGTAAAGTAAGTTAGCATAACATTCTCAGAGAAATTCTTCACATTTTGTTCTCTAGTCCAATTGACAAATCTCTCATAAGCGAAATCATAAACCTTACGTGATTTTTCAGGAATCAATGTTTGAATAACTGACTTTGCGATTTCTGCTATTGCTGGAGGTGTAAATTGCATTTCATCCACTTTTTGAGGCATTTTTTTTGTGAAACAAATAACGATATTTATCACTACTGGCTGTCAGTCAGTTAACCTCACTTCACTTCAGTTGCCAACATTAGATATTGAAATTGTCGTACGGAACACTCAAAATTATGAGTTGTGACTCCTAATTATGTTCACGATATTTTTTTTATATATATTTTGTCATTTTAAGTACGCTGTACGATAGTAACTTACTATCGTACATCGTACAATTCCCCTAATTATCCTACATGTATGATAATTATCGTACGATTAGTAACGTTGAGCCAGTAGCCGGGCTGCCCTAGCAAGTGCTGCTGCCTGTGGTATATTTTATAACTAACATTATTGTACTAGTACAATAATGAATTTCATTATTGTACTAATAACATAATGACTTAGTTTTACATAGTGTGTGTAGTAGCATAATATGAATATTGTTGTATGCTTGAAGAAAAATGTTATTTTATTCCTTTATTGTTTTTTGCAGTGACTTTTTTTTACTTTTCTTTCAAAAGCATGTCAAAACTTATTTTTGCGATTAGAGCGCCATCTATTCCGAATTGGAAAAAAAGTTTCAGATGAAATTAACTTATTTTTTTCGCACAATACGAATCTGCAATAAAAAATGGGGGTTCCCATTTAAGGTTTCAAAGTTAACCCCCGCCCCACCCCCTGGGGGTGGGAGTTAGGATTTATGTTTGGTGTGTATAGATAGGTTTTTGCAAAATATGAAACACGTGTTTTTTTGTTTCTTGATTCGATGTGTATTTCTCGAGATATTTCACCGTCCCGGAACTTTTTAAACACCTTGTATACAGGATGGTGAAACGAATTGCGCACGATTGCGTTTTCAATGCTATTTTTCAAATGTTCAATTATTGGCTTCCCTAATTATTTTATGCAAAAAAGCTTCAAATAAAAGTTTTAGGGCATACATTTCTGCATCTAAATCAATAAACATAATTTCTATTACATGCTTCGTAACAACAGAAATTAAATATTAAAATGTCGAAAGTTGTGTTGAAAATACAGACAGCCATGGAATTGAACAAAAAATAAATAAATGCTTGGCGTTTTATCTGTCAAAACGACAACGTTGGACGTTTTATCTGGCAATCGTTGACGTTAAAACGCCAAGCATTTATTTATGTTTTGTTCAATTCCATGGCTGTCTGTATTTTCAACACAACTTTCGACATTTTAATATTTAATTTATGTCGCTACAGAGCATGTACTAGAAATTATGTTTATTGATTTAGATGCAGAAATTTATGCCCTAAAACTTTTATTTTAAGCTTTTTTGCATAAAATAATTAGGGAAGCCAATAATTGAACATTTGAAAAATAGCATTGCAAACGCTATGGTGCGAAATTCGATTCACCACCCTGTATATTTATATATATATATATATATATATATATATATATATATATATATATATATATATATATATATATATATATATACACATATATATTTACGTTTTTATGAAGAATGGTTAAGATGATTAAGAGTGCAACAAACTCAGTTTTATCCATCTGCATTCGTATTAAAATACTTTTCATAATCCTGTCAAAATGCTCATAATTTATTCATTCATAATTAAAACTATGTCACTCGATCTTGCTTCCAAATCCAAAGCCACAAAAAGTATCTCGGGTGACTTTTCCAGCAACAAATCCTGTTAGATTACGACGACATAATCTGATTGACACGGGACGTATTAATACGAGTGTCAAGCAAAGAAGATTCCACAGCGACACTGGAGATGGAGATGCCATCGCCATCGCGAGTTAAGCCCGCTATTGGTCTGGTATATTTAGCCGACTCGGGGAATTATATCTGTTAAATATATTTATTCTTTCTGTGACACGTGAAATGTGGTTTCCTGCGAAGATGTTTTGAAAATGGGCTAAGCACGACGCGGACATTTCAATTTATTACGCGTTGTATTTTTACTTTTACTTGCTGTTGCTTGAGTTGACGGTTACGGAAAAGGAGCAGCAGGGTTTGTGGAACAGAAATGCGGGTATTTGTACTGTTTTAAAATTAATCTCAAATGGAATTTTAATTATTAAATTGTAATTAAAACTCGCGCCATTTTTTACAACATAAAATATACTACCTATAAAACTTACTGAAGTTACTTTAATAAAGAATAAAACTTTTCATACCGATAAATAAAACAATTGTATAAAAACTGTTTCTAATAAAAAGATAGAAATTTGGTTTACAATCAAATTATAAAATGCATTATTTAGTTCAAAATTATAAACAAATAGTAAATTGTGTGGCAAGGGGTGAAACAAGACGATTTCTGACGAGGGCGAGAGTTGACTGACGAGCGAAGCGAGGGCTGTCATTGCCCTGGTCTGAAATCGTCTTTGTTTCATCCCGTGCCACACACTATATTTTTCAAATCACGTGTACTCATTTTATTTGTAATTTATTAAAATCTTTGACAACGATTTGACGACAGCTATCAGACGATTATGATTTTATTCGCTTTTGTTTATTACAAATGCGATTCTGACAGACTTGAAA
The DNA here is from genome assembly GCA_947425015.1 of Pterostichus niger. Lineage (NCBI taxonomy): Eukaryota > Metazoa > Arthropoda > Insecta > Coleoptera > Carabidae > Pterostichus > Pterostichus niger. The sequence goes on from OX380339.1 coordinate 32,122,109, forward strand.
TAAAGACATAAATAATAAATAAATGAATGTGCCGGGCCTAGGGGAGAAACAACGTTGTTTCTGACTGACACAGTCGCATTGGTCTGAAATTGTCTTATTTCGACTGGCAAAACAGAGATCAAAACTCGCTGATTCAATGCATGTCATATGAAAAAATGTATATAACAACAAAGACAAAATTAATTGTCATCCAACACATTGTGAAACAAGGTTTAATAAAAAATATAAAATAAACATTTGGCTATGTTTCACAAAATTCAGCCTCCAAGTCAGCTTATGAGGGCATCGTCAGAGGCTGGCCAGCACAGTTAGTAACCATAGACGCGTTTCCCTCTTATTAGAGCTCATCAGTATGGTATAACTGCCCTCATAAGGTGACTTGGAGGCTGAATTTTGTGAAACATAGCCAAGTGTTTATTTTAAATATATTTTTTTAAATGTATTGTTGCATACAATAAAATAACATTCAGAAAAATGTCCAAAAAGATAAAATTGAGAACTGGTTCTTAATTCTAGCAAAATTTGCTTCAGAATATGCACAGTATAGATGCACATTTACTTTCTTGATTTCTTCTGTCATATATTAACTTTGAGTTATGTTTTGCATTCATATACTCGTAAATTATTAGAAAATGTACTGGTGCCGTGATGAGGTTACAATTCTAATTTAAAAATATCAATAATATCCATGTTATTTTTAACATATGACTTCGACTGAACGTACAGTAATGAAGATAATTTTAAAGTTAAATTTTTATGACAGAAAAATTTAATTTTAAAATCCATGTTATTGTAAGGAAAAAACTACCGGAAACAAAAATTTACATGCTAGGTTAAGGGCATTGGAACAAATTTGATTGAAAATGTAATGTTATTAAGTAAATTTAAACTTTAAATGATTTCTGCCTTTACTTTGTGATACATTTTAAAATAAATTTAAATAAATTGCAATTACTTAGTTTTATATCACTTTATTTAACACAAAATTTGTAACTAGTTTCGATCTGTACGGCCATCATCAGACAATATATGCAATAAATTTGGCATGCGTATTTATATAATTATAAATGTAGCGATATGTGCAACTGTTGAAGAGAGAAGAATATGTTAGTTCAGTCTAGTCGTTTAGTAAAGGGTAATCTTGATTTCTTTTATGTTTGTATATTTCTAGAGATTCAAGTAAATTGAGTTTCAAATCTTTTATTTGCAAAATGAATAGGTGTTATTTCTGTATCGGGTGAATGATTATTTTCTAAAAGATGGCAAACAAAAGTAGAATCTGTTTTTTTATATATTTAAATTATCTTAAATGTTTCAAGTATCTGATTTTGTTGAAATTCCAACCCGTCTGACCAATCTTTACATTTAAGTTTATAGACACCAGACTTTTCTAAAACATTTTTGAAATCCTTACAATTAAAAATACAATTTGACAGTTTATTATATGGTTTAAAGGAGACAGATAGATTTAGTTTCTTAAAAAGTAAATTTAACTTTGCCTTCTTCTAGCCTTTTCAGTCAATTCCTACACCATATTTTTTTCTTCTTTTCTTATCCACAGTTGCAGTTTTTATAATCAAAAATAGCAATGCTAATAATTTCATATTAATTTATTCAAAGCTATTACTGTACATTTTAATTTTAACCATTTACAATCACAATTTTTTAATTAATTGAATGATACGAGTAGTTTGTGTGATGCACTCACTCTGCGCAGACGTATGCACAGAATTTTGTACAAAATTATGAAGCAAGTCCATACAGTATTATAGAATAATGTACAAAAATTTGTATGGTCAAAGTTTAGTACATGATTATTTATATTACAATAAAATCAGATTTTACTATAGAGTGTCCAACTGCAATTGTGTGGAATTCAGTTTCAGAAACAAGCGCAGAGAGATGCTCCCTTCCTTCCTCATCTTTTTTTCTTCATTTTCAGTTTTTACTACACAGCGTTTAACTACAATTGTGTTAAATGAATTTTTAAACAAACGCAGGCGATGCTGCCTTCATTTCTTTATAGATTCGTTGTTAAAGAAGTGGGCGTAAGTGAAGATTTATGAAACAGGTGTACAGGAGCGAATGGATGATGGATTTTGGTTGTGAGGAAGGAAAGAGTTCGTATGGAGGAAGTGTTAATGTGGTTGAAACGAGTATCGTGTGTCAGGATTGAGAATGTTGACGTGAACTGATTTTTTAAAGTATCTTTTAGTGGATGCTCTATGAATGTTTCAAGGGTTCGTGCTACCCCATTTAATGGGATATAGCGTGATGTTATGTATGTATGTAAACTAAAATTTAAACCCAATTATGAATTTTGTTGAAAAATCTAAATTTCAGTTAAATAAAGTTACTACAATGTCAGCTTCTATCTAATTCAACTAAAATCTTAGGTCTCACAGTTCTCGAGGTTTTAATGAACCACTAAATCTAATAATACTGTAGGTACCTATATCAAAATAAATGAAAATAATAACATTTAATATGAGATAATAATATTTGAAAAAAAAATAACAAAGAATTTCCCGTGTTAAATGTAAACGCTTATGGGACAATATTTTCTTGATGCGGTTCGTATAAAGCTTCCAGCTGTAAAGGGAAATCCAAAAAGCCATTACATCTATGCTAAGTGCCATCAAAAGGCCGAACTCGAAACCAAAAGCGGAATCTTCCGGTTAATTACACTACACTTTGTCTCCCCAACGACGCATAAAAAACAAACGACACCCGATGCCGGAAATCCATAAGAAACTGACGATAATTGCGCACCAACTTCAAATGTGTTATAATCCAGTATTTTTCCAATTCAGTTAATGGGCAATAATCACAGTTGCAAATTTGAAATAAACGCCGTTAGCTTAACGAGTAATTGCTAATTGCTTTTAAATATCTCGCAATGGGTTTCTGTGCTACGCCATCTTGATTTAATAAGTCTCGCAAATCTGTGCAGTGGTTCTCCCTCGCTAGATAGATGCTTATCTGACGGCATTATTTGATCCTCGTTTTAGGTCGACTTCAAAGGGTTTTATTTTTATATTTTATTTTCTACAGAATTAAACAGTTCACTACACACAAGGTTTCTTCCTTTACAGAACCGTATTTACTTAAAATTTTAAGAAGAGAACATTTTTATTATCTCTTGTCTACAAAAACAGGATTACTTACTGCTAAATAAAATGATCTAATTTTTAATAGTATATCAAATGTATAATTTATTTATTTTATGTAGTAAATATAATGCTACAGTTTCTATATATCATTATTTTTTTGTTTTATTAATTTTAGGATTAAATGTAAATACAAAAAAAATCAGATGTGAACACACATTACTTCCTTGTACGCCTATTATACTATACCTACATTTTTTTTATTGCACATGTTTGACATAATTTGACATTGACATTAAATTTTTAATTTTTGTCTTATTTTTTGTTCTAATCCATATCAAACTTAATTACAAAATACATATAATTTTTAGATTTACATATCTCGCTTATACAAAAGGCTAATTTAATAATTCTTAATGTTCTAAACGCAGAATTTAATTTTCTAAAACTTTTATTTGCAGAATTTATTTCTAAAATCAAAATAATACCATTTTTTCAAGAAAAACTGTTAGCAGTGTCATGTAATGTATCACTTCTGGTTAGTCCATTTTAACTGAGATTCAGATTAAGTAAACCATCCTTAATTTTGCGAATTTTTTTAAAAAAAATTTTCTTCCGTCATCAGTACAACGTGTTATATATAGCCTTAAAGTTTAATCCATAAGTACAGAAACACCCTGTATAAACCGGTATTTATCCGTAATAAGACTTTTTGTATAATTCTTAATGTGGCAACATTACAATTTGAACTATTGTGCATAAACGTAGCGCGCCCTCCTCTTTAGCAAATGTGGACGAGTTAATATATTGCTGATCAGAACTAATAATAATAATAAAGCATTCTCCTCACAAATAAAATCCATATAACAAAAAATTAAATAGCGTATCAACAAATGACAGTAAACATAATTTTCATAATTTAAACCATAATTTCTATACCATATTAGAATCTCTGTTAGGATATTAAAATTCCGGTCCTAAAAGTGAAATAAAAATAAAATTTATAAATCAACACGTTTTATCTATTATTGGGTGTGTCACTTTGCCATAGCAGATCTCGGTAAGTGATATATTTATGCGCGTGAAATTCGGTTAGCAAGCGTCAGAGGTAATTTTAATGTGTCTAAAATCAATTTGTCGGCTGTGGGAATCGAACTTAGGTTCTTAAACTCACCGTTAGCCGTGTTTCTATTAAGTTATGTAACAAAAAAATATCTGATGTGGACACCACATGACTTCCTTGTACACGTATTAAACTATAGATATTTTTTTAATTGCACATATTTGACATTAAATCTTTTATTTTTTGTTCTAATCCATAGCAAACTTAATTTTAAAAAAAATCAAAAAATATAATATTTAAATTTAGATATCTCGTTTATGCAGAAAGCTAATTTAAAAATTCTTAATGGGATAGACGCAGAATTTAATTCTCTAAAACTTTTATTTGCAGCATTCATTTCTAAAATTAAAATAATACCATTTTTTTCAAGGAAAACTGTTAGCAGCTTCATGCAATGTGCCACTTCCGGCTAGTCTATTTTAACCAAAATCTATTATGTTATTTCTATTGATATAGTAGTCTTATATACCAAATTTGGAAAGTTTTAAATTATATTTGAATATAGTTTTTCATGAAAATCTATTATAGGCTTCAAGTAAAGTACCACTTCCGGTAGTTGTATAATGACCAAAAAGGGAGGTGCACAACTAGATGTTATAACAGTCCTAAATATAAAGTTTCAATTTTCTACGGCTTACCGTTTTTGAGTTATGCGAGATACGTACGTACATACGTACGTACAGACTGCATGACGAAATTAGTCAAAATGGATTCAGGGAGGGCCAAAACACCTATTTCCGTTGAAATCTGAGAACCGAAAATTTTCGCGATTACAATACTTCCTTTACTTCGTACAAGGAAGTAAAAATGTCTAAATAGATGGAACCACAGCTTTTCGCGCTTTATATCCATAGTTAATTAAATTTTACTGAAAACTGATTAAGGATAAAAATATATCAAATTATACGTTGGGCTGGTATGCTTCATGGTTGACTCATCGAGGTTCAATATTATTTATTTAAGTTCAACTTAAAATTCAGCTGAAATTTGAAATGACAATCAACCATATCTAATTTCCAAATCATAAAAATTTGTAGACACATCGCATGAATACATCAAAATTTGATAAATCCAAGTCACTGACCCTTCTACCAATCAATATCTCCTCCTCCCTCAACTAATTCAAATTCCATTCAGTCTCACAATAGCCAACTACGGTCCTGGTTCAACAGAGGCCACCTCCCGGTTCAAAATTCGACAGTCAGTGGAAGGAAGCAATTATAACAACGAAAACGAGCGACGCGGTGTTATCAAACGCGTATTACGGAACTAATATGTTTTATCTGCTGCGTTCCCCGCAGTTGGCGGCGGCGGCGGTGGTCGCTAGACATCACAGTGTGCTGGGGGCGGAGGCAAGCAATCTGATCAAACCGCGAGTAATAAGGAGATCAATATTCTGCGAGCAGTGGATTACAGATGATCACTTCATGGCTGTTTATTTATGACCAGAAAGCATGGTGAGAATTTTGATTGCGGTATTGCTGATTGAGGAAAATTATTATTATTTATTTAGGTACGTAAATAATAAAAATAAAAACTATCAATGAACAAATAAAAAAAATTCTACCACATATGAAAACAAATTGAACTCCTACCTCAACGAATTCGCCATAAATCTGCTCAACAATGAAGACGACGTGCGAAGCCTCAAAACAAGAAACCCACAAGATTTAAAATTTACACATTAACACACTAAATTTTTGTATACAATATAAAATGTAGTTAATGTGGATTCTCCTTTGGGAGATATCCCCTCACATGTTATATCTAATTACCATATTTGCTGGATGACAACTCTGGTCAGTTGTAAATCTATTAAATAAATAAACAAAAAAAATAAAAAATTTAGGATTTTCTAAAGATATTTGACAATTTTTTCAGTTTATAAATATAGCATTTATTGTATCGGTAAACCAAAGAGATTTAATAACAATGAAAAATTATTACTTATTAATTTCACTTGTGGAAAATTATTAGAATTGTTTTCATTTCATTGATCATTTTCAAACAAATTTGGGATTTTATTGGTTTCCGAATATACATGATAAATTATTTTGTATATATAAATTAGCAAATTAAATAAGACTTAGTATCGTTGTTTCCCAGTTATCATAGATGTGAGTTTACTTTTTTCCTTAGTAAAATTATTACTTTATTTTTTAGGAATTAAAAATATAACTTTCTTTACTAAATTGAGAAAAGAAAATTTAAGAGTCGTAAAAAAGTATTGCGCTAATCGTTCTTATTAACAATATTCTGCAATTGTGTACTTTTTGTCACCAAATAATGTTCAAATAGCCTACATTTCTTACTTATCGTAGACAAAAGTTAATTACACGTATGTCGTTTACTACAAATAAATTAACTGACGTAATTACCTATTTAAAATGGCGTATAAATTCGAGTAGTTACCCCATATGGAAATAACTTTCATAACTCATATATAAATAATTAATTCAATTTTTTATTTGTGTTAACTTAATCCTAATTAGAGTACAGGGTTCGCATTCACCGAGCCGCAGTGTGGTAGTTCATATAATTTTTAGCTTAAGTGAAATTCGAACTCGGGATCTCCGGATTCGAATTCCTTATCGCTATCCACACTACCGTACTGATGGACATTACATATTATTATTTTTCTAATTTTAATTCGGAAACTCTCAGTCTATAAGACCACATAATCGATTATTCTAATCCATAAATAAAATAAAACAACAATAAGTATTTCGTAAAGAATGGCAGTTGAAATCTAGAAGTATTTGATGTATTTGTTTTTAAATGAACAATCATCTCTTTCTTCTCTTGAGTATCAAAGCATGAAGCATGTTGTAAGATGTTTTCATAGGCTATTATGAGATGAAAAAATGTGTTTGCTTTATGGGGCCATAAAAAACTTACGCACCTTCCATGTGAGATTTAGTGGTCTAGACTTGAGAGTCGAGCGTCGAGCCCGTTTGCAGACCGTGGATCGTAGAGTGCAGAGGAAAGTTGTTTAAGGTTATTGAGATGTTATAACACCGTGTGCAGCGTTCACCGCCGGGGAATCGATCGATAGGCCTGTTCAACTTTTTATTTTGTTTTGTTAAGAGGTGATCGTTTGTAACAGATGCTTTAGTTATCTAGCGCTATGTCTGTCAAGTCCTTACGTTATGTTTTACCTTTTTGTTTTTTGTTATTATTTCATCTGGAAATATATGTTATAGTTCACATTGTTCTTTTTATTTTATAATGTCCGTCAGTAAGGTGGTGTGGATAGTGATACGGAATTCGAATTCTGTTTTGTAACAAATACGTCATAATTTTGAGTAATTATTATTTTAGCAAATAAAAACTAAATTAAATTTCTTATAAATAATTGTATTGCTAGGATATTTTTCTATATAATAAAAATTAATTCATTGATACTCATTAAGAATATAGTGTACATCCAATTATTTCAACACACTGCAATAATTATGTCATGAGAGCAAAAGTCGATCTTTATCGTGCACTTTATCTCTTATGTACTTTATTTTCTTCTTATTTTATTATTATATGTTTATATCAATAATTATACATACATACATAAATAACATCACGCTATATCCCATCAAATGAGGTAGCACGAACCCCTGAAACATTCACAGGATATCAGTTCAAAATTAGTTCAAGTCAACATTCTCATTCTGACACACTCTTTCCTTCCCCACAACCAAAATCCATCGTCACGCAACAAACCTTCATTCACTTCCATCCATTCGCTCCTGTACACCTGTTTCGTAAATTTTCACTTACGCCATTTCTCTAACATCGAATCTAGTCAGTGTCAGTACGGTGGTGTGGATAGCGATACGGAATTCGAATCCGGGGATCCCGAGTTTGAATCGCACTTAAGCTAAAAATTATATGAACTACCAAACTGCGGCTCGGTGAGTGCGGACCCTGTACTGTAATTGGGATTAAGTTCCTGTTGTACAGCGTAACATAAATAAATAAATAACATACATAACATCATTATTATATGTCCCATTAAATGGGGTAGCACGAACCCTTCTAAACATTCACAGAACATCCACTTATCAGATTTCTCAAGAATCAGACTTCGTTCAACATAGGATGAGAATATTTGACAAAGGCTGATTATTTGATGCATATTTCAAGAAAACGTCTGTTGTTTCTAGTCGCCATACTCGCTTCAACCATATTCACGTTTCATTCATACAGCTTATTTATTCCTCACACAATAAACATTGTTTTACCTGATATCTGTAATTATACAAATTAAGCCTGTACATACTTTTCAAACTACAACAGAAGATTCGAATTTGAATAAAAATATGTTTTTGGCATTTTCATTATTTCAAATTATATTTTTGCTCTCATAATTGTCGACTTTAATGGCAGTTTTAACCAACCATGGTTAAATATTTTATTTTGTTGATTTAATCGAAAAATTTCGATTTGAATTTCATCAATCTTGATTGATATAACCTACGGTTTACTATTTGATATTCTAAATTATCTGCAAAATAAATTTAACTTATTGTTAGTTAACTGTTGCTGTCAACAGGCCTAAAGAGAGGTTTAAATAACCATAGTTATAAATAAATTTAATTTTAACTGTCCTCTCAACTACTTTTTTTTACTTGCTATTTTGAAATCATTTTCCTGAATTATTTGCATATAAATTTAATATATTTAAATAGATTACAATACTTTCAACCTTTACTCAGTGGTATCGAGTCGGCCTGTAGGTCTTGAGAACCTTGGTTCGATCCCCACAGCCGACAAACAATTTTCACCAATTTAAATCTACCCCTGTAGCTCTCCCTCCACTAACATCTTTGGGGGCCGTGATTTGACGGCTCGTAATCGCTCTTCACGCGAAAAATATATATTACTTGCCGAGATCTGCTTCGGCAGAGTGCCACACCCTGTAATGGGTAAAAGGCGTGATGATATATTTATTTATTTATTATTTTATTTACGTTAAAATTATATACAATACAAAATGTGTTTCATTTCTAATAATAACAATAATATTTTCTTTCGAAATATTCAAGTCGAAACAAGTATGTATTTAGATTTCAACTTCATACCCAGTTTCACGTTTAATAGGTCATATAATTACAACGCAACAAGAAACAAGAGACGTTTTCTTGTAATATGCTGAAAATGTAAATGACGCAAACAAAATACATACATACATAACATCACGTCATATCCCCTAAAATAGGAAACATTCGCTCATCAGATTTATCAAATAATCAGCCTTTGTTTATTTTTCAATTAACCTTTAGCAAATATTCCTTTCTTTCCACAATATAACTTCATAAACATAATTCATTTTCAACAAACAACAATTTTTAACGAAAGAATTAACAGTATGCGAGTGGTTTAAATTTTGCTATAAGCTGTTGAAGTCCGCAGCTGTAATGTAATTTAATTTCCTGTTTTCAACTTAGAAATAAACAAATCATTTTCATCCTATCGGAATTTATCAATTATCAATCGTACTTTCTTACAAAAATATCATCCGAACTCTGCAATTGTTCTTAAACAAAATTTAAAGATATACATATTTGTAGATATGTTTTGTATAATGGTGCAATGCGTATATTAATTTATTTTTTATACATAATGCGATTTTAAAACAGTTAATTACGTAACCAGTTATGAAAAGGTTGATATTGTTTGACGAACATAATATTTGCCAAAACGAGCAAAGCGAGTTTTGCAAATTATGTGTCAAACAATATCACGTTTTCATAACATATTACGTACAAAATCTAATTCCGCTAAAATAATTTTTAAAATACATAAAATTCTAGGTTTATGACAGCTCAGTATATTTCAAAATCAATAAATCAATTTACAAAAGCGAGGCCGTGAAAATAAATGAATAAAATGTTTAAATTTAAAGCTTATGTGATAATTGAAAATGAATTCTGAATCCGAGACAGATCTGCCTTCTGATATCGAAGAATCTGCTAATTTGCCATGAAAATTATTAAATGTATATAAATCCTAAAAATTTTAATAAATAGTTTTTTCCGTTATTTGCAAACATTTTTGAGAAAGTTCAAACTGTAAACATTCATTACGTAACTAGTTATGTAAATAATTCCTTACATAACTCTTGAATGACAGTTATAAAAACATGACATTTCATAACCTCAAAAATTGATGTAAAATTTTAATCTTTAATACCATAATTTCTTCTGTCATAATTAAAATATATTTTTAAAATTTCGTTAATTTTAAAAAACAATTACTTTTGTAATGACAATTCACGTAGAGCATAAAAATGTAATTTATTTTTAAAATGAAATAAACGCTATTAATTATTTTTAAAACGGATCTACAGAGATTAAACATCAAAGCAAATATAGCAGTTACATGAGATAATAACTTTGATAACAAGTTTGAAATTAGTGATAATTCATTTTGATTTGATATGAATATTGTGATGTGTGATGTAGATATACCTTTTAAGGAGAACAATCATAAATTTGTCGGTGTTTTGAAAGTATTGGCTCTTCAAATCAAAGTGACAGTTGAGCGGAAGGTTTAGTATAATATAGACATTGAATTTTGAATTGAATGGATACATTGTGTTGCGAAATAATAATTTTCATATATAGATTTATCAGTAGGAATAAATCATGTTTTTGAATTATTCATTAGCAAAATCTATAGATGTAGATAGACTAAATAAATAAGAAAAAATATTTGAATATATAATAACGGTTATCATCTTGCATTGGAATTGATTTATCTGTTTGTAAAAAAATATCTTAATTAAGAATACACTTCTATATTATAATTAATCGGTTATAAATATCGCAATGCTAATCATATTTCTTCTTCTTTTACAGGTACGTGATGACGTCAGATTTCCAATCACCCACTTGTTTTAGTCAGGTATAATATAATAAAATATTCAAAATATTTCATTTTATTTTACTAAACTTTGTGTATCTTGGGTCAAGGCATTATTGTTCTCCGTAACTGTAATTATATCGTCCTTTTGTTTTTTTCTTGTCCTACTTTGACGAAATTATAAATACAATTATACACTATTTTATTATTAATTGATTTAGTTTTCAAGGTGATTATTTTAGGCTGAGTTTAAATTTAATATTGTAGGTGAATATATAATAATACTATTATTAGCATTGAGTCAAATTTGGAGTTCAAGGCAAGTTTATATCGGGTGCTGAAGAAAATAGATATTTATTATTTAACACAACCCTGTCTGAAAGTAAAATTTTCTTTCCTTATTTTAGAGAAAAAGGTGATACTTTTCATCTCTAGAGAAGAAATCAATTTTTTCTTCCCTAAAGCAACTGGAAAATATTTGTCAAGAAAATAATAAATCTTATCTAAATTTCTAAAAGATTTCTAAATATTTTACTTTTTAATAGGGTAAAGAAAATATATAGGTATCGCTTTATGAATCTTCGGGAAAATATATCTCACTTTTTTCTTTTGATATATAAATAATTATATAGAAAACATCTGAAGAATATTTTCTTCACGAGATATACATTTATTCATCACCCTTCACATTGGAAATAACTAATATCAAATCATACTTTTGCATTACAATTGTTATGGATATGGCTTTACTTTTCGTCAATAGGGAAAATAAATGTATTATTTCTACTCCTGTTATTATAATTTAACGTACTGGTTTCCAAGGCGTTAAATAACATCTTAATAACATGTTGAGGAGCTGTGTCTTCGAAGGATTTAAACACGGCTTGAATATAACAACTGACATATTAAATACAGGGTTAAATTAGTATTCTGTATCTTTCTTTGTAAGTTTACTTTTCAAATAATTCATAAACTTTACATTTTGTTGTTGTCCTTATTTTACGATCATAGAAAAAGTATAGTTTTTTTATCTATGCAACAATTTGACAACAGTGATATTTCACTCATTTGACAACTCTATTCAATTTGGTTTGATCTATTTTCTTACTTTGTAGAAAAATTACTATTGAAAGATAAAACGTTGTATACCACACGTGACTGAAATATTATTATATGCTCACTTATAATTGAGGCAAGAAAAATATTACTTTCAGAGACGATCATGAAAAAATTTTTCACTCGCCCGTTATTTTATATAAATTAATCATATTAATATTAATTATTACTGATACGACTACTTCACAAGCTCTGGGTTCAAACCACTTTAAGGGGTAAGGCCACTCTAAAATTTTTTAAAAATAATTTTTTTTTATTTGCTTAAATTATAGTTTAAACCCTTAGGAATAAGGGACAATTAATGCCGCGCGGAAGTATTTCAGAGGGAAAAAAGCATATATCTATTAGTACTAGTATATATATTTATATATGACTCGAAACTTTAAACGCGTTTTTCTCGAAATCATATTTTCAAAATCGGGCGAAAAGAAATCTGAAATACTAATTGATGGATCGTGCTGAATCATTTTATTTCTTATTCTATATATAAAATACTCAAAAACTACGGGGGCTTTTTTTAAAGTGCTTCATTTTTTTTTTGGTCGTTTATATACAGAAATTTAGTCCCGAATAATGAACTTTTTTTTCAAACGTGCGCCATTTTGTTAAAAATCTAAATTTTCAAAATCCAGCCCGTAGTTTTTTAGAGTATACATCAGACATTAAGAAAACATCCCTTTTTGATCCAGGTCTATTGCTGTTCCCGGAATGTTTTCGCCCGATTTGCCCTACGCGCCGAGATGAGTCGCTATTTTTTTAAATTTCTGACGACAATTTTGAATATTTTCTTAAAAAAAAAATTGTAAATAAAGTTTATAGAGCACTAAAGATCCAAAAACAGTTCTTAAGCAGCACGTTTAGATTTCGTTAAAAAAAAATCTAGAAAATGACCATTTTTTTCTTGTCTAGAGTGGCCTTACCTCTTAAGCATAGAGTCTTTAACAAATAGCTACAAAGTACAGATAAAACTAGAAAACCCAAGTGACATATTGTAGCAGTCCTTCGTTGCTCGTCTTAATCACGCAATCACCTCCAGGTCCGTACTAGAATGATTGACGGGCGTCAGAGATTGCGCCGCTTGTGTCAGCCGACTGATTGGTTTGTTACATAATTACCGCGTCTTTAATTAACGTAGACAACGAGCCACAGTCCAGCACACCACCCTAGTAACAACCATGGCCATGCATTCCACAACTTACCGCCGTCGCACGCGCCAGGTATGTGAGCGAGCATACGTGCGTGCGGTACACGAACGTGCGTGTTTTGAATGACTCCGGTTTAATTAAGTTCGCCGTTAAATGCGCGCCCGGAACGCAGGAACGTTTGTGGAAAAGCTGTAAATTGACGAATTTTTACCGACTGGAGATAATGTGCTACACCGCATAATTGGACGTAAATTTGAATTTAGAATGTCGTTAATTTTGTTGTAAATTCATTTTTGCGGGAATGTACGGAATTTACTACTCACTAGAGAACGAATTTTTACGGTTTGTTACAATTCTCGGAAATATGTGGAACTGACCAATGGGACTCCACTATAATACGTAATGTAGCCATTTCAACGATAATAGGAAAATTTAAAACTCGTATTTCAAAACATTAACAATTCCTCGATATTTTTGTTCCCGTTTTACTTCAATGCCTTATATGCATATACAGGGTGTTTCACAACTTAGAGCAAAAAATTAAAGGGTATATTCTGTACGACGTGCTGATCATGAAACAAACATATTTTTTTTGAAATTCGAAAAATTAAGGGTTGTTAACCTAAAACATTTTTTGTAGTACTGCACTGGATTCGCTTTCCTATTAAACACAAACAATGAAGTAGGTATCAACTACAAAAGAATAATTACACAATTCAATTATTAGCTGTTATTTATAATAGAATTTTATTTAATTAATAACTTTAACATAATCATCCACCCAGTGGCAGTGGCAACGAAAAATTTTGGACTGGGAAACATGGAAAATAGTTTTGCGATTTAAAAAAAAATCTTTTTGTTTCATGATCAGCACATCGTACAGAATATACCCTTTAATTTTTTGCTCTAAGTTGTGAAACACCCTGTATATCATTATTTTGAACAAAATGATTTTGTTGTAATTCTACAAAATATGCTAGATAAAACTTGTATCATGCGAGCAAATCTTACTTCTTTTACTTACAAAATAAAAAAACCGATTATATTTGAGTGGTTTCGATTTCACTATAAGCTAAACTGTAATTGAGATTAAGTAAGTTCGGGTTGTACTGTGTAATAAATACAAATCAAAATGGAAGCACAATCCATAGCTTCCAGAAAAAACTTGATCATAAAATGTGTAGCCTTGCCGCTTTCAATTTTTCCTAAATAGTTTTAAATAAAAGTGCGAAACAGTCTTTATTTTAATTAAAGGAAAACAAATTAGATAACTTAATAATAGGTATTTATTTGTCTAGATTATGAAGAAAAAAGAAAATAATAATTGCTATAATTAATTTTATTATTAAATTAAATGCTCGAATAAATAAATAAATAAAAGTAAGCTTCCAATTCTGATCCAATATGTCAAATAATGTCAGACACAACAAACAAATTATGATTTTATTTCTCACAGCACTCTGATAATTGCTTTAAAGCGTGTATTTTCTTTTGTTTCTAACTCGGACAGAAGAAACAATTGAACAACAAACTTATACTCTATGGATGCAGTTTTTTATTCTGAACATTTTTCTTTCGTACATTTTTGTTCTAAAATTAATAGGTAAAGAGATATTACTAAATCAAAATTTTAACATTGAATTTCCTATGTTCGGAACAAAAAGTAGACACCGGTATATATATTTGGTGACGTTATTTTTAAATTATTCTCAAATTAGGATACTCGAACCTTGATAAATATAGAAGATACTCAGAACCTTACTGAACCAGATCCACTTTTTCAATATAAAGAAAAAGGGAATAAAAGCAAACATTATATAATTTTATGTTGCCAGAGGAATTAGGATTATCTCTTTTTATAGTTCATTTAAATTTAAAGTAAAAAAAACTGTAATATTAATTTCAATTTTTACACAATTTTGATTTGTTTTTTATCTGTCTGTCTTACTTTAATGCAATGTTTTTATAGATCATTAAATATTATTATTATTATTATTGTACATTTTTAAATTATCATTCTATTTTTCATACCTCAGATATTTTGAATTAATTTATTATTTATACTTTTTTACTCAATTATCAGTAAGATAAAAATAAATATTTACCCATTACTAGACGTGGCACTCTGTTGTAGCATATCTCGATAAGTGATATATTTATGCACGTAAAGTGCTGTCAAATTACCACCCCTAAAGATGATAATGCAGGAGACGCCACAAGCGTAATTTTTATATCGTGAAAAGTTTGTCGACTGCAGGAATTGTACTTGAGTTCTCAAATTCACAGTCCGACACGATACCACAGACTTCATACTTCATATTATTGCCATTTGTACTTGAAAATATAAAACTAGGGTCTTTGTTGTTCTTCTGAATAAAATGTAATTTAGGCACACGTATTTGTATCTTTTTTACATTTTTGAACTTGGTTTACTGTATTTTGCCGTACAATACCAGAAATAAGGTATCTTTGCGAGGTAAAAATGTAATTGACCCACAAATAATTTTAATTTGGGCTGTAATATAAATGCTTATTTATTTATTTATTTTTACTTCCTTGTACGAAGTAAAGAAAGTATTGTAATCGCGAAAATTTTCGGTTCTCAGATTTCAACGGAAATAGGTATTTTGGCCCTCCCTGAATCCATTTTGACTAATTTCGTCATGCCGTCTGTACATACGTATGTATCTCGCATAACTCAAAAACGGTAAGCCGTAGAAAATTTAAACTTTATATTTAGAACTGTTATAACATCTAGTTGTGCACCTCCCTTTTTGGTCATTATACAACTACCGGAAGTGGTACTGTACTTGAAGCCTGTAATAGATTTTCATGAAAGTGCTGTGAGAAATAAAATAATAATTTGTTTGTTGTGTCTGACATTATTTGACATATTGGACCAGAATTGGAAGCTTACTCTAATTTATTTATTTGTTCGAGCATTTAATTTAATAATAAAATTAATTATAGCAATTATTATTTTCTTTTTTCTACATAATCTAGACAAATAAATACCTATTATTAAGTTATCTAATTTGTTTTCCTTTAATTAAAATAAAGACTGTTTCGCACTTTTATTTAAAACTATTTAGGAAAAATTGAAAGCGGCAAGGCTACACATTTTATGATCAAGTTTTTTCTGGAAGCTATGGATTGTGCTTCCATTTTGAAATAAAATGGCGAGGACGCGGTAAGATATGGCTATATATTCAAATATAATTTAAAACTTTCCAAATTTGGTATATAAGACTACTATATCAATGGAAATAACATTTTGGTTAAAATAGACTAACCGGAAGTGACACATTACATGAAGCTGCTAACAGTTTTCCTTGAAAAAAATGGTATTATTTTAATTTTAGAAATGAATGCTGCAAATAAAAGTTTTAAGAGAATTAAATTCTGCGTCTAGCACATTAAGAATTTTTAAATTAGCCTTTTGCATAAGGGAGATATCTAAATGTAAATATTATATATTTTTGTTGTTTTTTTTTAAATTAAGTTTCCTATGGATTAGAACAAAAAATAAAAAATAAAAGATTTTATGTCAAATATGTGCAATTAAAAAAATATCTATAGTTTAATACGCGTACAAGGAAGTCATGTGGTGTCCACATCAAATTTTTTATTTATGTTACGCTGTATAACAGGAACTTAATCCCAATTACAGTACAGGGTCCGCACTCACCGAGCCGCAGTGTAGTAGTTTATATAATTTTTAGCTTGACTGAGATTCGAACTTGGGATCTCCGGATTCGAATTCAGTATAGCTATGCACACCATCGTACTGACGGATAATTAACATATAAATATTATTATAATAGGTCAACAGAAATTGGCATAAATAAAAAAATAAACACAAACATTTAGTTTAGTAGGAAATAAAAGCAGCAAGCAAGCAACCAAGAGCAGTATCAATACTACTGAGTTAGATCATTCCACTGCAAGATACGAATTACTTCGTCCAGCACAAAAGTACGAGTAGTTGTGGGCGATTGCGATTACAATTGAAGCTTTCGGTTTCCACAATCGAGCAATTCTGATCCCGTTCGTATAAATTCGGTTACCTTAAACAACGTAAGCAATTGCTGAAATTCTCTGCAGCTGTGCAATCCGCAAACCGAATCACAGTGGCCATGGACGCGCTCCAATCAAAGACAATGACGATGTATGAATACCCTAACATTCAATTGTTCTGTCTGAAAACCTGAAAAGAAATAGCTATCGGAGACATTTTGTAACTATTGTGACGAAAAAATACTTAGAGTAGCTATGTTTTTTGATAATGAATTTTATATAAAATTAAAATAAATATATCATCACGTCTTTTACCTATTACTGGATGTGGCACTCTGCTTTAACAGATATCGGTAAGTGATAAATTTATTCGCGTGAAGTACGGTTGCCAGCCGTCAAATCACGGCTCTCAAAGATGTTAGTGGATGGAGAGCCATAGGGGTAGTTTTAAAGTGGTGAAAAATCTTTTTCAGCTGTGGGAATCGAACCCAAGTTGTTAATTCCACAGGCCGACTCGATACCATTAAACCACCTATCTACGAATTTTATATATGTATTTATATTAAAAATGTACTTAGTATATTAAATAGTTTTCAAAATATCTATGTTTTATCAACATAAACATTAGCTAAAAGCTAATTTAAAATGTGTAGTTAGTTAAATGGAGTAGGTGGTTCAGTGGTATTGAGTCGGCCTGTGGATCTTGAGAACCCTGGTTCGATCCCCACAGCCGACAAACAATTGTCACCAATTTAAATCTACTCCTGTGGCTCCCCCTCCACTAATGTTTTTGAGGGCTGTGATTTGACGACTGGTAACCGCACTTCACGCGAAAAATGTATCACTTACCGAGATCTGCTTAGGCAAAGTGCCACGCCCAGTAATGGGTAAAAGGCGTGATGATATATTTATTTATTTAGTTAGTTAGTTATATATCAAGATAAGAACGTGAAACATTTCTTCCCGGAGAAATAAATAAAAAATTAAGATTTATTTTTCTCTTGACACATATTATTTGAATATCAATAATGGTCAAATCATTCATTTATTTTCTAGTCAGAATCGTGAATAAGTTATCTGGTTAAAAGTAGCTCAACTAAATTGCAGCCCTCGCTACTATCGTCCTTCAATCTATAATCTCAGTCCGCAAATGACTACTTTCAAATCTAGGTTTACATAACATTATTTCGAGCAAATAAATAAATATATTATCACGCCTTTTACCCATTACTGGGTGTGCAACACAACAACATTAGCAACATAATTCATGTTCGCCAGGAATGAAATACCCTAATTTTTGCGAATTTCAAAAAAATCTTTTTGTTCTATAATCATTATATCAAATTATAGATGTCATTAAAGTTTCTTGCAGGGGTATAGAAACACCCTGTACATCAGCAAGTTCGGTGGCATGTGCGAAGAGAGCGATGCACGGAAGTACTGCTCAAAAATAGTATGTTATGCAAGGGAGGGAAACAAGCAATTATTCCCGAGTGTGAAGTCAAGCTTTGCCATCTTCACACAAGGGATAATCGTGCTCTCCCGTGAAGCATTTTATACTTTTCGTAACAAGTGCACAAAAATTACCGTCTTATCAGGACAAATGTCAAATATGGGTTGCGTAACTAGTTACCTAGGAAACGCCGCAAACAGCTAATAATCGTAGTCTCTAGGGAGAGAAACGTCTCTCTAGGGGAATAAGAACATGTTTCTTGTGCATATAATAATAATAATAATACATTTATTTGAGGCAAAGTTCAGCTAAAAGCTGCTCTTCCACTTAACCTCCTTATTTCAGCAGATACAGAAATATGTATATCGAGAAGTACATAATTATCTAATATGTTTACAACTAAATAATAACAATTATAACATACGTTTACACATTATGTATACATGGGGTTGAGAAGAACAAATGAACAATAACATAAGAGAATTAGACTAATACAAATTTAAGGATTATTATTGTTGAGTAGAGTAGTGCGTAATACTGTCTTAAATCTATTGAAAAAACTTTTAAAATTATAATATCTGCAAACTCTATTATTTGACAAATAAAAATTTGAGTTCTGAACTATGACATTCGCAGTAAATTTATCTTGTGGAGTTAGAGAAGAATTCCTTGGTTGTTTCAGTCGAGTAATATGTAAGTGCCAACCATAAAATAATCCGATTAGATTTCAAGTACTTTTCTTAAAAAATATCCAGTCTTAAGTCCCTATAATCCTTCCTCGTTTCTCAGGGGGTGTTGCAAAGGGGTGGCTAACTCCACCGAATGTAGGTCTGGCGACGACAGCGCTGCGCGGCGAATAATGAATGTACACTGAACGCTTAATCCCTTAATAGCATTATTAGAGGTAAACCTACTCAATATTTATTGTTGAACTGAAAAATAAATTCGTACTGTCCACGAGATGCAATTGTAAACGGAAAATTTAAAAGAATTACCATTTGTGCACTCTGCACGACACTCGTTTTGCTTCCGTTGTCAATTGTCTGTTTTTGTGCAGCGGGCGAAGCTAGAATTCAGTAAATTGTAAATTCAGAAGGTTAAGAGACGCTCTTGAAATTTGCCACTTTTGGATTATTTCGTCTATTGTTGAGTTCATCCTATTTAGCTCGTTAAAATTGTAAAGATTACAACAAAACAGTACTTAATTCTTCTTTTATTTCGTACCAAGTCCAAATATGAATTCTAAATAAACAAACATTAAATTTTCTGGAATATATGGTACTTCTTGCGAATACGGTAAAGTTTATATTAGAACAGGCGCTCCATTCGATTGAATTACCCCGATAAATCTTCGATTGCTCATCATGCAATTAAATTTCTACACAAGATTAAATTTAAATAAATAAATATATCAACACGTCTTTTACCCATTACTGGGCGCGGCACTCTCCCGTAACAGATATCGGTAAGTGATATATTTTTTCGCGTGAAGTGCGGTTACCAGCCGTCAAATCACGGCCCGCAAAGATGTTAGTGAAGGAGGAGCCACAAGGGTAGTTTTAATGTGGTGAAAATTGTTTGTCGGTTGTGAGGATCGAACCTGGGTTCTCAAATTTGCAGGCCAATTCGGTAAAGAAGAATTTGAAGACACAAAAACGTTGAATTTATTTAGACTAAAGAGTATTATTTCAAATAAAAATAAATATATCACTACAGTTTTTATTGGGTATGGCACTCTGCCGTAGCAGATCTCGAGAAATATTTATTTATACGCGTGCTGTTACCAATCATCAAATATTATAATAGAGGGGGTGTCACAAGGCTAATTTTAATCTAGTAACAATTGTTTGTCGACTATGAGAATCGAACCCAGTTTCTCAACTTTTCTGTCTACTCAGCCTATATTTTTCACTACATCAAGTATGAATAATTTTAAAAAGAAATATTAAGGAACTATTCAATCAACATCTTAAAAAAATATAATCGCTAGTATAAATGCCGATTAATATTGCAAACAAAATAATAGATTATTTAATTCTGTGTTACATTTAATAGGAGTATATTATTTCTAAAATAAAGAAGAACTAAAGTTAATTAAGTAGTAATTAATCATTAACTGTAATGGATAATTCATTACTAACAATAACTATTTCACAGTTATTTATTCTTTTCTAGCTTAATTCTTATTTTTGTTTTGTAGCTAATCTTAAAAAAAATTAAATCAAATCACATTCCGGGATCTAAATGGAAATGGATTATATTAGAGTCTACACTTTTTACTTCCTTGTACGAAGTAAAGGAAGTATTGTAATCGCGAAAATTTTCGGTTCTCGGATTTCAACGGAAATAGGTGTTTTGGCCCTCCCTGAATCCATTTTGACTAATTTCGTCATGCCGTCTGTACGTACGTACGTACGTACGTACGTATCTCGCATAACTCAAAAACGGTAAGCCGTAGAAAATTGAAACTTTATATTTAGGACTGTTATAACATCTAGTTGTGCACCTCCCTTTTTGGTCATTATACAACTACCGGAAGTGGTTCTTTACTTGATGCCTATAATAGATTTTCATGAAAAACTATATTCAAATATAATTTAAAACTTTCCAAATTTGGTATATAAGACTACTATATCAATGGAAATAACATAATAGATTTTGGTTAAAATAGACTAACCGGAAGTGGCACATTACATGAAGCTGCTAACAGTTTTCCTTGAAAAAATGGTATTATTTTAATTTTAGAAAGGAATGCTGCAAATAAAAGTTTTAGAGAATTAAATTCTGCGTCTAGCACATTAAGAATTTTTAAATTAGCTTTTTGCATAAACGAGATATCTAAATTTAAATATTATATATTTTTTGATTTTTTTTAAATTAAGTTTGCTATGGATTAGAACAAAAAATAAAAGATTTAATGTCAAATATGTGCAATTAAAAAAATATCTATAGTTTAATACGTGTACAAGGAAGTCATGTGGTGTCCACATCAGATATTTTTAGAATATTATCTAGTTTAATTTGACTTATCAAAAATTAAAATTTACCGAAAACTTTTTGAAAATGACACTGCAATTTCTAATAACATTCGCGAGAAAATCATAGGATTTTTTTATTATCGTTGTTTATATAAATTGCTCTTGTTTCATATTTTTATTATTGCCTGTTACATATTTTTTTTCTATAACAATTATATTATTCTTTTTCCTGTTTTATATTAGTAATAGGTAATTAATGTCATAATTGGCAAAAATAAAATAGAAGTATTACATGCAATTATATTTAGAATTAAACCGCATATAAGACAATATTTTATTGTAAATTATTATTCTTATTATATCATACATACATACATACATAACATCACGCTATATCCCATTAAATGGGGTAGCACGAACCCGTCAACATTCTCATCCTGACATTATATCTCTTGTAGAAATTACATAAAGTTTTCATTAATAGTACATGTGCTCTTTCCATTGCCGCATTTAATATTATCTTGTGGTTCTTTTTACACATATTATATGTATAGTACTTAAAGCATTTCGTGTTAATTATCATCCATCAAGAACAAAAATATATTGCACAACTTTTCTCTTAATCGATTACAACTTCCATAAATAGAGAAAGGCGTGTAAATATATTTATTAACCTCACTCTTCAAATCCTCCTGCTAATAACATCACGTACCCGTTCTCATCATCCACTAATTACACTTTACAATAATTAAACCCATCAGTAATCCTTTGCAACATTCATTCGGTCATTATTCACAAAACCAATATTGAAAACAAAATCAAGGTACAAATCCTGCGATGAATTAAACATTTGATCCTCTCAAAAATCAACAAAAGAAACAATTGTCAATTGCGATACGATCGATTCATAACCAGAGAGGAGAAGGTCTCTCTCCATTGATGCCATCTCTTTCTGAAGCATGAGAGTAACTAGAAGAGAAAAGAGAGATACGGGGTTTTGTTGGAAGGTAAGAGATGGAAGATCGTTCTTGCGGTAGCAGCTCCGCCTCATTTGCACACAATGCAGTGGTCCCCAGCCCTAATTAGTGGGTACAGTTATCATTTAATGATGCTGCATTGCTACAGAGAAGCTGAGACGGGTTTTTTAATACCCAGATTGCTGCGTGGACCCCTGGTGAGACAGGAGTGAGTCAGTTCTTGCAACTGGGTAACATGCAGCTGATGCTGATGGTAAGCTTGAAATGAATTGTTGCTCGTTTTGCGACTGTATGCTGACATAATGGCGAACTTTTTATTTAGGTTACTAAGATACCTCTATGATAATTATTATTTTAGACATAGAAACATTAGTTGATCTGACTTTTGGAAATTAAACTTAATAGATGAAAGTTGTTGGTGGTTAACGATAAATTGTTACCTCATTTTTAGTTTTTACTTGAGATGGGCGAATATCAAATTTCTCGAATTCGAATATCGAATACGAATATTAATCAGATCGAATACTCTTAAAATTATTAATAATTATTTAATTATGTCCTTTTCATTATTTGAATGAAATTGTTAAGATAAAATAAAATTAAAACAAAAAGTACAAACAAAAAAGAAAAAGACGAAAACTTCAAATTTAAGGTGAAACGTACGGGCTGATGTCGGCGAAAATCAAATTTGAAATATGCTACGTCTTCATGGTCTTGAAACAAAATATCTTTGTTATTAAGAACTTCAAAGTATTGTTGTAGCTTTAAGTTTATGTACAAATGATAAAGAAAAACATAGTCAAAAATTGAGGTCAACATATGGCGCGATATTCGAGGTTCGCTATACTGACGTTAATATTCGAAAATCTCGAATATCGAATAATGTCAATATTCGCGGCATTCGACTATTCGCGGATGATATTCGCCCATCTCTAATCTATATTAATTTAAGTGTAAAATTATCACTTATTCGCTAGTAGAAAATAGTTTTCATTTCATTGGTTTATTTTCAAACAAATTCGTGATTCTATTGGTTCTCCCATGGTAAATTCTCTTTCATATACAAGTGCAGAACGAAACTCCCTTTCTTCAACTCTTTTAGATTTGTTGCTAGAGGAGTGAGCGTGATTAATTTGAGGTGTTTTGAGTATGTGAAATGTAAGTCGAATGAAATATTAATGGAAAAGTTGTATTTGAGTGATTGGATGAATGTGATTGAAGGTTTGTTGTGTGATGAATGTTTCCGATTGTGATGAATAAATGAGCTTTTATAAAACGAGAATGTTTGACGAAGACTGATTATTTGATGAATGTAATCGGTGAATATTTTGTGAATTTTCTAAGATGTGTTTATTAATATTTAGAATCTTGTTTCATTTCAAACTTACTTGTAAATTAATTTCTAGCCTCATTCTCAAAAAACAACAAATAGCTAATTATAATTTCTATACAAAATGTTTCAATATTTCAAGTAAATAATTTAATGACATACTACATACTGATATATTTAAAAAAATTGAAGTACACATTTTTTGTTTCTCTACAAATAATTATTTACTTATAAAAATAAATATATCATCATACCTTTTATCCATTACTGGCAGTATGCTGTAGCAAATCTCGGTGAGGTTACTAGCCGTCCAATCATAAACCCCAAAGTGGAGGGAAAGCTCCAAGCGTAATTTTAACATATTTATGAAAATAAATCGTCCAATAAATTCCTACATGATATACTTGTTGTTTTATTTAATTAGGAAAAATAAGTAATATTTGGTAATCAATCACCGCAGTCCAAATATTACTTAAATAAATAAATATATCATCACGCCTTTAACCCATTACTGGGTGTGGCACTCTGCCTAAGCAGATCTCGGTAAGTGATATATGTTTTCCCGTGAATTGCGGTTACCAGCCGTCAAATTACAACCTCCAAATATATTAGTAGAGAGGGAGCCAAGAGGTAGATTTAAATTGGTGAAAATTGTTCGTCGGCTGTGAGGATCGAACCAGGGTTCTCAAGATCCACAGGTCGACTCGATACCACTGAGTCATCTACCCCATCAAATATTACTTATAATAACTAATTCATTTTTAAATGTTTTACGAACAATTTATGAGATAAAAATACAGTTACATATTTAGCTAATATCAGCCATTCATAAAGTAAGAGAGCTAAAACAACGAGTAATACATATACGATCAGTGCTGAGCTGAGAGTACTGTATGATTTATATAATGAAAATAAAATATAAATGTGATTTATCGGTAGTGTAAAACGCTCATTTGCGCTTCCTCTACACGTGCGCCGCACATGCTGATAAAAACGTAATTTATAGCTAATACGGATCATAAATATGTGTCTTTTGTTCCGCGAAAAAACTCTCACTATAGGAAGTATATGACATGCTCATTAACTCGGAGATTTATCAAGTGTGTCTTAAAAAACTTGTCGGCGTTTCGAATGTCTACTTATGCTTATTATAACTCATTCAATTACTGTAAAAACTCATATTAAAATGTATTTCACTTCAAAATTACTTGTGTAATTTATTTATTTCTGGGTTCGATTCTCACAACCGACAAACAATTTTCACGACATTGAAATTATTCCTAAGGCTTCCCCACTACTAACATCTTTAGGGGTCATAATTTGACGGATAGTAACTGCACCTCATGCGCATAAATATATCACTTATCGAAATCTGCTGCCTCAAAGTGCCACATTCGGTAATAAGAGATAAAGGGCGTAATGATATATTATTTTTTATATAGGTACACAAAATGTGTACCTTTGTCAGTGTTTTAATTATTTAAACATTCATCTATTATTATTTATTTTATTTTTGATTATTAAGTTTTTTATGGGGTAGATGACAAACAATTTTCAAACATACATAACATCACGCTATTTGCCATTGAATGGGGTAGCACGAACCCTTGAAACATTCATAGAGCATCCACTAAAAGATTCATAAAAAAAATCAGTTCCCGTCAACATTCTCATCCTGACACACGATACTCGTTTCAACCACATTAACACTTCCTCCATACGAGCTCTTTCCTTCCTCACAACCAAAGTTCATCATCACGCAACAAACCTTCATTCGCATCCATCCATTCGCTCCTGTACACCTGTTTCGTAAATCTTCACTTACGCCCACTTCTCTAACAACGAATCTATATAGAAATGAAGGCAGCATCGCCTGCGCTTGTTTAAAAATACATTTAACACAATTGCAGTTAGACACTGTATAGTAAAAACTGAAAATGAAGAATAAAAGATGAGGAAGGAAGGGAGCATATGCCAGCGCTTGTTTTTGAAACTGAATTCCACACAGTTGCAGTTGGACACTCTATAGTAAAAACAGAAAATAAATAAATAAAACATAAGAAAGAAAAGGAGCATATTTCTCCCCTTGTTTTTGAAGGTGAACTCCACACAATTGCAGATAAACACTCAAAATATCTAACCAATGAATCTAAAATCAAGAATCATGCGCTTGTCCTTATTCATCATATTAATATTACTCCAGTGGCTCCAGCCCATCACTAACATCTTTAGGAGACGTGATTTGACGGCTGGTAACCGCACTTCACACAAATAAATATATCGCTTACCAAGATCTGCCAGGTTGGAGTGCTACATCTAGTAATGGGTAAAAAAACGTTGAGCGCATTTCCATATCTTGTTTAGTTTTTGAGATATAGCCTATGGAAAAGTGAAATTTTTCGAATTTTTCAGTTTTTCTACTTTTCCGAGGCTATATCTCGAAAACTAAATGTGATATGAAAACGCGCTCAACGGCATTAATTTTCTCGTGCTTCAGTTAACTTATAAACATAGTTTCAGCGATTTTTATTGTTTTTCAATTTTCCGCCAAAAAAAATCGCAAAAAGCGGTTTTTTAACATTTTCTCGAAAACCAGAAGTTATATGCATTTGTAGATTGCACCACTGGATTCAGTGGGTCAAAATACATATGTATGTAAATTTTCGTTTTAATAATCCTACGATTAAGGATTTTTGGGAAAATTGAATTAAAATCTGAAAAAACCAAAGGGGTACCCCTTAGGAAATAATTAAAAATATTAAATTGCTTAAAATTGTATGAAAATTTGCTTATAAGTCAATTCGAACACGGGGAATTCAACGCCGTTGAGCGCATTTCCATATCTTGTTTAGTTTTTGAGATATAGCCTCTGGAAAAGGGAAATTTTTCGAATTTTTCAGTTTTTCAACTTTTCCGAGGCTATATCTAGAAAACTAAATGTGATATGAAAACGCGCTCAACGGCATTAATTTTCTCGTGCTTCAGTTAACTTATAAACATAGTTTCAGCGATTTTTATTTTTTTTCAATTTTCCGCCAAAAAAATCGCAAAAAGCGGTTTTTTAACATTTTCTCGAAAACCAGAAGTCATATGCATTTGTAGATTGCACCACTGGATTCAGTGGGTCAAAATACATATGTATGTAAATTTTCGTTTTAATAATCCTACGATTAAGGGTTTTTGGTAAAATTGAATTAAAATCTGAAAAAACCAAAGGGGTACCCCTTAGGAAATAATTAAAAATATTTAATTGCATAAAATTGTATGAAAATTTGCTTACAAGTCAATTCGGACACGGGGAATTCAACGCCGTTGAGCGCATTTCCATATCTTGTTTAGTTTTTGAGATATAGCCTCCGGAAAAGTGAAATTTTTCGAATTTTTCAGTTTTTCTAAATGTGTACAAAAACTAAAATTAAAAAATAAATATCCAAAAAGTGATATTTATCTGATATATATCCTATATATCAGATATTTTGATATTTATTATAAATATCATGATATTTACGAACCCTGCCCTTCACTAACATATTAGGGGCCGTGATTCGACGGCTGGTAACCGCACTTCACACAAAGAAATATATCGCTTACCAAGATCTGCCAGTTTGGAATGCTGCACCTAGTAATGGGTAAAAGGCGTGATGATATATTCATTTTTAAGTTTGTTTTTATAAATAGTGTAATCATTATAGAGGTTAACCATAAAATGAGATAAAAAGAAGCCTTAAGAGAAATGTAGTGATAGCAATTCACATTTATTCATAATTACTTAGAATTTGAGCACGAACATCCGGCAAGAAACTTCTTTCAAGTCTTAAGTGTGCGAGCTTTTAGAAATTTCTATGCATGATATTCACCCTTCTTTCTGTTTGCGAAGCACTAATAATGCAGAATGAACAGCTTCACAGTTTTAATTAATTTCAGAGATAGAGAAACATAGAAGTTTGTAATTAATTTTACAAACAATACACTTTAGTTCGGACTTATGAAAATACCGCATAGGTACTGAGAATTAATTTCTTCTTTGTTATTAACCCAATCTTGTAATTCTCCACGTAACCGAGCCGTTTGTTATTTATATGCCTGTAGCCACATAGTCAGAATAATTAATTTTCCCCGGAAATGCGATGCGAAAATGGGCCGGAAAATACGGAAAACTGCAAAGGAAATTGCAGCTGTATACTTATCAAACAGTACACAAAAGATGCATTTCAGCCATTCATACAGCTTTGTAAAATGTTTTAATGAACGAACACAAAGTACTACTGCATTCCCTGCTGCACTAACCTCAAAGTAAATTCATTCTCTTATCTACACTTTATTCAATCTACGTAATTGTGTTCAATTATCAAATCTCTACAGTAAACAATGATGAAAAATGAATAAAAAATCTGATGTGGACACCACATGACTTCCTTGTACGCGTATTAAACTATAGATATTTTTTTAATTGCACATATTTGACATAAAATCTTTTATTTTTTATTTTTTATTCTAATCCATAGCAAACTTAATTTAAAAAAAAAAAAACAAAAACATATAATATTTAAATTTAGATATCTCGCTTATGCAAAAGGCTAATTTAAAAATTCTTAATATACTAGACGCAAAATTTAATTCTCTAAAACTTTTATTTGCAGCATTTATTTCTAAAATTAAAATAATACCATTTTTTCAAGGAAAACTGTCAGCAGCTTCATCTAATATGTCACTTTCGGTTAGTCTATTTTAACCAAAATCTTTTATGTTATTTCCATTGATATAGTAGTCTTATGTACCAAATTTGGAAAGTTTTAAATTATATTTGAATATAGTTTTTCATGAAAATCTATTATAGGATTCAAGTAAAGTATCACTTCCGGTAGTTGTATAATGACCAAAAAGGGAGGTGCATAACTAGATGTAAAAACAGTCCTAAATATAAAGTTTCAATTTTCTACGACTTACCGTTTTTGAGTTAGGCGAGATACATACGTACGTACGTACGTGCGTACGTACAGACGGCACGACGAAATTAGTCAAAATGGATTCAGGGAGGGCCAAAATACCTATTTCCGTTGAAATCTGAGAACCGAAAATTTTCGCGATTACAATACTTCCTTTACTTCGTACAAGGAAGTAAAAATACAAAGAGTATTTAAATAAGCGAACAAATATCTCGATTATTATTATTTAAAGAGTTATCAATTACGATAAACACTATGAAAACGAGGCTTTTAACGGTTACTTAGCCAATTAAAAATGTTACTTTTTCTACTCCTCTTATTTAAATATCATTTAACATACTGGCTTCCATGGCTCTAAATAACATCTTAATCACATGACTGAACGTTTTAGTCACGACATGAATATAACAACTGACGTATTAAATATGGGGTGAAGTGAGCTTCCTGCATTTGTTACTTTTCAAATAGTTCATAAAACTTTACATTTTTTTGTTGTTTTCATTTGCGATTATAGAAAAAGTATAGTATGTGACTAGTTTTAGAAAATCTTTAAATACTCGTTTTTCATACACTCGTAGCTAAACAGATGTTTGCAAAACTTGTTACATAATATACTGTTTAAATTAAATGACTTTTAACATTAGATTTAAAATGTTGTTAAATATATTTTATTTATTTATTAAAACATATTTATTCTTTTGATGTATTTACATATGTGACAGAATTATTACAATTTGTTATATTTACGCTATGTGTGCATTTAAAAAATAATAACCACTAATTTTTTCCTCGTTACACCATTGAATAAGTCTGTCATATGCTAATTCATATTGTTGTTTCGATTTTGTCGAAAGTACTAAGCAATTAGTACAAATAATATACAATGCCACGTACACGTCAAAATTTTCCACGAAACTAATAAATAATTTTGTAGACTACATGTTTCATTACATTACTATTAATTTTCTTTTGTTACTAAACTGTCAGAAATAATTAAATAAATTATTTGTTAAATGTATATATAAAATGATGTTTATAGAAAAGATATTGTATTATACAGGGTGTTAAAAAAAGAGTCGGGACGGTGAAATATCTCGAGAAATACACATCGAATCAAGAAACAAAAAAAAACACGTGTTTCATATTTTGCAAAAACCTATCTAAGCACACCAAACACAAACCCCAACTCCCACCCCAGGGGATGGGGCGAGGGGCAACTTTGAAACCTTATGGGAACCCCCATCTATTTCGAATTGGAAAAAAAGTTTGAGATAAAATTAACATATTTTTTTTCGCAGAATACGAATCTGCAATAAAAAATTGGGGTTCCCATTTAAGGTTTCAAAGTTGCCCCCCTCCCCACCCCCTGAGGGTGGGAGATGGGGTTTGTGTTTGGTGTGCTTAGATAGGTTTTTGCAAAATATAAAACACATGTTTTTTTGTTTCTTGATTCGATGTGTATTTCTCGAGATATTTCACTGTCCCAGAACTTTTGTAACACCCTGTATACGTGTTAAAAGTGATTTTATTTCCTTCATGGGGTTGCTTCACTCGACTTCGTCTCGTTCGTAAACTTAAAAATTCAAATAACGCCGGATATAAATTTATTATATTACTTCCAGTTTCCTAGTATTTAACGGCAACTTTCAAAATAGTAAATGAAACAAGTTTTATACAAACTTAAAAAATTCGACAAATTTTCATGAGAAAAATATTTTAAGGTAGACAAAATTTAATAAATTTGAAAAGTTACTAAAACCTACAAGTACAACAGAAACAAGAAAAACTATGTTATATACCCTTATTCCATGAATTCATCTCTATATTTTTGACAATGTTCTGCAAATGCAGATCTTAGTATATAACTTTTTCGTTGCATTGTCATCATGAACCTATTTGACAGCGGAAGATATATCTCATATATTCACGACTTTTTAAATCGCAAATCGGGTTCGTTCGTTTATTGTCGAAATAATCCGAGAGTTGCATCATCTTATATTATATTTAGTAGGCATTGTTACCTATTGAGTTTAATGAAAAAATCTTAACGTTTCCGAACATGTTATAGCATATCTTATTATTTAGTTTACAACGTTTTAAACAGTTAGTAAAGTGCGGGCTCCTGTAGTGATCGAGTGTCAGTGTTTTGTGAGTGTTTCAGTGAATATTTAGTGATATTTTAATGTGTAAATTAGCTTAAATTGTATGTTATTGTGTGTATTAGTGTGTATTGTATAAAAGAAGCTTTAATATATAAAAGATAATGCAGTAGAATGGCCTGCACGAAGCTAATAGGACCTCATGGGATGGTGATGGACAACGTGGGACGTAGCCGGTAATTGATTCCTGTTCAAAGTATGTAATAATATTACTTGTATAGTTAACATTGTGAAAAATCTTTCCAAAGTTATAGTTATTTGTGTATTAAGAAAGCAAAATGAAACATTGTCGATTCAGAGGTTATTGGTCGAAACACACATAAGATATTTTTTTTACAGTCGCCGTAATACGTTTTTTCATTTTAAGAATTTAATTTTATAAGTTTTTAGCGATATAGGACATCAAAAATAAAAATTGTTTATTTGTTATCACTGGTTGTTATCGCAACGTTCAATGAACGTTTGATTTAAAGTTAAAAATTCAGAGAGCGAGCGTTTTACCTGTTTAGTCGTGCATCTACGGCAAGGTGACATTTTGCGTTGACAAATGCCTATTTTGTATATGGACTGTAGAAAAATATATTTTATTATACATACATACATACATAACATCACGCTATATCCCATTAAATGGGGTAGCACGAACCCGTCAACATTCTCATCCTGACACACGATACTCGATACGACCACATTAACACTTCCTCCATACAAACTCTTTCTTTTATCACAACCAAAATCCATCAACACACAACAAACATTCATCCATTCGCTAGTGTACACTGCGCTTGTTTCTGAAGATGGTCTCCACACAATTGCAGGTAAACATCTAACCAATTAATCTAAAATCAAGAATCATACGTTTGTCTTCATTCTACATATTTATCCCGCAATTAATTTTCTCCAAACATTCCTATCCTGACACACCACTTTTGCTTCAACCACATTCATAATTGTCAAAAAAATGTTCATTTTTTTTCATTAATTTCAATACGCAAAGTAAGTGATTTTTTCTACGATTGCTATGAAAAATTGACAATTACGCTCTCACTTGTCATCGTAAAGTTGACGTTTTCTGTGGAACAATCGAAAAATATCTTTTTTGCGCGTCTGCAATGGCAACGCGCGAAAAAGACGTTAAATACGCGCGTTGCCATTGGAAACGCGCGTATTTAAGATTATAAATGCGCGTTACCAGGGATACAAACAAAACAGAAACTTGTCATATTTACAGTTGACAGAACGAATTTATTTTCAGTACGTATACGTTTTTAAATAATTTTAAGATGCAATCGTAGAAAAAATTATGTGTGTATCACGAGCGTAAAGTGTCTTTGTTCCTCTTACACTATTGCAGCTCTCGCCTTCGGCTCGCGCTGCAATTACCGTGTTCGAGTAACAAAGAATCACTTTACGCTCTTAATACACAAATAACTATTTCGTCATTTACATTACCATGACAACGCGAATTTTGCGCATTATTTTGCACCCTAGTGCGCAAAATGAGTATTTTCCGCACTGTTTCGTATTCTAGTCCGCAAAATGAGTATCTCGCGTACGCTCCCAAATTGTTGTCAGGTTTCATTAGTTACAACACATCAATAGTATCAAATTCATATTATTGTTGATTGTTTCCCTTCAATATACTTAAATAAATCAATAATTATTGTATTATTCTTTATTTACAATAGTAGAAAAAATGTTGTTTGTATTTAGTGAGTAAAATTCTTGTTTTGACTTTTATTGTCTCGACCTGCGGTCTCGACTAAAAGTAACATTCTCACGCGCAACAAAAAAAACACTCATTTTGCGCACTTAATACAAAAATAACTATTTTAAAAACTTCATAAAAATATTTTGAGATTAACAATAGATAATAAATTTGAAAAGTTATTCAAAATTATCTAGCTACGCCACTGACTTCAAAATGTATGATAATTTTCGCTATTAAAATAAAAATTATATTTTTAGTAAAATCCAGTTATTGGAGTTTTAAGAGTATTATATACATACATTTAATAAGTAAACCCTAAAAAAACTAATATTTTCCACCGAAATATGTCACTTTTTTAATATTGCTAACTTATAACGAATAAGTAATTTCCGTAATTCCCAAAATGATGTTTTGTACTTCTCAACAATTACAAAGCTTAAGATGTGGATTATTTATGATTTCTGAAAGTTTCTTTCAATCTTTATATTATTAATGTTTAAGAACCGCTGACGGCAGGTGTTGCTGTTCAAATAAAAAAATATTCTGTACAAAGGGATCTCGTTATTGAAAGATATTAACTAAGAAATGGCCTGTTCGATATCAGATTGACTGTATTAATAAATGATTCCTCACATCATTCGCTCGTTTGTCCGTCTTCCACCCCTCCGCTCTTCTCCTCCACATATTTTTAATCACGTGATCCATGATACAACAGCTCCTGAATACCAAACAAGAAATACTTAATTAATAGTTCGTGTCAAAAACAAATAAAATAATTTATATTAGGAAATATTTTAATTAGTATTTTCTTAAGATGCCCACCGTATACAATTTATTAGATTGTTCGTTCGTTCGTATACAGGGTGTCCCAAGGAAGTGCCGGCATTGATATTTAATATGGCAAAGTCAAAAGTGTCCTGGAAATAATTATGGTCCCATATTGATTATTATAACAATTTTTGTAATGAAGGACTCCATATCAGTTTGTGATAATTTAGATTAGATGAAAGATTGAGTGTACATCATAGCTTTAACTTTATTTTTTCTTTTTTGTTATATTGACATTTTATTTACTTGACAACTTAAATACTCTCTTTTCATATATTTATTTATTTATATTTTGTATGTATACTTATTTATGTATAATTTTCAGCTGTTGCCTGAAGATGAACATAGTTTCGAAATCGAACGCACAAAACATATAATTAATATATTATAAAATTCAGTTTGTTTATTTACACTCAACCTTTCATCTAATCTATATTATAACAATATTAGACCGTTCCAAATTCCTTGTATAATATATGTAAATTAACTTATAAAATTAGAAAAATTTACTAAAATTCACTTGATAACGATTGAAGATTATATCAATCGAAACGTTGTGTTATATATTTCTAAAAAATAAAGACAATGAAAGTTCGTAATTTGTCTTTTATTACTAAAATATTACGATAAAATGACTACTATTATTTTTAAATCCTCATAGCGGAGTTGTAATAAAAATAGTTATTTGTTTATCAAGATAAAATGACACTTTTTTCACGAGAAATGCATTTTTGTTTTCACTTCCCTAATAGATATAGTATATTATGGATCAAGGGAGGGAAATAAGCGATTATTCCCGTTGTGAAGTCGAGGTTTGCCAACTTCACACAATGGATAATCGCGCCCTCCCGTGAAGCATATTATGTTTTTCGCAACAAGTACACAAAAATTACCGTCTTATCGGGACAAATGTCAAATATCCTAACTTGGGACAAGTGTCAAATTTCCCATTTGTTAAAAAGGACAAGTGTCAAATTTTCCAACTGTTAAAACTAGTTCATTGTCCGCTCAGCTAGATGGCGCGTTCGACGCCGCAAACAAGAAATAATCGTAGGACGAAACATCCTACCTAGGGAGAGAAACAACGTTTCTTTCCCTTGGGAGAAAAGCAGTGTTTCTCTCTAAGATTAGTGAATAAGACCGTGTTTCTTGTACACTTGTTACGAAAATACATTTACAGAAATAAATTAGAAATTTAAATAAGATTTATAATATTAGTCACTGAATAATGTATATAAAAAGCGGTACTATAAGATAAAATATATTTTTCACTTTGTTTGTTTGTGAAACGAAGAACATTCAGCTACAATTTTTACCACATTAAAAAAAACATCCCCTGTAGCTTCCTCTGCACTAACATATTTGGGAGCCATGGTTTGTCGGTTGGTACGCTAAAAAATATATCACTTACCCGAGATTTGCTATAGCAGATTGCCAAACACAGTAATGCATAAAAGGCGTGATATTTATTTATTTTATTAATTTTAATCTTCTTTCTTGTATGACATTAGCAAACTATTTAAACACTTCTAACCTTCAACTAAGCACAAAAAATAAAATAAAGGACATTCTCCACAGCTCGAACATGACACCCCCTGACAGCGTACAAGTCTACATCAAACTTAATATAAACACTATTTCACTTATCAAGTTCTGTCAGTTCGCGCCACGTGTTATGTAGCGTCGTGTTCTGACGTCGCTAATGCGTTGTCTTTTAGCGCGACGCCGTGTTTCCGCTCCGTCTTGCTAAAGAGATGTAGGGGAAACACGGGAACGCTGGAGCAGGTTTGTAATTTTCCTAGCGACGTTGTCACTTAAAATCTCAGGTTACTTTTATTGATGGAAGTAGATAATGGGTTTTAAAGTTGCATATGGGGTGTTAGAACAAGATGGAAGAAATTGTTTCTGGAATTATGTAGAGGATGTTTTCACTAAGAAATTTAATACTACTTATTGCTGTTATTTTGAGATGATGGGGAGTGATTCAGACGGGGATCCTTGTCTTATAGATCCTAGTAGGTAGTCTCACTTACACTGAACTGATAGAATGATAAATATATTTGTAGTTAAGTTAAGTTACACATTAATGATACTTACAATTATGTAAAATTCAAACATAATTAAATATAATGGGTGATAGCATAAGCTCTGTTTTTGGGTGTTCTAAGAGCACGGTTTTAAAAACAATCAAAAACAGAGCTTGTGCTACCAACCAATGTTTTTCAAGATATTTTAATTTATTTAAAAGAATTTAAGTGTATTTGTTTATCATGCGTTGGTACCTACTGGTTTTGAAAACGTTTACATTTGTATCCGACTCTCACTTCATTTTGTTTCGCGTTGTCGTTTATCATTTTTGTTGTGATTTGTGTGTTATATATTTGATAAATAATGTCTAAAGCATTTAAAATGTTAAGAAATTTATTATACATTTATGTAACAATCATTGCATTTAATTTTTTGTATATTCTATAAACGTAGCCGTCTTTGACGTCATTATTCTAGTTACAAATTTTGATGACGTCTCTCTTCTGCTTTTTTTTGTATATAAATAAAATACCCAATTCCAGTAAATGTATTTCATTTTATCACATATTAGTTATTTGTGTATTAAGAGCGTAAAGTGATGATTTGTTACTCGAACACGGTAATTGCAGCGCGAGCAAAGACACTTTACGTTCGTGATACACACATAATTTTTTCTACCATTGCATCTTAAAATTATTAAAAAACATATAAGTACTGAAAATAAAATCATTCTGTCAACCATCAATATGACAAGTTTCTGTTTTGTTTGTATCCCTGGTAACTATTGAAGTAAGCACGCATCAATATCTTTTTAACGCGTTGCCATTGGAAACGCGCGCATTTAATATCTTTTTCGCGCGTGTGGAGACGCACAAAAAAGATATTTTTCGATTGTTCCATAGAAAACGTCAACTTTAAGATGACAAATGTCAATTTTTCATAACAATCGTAGAAAAACTTATTTTACTTTAATTTTCATATATTTTAAGGTTGTTTTTGTAACATTTAATAAAAATAAATATAAAGCATTACACCAGGTACCTACATAATAACTAATTAATAAATGATTATTTGTAGGCAGTGTTTATACTTTTATTTCATCGGCAACATAATTATAAATAATTAAATGTATTATTAAACTAGTGACACTAAAAATGTTCGCTAGGAATGAAATATCCTAATTTTTGCGAATTTCAAAAAAATTCTTTTTGTTCTATAATCAGTATATCAAATTATGACATTAAAGCAGATTAACTTACCTAACAATAAGTAAAAGTCGTGATGATATATTTATTTATTTTTTTAATCTTTATTTCGAGACGAAATAGTTATTTGTGTATTAAGAGCGTAAAGTGATTCTTTGTTACTCGAGCACGGTAATTGCAGCGCGAGCCGAAGGCGAGAGCTGCAATAGTGCAAGAGGAACAAAGACACTTTACGCTCTTGATACACACATAATTTTTTCTACGATTGCATCTTAAAGTTATTAAAAAACGTAGGTATACGTCTAAAACTAAATTCGTTTTGTTAACTGTCAATATGACAAGTTTCTGTTTTGTTTGTATCCCTGGTAACTATTGAAATAATCTTTTTCGCGCGTTGCCATTGGAAACGCGCGAATTTAACGTCTTTTTCGCGCGTTGCCATTGGAGACGCGCAAAAAAGATATTTTTCGATTGTTCCACAGAAAACGTCAACTTTACGATGACAAATGAGAGCGTAATTGTCATCTTTTAATAACAATCGTAGAAAAAGTTATTTTCTCCCTTTTTACTTCCTTGTACGAAGTAAAGGAAGTATTGTTATCGCGAAAATTTTCGGTTCTCAGATTTCAGTGGAAATACGCATTTTGGCCCTCCCTGAGTCCATTTTGACTAATTTCGTCGTGACGTCTGTACGTACGTACGTATGTATCTCGTATAACTCAAAAACGGTAAACCGTAGAAAATTGAAATTTTATATTTAGGACTGTTATAACATCTAGTTGTGCACCTCCCTTTTTGGTCATTATATAACTTCCGGAAGTGGTACTTTACTTAAAGCCTATAATAGATTTTCATGAAAAACTATATTCAAATATAATTTAAAACTTTCCAAATTTGGTATATAAGACTACTATATCAATGGAAATAATATAATAGATTTTGGTTTAAATACACTAACCGGAAGTGACACATTACATGAAGCTGCTAACAGTTTTCCTTGAAAAAAATGGTATTATTTTAATTTTAGAAATAAATGCTTCAAATAAAAGTTTTAGAGAATTAAATTCTGCGTCTAGCACATTGAGAATTTTTAAATTAGCCTTTTGCATAAGCGAGATATCTAAATTTAAATAGTATATATTTTGTGTTTTTTTTTTATTTAAGTTTGCTATGGATTAGAACAAAAAATAAAAAATAAAAGATTTTATGTCAAATATGTGCAATTAAAAAATATCTATAGTTTAATACGCGTACAAGGAAGTCATGTGGTGTCCACATCAGATTTTTTACATTTATATCCAGTCATAACTATTTCTAAATTTGAAATTCTAATAAAAAAGTTTCAACTCTTGGTCACATTACATCATTGTTTTCAAACATATTAGATACCTTTCGATAATTATTCTTAATTATTTAATAATCACGCTGCTAACAAATATATGAAGTTAATTTCTTATTCGTTGCGTTTGGAAGTACTGTTAAGCTACTCTACCTATTTACCTATATCTTCCAGCAGTGCTAACGATTATAAATAGTAAAACATTATAGTTCGTTAGCAGACAATTTCCAAGTGTATAACATAATATAGTTGACTGGATGTTGCGCGAAGCGTTCGTGAATAGCAGAGTAATGAATCCAAATAACTTAATTACCGAACTGAGTTAGCTTCGTCATCAGGTCTTAGTCAACACTTTCGGTACCGAGTTAATGAATACGGACCTTTTTTACAATCGACGTTTATGCTGTTACACTGACGAGAAGTGTTAGGAGCTGTTGACCCCGTTTCAATGTCTTCAATTGGGTTAACGTGGTAGAAGCAAGAGAATTGTTCTGACTGTTCTGATTCTTGCGAAATGAATTTTAGCTATCATTCAGGTTTTGTAATCTTTCTTCTATACAGTGGCCGCGGAAATGGGGTTGCAGGGGTTGCATTTGCAACCCCAGATCATTTTTGGGGGTTATGCTGCAACTTCTGTTCAATAAAATACCTAACTATATATCTCGTCGGTCTGAAGAAGTTCGAAGACTTTTCAAGGAAGTAGAAACTCTACTTATATGACTGTTGACAATTTCAGCTTCAGAATCGTCAGCCGAAAGGTCATTCAGCGGGGTTCGTCGAATTTTGACTTGGAACCGTACTTCAATGTTACAAAAACGACTGTTTCATTTAGTTTTTCTTTATATACACAAAATTAAAACATTGGACATTGATTTCAATAAGGTAATGAAAATATTCATCAATAAAACCGCAGAGCGAATGACAGTTTTCGGAGCAATAGAGTAAAATTGTCTTTTTCAATTTATACAGATGTAAAAACTTTATAAAACTGTTACATTAATTGACAAAAACAAATTATATTATTAATATAATGTATCTCACCTAATTATTTATTTTAATTATCTAAATTTATCTGTGTTCTATTTTTACTCCGGTCAAAAAAAATTTGCAACCCCTTTCGAAAAAAGGTTCCGCAGTTTCTGCTTCTATACCTTATTTTACATAAAATTGCAGTAATTTGAAATGTCTTGTGAATATATACGCATATTTTGATATTTTAAAGATAGTTGACTACTATAAAATTAGATAAATTTGTTTTTCACTTTTTTTTTAACATATTTGCACTGATTACGCAAATATGTTTCATATTATTTGCGACATAAACTTCTTTTTATCATAGACTCCACGATAAAATGAAGTCCATAATTAATATATGTATTGAAAAATCTTGCAGCACACCTGTGAACGTCTCACGGTATACCGATTGAAAAACTCTGTTTTACATAAATAGTACACTCAGGTACAGAAATAAGGAACAAAATAGTGTACATTTTTATGCGCTGTGCAATACTGGCAACTATTTTTTTCTACGATTGCTATAAAAGATGACAATTACGCTGTCATTTGTCATCGTACAGTTGATGTTTTCTGTGGAGTAATCGAAAAATGTCTTTGGCAACGCATGAAAAAGATAAAACACATACTACTAAACTGCTCAAAACATACACAAATTAGACATAAATATTGTATACCAAACACCATAAAAGAAACTCTTAACAACACATCAGAATCCATTCAAAATGTACTAAACTACTTAAAAGACACAAACTACATAAACAAAATATGGATTAAACAAAACAAAATAACCATGTAAAACAATACAAACTGTAAATTATAATGTATTGTCCTAATAGCCTAGATGCTGAAGGACTTTAACTAAATAAATAAAAAAAAGATATTTAATGCGCGCTTATTTAAAAAATTACCAGGGATACAAACAAAACAGAAACTTGTCATATTGACAGTAGACAGAACGAATTTATTTAAAAAGTACGTATACGTTTTTTAATAATTTTAAGATGCAATCGTAGAAAAAATGATGTGTGTATCACGAGCATAAAGTGTCTTTGTTCCTCTTACACTATTGTAGCTCTCGCCTTCGGCTCGCGCTGCACTTACCGTACTCGAGTAACAAAGAATAACTTTACGCTCTTAATACACAAATAACTATTTAAAATTGAAATAGGATTACTATCACAATGATCACTGAAGTACCAAATTACAGCATTCTTACATAGAACAAGGTGCTTGTTTAATTCAAATATTTAGTATATGGGGTAGGTGGCTCCAGTGGTGGATCTTGAGAACCTTGGTTCGATTCCCACAGCCGACAAACAATT
This sequence comes from Pterostichus niger, assembly GCA_947425015.1. Taxonomy (NCBI): domain Eukaryota; kingdom Metazoa; phylum Arthropoda; class Insecta; order Coleoptera; family Carabidae; genus Pterostichus; species Pterostichus niger. The sequence goes on from OX380339.1 coordinate 32,162,774, forward strand.
TTCACCAATTTAAATCTACCTCTGTGGCTCCCCCTCCACTAATATCTATGAGGGCCGTGATTTGACTGCTGGTGACCCCACTTCACGCGAAGAAATATATCACTTACCGAGATCAGCTTAGGCAGTGTGCCACACCCAGTAATGGGTAAAAGGCGTGATGATATATTTATATTTATTTTATTAAAATATTTCAAGTTGATTCGTTTTCTGATATATATTTTAACGTGAAGAATATATGTTTAAATATATGATTTCTTTCTTTTATTGAAGATGAAGGAGATAATAATAAATCATGAAGTTTGACAGTTCTATCAGTGTCTATAATATCAGATGTTAAACAGAATATTACAAATGGCAACATCAAACATTGTCATATTGGCAATGATACCAATTTAGCAATTATTGATCAGTAGTACTTAAAACAAATGACTAACACAGTAACATGAAACTCCATATTACACAAAATAGTACTTGAACGTAAGAGCCCTCTGTAACCAATACTTAGCTTTGAAATAGCACTCGAACCAGCTAATATTGTATAATTATGATATGTTATCAACGTTCAACATGTTTCAGCTTTTAATGATAACACTACTACATTACATACATCCCTTAAATTATTATTAATTATGTTTAATAAATTGCTTTTGAAAAATAATAACTTCTTTAATCAGAACATAATTAGTACCTTATGGAAATATAAAAATCTGCATATTTGATATGCAATATAGTCATTGTCGTAAAAAATATCCAGACTAATAATAAGGTATAATTAATTTACAAGTAGTATTTAAGAAACTTATCTGAACAATAAGAAATGACATATTCCAGCAAATTTTACAATCTTGGCAAATTATAACAACATTGTGAAGAATTTCTCAGAATTACAAGTTACGGAAAAATATACTTTTCGTTTATTTATTTGATTAAATGACTATGTTACGGTGCACCTTCGTTAGGGTGGGTAACATAAACAAGTAACTAAACTACAAAAAGTTATAATTTATTAATTAAAGGCAGATATTCTTATTTAATTCTTGAATCTTCACATTGATTGAAATTATGAACGTTTCTTAATTTTACCGAAACGATATTTTAATCAAATGAGTCAGAACTTTCACGAAAGAGTATAAATTATAACATATTTTTATGAGAGACGTTACATATCCCTTCTACTAATATTTAATATTATTTTTTCTCGTAAAATATAAATAGTTTTTCGATTTAAAGTAATACGGGTATTTAATTTTTTTGTGTAGAATCATGAGAAATATAAATATGGTGACAGATCACATTGCAGTAGATTCCCTTACTTCCAGTTGAATCGCCAAAAGTTAAATTTTAAACTTTGTTAAATAAATAAAAGTTAAACTTAGTTATACTTATATATAGTTATATATATATATTTTTAATATCTCTGCTATAATAACTCTGTACCTTTAATTTTTGTGTTTTGCATCTTTGTGTTTTAATTTATTTGTAAAAATTTCACGTTTTTTGTTGATGCTCTTTTTCACGTATAATTTTGTTTTTGTAAGGTTAGGTGGAAGAACAGCCCTGGGCTGAACTTCGCCTTTGACTTATTAGTCAATAAAGATTTATTATTATTATTATACTCGTATACGAGTTGTATAATATTTTGTTTGTTTTTATTTATTTAAACCAAATTGGAAATTCTTTAATCATGTAAAATATCTCGGTAATATAGAGATCTAACTTGATTTGTAAAAGAAATCAGTTGAAAAGCAATGAACGCCTGATGACTGAGTGAACGACATTCATACATACATCCACTTAAACCAAAGTCGAATATAGGGAATCAGTCCAGGATTTAGATATTTAAAAAAAATTTTGCCGATGATACTCTAATTCGTTTCATTGAAAGTCGTCGAGCTAAAAATAACGCCCGGTTGCTTATATATATATATATATATATATACAAATTATTTACTTTATTTTGCTTTTTCCAATCCATGAAAATTTCATACTCTTTATCATATCGGTCTTTGGACTTGCTCGGTAATAAATTTTCAACAGCCGCAGTTGCTTGATTTAAGATTTCAGGAGGAGTACTTGAAAATACCGCCTCATACTCATTTTCATCTATATTTTCCAACATTATAAAGAAATCTTCTCTCTCAACAATATTATTTTTGACACAAATATGTTCAATAGATTATATATATATATATATATATATATATATCTCGTTCGAAATCATTTAATCTGTTGTCTACTATACAGCTATTCCAATTACAAATTTGCACCAAATGCAACAACTAATATTCATGTATTTTACTTATAATCACATGTTGCAATCAGTAGGTGATAAACGTGATTATAGTAATACAAAATGAAAATATTGGGATGTCCTAGTAGTGATAGAAAAACGTAATCGGGAACAAAAACATCAAACTAATTAGTTGGACATTAGCTAGATGTTAAACCAACAATGTCAAAATCAACAATGTTGTTTTTAGAGACATAAAACCACCACGAACACATAAACATGGCAACATCACTTCTGATCAACAATGAACAGTGGCAACAAGGCTTTGCTAAACGACACATTGGCTAAATGATTGGCTGCTATTTGCGCGTTTATTCGAAAAGTAAATTGCATTTGTGTTCTATTCTCTAAACGTTTGAAACATGTAATTCAGTGTACGTCGTTTTAATATTTGAATAGCGTGTCACATGCGGGAATGCTAATTAAACATTTGTGGTTTAAATTTATCGAATACGTTTTGTGAACCGTTTTACGCATTACGCGTTGTGATGCCCGATGCATTTACGTTCGCTGTTCAGGCAATTTGTTATTAATGGTAAATTATACGCAGGTCGTCAACGATTCCCAGTCCACTCCAAATCCATAATCCATTGTTCCATAAATCTTTTGTGCGCGGATCTTTCAGTCAATGCACTAAATGGATATTGTACATTATGCACCCTCATGATTGTTTTAAATATTCTAGCTTCCTATTGTTTCCAAAATTTGAATTCCAAATTTACTATTCATATGTCATTCATTTAGGGGAATTTATAGCTGAATATGTAGTAAGGATAGGATAAGCGGAGATAAATATTACAAATTGTATCATCAAATAAAAATAACATTGTTCGATTTGCCTATTACTGGGTGTAGTACTCTGGCGTACCAGATCTCGGTAAGTGATATATTTATGAGCGTCAACTGTGGATACCAGCCGTCAAATTACGGCTAAATGGATACTTTTAATGCTATTAAAATTGTAAGCAGCAAAAAATACAAGTTGTCTCCTTAAATCCGTTTCTCCATTTTGGAGTTAAGTGAATACGAAAATTTTCAAGTTTAAGGTCATTCAAGTTAATTCTTGCTAAATCATCGTAGGAACTCAATTTTTTTCCCTGAAAGTAAAATTAATGAACTTTATTGTTCTAGTGGTCGATTGAGTCCATTTTTTTAGCACACGGTACAAGGTGTCAAATTTTGACATTTTTTAAAATTAGGGACATTTTTTTTGTAAGGGGTGGCATGAGTGGTATGGACTTGGCAACACATTAACTTGCATGACCTTAAAGAGAATACTTAAAATTTTCGGCATTCAAAGATTCATCAATTTTCGACCAAATTCGATCGAGTTTTGGTTGTTTGAATATTTGACATTTTTGGTGCATTTTTTCTTTCCCCGAGTGTATTTATTTATTTATTTATTTGTTACTCTGTACAACAGGAATTTAATCCCAATTACAGTACAGGGTCCGCACTCACCGAACCGAAGTGTGGTAGTTTGTATAATTTTTATCTTGAGTGAGATTCGAACTCGGGATCTTCGGATTCGAATTCCGTATTGCTATCCACATTGACGGACAAATGCATACTTTAACTATTCTTTCACTCATTTCAAGTTTAGCTGTTATTGACTTATTCATAATCTCCATCTTTGCAAATTAATCCGAAAGTATTTTTAATGCAACGTCTTGATCTTGAGAGACGATAATTGAA